>OU015502.1:136686492-137023992 GCA_907164885.2 Dolomedes plantarius
ACATTTTTCAGGCTAACAAAGACCGGGTGATGGGCCTATGCAGCCTTTCAGCTCCAATTACGGTAAGGTAACTTGGAAAAACATCGTTAACGAGACCGTCCATCAAGAGGCAGGGTAGATGTCCCGTTAAAAGAGGACCGCGGCCGACAAAGAGAACCGACTCTGAGATGTCGTTTCAGCCTGAGGCAAGAAAGCTGAAGGAGCGGTCAGGAGCGAGATGACGTCAGCGGGCTAGCGGATTGTCACCAGGAGCGCGAGGCTTTTATAAAGAGGGGATCGCCGACTCGCCAGAGGAGAGAACGCAGAGACACAGAGAGAGAGACCAGGAACCGGAGAGGATTTTCGAGTTGTTTTGACTGGAGGCTCGGGAGCTGAGATTTAGCTATGAGCTTAGCGAGTTCGTTTTGCACGTGTAAGGTGCCCATCTACTACTTGTAAATAACACTGTATATAATTTTATTAGTCCAATAAAGGACGTAAGTTAATCCAGAACATCTGGTGTCTTGTGTCACAATTTAATGACGATATTTTTGCAAGGCGCTGTGGCCACGTTATCACAGTATATATGTGTGTGTATTATGTATATATGTGTGTGTGTGTATAATGTATATATGTGTGTGTGTATAATGTATATATGTGTGTGTGTATAATGTATATATATGTGTGTGTATAATGTATATATATGTGTGTGTGTAATGTATATGTGTGTGTGTAATGTATATATGTGTGTGTATAATGTATATATGTGTGTGTATAATGTATATATGTGTGTGTGTAATATATATATGTGTGTGTATAATGTATATATGTGTGTGTATAATGTATATATGTGTGTGTGTATAATGTATATATGATGTGTGTGTGTATAATGTATATATGATGTGTGTGTGTATAATGTATATATGATGTCTGTGTATAATGTATATATGATGTGTGTGTGTGTATAATGTGTGTGTGTGTATAATGTATATATATATGTGTGTGTATAATGTATATATATATATGTGTGTGTGTATAATGTATATATGTGTGTGTGTGCGTGCATTTGTATTACTGATTTTTCCACCTATGTGAGTAATCACCATAACAGCATTTTGCTGTGTTCATATTTTTGATAGTAGTGCATTCTTTAATTATTCTGTCGTAAATGTCTTGCCATAAGAAAATTAAACTCTTTTATAAAAGCTTCTGTCACAACTTATAATAGTAAATCTGTTTATACTTATTTTACCATATTTTCTTTTTTGTTTTCTCTCTCTCTCTGTATATATATATATATATATATATATATATATATATATATATATATATATATATATATATATATATATATATATATATATATTGCTGGCCACCCAAATTGCAACACCAAGAAAGACAAGAGATATCACAACAAAATTTATTTTGTAGATACCATGTTGACCAAGTATCAAATTATTAAATTTATAGACTTCTGTGAAGTGTGGTTCCTGCCAAAATCAGTATCCAGAGTAGCCGCCATTGTTGGAGATCACCGCTGCCACACGCCTCGGCATTGATTCAAAGAGACTTTGGATGAGTTCTTGGGGTACAGCAAACCAAGCAGTTTCCACACGTTGCCAAAGTTGATCTGCTGTGGCAGCTGGGGATGGAATCTGGGTCAATCGTAGAGCAACCATGAACCACATGTTTTCTATCGGCGAAAGATCCGGAGAGCGAGGCGGCCAGGGAAGCAATTCAATCTGGCGATTGACGAAGAACCGTTGGACAATGCGTGCCATGTGTGGTCGCGCATTATCCTGTTGAAATATGGCTGTGGGCAAGCCCTGAAGGTAAGGAAGGACAACTGGCTCCAACACATCGGAGATGTAGCGCTGTATGTTTAAAGTACTGGCAATGCATACTAGAGGTGTGCGAGAGTGATATCCAATACCGCCCTATACCATAATACCCGGTGCAGGACCACTGTGGCGATTCATAACGCAGCTGTTCAGCATCCTCTCTTCACGGTGTCTCCAGACTCGAATGCAACCATCGTGGTGTTGCAGACAGAAGCGTGACTCGTCAGTAAAGACAATTTCATTCCATTCTGCCGTCCACATCCTTCTGTCATAGCACCATTGGCGGCGGAGACGTCTGTGGTTCTGCGTCAAGGGTAGAAAAAACAATGGACGTCTTGCGGACAGACCACTCTGCTGTAAATGGCGTCGAATGGTACGCGCAGACACTGGATGATGCGTTACAGACTGCATGTGCTGTGCTATGGTTCGTGATGTGACTGAGCGATCCGTCACTGCCTTGCGCACAATTTGCCTGTCATCACGTGAAGTGGTGCGCTGAGGTGGATGCGATCGAACACGCCGGTTCGTCGTACCCTCCTGCATCCAAGGATCACATATCCGCATTACAGTTGTTTGGTTTCGTCCAACACGACTACCGATTTCCCTGAAAGATAATCCACAATCTCGGTAGGCCACTATCCTTCCTCTGTCGAACTCGGATACTTGATCAAAAGATGATCGCTTTTTCGACGAGGCATAATTGATCGTTTTTTTTGAAAAAACCACAATTGCCGAACTTGAAATCGTCGAAATCTCCAAGCCTTAAATAGCGCTTTGAAGTGGCGCCACAGGCGCGCGTGATGTGCGTCTGCGCTGAAATTCTAATCATTTCCATATCTCACCTCCGCTAATTCATGTTGTAAATTTCATGTTATTTGCATGTTTGCTTCAGGGTGTTGCATTTACTGTGGCCAGCAGTGTATATAGTGTTGTGTATATATATCTACTAGAAAAGCTTCCTTTTAATGTATATATATGTTTGTGTGATGTGTATATATATCTACTAGTAAAGCTTCCTTTTTATGTCAGGTATTTTTGTTTAGTCTTGCAAACTTACACTGTCAAAATTGAAGTGCAGTTGAAAAGTCTGCAAGTGAAAATAGTACCTGATTTAATTTCAAAGTTATACTAATAAATAGTTCCAATTGCACTTTATAAAGCATTTAACAGTTATAATAACTAGTGCAAACTAAATGTTAGAATTTGTAACTTTTTAAGGTGAGAGATTTCTATGAAAACATTTGTATACATGTGTGTGTGTATATATATATATATATATATATATATATATATATATACATACATATATTAATTATTGATTTTAGCTGTACTAATAAGTAGTTTCAATTGCAATTTAAAAAGCATTTAACAGTATAATAACTAGTACAAACTAGATGTTAGAATTTTTAATTTTCTAAGGTGTGAAATTTCTATGAGATAATTATATATATATATATATATTGCTGATTTTAGTTGTACTAATAAATAGTTTTAATTGCCCTTTATAAAGCATTTAACAGTATAATATCTAGTGCAAACTAAATGTTAGAATTAGTAACTTTAAGGTGTGAAATTTATATGAAATAATTTGTTCTTTTGCATTTTATTTCAGAATATGCCAAGCAGATGCTGCGTCCCATTGTGCAAAGGAAATTATCCTGGACCTAAAGTTTCAATCTTTTCCTTTCCAAAAGATAAGGAAAATAGGCAAAAATGGCTGCATGCTATTCAAAGAAAAGATTTTGAACCAAATAAAAACTCAAGAGTAAGTATAATAAAGTGTTTAAATTAGATTTTGTTTAGAAAAATGAATCCTAATTGCATTTAAAATATAATTTTTCATTCTTACAAATTCACAATATATTCATATAGTATCCTTTTTTGTTACAGGTTTGTGAGCTGCATTTTAAGGTTTCAGATTTTGAGACAGATAGCTGTGGTTTTGATGATCGAACAGGGACATTTATATCAGCACCACTGAAAATTAGAAGACTGACGACAACGGCCGTTCCATCAATTTTCCCAAATTATCCCTCTGGAAATTTGTCTAAGGTGCAGTGTTCAAGAAAATGCCCTGAAAATAAAAGAACTGAAAGGGAAATGTTGTTTTTAGAAAAAGGACTGACTGAAAGCACTATCACATTTGAAAAATATGAGGAGTCTCGCAAGGTAAATTCGCTGATTGATATTGAAAAGTGTATTAAAAATTTTGGTATATCAGAATTTTGGACATTATATAAGGATAATTCAAATTCATTATTTTTGTTGCATATTGAATCAGAACCAGAACCATTTATTCAGTATAGTGTCAAAATTAATAACAATATGGATTTAACTGTCTCAGCTGAAAAAAATCCTGTTCCGAACATAATGAATCAAACATTACCAAAGAAGGTACATTTCAACGATATAATAAAAATTTTAGATCTCATTGAAACTAATTTAAAGCCAAAGGATGGCCATAGTCAGGTAAAATCTGTAATTGATTTAATAGTTAACCTTTTAGAGTCCATAAGAAGTAGTGAAAATGAAAATGTTATAAATTTCATTCAACAGCAATTAGGTTTTTTTTTAACTTCTAGTAGTCACTTTCGTTATTCTACCCACTTTTTAATTTTTTCATGCATATTAAAAACCATTTCTCCCATGCATATAATTTTATTCGTCAGAGTGGTAACTTTACTCTACCACATCCAGATACTTTAAGAAGAATTTGTAATAACTTAGAGGTTTCCCCACAGTTAGAATTAAACGATGAAAACTTTTTAATGTACATAACAAGCAGGGTTTAATTTCTTGAAGAACATGAAAAAACTGTAATACTTTTAATTGATGAAATACATATAAAGCCCTTTTTTGATTATAAAGGTGGATCAATAATTGGAGCTGCTGTTGATACTAATAATGCAGCAACCAGTGCATTTGTCTTCATGGTGTCGACTATTCTTTCACCTTTTAAAGAAGTAGCATACATTATGCCAGTTTAATGTATAAATTTTCAAACTTTACATGATATGACAAAAAAAGTAATACTTGGGTTAGAAAATATTGGCTTAAAAGTTATTTGTGTTGTAACTGATAATAATGCTATAAATGGTAGAGCTTTAAGTTTACTTGTTCAGCCACCACAAAGGTCATTTGTTTATCCTCACCCAACAGATAAAGATAGGCCACTGTTCTTTTTAATAGATTCTGTGCATAATTTTAAAACTATAAGAAATAACTGGTTGAATAAAAAAAATCATGGCACATGCTTTTTTTATCCTGACTTTGATAACCCCCAAACTTCATCTTTTAAGACAGCATCATTTATGGCTCTAAAAAAAATATATGAAATTGAAAGCAATGAGATTATTAAGTATGCAAAAGGGTTAACTTTAAAGAGTCTTTCACCTACTAATTTAGAAAGGCAAAATGTTAAATTGGTCTTAAAAATTTTCAACAAATTTGTAATACAGGCTTTATTAACTCTTGGTCCTAAACATAATGTTCCACATTTTGATGACACAGCAAAGTTTATTGAAATAATTTGTAAATGGTGGGATATTTTTAATGTAAAAACTGTTAATAAAGGAATTCATCAAAGAAATGTGTTTATGGAACCACTTAATGGGGATACATTTGATGAAAAATATATATTTTTAAATAAATTTCTAATTTGGCTTGATGCATGGGAAAACATGAACTGCACTACTGGTGCATTTTCTAAAGAAACTCACAAAGCCCTTGTGCAGACAACTCATGGGATGTTAGAATTAACCCGGTACTGTATTGATGAGTGTAAAATGAAATATATTTTAACTGGAAAAATTCAGACTGATTGTTTAGAAGCAAGATTTGGAAAATATAGACAAATGGCCGGTTCTCAATATCATATCTCAATCAGGCAACTATTAGAGTGTGAAAAAAAACTAAGGTTACAATCTTGTATTAAATTAGAATTACTGTTAAGTTCTAGAGTGGTTCCACTTACACATTTTGATGGTGAAAGCCTTGATATTGGGGCTTATTTTAAAGAGAAGGATGATGGTTACAAGGCATTACCCCAGATAGACATTAATGAAGCTAAAATTACAAATGTTAAACCGTATTTACCTGTAATTACATATCTAGCAGGATACTGTAGTCATACTGTTAATAAAAAACTGAAGTGCAGTTATTGCAAAGAAAATCTGGTTCTGAATTCAGATATAAATTTAGACAATTATAACCTTATAAGAAATCTTGATTGTGGAGGTCTCAAATGTCCTTCACAGCTTGTAGTGACTGTGGTAATGTTTAATTATATTATTGTAAATTTTTTGTCATCAGATGTTAAATTGTTTGCAAAAATAACTAATCAAAGACGAGTAATTGTAAATTTAACATTAAACACATTAAAGGAAAAAGAAATTATTTTAGAACCTGAATGTCCTAATGGTCATGATGGTGACTATATTTGTAAATTATTGCTGTGTGCATCTACAAACATCATGTTGAAAAATTTGTGTATGAAAGAAAATGATAATTTAAGTAAATTAAAAGAAGAGAAAAAGAATATTAAAAAGCGTAAACTTGAAACATTGCAAAAATAGTGTAATAAATTTTGTTTAAATATACATATTTGTAATACTTCTGTAATAAAAATGGCATAATAAAGAATTGTATTTCATTTTTGTGATTTCATTGTCATTTCATTTTTGTTCTTTCATTTCTTTAAACTACAAAAATCATTTTTATTGAATAAAGTTAAAAACAAGGAGAAAGCTGACAATTTGTGAAGGAAAATCAATTAGTGTTTATATATTATAAGAAAATAACTCTTAAAATATTAATTTGTTTTTGCAATAATAAGTGGTGTGATGAAGACTTGACATTTAAAGAAAAGGGGGAAAAGATATCCATTAGTGTTTATGTCTTATGAGAAAATAACTTTTCAGTTTCCTAGCAGAGCCTTTTTATTTTCCTTATAAAAAAGGTCGCCTTCATTTTCCTAATATATCTTTGACCCAAGTAACTAACACACACACACACACATATATATATATATATATATATATATATATATATATATTGATATTGACTGAAGTAGCAAAAATTGCTAATATCAGGCTTAAATGTACGCTCACGAGCCGAAACACCCACCTCTCCGCTGAGAGAAGGTGTTGGCCGAAACCGGACGATTCGAATGACCGGGGTATGTGACGTCACGGACTGTGCGCCGAGGCTTTGTGTTTGAGTCGGTGTTGTCCAGGGCCGCCCAGAGACTTTACGGGGCCTGGGGCAAACTTCTGTTGGGGGCCCCAAGAAAAATAAAAATTGCAAAGAGACGAAAACACACATTCAAATTAAGTTATTCATACTTAAAAATTTTTTGCATGAATGATTAACATAATTATTATATTTCATTGCACTGCTCTCGTTATATTTTCTGAGGAAATCTAATAAATAATTTTTAAAAATTTTTTTGGGGTCCCTCCGGCAGTTGGGGGCCTAACACGTAGATAGGTTGTATTTGGAACTCCAAACAAGAACAAAATCCATGGAGAACATTCATAACAAATTTGAAGTATTGCAGTCGGTTAATTTGATCAAAGCTCCAGATGAGAAATTGCCAGAAATTATTTCTCGTCTAACTGAAAGTTATGACGAATTTTCTAAGGACGAGGTTTTGCCAGAAATGAAAAGACTAAGACGTAATTGGTCGGATAGCCCTTACGTCTAAGGTCATCCATCAATCGTTTCTGCATAGATTGAACCAGTTTGAATGTTTCATTAGGAGATATATTATTCCATTCCATAATGATAACCTTCAAATATAAATACAGAGGGAGTCAAAAAGTGGTCATCTCTTCAAGTTTTGCAGTTCATTGTTGGTATGGAATTTCAAGAGTCAGTACCAAACTTGTGTTTAGCACTAAAGTTGTTTTTGACGATTTGCATTTCAGTCGCAACTTGTGAAAGAAGTTTTTCGAAATTGAAAGTCATCAAAAACTATTTGTGCTCAATAATGAGCCAAATCAGACAAAATGGTCTAGCAATGTTATCCATCGAGAACAAGTTGGCTATGAAAATATACTTTCATGAGACAATTAGACAATTTTCTGATGCAAAAGTTAGAAAAAGACAATTTTAAAAGGAGGCTTTTACCTATTTGAAATTAATACAGAATTCTTAATTTAACTTGCTTATATGGAATTTTTAAAAATGTTTGTTTTTAATAAGTTTTTAGAACGCCCCCCCCCCCCCCCTTTTTTTGGAAATGTCCCTGGGTCTCATATAACATGGTTTCACACAACACGGCATTTTCTAGGTGATGTATTCCCATTCTATTTTTTTCAGACTGATACTGTGAATGTATATTGCCTTGTGAAAAGTAAAAATTTTTAAAGTTGACTTACCAATAAAGTTAACGTAGATCAAAGTGAGGTATTTCTTTGGTTTTCCTTGAAGCTACCTGAATATTATAAGTAAGTATTGGCACCAAAATGGCTCCTTTTCTTTTTAATATGAATTTTGTCTTTAACTATTATCGCTTTTATTAATCAAACGGCCAAGCCTTTTACCATTCACATTGGCCTGACGAAAAATTCATACAACGAAAACCAGCGCCGTACAATTGATTTTAACCTTGTACCGAGCAGTAAGTTAGCGAGCTCATGGATCAAGCGGTTAGAATGTTGGTCTCAGAGCTGTGCTGTGCGGTACGTCATTGGTTCGATTGCTCGAACTCAGGCCTTGACATAAGACTTTTTTCATTAATTTAACGCTTAAACAGTAAGGGCCTGTTCACATAGGAGTCCGTTGCGTTGCGTTAAGTAAAGATGACGTTGAGACGAAAATAAACCAATCATAGGCGTTAAAAATTTCATGGCTAATCGTTTGGAGGTTTGTCATTGGTTAAATATATTTCAATACTTTAATGCTCCGCAACGGACTCCTATGTGAACAGGCCCTAATGATCATTGCTCACCTCGTACTGCACGAGTTCGCTCCCTAATTCTGTCAATTTTTTCTCTGCACACATGGGCGTGCCGACGGGGGACAGGACCCCCACCACAGAGCTAAATTAATTTTTTTTAATTTACAAAATAATGCAAAAGTTTCGTATAGGCCTAATAGTAATTGTATTATTTATTATTTACCATTACGATCTTTATTGCACTTACATTTTTATCGATCTTTATTGTTACAATTTTAGCGCTATACAGTGCCAGAAACAGTATTTCTAAAGCCAAGTGCCGAGCGCTGTTTATACACTTCTACAGTACTATCCGCGAACCGAACCCTTGCCTATCAAAGTATTGAAGGGGTCTTTTTTCAACAGGGCACGCACGCACTGTTTCGTCGCGTATCTGCTTTAAAAAGCACTTCTTGTTAGATTTTCATTCCACTAATGACGGGGACGTCGCTTTAAATATTTTATCCGAATTCATAGATATATGATTTTTTAGAAGTGGCATCTAGTATTCTAGATAGCCTAAAATGGCACTATTTAACACCAAATTTTCCGGGGGAGGGCCCCCGGAAGACACCCCCTTCTAGTCCACCCTGATAATAGGGTGTCAGGGAAATGGACGACCAGTCTTAGGTACACAATAGAAAAGTCACTTTACCTCTCAGAAATTTCTTATTTTTAAAAGAGTTTTCAAACTCAAAACACATTTTCCAGGTCCTACTGGATTTTGGAGACTATCGAGAAACCTAGAAAAAAGACTACGGAAGAATGAGACCCGAGTGACACTGTGATGCAAACAATTTCTGTGGATGGCAAAAACATTTGAATGGATAAGGTCGACTGATAGGACTGAAAAATTTTATTGAGAACTATTACACAGGACAAATACATTGACAAACTCACGCAGGAACTTTCTTGCACAGTTTCGCCAGCAGTCCTGACAGCTGCAACAGAGACTGCACGCCTTGGATGATTCTCAGGTGGGTTAGGCCAATTTCCTAGGGGCAGTTTGGAGATTAGAAATGGCACAGAAAAGATTACAAACATCAGTATTAAAAAGAGAAAATAAGTGCTCATTCATTACAGACATAAATGTGTAAATATATATATATTTATATATATCAGATTCAGATTTTAATTATTAGAAGATTGCTTAGATACTGTGTCATAGTGTGCACATATAATATATGTGTGTATATATATATATATATATACACGCACACAGTGAAACTTCTCTATGGCAGCAAGTCATGGTTCTGAAAAAAAAAGTGGCCATTTTTAGGGGTGGCTGTGGAAAAGGGGTTTATTCCATAATATTGGCTGTATGGAGTCTTGAACAAAATAGGGCCATTCAGAGGGCTGCACGGTTAGAAGTTTCACTGAATATTGACACGCATAAGTAAGTGATAGGACAGAGTACCTAAACTAATTATTAGATGGTGCTTAGATACTCTGTCATATATATGTGTGTGTATGCATACACCACCTAATTGACCTTTTTGCTAACTGGTATAGGTTATCGTGACTAGTAAACAAAAAAGCAAATGAATATTTGCCTTTATTAGCAGCGCGAATGCTGATTTTATCTTACCTTATTAAATATATATGAAGGCAGAAATAGAGAAGTAGAGTATTGCAAGAGGAAGGCAGATAATATGAATGGGAAAATAAAGCTGCAACAAGGAAAGATGGCTAGTCACTGAAATTGGAAAGAACCAACAATAGGGGACCATTTAGACCGATTTCTAAGTTTGTTTATGATTGAATTTCTTCTTATGTGACTTCCCTCTTCAAGCTGCTGTGAACTAACCCTATGGGATTTGCTTACCTCAGTATTAACCCATGGAGAAAATGTTGGAAAATGTGTGTAATATTGACTGACAGCTCTATAAATGCCGATAACACTGTACAACATGAAAAATGTCCTTCAGATGAAAATGTGTGTCTTGTATATTTCTGGTTGAAAATAACGAATCTGTAATTATTTTTTGTTTACCACACACCATTTTCCCAAAAATCCACATCTTAGCAATGGAAATATATAATGTGACGGCAAGTGTGCTCTGTGCCGGAAAAACAACTTACAGGTAAAGGAAAGGCACTCTCATTAAGAGTGGGACTGTCGCCAACTTGGCGACCATTTTGGCAATATTGGAGACAAAAGCCTTATATACCTTCCCAAAATTTCAAGGCTCTAGCTGCATTAGGAAGCGAGAAATCTGAGAATTCACTAGAAGCTTGGTGACTTTTCTGGCAAGGACATTTTCTCCGTTTGCCAAACCTATATAAAGGACATGCCACTGACTGAGAGCAGTTCTGAGAGTTTTTGTTCAGATGTTTCCTCCCACTGTCTTATGTTGCTGGTTGGAGAAGTTTAGTGACGTTAAGTGTGAGGTGTACAAGTGTTGTAAGGATAAGATTTTATTTTATGTACAGTGTATTATAATGTCTCGTCAGTGTAAAAATAAGCTGAACTTATTTTGTATGGGCGTGGCAAACTTACACTGAAGAATCAACAATGTAGCTTGTCACCATTAGTTAGAAAGGCTTATGAACTGTACTTTGGATGTAGAGTTGGGGACCAAGATAAGTCCTGGGCTCCCCATATATGTTGCAATTCATGTTCCAGAAATCTGAGAAACTGGTTACAAGGAAAACATAGTAGAGTGAAATTTGCAATACCTATGGTTTAGCGTGAACCGACCAATGACATAACAGATTGTTACTTTTGTTCTCTTCAAAATCCAAACTTTGTATTTGGTATACAAACTTACACTTTGCTATGCAACCAATTCCTCATTCTGATGATTTTTCAATACCTACAGCTCCAGATAAATATGCTGTTGATTCAGAAGAAGACACCTCCAATGACCCAAACCATCAAGATCTTGACTTTCAACATGTTCACATCATGAAATCACAAAGGCAGAGCTTAACGATTTCTCCAACAGACTCAGAATAACTGGGTTCTAGGCTTCAAGGTTGGAATCTATTAGAGAAAGGTGTAAAAATAAGTTTATTTAGAAGACGACAAAGCCACTTTGTAGACTATTTTGTGGAGAAAGACGACATTGTATATTGCTGTGACGTGAATGGCCTATTTCAGGAATTGGGCTATGAACATAATAATCCAGCAAAGTGTCACCTATTTATTGACTCGTCCAAATGTAGTTTCAAAGCAGTGCTCCTCCATATAGGCAATGTTTATCTTTCTGTTCCTGTAGCATATTCTACAAATACAAAGGAAACTTACAAAGTTATGAATGCTATACTGAAGTTAATTGAGTACTCTACATTCAAATGGCACATTTGTGGAGATTTGAAAGTCAATGGGATATTAACAGGCATGCAACAGGGATACCCTAAATTCTGCTGCTTTCTCTGCGAATGGGACAGCCATAACAGAAAAAATCACTACATCCATAAACAATGGCCTCCGTGGCCCAGTGGCTAAGTGGATAAGGCATCAGCCTGCCACGCCGGGGGTGTGGGTTTGATTCCCGCATAAGACTTGGCTGTATTCTGGGGAACCGGTCAGTCTTCGGCCTGTAATTGGAACCCCGTCTAGAAAGGGGAGCTGCAGCCCATCGTCCATCGCCGGTGTCATCGTCTGTCAATAAAATTCTTCTGTGATTGTGTCATTTGTCTGTTTCTATGTCTTATATTCATATGTACACCGGACTGGGGTGTAATGTTGTCATCCCCCAGGGACATTAGCCACACACAATGGCCTCCAAGAAAAAACTTGATTCCTGGAAGCAAAAACATATCACATGAACCACTTGTGAATCTACAAAATATTTTTCTTCCACCATTGCACATTAAACTTGGTTTGAGGAAAATATTTGTAAAAGCTCTGGACAGTGAAGGAGTGGTTTTCTTGCATCTCAGGAACAAATTCAAAAATTTGAGTGAGGCAAAGGTAAAAGAAGGGTTTTTTATTGGCCCACAAATTAAAGCAGTCTTTCATGATGAAGAGTTTGAAAATAAACTGTCACAAGCAGAAAAAGAAGCCTGGCTGGCATTCAAATCAGTGTGCTCACATTTCCTTGGAAATGAGAAAGCTGAAAACTATGAACACCATGTTTGTGACATAGTAAAATGCTTTCGTGTTATAAGTTGCAATATGTCTTTCAAACTACACTTTTTGGACTTACATCTGGACTTGTTTCCTTAAAATCCTGGCACAATTAGTGATGAGCATGGGGAAAGGTTTCACCAGACATCTCTATGTTTGAAAAGCATTTCAGTGCACGATGGAATGGAAATATGCTAGCTGAATATTGCTGGCCTGTTATCAGGGGACACACCAACAGATGTCTACAAGAGGAAACAGCCAAAAAAAATCATTTTAGTGCTTGTGCTTTCTATAATCAAGCCTCTGTTACATTTATCTGTAACCAATTTGTATAAATATGAGAAGTGGGTCTCCTACAAAAATGGTATATGATAGACCATTTTGGTTTTGATATATGAATCAAGCACCTTTTGATTACACAGAATCACATAGTTTCATCTAAAGGACAGAAAAAAAGTTCCAATTTGTTGTACAGTGTAATATAATAAAATTCAATTGAATGCCCATCCAACTCTTAAGGTATACGGATAATCTGATAACTAATCCTCCCAACGCTCAAGGACTCTGAGGCCTCAAACCCTTAATAATTCATTAAGAAATTAACATAGTTAAAGTGTATTGTCATGTTGATATGTATCTATATATTATGTATCTGTGAATTATCCGAAGACCGTCTAATAATTCATTAACATTTTTAAAATTTTTTTTTATTTAGCAGTTTAGTGGCAACCACCATTCCTGTGTTCACTTTTCCTTATTTTTTTTCTTTCTTTTTCTTATTTTTTTCTTTTTCTTACTTTTACAGATTGCATTATAATGCTTACAATATCATTACACAATTATTACTATTTCACACTATCAATCACACATCAAATTTATATAGATACATATCAACATGACAATGCAATTTAACTTGACAATTACGTAAATACACCACATAAATACAATTTACTCTAATACATTTACATATATACAATAATACAAATTTCTACTGATTCAAACTTAAATATTTAATCTTGACTTTCTATTAAAACATAACAATATAATTTAACCTAATTATTTACATACTTATACATTTGTTTACACTAATGCCTATACACTAACTTTTGTGTAATTTCTAAAACCTTACCAAATGTATAAACATTTTTGCAGCTACAGTGATTACATAGCACTTTACCAATACAATACATTGATTTTGATTTATTTTTTTACAAACTTATATTATTAACCATTGTACTTCTTACATATATTTATTTACTTACAGTATTGTGTAACCTGCATGTTATTTGCAAGCCTGCAACTGAAGAATACTGCTATGTGGCATGAGAGAAGGGGATATAAATATCCATAAGAATACCAACCACCTTTCTAATGAAGCCTCTACAGTAAAACTTGTTTCATCCATGTTCTAACATCTACTGGCAATTTATTTCTTAGGTCCCTGAACTGATGGCAGTCGAATAAACAGTAGTCTGGCATTTGGATATTTCCACAGGTACATATATCTAATTTTTGGTGAAATCTGCTTTGATATTCCCCAACACATCCATGACCTGTTATAAATTGATTAATCTTAAAGTCACTCATTAGCCTTTCTTCTGTTACTTCCTTGAATATTTCATAGACTTACATTCCATTCTTCTTGCCAAAGTTTCTTTTCATACTTTTTCATTTTAATTTTTACTGATTTTCTAGTTTGTCTATACTGGACTCCTATTTCCTGCATTTCTGTAGCATTTTTGGTTACTTGGTTTACCTCCTCATTCTCTGCTACACCCACATGGGAATTGACCCAATGCAGATATACCGTCATTTTTCTTGTCTAAATATATTCTTTTTTTCTTGTACTATATCTCCTCTGTAGCTTATTGCTCTTAGCGCTTCCAAACCACTCGTTGAATCTGTAAATATATCAAACTTAGTGATTTTTTTCTTTTTCATTCTTTGAACTGCCAATTGTAACACTCGTAGTTCTGCTACATAAGACTTCTCACCTGCAAGTCTCTCTTTTAATATTTCCTTCTTCATCATGAATCACCACACCTGCTCTTACTCTACCATCTTTTTTGGACACCTGACGATCCATCGACCAGTTCAGGCTCTTTAAATTTTTTATGCTAATTTTTCTAATCACTCTGGTCTCACAATTATTCCTATTGAACACTTCCCTGTTTACATCATATTCTTTTCCTTCATCATAAATTTCATATATGGTACACAGCCCGCCAATACATTTAGGGAATCAGTCGCCACTGTCCGATAACATTTGGTTATATTTAACAAGAATGGTCTCTGAATTTGTTTTAACTTACTATTTAAAAATTTGACATCTCTATACCATACTTCTGATGCATAGAATATTATTTTCTCTATTACCATTTTATAAATTTCTTTAATATTTGGAGTAATTCCCCAAATCTTTTTACTAATTCTTGCTAGCTTGTAAATAAATTTGACTGCTTTTTCTCTAACCATGTCTAAGTGTTTTAAAAAACTCAATGTACTATCAATTTTTACTCCCATATCAATAATTTCAGCATTGTATTTTAAGGAATTTTCTTTTAACTTAATTGACGGCTTCCTTTTTAGCTTCCCCTTAGTGGGTATAATTTTATATTCGCATTTTTCAAAGCTGAAACTCAATTCGTTTCTATCAGCCCACTCGCTACATATTCTCATCGGCTCAATTGCAAGTTCCGTAAATTTATATACAACTTGACTTCGCACAATGATCATCAGGTGATCAGCGAACGCCTGAATAAAATAGTAATCCCTGTAAATTTTCTCATTCAGAATCTCATTGATTATAAATAATCAAAGTATGGGCCCAAGGGAAGATCCATGCGGGATCCCAATATTGTATTCATACTCGCTGTGTTTAAACTTAATTTTTCTATCGGTTAAATAATTGACAATTATCTTGTACAGGTATTTATCTAGCTTAAACTTTTTTAACACTCTTATTATACAACTTTTCTTTATTGAATTAAATGCATTTCTTACGTCTAACGAGATAAGACACGTATGTTAATTTCTTTCCTTGTTATCTTTTATCTTATTCATAATATTACCCAGTGTGTGTAAAGTACTTTTCCCTCTACAGAATCCATACTGTCCTTCTGAGAGTAAACTCTTATTTTCCAGATGCATTACCAATCTATTTGTCAGAATTTTGTCCAATATCTTACCCATTATGGGAAGAAGGCAGATTGGATGGTATGACCCCGCTTGTGCTCTATCTCTTCCCGCCTTTGGGAAATATATCACATTTCCGATTTTCCATGCTTTTGGGAAATAAGCCTCTTTTAGGCATTTGTTATAAAGATCGTACAGTATTGTTTTATCTATTTCATGTAAGGCCATTATAACACCCAATGTTAGGCCATTGTAACCTGGGGCTTTCTCTTTCATGGTTAAATCAATTTCTTCAACTGTAATTTCATTACCTTTATCCACCACAAATTCTTCTTCATCACTATCTTTCATTACTTGCTCTTACCCAAAGTGATGCTTACAATAAATAATAATACAATAAAAATGGTATTTTCAGGTAGCCCAAACTTTTCTGCACCTTGCAACAGGATTCATTTTATAAATTGCACCCACCAAAGGAATTCACAAGCATTTAAAAGACACTAGATCAGATTTTTTCCCCTGAATCATTTAAATTTTAAAATATTTGCAATTTGAAAAAAAAAAGAAAAATGTCACCAGGTGTAAACTTTCTCTATTATGGAGTAGAATTAAAAATTTTTTTTTTCAATCCAAGTCGGCAATTCTTGGACACATTTTCTCCATAGATTAATGTTAAGGTGAGCGAATCTAGTAGGGTTAGTACTAAATTGTTTCTTAATACATATTCATGTTGAACCACTTAGTCTGTCTATACTAAGGGAAGGCTTTTCACAGTTTGTGCAATTTCCATCCATATCACTTTTTTTTAACACTCTACATAATGATAAAACTTACACAGATACTTTTTGAAAAGATGAACATCTCTAAAATAAACAAACTGGGATAAAAAAAATTTCAATTTATTGTCAAAAATTTTACCCAGAAAACCCGATGAGAAATGACAGCCAAAAGTCCAATTTTCACAAAATTAGCATAACTGGAATTTTGACTCAACTATCAGGAATAAATGTAGTTTTCATTCAAATGAAAACACTCTGAAAAAAATTGAAGACCCATAAATACCAGCTGAATACCCAAGCTTTGCTACGAATGCATTAGTACTGTGAATTCTGTAAGTTGAACCCTATGATTGAACAACAGTGATTTGACATTAAATACGGGTTTCAATTTTTATCTTGGGGATTTAAGTCCCTTTTATAACCCCCTTAAAGATCTCCTGAGAATGAAGATTCAGTTCAAAGATCGCAGTTTCAATCTTGTGCAAATCACAGAAAGTTCTTGATGGAAAGTGACTTCAAAGCTGCATTCCAAAAGTGGCAAGTGACAATTTTGAACCTTCTCTTTTAGATAATTAAACAGAGCTAGAACTTTTTGATAACCAGCTCATAAATAGATTTTACAACATGCATCTTGATGAATTTTATTCTGTTTGCTACTACTATGCCCATAAAATGAAATATCAACCGATACTGTATTTCCTTACCTTTATGAACTCTAGTTTAAGGTATTCTGGCATATCATGTGTTTTGCAGACTTTAAAAATGTTCGAAATGATGTCTTCACATGCATAACCCAGTTTCCAGAGGTGCAGCAGAATTTTGTAGGCATCGTCCAACTTGCCTTCCGAGCAGTGCTTCAGCATGTCCTTGATCAAAAGGGGGTGAGGCTCGTCACAGACCTGAGAGACAGGGAATTAATTACCGACAATAGAAAAGGAGTATGTTGACTTCTCCTTCTGTGCACATATGCAAAAACATATATATGTAGTTCAGAGAGTATATATATACACTCATTTCCAAAAGTTAAGCACGGAGCGGTAAAATGCGAAAGGATGGACAAGTACTGCTTTGATTGACATGAAATGCTGCAAGTAAGTAGCTCTATGTTTATTCATGAAACAAAACAAAGAATTACATACAGAGATTAAAAAAATATTCAATTTTCATAAATTATAAGATGACATCATTTGCGTCATTAACAAAATGATGTTTATATGCAAAAAACAACAACAAAAACCGACATTAATAGAGTATGTGAGCACCCCTCACCTTCATACAAAGTGTACAGCATGTGATCGTGCTTGTTACAAGGTGATCAACCACCGCAGAGTCCAGTAATCGACATTCCTCCTGTAGGACAGTTTCTAAATCTCTGAGAGTGGCTGGAGGTGGGAAACGTCTACATATGGCACGGCCAAGGGCATCCAAAGATTTTCAATTGGATTAAGGTGCGGCGAGTAAGCCGGCACTCCATACGTGCAATCCCCTCACTCTCCAGAAAGTCGTCAACAATGGCAGCTCTATGGGGATGGGCATTATCTGTTAGAAAAATAGCTGTTTTTCCCCATCTAGCTATGTTTAATTAGTGAGCCGTACATCTGACGTCACCAATACCGCCATTGCAATCATCAATCCAAACGTGGTAATGACGTACGCCTTGGTCATCTTAACTGCGACATGAGCCGCATGCAAATATTTGCATATTTCCGCTGCCGAGCGCGCCACCAGACGGGTATATAAGCCAGCTACACTCTTCTGAGCAGATGAGCTTATAAGCATGCGAGGAGATTGTGACAGCAGCAGGAGTTTGTGCTATCAGTATGTGAGGAGATTTCTTCTACCTCTTATCTACATCTCAGTCTGCGTTTACCAGATGTCAGTATTCGTATAGCAGTGGGAGAGAAGCTAGTACATTTTATATCCAGCTACACCTATGCGCTAAGAACCAGGAGCCAGCTGTACGTACGTTGGATATCGATGTAGCAAACAACGTGTGCAACTTATTGTTTACTCCCGCTGTCTATCATCTATAAGCCCGTCGCTGCCATAGTTAAACACCCTTTAACAAGCCTTAAATGTTTCCCTCTTGTGCTGAAGAGTGATTGAAGCGACGTCAACCAGGTTGTACAAAACTTATTATTTTTCCCCTTCACCTCCGTTCGAACTATAAAGAACTTTTATTTAACTGAACTATGTTTATCCTATAATTTGCATTATCATCTTTTTCTTGTCATGAATATTGTATTTATTATGTTTGCTAAGTAAATAAACGTTAGCTACTTTTAAACTTATTTAAAGTGTAATTCTTGTCTTGTATAGCCACACCACACACTATTTTCGGCTAATCTAGCTATTTTTTATGAAACTTGCCGGGTTGTTGTCCACCTTCCACTGAGAGCAAGTACGACTTTGTAACCCCAAGCTATCGTGTAAAGCTATTGGCACTTTAGCCATATTACATGTGTAGGGTTCCCTAACAATTTGGTTAATGGCCCAGGGCCTATATTTTTTTTTTGTCTGCAGAGTCATTAGCCACAGATTGGTGTTGACGATACCCGTTTTTTTTTTTTGTTTCTAAAAATTAATTTCTTTAAAGCCGTTTTTTAGTATGTCTGTGGAAACAAGAAAATTTTTGTTATTAACAAGGCCAAACATTTACCGAAGTAAATAAGAGGGGGGGCCTGTATATAAATAAAGTATTTGTCTGTTATGCAATGTGTTTATATCGTATATATATTTAATAGTGTGCTGTGTTTATACCTATAAGTATTTAGCATAATATACAATTTTTGTATATAACGCATATTTTTGTAACAATGGCTGCTTTACAGCCAAATAACATAGTAGAAAAACTGACACAAGCAAATTACCATACCTGGGTAGCAGATATAAAGTTTATTCTCATATCCATAAATGCGTGGGATTTAACTACTGATATAGAATCTAAACCATTACCCATTGAAGGGAATTTAGTCGAAGTTAAGGATTTCGAACGTAGATCCCGTCAAGCATTATCTACTATATTTTTAAATCTTTCCCCTAGTTTTAAGACAGTAGTTGAGCACTGCACTACCCCACAGCAAGCGTGGTCAACTTTAAAAACACATTTCGAGCCTGATAACCAGAGTAGGCATATGCAGCTATTTACTGAACTGGTGAACTGTCGCATTCATCCAAATGAACAAATTAACATGCTCGAGGCTCGAATTAGAAAAATAAATGAAAGTCTTAAAGGAATAGGGCAAGAAATTGAAGAAATATATTTATGTTTTCAACTAATTAGGTTTTTACCACAAAAATTTAACCAATTAGTACAAAACATTTTGTGGTGGGATGATAATAAGTTTAAATTCGAGGATTCCCAATTCAAGTCTTTGAAATGGATTTTAACTATTTCCTCCATTTCTTAGAACTTTCAGTCATCATCAAGGTTCTCCTTTTAGTCTCGATACAGTTTTGTCTTAGATTTAATGCAACGGATCTAATTTTAGCGACGGCCTACGCTGACAGATCATCTGACCCAGGCAGCTGCCGTACGTATTTTCCAAATTCAGCCACCATGTGGTAATTTTAATTTAGTAACTATAACTCACGATAAATCTAACTCTACATCCGTTTGAGGATGAAGGTAAAGCATTCTTACTGCGCCAGGTTCCTCGTAAAACCCCAGTACCTTGACCTTGACCTTTCCGAGGCTAGATGGCGGTCGACTGGGAAGCTCTTGCGATGCCGTGGCGTACTAGCGATATAATCCCCATACTCTTTCACTCAACATTAGGGGAAACATATGTTTCCTTTTATTTTTATTGCTGTATTTTTAGTTAGGATTAGTAAGGACTTAGTAATTAGTCAAGCCAGAATAAGCCAGGGGATTTCGTTTGTTTTCTAAATAACTTTTTATCATTCTATTTCGTTATGATATTTTGTGTTATTGAATCAAAAATAAGATTATTTTATTTTTAACTTCGTTAGTTTTATTTTCTTAAACACTGCACTCAGTTTGTATTTAGGAAGTCGCCTTTAGTTGTTTAGCCATTGTTAAACAACAGGATATTCCAATGTTTTGCGCGTTACAAACGCGTTCTATATTGATTTTTTTCATTCATCAATAGGTGACAGCACTTTAAAGGCATTCGAATAACATTTCTCCTTGTTAGGAAAAACGGTCTTTTTCCCCACAGCTATTTTATTTACTTAGCGAGCAGCTCAGCGATACCGTCATCATCCATGCTTTGTGTTAGGAGTAAGCGCCATTTATCGGCATATTTTACTTATAAAGATCGCTATCCCTAACTTTGATTATATCCCGGCAACTATGCGCAAATAAAGGCACCTAAACATATAAAAACACCTATTATTTCCTTTTAATTTATGTGTCCTCATGTTGACTTTGCCGCGCCGTGCGAGGCGAACTTTTATTTGTAAACAACGCCATGTTGGAAAATGACGTCACCGTCATTTTCCGGCGAAAGATAAACTCTCATTGCATTTTGATTCGCTAAATGCAAATTTTTTGTCAGTATTCAAATTTTTTCATTGTTTTGTGATTGGCTGCCAGAAATGTAACTGCAGCTTGTTAACCTTGTTTAAGCACTATATATAACGAGTCTGACTGTAGTTTAGCGGTGGTGTATCGCTGTTGCATTAAATTATTTTTGTGATACTTGACATATTAGTCTTGTATCGTATTTTATTACTTGTTTCTTTTTTACCGGACATGTAACCGGTTGATGTATTTCTTTTTTAAGTTTTTAATTTAAATAAACTACTTTCATTTTTTATCTTAAATTTTCTTTGGCTCAACTTTAATTGTTTTGATGTTAAAAAGATAAGTTCAATTTCTGAGCCATTACCGTGCTCAGCACCACAGCGCAATTAATTCTGCTTGATTGGGTTTTTCGATCATCTATATCGAGACTCTATTAGAAGGTTATGGGCCCAGACTCGTTAAATTAGCTTATCATCTTGTTTCCTATAAGAATTCCTGAGTAAGGATGGCGCAACTTGACCTTTACAGTAAAGTCCCGCCGCTGACAGAAAATAGTTATTCGTCATGGACTTCGGCCATGAGAATGGTGCTAATAGAGCGGGGACTTAGTAAAGTTGTCTTGGAACCTGCCGTTACCGTCAAGGATGAGGATACAGCCGTAGCCGAAGATCTTCACGAAAAGGGGCAGAAGGCATTGGCCTGTATATTTTTAAATCTGCCAACTAAATACAGAAACATCATCGAGAAAGCCATCGATGGTCGTGAAGCTTGGGAGAAGCTGAAAACTCATTTTGAGCCAGATTCGTTAGCAGGTGTTATGCACATGAAACACCAGTTTTGGTCAACGAGGTTGAAGGATGACGACATTTCGCAATATGCTGCCCAGTTATCATCCCTAGCTGAGAAGTTGAAGGATGCAAAGGAACCTGTGTCAGAACTCGACCAGGTCTTTCAATTACTTCGTTACCTTCCGGATCCTTACGAGGGACTAGTACAGACAATCTACAGAAAGAAAAAGGATGACCTGATTTTTTCAAGAATCCTTAATGAAGTTCTCGCTGAACAAGCAAGGCTGTCGCAACGGGAGAATGACCGCAGTCATCAAGCATGGACGTCCACCCCTACTCGAGAACAACCAGTCCGTGATACTTCCTCATCATTTGCACCCTCAAGAACGCGGAGATGTTATGAATGCAAAAGCAAGAATCACCTACGAAACCGATGTCCTAAATTACGCAGAGGTAGATCTCCAACACCCCACCGGAGACAGATGACGAGACGATCCCCACCGAAGCGTGACTCAAGTACCGATTCTGAGAACTTTCACAGTAAGAAATCTTATTTGTCCGTGTCTTATTCCACCATTAAACCTTCCTGTGAGTGGGTCCTGGACTCTGCCTCAACCGACCATGTTTGTGGGTCGAAAGAACTTTTCACCAAATTTATTCCCTTGGAAACCGAAAGGTTAGGGAGTTGTATCAAGGACACACACACTGCTGTTGAAGGTAAGGGCGAAGTTATTGTAAAATTTGATAATTCTGTAATTACTCTTAAAAATGTCTTGTATGTTCCTAATATATCTAAAAATTTAATATCATGTTTTAAACTTGACAAAGGAGGGGCTATTTTAATATTTAAAAATGGAAAAGTTAAAGTTAAAGATAATGAAGAAACTGTATTTACTGCTCACGGGGAAAATGGTATATATATTGTGAAATCTCAACCTATTAAAAGTAAATCTAAAGCTAAGAATTTTAAGAATAATGCAATTGATACTAATGTTAAAACTAAAGAATGTTTAAATTCTAAAAGAGTATCCTTTGTAACAGATAGTTTAGATGTGTGGCACAGAAGATTTGCACACATTAACGCGGAATATATTAAAAACACAGCTAGAAACGAAGCCGTTAAAGGTCTTCCTAAATTAAAAGGTGAACTAAAACCTTGCGACGCGTGCCGAGAGGCCAAGTCGCGACGCGTAAGTTTTAAAGGGAAAGGCGAAATTAAGTCAACTAAACCTTTACAACTTCTTTACCTTGACCTCTGTGGTCCATTTCCAACAACGTCTATAGAAGGCCATAAATATTTTCTAGCAATAGTGGACAATTTTTCGCGTAAAGTCTGGAGCTATCCTTTAAAAACTAAAGCAGATACTTTTAAAACATTTAAAATTTTCTTAAGTAACGCGGAAAGATTTACCGAAAAACAAGTAAAGGCCATTCGTACCGATAATGGTACAGAGTTTATTAATAATGATTTCCGTGAATTCTGTGAAAACCTCGGAATAACTCATCAGAAATCAAACATTTACACTCCAGAACACAACAGTTGTGTTGAAAGATTTAATTATACTGCCGTAAACGGCATTAATGTGTTATTAAGAGACAGTGGCCTAAGTCAGGGTTTCTGGGTCGAAGCATTGAGGCACTTTACCCATACATGGAACCGAGTAGTGCACAGTGGAACTAAAACCCCTTGCGAAATGTATAGCGGATACAAACCCTCGGTACAGTATCTTAAACCTTTTGGGACAAAAGTATTTTTTGGAGTACCAAAGCAAGTCCGTAATAAACTCGACATGCGTGCAAAACAAGGAATTCTTGTTGGTTATGCACTTCAAACTAAAGGATATAGAGTTTGGGTTCCAAACGAACACAAAATAATTGAAACTATCAATGTTCGAATTGATGAGTCGGGAAAAACTGAAAACCAAACGGAAAATCATGATATCGATCCCGAAGTTTTGTTTCCTAACCGCCAATTTATTTGTAGTACTCCCGAAGAACCAAATTCTAGTGAAACCAAGACTATTCCCAAAAGTAGAGAAACCAGCCCGAAAAAAGAAATTCCCATAGTTGAGGAAATACCTAAAACGGATTCGGAAATTGAATCTCAAGCGGATTCCGAAATAGAATATCAGATGGATTCAGAAGACACCCCAGAGGGAAAGCCTCCAAAAATATTAGCTGGACGCGAGAGTGTATACCCCGTTCAAATAGCTCTAGAATTGATATTTATTACTATCCTCAAGGTACGTCGAAAAGGTTAAATACGCTTAAAAAAATAAAAGGATATTGTAATTACAAAAATCTAGTTTATGATGAAAACCTATTTGATTTTTCATCTAAAAATCCTTTCGAAGGTATAGTTTCCGCGGATCAAACCGCAAGTAGTAGCAGTCATGTTGAATGACTAGATTTGCCCCACTTTGTCCCAAATAGCCTGAAACAAGCACTTAATACTAAAGATTCTGAACATTGGATAAAAGCCATGAAAACCGAACTCGAAGTAATGAAAAAACGTAAAGTGTGGAAATTAGTCGATTTGCCGGAAAATACGAAAGTACTCGGCTGCCGTTGGGTGTATACCCTTAAACTCGATGACAAAGGGGATATTTCCCGTTACAAGGCTCGTTTAGTTGCCCAAGGTCATCTACAGAGGAAAGGGGAAACGTACGAAGAAACGTTTTCACCCGTAGTGAATTTCGGCCTTATTCGATTCTTTTTTTCTACTCTAGTCTGTTTTTACAAATGGTCCCATGTTCAATTAGATATCACATGTGCTTACCTTTACGCCCCACTAGAAGAAACTATTTATATGAAACAGCCTCCCGGTTTTGAAAATTCAAACAAGGTATGCCTACTTAAAAGGGCAATTTACGGTTTACACCAAAGTTCACGCGAGTGGTATTTTGAAATCCACGAAGTTTTAAATGAATTAGGTTTCATAAAACTCGATTGGTGTAACTGCTGTTATATTTATGGAAGAAAAATAGTTTTGTTACTTTATGTGGATGATATCGTTATATTTGGCAAAAAGCCTAAACATTTAGAAAAAGCGATAAATTTAATTAGCCAGAAATTTGAGAATAAAGTTTTGGGAAAAACTACAAAACTTTTGGGGGTGAATTTTGAGGACAAAAACGGGGAACTATTTATTCACCAAAGTAATTATATATCAAAAATTTGTTTAGACTACGAGGAATACAATTATCCTATTGCCTCATTACCTATACCAGTGGGAAAAATTTATTCGAAAGAGCAATGCCCTAAAACTGATGACGAAGCGTTAGAAATGTCGAAAATTCCTTATAGGAATCTAATAGGAAGTTTAGCGTTCATTGCTAATAGAACTCGTCCAGATATTTGCTATGCCCTTAATATTTTTTCCCAATTCCAAGAAAACCCTGGAATTGCACACTGGGAAGGGTTGTTAAAAATTTTGGGTTATTTAAAATATACAAAGAGTTTGAAAATAAATTTGTCAAATACAGGTTCATTAAACTTAAATGCATATTCTGATGCAGGGCCTATGACGCCATAGAGTTGTGACGTCAATACGAGCGAGAGCAGGTAGAATGACGTCATTACCTATCTACCCGGTAATGGAAGCCGAGTCACAACTGTGCCCGTGGGCTAATTTGCATATTCCCATAGGCGACGCCTGGGTATATATAGAGAAGCTAGGTGTGCAGCTAGTGTTAGCAGGGTTGACAGTAGGAGAGCGGCAGTTTGACTGTTTAACTACGGTCTTTAACTGTTGTTGGCAGTTGATAGCAGGTGTCTGCAGGTAGTTTGTAGATTGAAAACGAAAGGTGACATATGAGACATAGAGCAGATTAAGCAAGACATTGCGTAGTAAAGGAGGTTTAAGCAAGAAGTAGATGAACCTACAGCATGAAGTAAGCAGCCATGACGAATGGATCATCCGAGAATGAAACTCCTGTCGAGTCAGGGGGCGTTTCCCAAGGTGCTCGCCGTTTGCCAAATTAGTTAGCCGGTGCTGTGTTTCTCCCATCGTGCAAACTATAGCTAATGTGTGAGTTTCCGGAATTCGTCACAGATAGTCAGTCACCTATACCCCAGACATTCAACATTAGACCAGACTCCTTTTCTCTCTAATAAGCAAGAACTATTACGACAAGTAAAACTTCATCAATTTGCAGTACCAATGTGGTAAAAACAATTTAGCTATTTTCTTTCGCCTCTGTCTTAGGATATTTCTGTTTATCCGAGTTGGAAATTATTTAAGTATATTATTCACTGTGTGTTTGTTTTCTATTATATATATATATATATATATATATATGTGTTGTTTTTTTTGGTTAAATAAATGTGCATTGTTTATGTTTTGATAACGTTAAACTCTGTCGTTCCTAGTTTTCATACCTCACACACAATGTTTAAGTTAAAAGCTTCTAGTTTTTTTTTACTAGCAAACTTCCACTTGTTTTCTATAACAACTTCGCATCCTTAAGCTATTGTGCAGAGCTATCGGCATTTCTCTTTTGAGCCGTTATGCACAGGTTTCCTGCCAAATACCTAACATAGTATTTTTGAGCCCAGCTTTGAAAAACCAATTAGGGTTGTGTGCCCGGCATTGAAAAACCTAACACTCCTGATAAAAAGTAGATTTTTAGGTGATTATTTATAGAATACATGCAGTATAAAATGGCGGGAATTTTGGGTTTTCGAAAGGAACTGACATTTCAAGTGATTCCGAGAGTGGTATTCAGATTTATTCGATGACAAAAGTGATGAAAAGACAATAGTGGACTAAGTGATGAATAGTCTATATGGTATAAAGACAGTGAAGTGGGTTTATGCATATCACCTTGCTTTAAAATATACCATACTATACAAAATTTATAACCCAAAAAATCTTTACATTATATAATTATATATATGTATTCTTAAAAATTTTATGTTTCACTTATTTTGTACTATTTATTTTGACTTAAATAATTTAACTGTATAGAACTCAGGTTTTTTAACGTCCCTTCAAAATGCACTGCCAAAAAAAATAACCCAACGCTGGGGGAAGAACCAGAAGGCGAAAACTCAATGGTCTAAGGGTTAAGTCTAATTTGAGAAGGGACATAGTCATGCCAAAAATGAGAAAGGGCTGTGTAGGCCCGTCTATCAGATAAACTATAAATTTCAGTCAGCAACTACATAGCAGCAATAGGAGTTGAGGTGGCTCCACCAGGAATGAGTCTTAGTGCTTTATTTTGAGCAATGTCCAGTTTTGACAACGCACTGATAAGAAGCTCTGCACCACTGGTCTAAATGTGCACCTTGCTTTTAAAGTGGACTAATTTGCACGTGTAGGAGGTAAACGTGCAAATTAAAACATACATACACATACATATATACATATACATATTAATATACTCACATAGCCATACGTATACATATGTACACTTTCATACACTTATAAGGTTACTTATACTAAAGGCTTAATCATATGGGCATGCACACATTTGTATACACATTAACAGACACACACACACACACACACATATATATATATATATATATATATATATATATATATATATATATATATATATATATATACAAATAAGGTAAATATCCACATACATACATATATATATAGAGATCTGTCCACACATAAATAAATACATATTAAATAACTTAATGTATATTTGGATCTCGTGCATTTCAGTGCACAATATTTTGACAAAAAATGGCAAGCCATTTAAAAAAAAAAAACTAAGTTGTTTGACAAGAAGCAGAAGTATAGAGTACATTGTGAGAAGAAATTTCACTATAAATGAGAATAAATGGTCACTTATTATGAAATTTTATGACTATCCCTATTCACAAGTTGTGGATATCTTATAAAGATATTAAATTCAGATATTTAATAAGTAATGTTACCACGATTTGTAAATCACATCATGCAATCAAAAGAATGTATTTTCTGAAGCAAAGTCAATACTATACACCCTCCTTCACTGGTGCAAAAGTATGGCCAGAGTGGACAAATATTTAAAACAGTTTCTAATATGCTTTGACTCATGTATGATTCTCAATGCATATCACGCATGTTTGGCACCACCAACAAATAAATAGATTGAAACAATCTGTAGATAAAATAACCTTACCTTGAAGACATATTCACTGTTGACGTGACCAAAGCCGGCAAAAGTCGACTGCAAATTATTCAGAGCCTGAAATTCAGAATTGTTGTGCTGACATTTAAAGTTTTAAATATGAAATTAAATTAGTGTAATGACATTTAAAAGTTTAAGATATGAAATTATTATTACTATGATATAGGTGGCTGGTATATTATAATTTTTTTTTTTATTATTGGCTGGAGAACCTTTGTTTTAAATAATAGAAAACTAAATATTTTTAAAAGTTTCTACTCCTTTTCCGTTTCAACCCTGTCCCTTCCAGCTATGGGTAATTCATCACTTTCAGCAGTGCCATTTTGTCATGAATCCGTGAACTCTCCCATGATCTCAGGGATTAGAACACCAGAACATCGGAATTTTAATGCTTTTAGCAAATCCCTGACTCTCCAGAAAGACCACCGAAGATCGAGCGTTCCACGAAAGAGGGGGAAAACATCTTGTTTACGTCTGCGGCGCGCAAGGATACAAACAGAGGCTTGACGAGACTCCCCAATAGGAGAATGAGAAGTAAGAACTACTGGTTAATTCCCAATATACGGTGCCCCTTGTATTTCACTGCATTGGAACCGCCATCTTGGTTCCGTCTCCCGTCGCCAATTTGGCGATGGGACAACATGCAGAACTTTCATTGAAAATTTATACAGAAAATGAAAAAATGAAGTTAAATAAGGGCAGTCGATTTTATTTTTTTAAATTTTTTGTCGCCCAAGCCGAACGCGTATTTTTGGAACGGGAAAGTCCGAAAAGTCCCAAAAATATGCATTTTTTAAACTGTACGACCACAATAAAGCACAAAAACACACAAATACAAAAAATGAAAGCTGATAAATAATGAGAAATTTATTGTGTGTGGGGGGGCTGCCGCCCCCCCAACCCCCCGCTAAAAAAAAAGTCAGTATATTGCAAATAATTCATTTAAATAGTCGATTTTATTTTTTTAAATTTTTGTCGCCCTAGCAGAACGCGTGTTTTTGGAACGGGAAAGTCCGAAAAGTCCCAAAATTACGCATTTTTTAAACTATACAACCACAGAAAAAGCACAAAAATACACAAATACAAAAAATGATGAGAAATTTGTTATGTGTGGGGGGGCTGCCGCCCCCCCCAACCCCCCGCTAAAAAGTCAGTATATTGCAAATAATTCATTTAAACAAATATAAAATACATCTTGGTTAAATATATCAGCAAGTAAAAAAATGAAAGTTCTGCATGTTGTCATTTATATTATTTCATGTTAAAATTTAAAAAAAAACCACTTACCGGTTATTCACTTTCGGTATAGCTTCTTTTACGTTTTGTTGATTTTTCGGTGTTTTTCGATACACCCAATTCGTCTGTAATCCAAGAACACGGTGTTTTTTTAACCCATAAATAAGTTAATTTTAAAACCATAATTAAATCTAATTTACTCGCTTCGAACAGGGAACCACATCTAATGGATCTTTTAACGCAATGTTCAGATCTTTCCTCTCAGTTGCAAATTGCAATTAAGACAATAATAAATATTAGCTATTAACTCAACATAAATACAATAATCTATAATAGTTCTCTTACCCGCATTTTGTAAATCCCAAAAAAATCCAAATCAACCCTCCCATTCGTAAAAGAAGCCATACCTCGCAAATAAATGTACATCCGAACGCTGGAACTGCAATCCCGAAAAGAACGGTTTAATTTTTTGAAACAGGCGCGTTATATAAAATCCAGATAACCCTCGTTTACAAGTAAATCACAAGCTCTGATTGGCTGCTAATTATTCAAATCGGAAGCTATACTAAACGGAACTAGACTATCGGAAGTTTTAACTTAAAAGTATTTAACAACACAAACCACATTTGGCATTTTATCGTCAACTTGGCAAAAATCTAAAAAACATCGCCAAAAAAATATTGCCATCTTATTGAAATCGAGAGCAATAAATGGTTACCTTAAAAGCATTTAACAAACACAAACCACATTTGGCGTTCATCGCCAAATTGGCAAAAATCTAAAAAACTTATCGCCAAGCTGCGGCACCGTGTATTGGGAATGAGCCGAACTACTTTTTCTGACGCGGATGTTTCGAGTGAAAAAGTGGCTCCGGAGTTGACGAAAAAAAAAGTCGGAGAGAGACAGACAGATTTTTACCTTGAGAGAGCAGAGTCGTCCCCCCTGACGCCTTGATTGAGAAAGATGCGTTCCTGCAAGATGACAGAGGGCTTGAATTTGCCAAGAGGCCTATAACTTCTTTAATATGGGCATGCCCTCCTATAAACTCCCCTAAACTTTAATCTTTCCTTATGGCCTTTCTTTCCTATTTCATTTCTTTATTTTTTTTTCTAGACTGCAGTCATTAAACCGGTAATATGCATTTTATTTGATTTTTTAAAATTAAAGTTTTAAATCAAATTTTTTTTAGGGTTCTAACCAGCCACCAACTAATTTTTTTTCTTATTTCATTATGAAAATATATGTGTGTCATCAGGGAATTGTGCCTCTTACTTGTCAAGTTTTAAATTTTGTTTGAGATTACGATATGAGTAATAGGAAGTTAAAGTTTAAATAAAATTTGTGTGTAAAGCCTAAGCTTGTGTCTCGTCGTCAATTCTTTATTGAAGATTAAGTTTTAGTTATTTATTTTTTTTTTGGTTAATTACAGAATCGTTAAAGTACTCGCTACTCCCTTTAGAACCTGGTTATTGCGGTCAAAAATTAAATTCTTTTTTTTTTTGAGGTTTTCACAATGCGCCTCAATCTAACATTAGTCCTTAAGATATTTTAAATTCATTTAAATTAATAATCTATATGTTAAAACAGCAGTTAAAAATAAAAAAAAAAAATATATAAATACAGTTACGACAGAATAACATTTTCTTTAGAAAGGCACTATGCAAAAATATTTCCCAACTTGCAACCTATAAGAAATGTATTTGAATCCACATTTGATGTAACTGAGAATCCATCTGTGCAACAAATAGCTGCTCCATGAAAAACAAATTACTACCTCAATGATTCAGTCGACAAAATTAATCACTGATGCTTTTAAAACCATTTGCAGATAACGCAGGGTTTGCATCACTTTCTGAAAAGGACTTTCAAAAAGATCCTGCTGTTATTCTAAAAAGAAATTACAATCACGACAAGCGCCAAAATGTCAGATTTTTAAACTACTAGCTGACCCGGCAATGCTTCGCTATTGCTAGATTTGAGTATATATATAGATTAAATTAACACAATTGAAAGTTTGATATCAATTATTGTATTTAGTTAAAATTAGTATTTACATACACATTATCATTTTTATGCTTTGGATTACATAAATTACAATTACTATTTAATTCAATTTTAAGTTCATTGCAATGCTCTTGGATATACGTTTTTGGTGATTCCATTTGGCATATATACAAACACTTTCCTTGGTTTTCCTACAAAGGAGCATACAACGTGAGAAAAACATGGATTCTCCAAATTCAATCCACATACTTGCAATGATTGACCTTCTGATTTGCAAAAGTCATTTTAATTGGAAATTGATAGGAAAATTGCGTGGTGCGTACTTAACATGGCAATATTCGCCTTGTTTATTTTTATCATAACCTTCCTATCATATCACTTCCTAACATTCGGTTGAGGTGTCAGCTTTTCAAACATCGCAAGAATGTGATGGTATTCAGCTTCTCGGCTGTTGCAAATATGACGTCATAGTTTTTTTCTCTTACGTATTTGACATATGAAACGACTTATTTTTTAACGGACCAGGTTTGGCCGTATGTAACTGTAGACCGTGTTTCTTATGCAAATGTTTAATTGTATAAAAGAGCAGGTTTGTTAATGTCTCGCTCGCTCGCTCACTCAGTCAGTCAGTCTGTCTGTCGCATCTGTAAATCTCACATTCTCGGTTAGAGGTGTGGAGATATTTTTCATGTACGAGCATATTATTTCTTTGAGCAGTTGGCTCGCTATTATGTTTTTCATTTGTACATATTCATCTGTACATATTAAATTATTTTAACTTCAACGAACTTTGTCATAATTCAAATGTACCTGTTTTACTGCGCGCCCTGCACAACAGAAATTTCAATCGTTTGAATTCAAATGGCATATCTGTTGGTATCATTGTTGTACATGGTCCTCTCCTTTGAATTTGCCAATTAAAATTGTTACTTCAATTACATTGTTTTATAATCTTTTGAAAATATTCTTATCTTACTTTCTACTGGTGAGATGAAGGATTTCAATAGCTTTGGTCCCTCTCGGGACAACACGTGTAAATCAGTCCAGTAGTTTTGTAGTATTGCCTTTTATATATATATAGATGCTGTAGAGTAATGGAAGTATGGGGTTATTTTCCCCAAGACACACAGCTGTGTGCTTATCGGGGTATTTTGCCAGTTCCCATCGTGTGGATTAAAAAACAATACCAGCAATTTTTAGCCTGAAAATTAAGCCCATGCATATCGGGTTCTCAGGCAAGAGTCTCCCTTCTGATCGTAAAACTGTTGTTCTTGGCAATAGCTCCTTGCGAGTCTAACACTGGAACACCATAAAAAAGGGTGGAAATATTCTACGTTAGAAGAGCTGCCGGCCACCACCCTCCCCACGTAACATTCAGCTAGGCAGACGTGCTTTTTTGGAAGCTCCTTTTGAGGCCTTGGGTCTGGGAATCTGCACTTATGTTGTAATTGTTTAATGTTTCTGTTTAAAGAATTGGCCTTTTCATTATAATTAGGACTCTGTCTTTCTTGGTCATGAATTCAATATTAGCCTCAACAACCTAGCATGATGCCACAATGCTATTTCAGGATTTCTTAATCAGAGTGCCTCTACATTTGAACTGCAAGAATTTTTTTTTTTTTAATTTGGAACTGGGGGATGACTATCCAATTATCATTTTGAACCCGACAATCATAAACTGAAATAAGGGCTGGGAAGAATATGAAAAAATAAACATCCATGAGAAATAACTTTTGAAAGGGTTCTGAGAATTTCTTATGGCTCACACAAACCTGGTAAACATTGCCAAAATCTTTTATCCTTTACCTCATTGTTTTCCAAGGTAGAATTTTATAAGCATTAAACATAAAACTTATCAATTATATGGTCATATCATTTACAAAGAAAATAATGCATTTCCCATGAAAATATAGGCTCTTAACAATCTTCTAAAAAATAAAAATTAAAAAAAACCCAACTAAATTCAGTCGAAACCTCTAAAATTTTAGTCAGTAGTTTCAGACTCCCTTTTCAGAATCATAGTTTAATAGAAATTATTTGATTGTGATATCCAAAATTTTTAAATTTTTGGATGCCACTGCCTGCGCAGGGTTGTACTGCACGCTCCTTAAAAGTCCTTCAGAACTCATTTTCAGTTTCTACTTTTAGGACCCTTAAAAAGTACTTATTTTTGCTATCAACATCCTTCAATTTTTCATTTACTTAAAAAATATTCATTTTTGAGGGGAAATACAAGAATTTTCAGTGTATTGCTGTCAACAATTACCTTTATGAAAATGCAGATTATTAAATTTTTGAAAGTTTTTCATTTTGAATCATTATTGACCAGGATGAAAATGATTATATGTTATAACTCTAAACTCCCTCCCCACTCCAAATTTATATTATATATATAAACTACTGGTTTGTTCTAATGACTCATTATGACACTACTGATCAGTGTTTGTCAAGTTAAATGCAGGGATCATCCAACAGATTGGAATAATTTTGAAATATTGTTATTAACATTATGAATTTATTGTATAGGATCTTAAAACTTGAATAGTTTTAAAGGTCTAAACTTTGGAAATCAAATCCATCCTAAATCATCTTTGAGATCTCAAAAATGATAGCATAGGTCCTTAGAAAGTTGTTCATAGCTTCCTATTTTTGATTTTGGAAAATGAGTACGCACCCTGCTATGATGCAATGCTATGATGCTGTTTCTGCGAATCAGGCCTTCTATGCTATAGTGTGGTATTTACAATTAAGCAAATAGGGATTAAACATTTATTCGCATTGACTGCAAAGATACTGAGTCTCATAATTACAAGATAAAAAGAACTTTTTATATATCATGTTTTTAAATTTTCTGTTGAATCATATAAACTTGACAATTCTACGTATTAATAAATACTTTTTAAAAATTTTTTTGATGAATTATCCCATCAACTTGAAAGAAAATGATCAAATGCGTAATAAAGAGGTATCAAATGCGTAATCAATCGTTTAGCTCAAGAATTGGAAGTTAACTTGAGTTTAACTTTTCGTTCCCATCCCGGCCAATAGATGGCTGCACCATTCTACAAAACAAAATTAAATGAAAATGAATTAAATTCTGCTTAAAGATGGCTAAAAGTATTAAAAGAATGCATTGTCACCGTGTTCTGAGCTATTCTAAAAGTTTCAAATGTCTAGCTAGTCGGGAAGTTAGTTAAAAATCGATTGCAAGATTTGTACTGGACAAACACACAAACAAACAAGAAAGCGAGTTAATAAAAACAAGGTAAAAATACAAGAAAGTCAGATTTGGTTTCACACATATCTTAATTACAAGGGTATTTTACTCTATCGTACATGAATTGCTTGCAGGGACTATCTGCGAAATTGAACCAAAAGCAGGGATAAAGTAGGATTTACTCTCCCCCCCCCCCCCCAAAAAAAAGTCTAGTAATAATTAGGTAATAGTAAAAAAAAAAAAAATAGTAATTTATTTTTGGAAAATATAAAATTAAATTTTTTTTAAACATGGAAATAAGTTTTGTATTTTTTTTCTTTAAAAACTAAAAAAAGGGCGGTGGGTGGAGAATTCTACTTTAAAATGAGAATGAAATGGATTGTATGAATAATAAAAGAAACTTAACTAAATTTTAATATTGAACAATGTATATTTTTACTGCAATGGCCAAAAATGCTAGCTGCTTCTACTAAAAATTATTTAGAGACACAGAAGGATTTCTAAAAAGGAGAAGAACAATCCCTGAAGTGGAGAAATTCTAATCACAGTGACGGATCAGAAAAGGGACACCTCCTAAACTAAAACATCCAAGATTCCAAAAGTTACAAAGAGAAATACTTACAAATTAAACTAAAAGTTTAAAGCTAAACATTCAATGTCCACAGGTTCAAGCAAGTATCGGCATACATACCTGTCGCATGTCACCCTGAGCAGTAAAGACGAGAGCTTCTAAACCATCATCTGCATAACTAACATTTTCTTGTTTACAAACATCGATTATCTTGCTTAAAATTTGAAAATCAGATAATTTTCCAAAGCGGACCATAGCACACCTGGACTGAATAGGCTCTGAAATAAACACATGAAAGTTAGGAAACTAGATTCTACACCAAACCATAAATTTGAAACAAAATGCTGGGTTGATTCTCTGAAATGTATTTTTGCATTCAGTTAAAACTGTCACTCGAAATAAACACACCCTACTTATTTGAATCTAACATACTTTATTTTTTTTTTTATCCCAAAATACTGTGCTAAAAATCCTGATGCAGGTGAAGGAATTTATGACTGAGAGCTCACATCTTGCAGCATTATGTGCTCATTGGCAAACATCTGAAAAGGGTCAGACTTGCATGATAAATTAAATAATTTTTTAATCCTTAACAAAATCAACTTTTCCTGCCTACAATCTGCCAGTTCAACATTCATAAAATATCTAGATCTCTCAGTGTGGATTATAGAACATTGCGTATCATTCACACCTTTTGTGAAAACATTTTTCTTTATGGATGACATACTCTCTCTGTTACCCGAACATTTCATTGGCTAAGGTTCACACTCAATTTCCAAATCAAATTAAGATCATTTAAAACATGTTTCATTCCCAAAGTATTAGAGACCCTATAGAACTTTACAAAATCTATATCACATTAATAAATTATTGATAATATTTCTGACAGGTTGCAATCTGTTCGGTTATTATGGCATTAAACTCGTCACATTGACACTGACTGGTAAGCAAGTTATTAGAGCAAACAAGTTTATACAAGGTGCGCCCATAAAGTAACCGGACAACTTTTTATAAATAAGAAAAATATTACTCACCTTCAAATAAATTTATCTCCTTCAAAATAATCACTAAAGGAGTCTATACAATTTTTACGTCATCGAAACACTGTTTAACTGCGTCGGAAGTAACCATTCGCAAAATACGCATAACATTTGATTTAATATTCTAGATGTTTTCAAATCTCTGTCCTATCATGGCCATCTTAAGCTTCGGAAAAAAGGAAAAAATCAGATGGCTTTAAGTCGGGAGAATATGGTGGGTGATTCATCGCTGTAACTGAATGCTTATCAAGGTATTGTTGTACAGAAATTGCTGTATGGTGTAAAACAAACCATTGCCCAAAATCAAACAGTTCCTTCCTAACTCGCCTTATCATGTTCCTTAATTGAAAAAGCATCTCCTTGTAAAAATACTGATTAATTGTTTGATTTTCAGGAAAAAATTCGTTGTGAATAAGTCCTTTGTAATAAAAAAAAATGCAAAATCCACGAAAGGACAGATTTGAAAACGTCTTGGATATTAAATCAAATGTTATGCATATTTTGCGAACGGTTAGTTCCGACGCCTATAAACAGTGTTTTGATGACTTGAAGAAACGTTGGAAAAATTGTATAGACTCCTTTGGTGATTATTTTGAAGGAGATATATTTATTTGAAGGTGAGTTATATTTTTCTTATTTATAAAAAATTGTCCGGTTACTTTATGGGCACACCTTGTATATATATATATATATATATATATTTGGAAAGGGGTGTATGTGACAGTGATATTATAAAAGCATTTTTATCCTGCTCAGTAAGGCTCAGTACAAAAAGAAAAGGTAAAAAAATAAACTGCATTTTCATGAAGGCAATCGTTTACAGCCATAAACTGAAAATTCTAATATTTCAACCCGAAAATAAATACAGTCCGTAAAAAAGGACTGGAAAGTAAATGAAAAAGTTAAAGGATCTTGACAGCAAAAATTAGTTTTCTTAAAAAGCATTTCAAGAGCCCTAAAAAAAGAAACTGAAAATAAGGAGTTTTTAAGTACCGCATGAACTCTGGTCCAAATAATGTCAGGAACCAATAATTTGTAAGAAAATCATAAGTAAGGTGGTAAAACCAAACACACACAGAGGGCTCCAATCTACATTCTCATCAAACCTCAAGCACTTGAGTACACCCTAACTGTTTTATTATCAGAAAAATGATTACTGTTCATGCTTTTAAAAATTATGATAATGATTATTACATATAATAACTAATTGTAAAGCTTTGTTCTGAATGCTTCCATTTCACTCTTAATGGGTGCCATTCTTGGGGGGTACATGAAAAGACATAATACTCTGTAGATCAGGGGTGTCCAACCTTTTAGATTCCTTGGGCCACACAAAAATATACCTAACATTAAAAATAGTTAATGAGTAAAAAAAGTATAATATATAGTTAACATATTTCATTATAAACATAACTATAGGAGTGCATCAATATTTGGGTCAATTGAAGTGGGTGCAATTCTCAGGGAGTTGTAAAGATATTTTGGTTCGAATTTGACTCACTCTTGCAAATAGTTGCTTCACATATGCACGTGCTTCCAAACAATGATGCAGTTAGGGATATTTATCTCTGTGCAGGTATCATTTATAAAAGTCCAACAAAGAGACTTGATTGAATTTCTCTTTAAGTTAGATGTCATATTGCATTCCATTTGAAATTTCTCTGGCAGTAGCAAATGAATTGTTTATTTTTGCCAAAAGTGCTGTATCCTACAAGTCATAGCTAGGGCATCAGATATGTTGACAATTGCGTCAACGTTTTCTTCCTTGCTTTGTAATATGAATCTCTCGAGGTTGTCTTGTAATGGTACTTCAGTTACATCATTTATACCTCTAATAAAAATGGCATCAGTACTTTCATCCTTCGACAAAGAGTAAAACTTTACTTTTTAAATCGTTTTCGATAAGACTTCCCAAGTTTGTCAGAAATGAGACAAAATGGGCTCTCTAACAATATTTATAGTGGCCTTGTTTATGAATATATTCATAAGATCATGGAGATTATGTGTTTAACTTTTTATACTCATTTTAATATCATTACAAATATGAAATGTTAAATGTGTAAAAACTTGACATTTCATTTTTGTAATGAAATTGCATACAGAATTAAAGATATTTCTAATGCTGCATTGTCAATTTGTTGAATGAACCGTCATCTCTTTCTGGGCCACAATAATACTTGCTTTGGACACCCCTGCTGTAGATAATATAGCACTTTGGATAGTGTGAGAAATTACAGTAATAAAAAGTGTTTTTGTCAACATTCATTTGAACCTAGGAAAGCACATAAAACCCTTACCAATAATCTTATCGGATGCATTACATGCCAAAGCAAATCGAGTTGTTTTCGAGTAGATTTCCATTGTCCTTCTCAATGCTTGCTGGGCTCCTTCTGTCATACTAAGGAAATAAGTTAACAATTCCCCATGTACATATATCAAAATATACTACCTTCAATTTCAGAAATAAAAAATAAGGGCTTTTAAAGCATTTTTAAGGTCCTTATAAGATTATACAAATATTAAGTTTTAGAAATAAAATTATATTTCTAAAACATATTATTAAGAAATATATATGTTCTTTAAATAAGATTATAAGACCTTCCATGAATTTCCTTGAAACTGCCAACTTCATAAATTCAAAATTATTTTATCCATTCAAATCTAATACAACTCCTTTCATTTTACATCACTTTATACGAGCACATTTTTTTTCTTCTTCTGACTTATGCCTCCTGGCTGGAACGACTCCAGACCAGGTCCATAGTTGGTAGCTGGCATAGGAATGCAAGTCCAACTTGGCCAACTTTTTAAGACCTCAAAGATGCAGGGACGTAGCTACCATGGAGTAAAACTCATAGGGGTGCAAAATTTGAAAGCGTGAAATAAATATTTGTGACAACTTTTGTATAAAAATTTTTTTGATTTTTGAGATTTTCTATAAAATATACAAAAAATAAATGAAATATTTTTAAGTAAATAAAACTATAAGCACCTAAATATATTAGAATGTACTTGATTTATCATAATTTTGATTTCAGAAAATTTTCATTATAAATTTAACACTTTATATACCTCTAATAAACCTATAAAAATGTATGATGATTGTTAAGAATGTTTAAAAGCACTACTATAGGGGCTTACTATACGTATTATTATTTGTGTTTTACTGCAAAGAAGTTACGTGTTTCCGGTGAATCCCACAAGCACCAAATATAAACTTCTTTATATCCGGTTCTACTAGTGTGAGGGATAACATAAGATCACTCTGTCCGTTATGTTAGGGCGATTCTGCATTTGTCTGGGCAAATAACTCATCCGACTGAAATCGAAATTAGAATTCAAAATATTTGCAATATGGCCCCAAAATTTACTGGAATCATCTGAGATTCGAGGTTTTCCGAGATTAGTCCTTTTAAAACTAATTTCTCGTTAATAAAAGTGAAGAAGAGAAGACGTGGGAAAATGCATTTCAGCACTGCTATTTCATTTGTCCAAATACATGGAGTATACATGCATTCAACATTTTTGTTGGAAAAACTCCCCGTACTTCAGAGCAGTTTGCCCATTTGAATCCATTTCAATTACATCTACTGAATGATAAATGTAAGCAGAATGTAACAAGTTAGTTAGGAAAGAAATCAACTTTCAAATATTAAAACTAGTATTGCTTATGACAGATTAAAGTAATTCCGGTTTCACTATTCTGTGTTTAAATGGAAGAGTAATGTTATAAATAATATTTGTAGACAAAGCAGTGTTCAATAATATGAATAATTAGTTAAACTTTACCTGAATTAACCGAAAAAGATTGAAAAAGCGGCAAAGTACAAAAACATAGGATCAAATATAACATTAGTGATTGACTTTCAATCACAAATGTTACGCTTGCAATATTAGTGCAAATCAGATGCACTAATATTGCAAATGAACAGATGTAATTGTGTATTTGTGTTGTTATTAGCATAACTATCATAATTCATTGAATTTGAATCCTGTACACACCACCGAAATCAATAACGTGTTTACTCGGGTGCAACGTGCACCCAAATTCGAAAATGTAACTATAATGAATAGAAATTAAACTAAATTGTATTAACAGTTTTTAGTTTTACCTTAAACTTTTCTAGTTTTGTCGATAAAATAAGTTTTAATTAGGAAAAGATTGAAAAAAAAAAAATAGTTGCATTCGGGCAAAAAGTAAAATTAGAGTAAATTAGTATTAGTATTTTTATTAGTAGTAAAATTAGAGCTCAATATTAAGTTAATTGTAAAACCTCTGAACAGGTGTATGTTTAGTCAAAACATTCAAAATAAAGACTTTATGATGGACTAAGTCTAAATGGAAATTTTATGTCAGCTTATAAATATTTTTTTTAAATTCTCACATAAATAGTATCATTAATCATTTCTAAAACTTTCTTTCAAGTTCATCTTAAATTATAAGAAAAGTTAAAGAACGGATCAATGGAGATTTCGAATGTATTGAACAATTTCATAAATGCATTTGAAAACTGTTCATAGAGACAATCATACATTATACACCGTGCCTCGATGCCTGAACTATATCAATTAGTTTGAATCTAGTTGCCATTAAGCTTTATTGTGAATTTTAATAAACAGTGTGTTGAGGAAAACATGCAAGTAATTAGGTATGTCGAAACAAAATTGGTTAATTGAAAAGTGTTAAATAAGTATATGTAGTATACTTGCAAACCAGTCAGAAAACACACATAAAAACAGATACTGTCGAATGAAAACATCCCATTCCTATCTGATCCAAATATCTTTATACCCAAATATAAAGATATTTGTGTATATATGATATACCCTTTATATCATATATACCCAAAAAATATTTTTAAACTTTTTCTGTAACATAAAACTGAGAAATAGAAAAATGATGGGTTTTATTTTTTGATTTAATTTTTTTATTAGCATTTTATAGTGTAATGTTCATTTAGTGTAAATGCTCATTTAAATGACTCTTGAGAGTTTTGTATTCCCGTTGGAACAAAAAAAAACCCTTTAAAGTTCAAATATATATTAATCAATCAAAGTTCAAATATATATATCTTTAATTTATCAATAATCTTGTGAAAGTCTGTCTGAATTTTACTTTTATACTTCGAGCCGGATCGATCGTAGGCTGTGACTAGAGTCTGTTAAAAACTTTTTTTATCTATGGAAACTGAACATGCATAAGTACATTTTGTGAATACAGTTTATAAAATATTTAGTTAATATTAGTGGGCACTCTATACTTAAAAAATCACAATTTGTTTTATTATTATATTTATAGAATTGAATTTCTTATTATTGAAATGTCTTGAATTTCAAATAAATTGTTATTAAGTAAGGTCAAAATAAGATTAGATAGAAAACAAATTCCGCCAGGACTCTTCCGAGAAAGAAGTGGGTGCACAGATTTCACTTGCTCCAGGGTGCTGAATATGTAGCTATGTCACTGCAAAGATGATTTAAAATGCATTTTATTTCCGAAGTTTAGATGTTTAAAAAAGTATTTGACTATGAGGATGATCAACAACCAAATGATAACTTTATAAATTCTTAATATTAATAATAAAATTTCAAAATTTCTTTTACAAGCTACAATATGTTAACGTTATCTCTGCATTTAACTTGACACTGCAAAGCAGTATCATAGCTTAGAGCAAATCATTCGGATACACACATATATTATATACGTATCTATACACAATGGAACCTCGATCAATCGCTCCTCGAATCATCATTTACTTTGTCCATTAGGAATAATATTTCTTTGTTATGTTCTTGCATCTATAGTTTTCCCACAGTGCCATAGGTCCCTTTCAAAATGATAGAGAGAAGTTTCACTGTGTACACACACACACACATATATATATATATATATATATATATATATATATATATATATATATATATATATATATATACATATATATACATATATATATATGGAGAGGGAAATAAGAGTGATAAGTAAGAATTATTAATTGGCACAAAACAAAACATGCAAAAAAAATTATCTATATACTTTATTACTGACAGTTATTATTATTGTTATGTAAAGTAAATATATACCCAAAATCTATACACAGTGAACAGATTTTTAAAATAGTTTGTCGAAAATTGCTTTTTTTAAAAAAAAATTTGTTAATATTTTCCTAAATTAAAAAAAAATTTAAATTGCTGCAACCAAAAATTATTATACGTGGGGAGGGGGGGGGGGTGTCAAGTGATTTTTTATTGAAAGAAAGTGGGTTTAATTTTTTAAAAAATTGCAGACCACTGATCTAAACAATTTAAATCAAGAGAACAAACATTTTCTCTATTAAAATAGTGAAACACTAAGTGAATAATACTAAACAAACACTTGAAATACAAAGTAAATGATAATTAAGACAATAAAAATTGTTTAAAAAGATAAAAAATTTGGATTTTACTGCCTTTTTATGCTCTTTGCTGGACTATGTGACAAAATAAGAGAGCAAACAATTATTGGAAAACCATTTTTATGGACTACGAAAAATAAGAGATACAGTACAACCTCCCAAATCCGGAATGTTTTAATGAATGGCCAATTTTACTTTTCTATTTTACTGATAGATGTCGCTACCAAAATGATCAGTAAAAAATTGCACTTCCTTTCAAGGAAGTGACAGCAGCGATTTTGAGGGCTTTCAAATATCTGGGAAAGAAGCTGAAATAGCAGAATTAGTAGAATGTCTGAATAAAGGCAACATTAGCTTGGATAAATTGGACATACAGGAAGTCTTAGACATCAACGAAAATGTGCCGATCGTCTGATCTCTTACACCGCATTTATACAGTCGCGATAGCGGCTAGTCGAATCGTGGGGTGGCGAATGTGTAAACGGTGTGTTACGGAATTGAGCCGCTAGAACCTGGCGGCTCCCACAACAAAAAAAAAAGTTAAGATTTGGGGGCAGGAATGCCCCAAACTTGACTGATAGCTAAGAGTGCAGAGTCGTACTGACTAGCAGGGAAGGTTGGACTCTTAATATTTAGATATAGTCAGAGCAACACTAGCTAGCTTGTGGTGTGATATGTGTTATCGAAAAGGCGGGAGCAGTTAAAAATGATTCTGCTTCCAAGTGCTACAGTGGAGAAAGTCCTTCGTCATAAAATGCTATGTAAAAAAAGTTCTTCGAGACTTGAGTAAAAATTTGCAAGTTTCTTTAAAAAAACGTTTATTTAGATGTCATTTTTTGACAGATTAAAAACTAACATATTTATCACATAAGTTGCATTACGGAAAATTTCTCACTTCGTAATACCCGCACTGCTTTGCCTCGAGAACAATTAGCGACTATTAAAAAAACTTAAGAAAAAGGGTAAAATTTACTTTAGGTTGAAAGCGACATCCTCTTTTCCCAGTCTGCTAAACTTTTATCGCTAAAAACACCGTCACTCTCGCGGGCTAAAAAACACTGCGTCGCGGCTGGCGAACGAGCTGAAAACGCGCCTTGTCGCTCCCTCTCACTCCCCGTACTCACATGGGCCGAGTAAATATACTCTTGCTATTTTGCATAATCGCCTGCGGGTGCCGTTGCCACACCGATTTCTGATATCTTGAAATGAAATCCTTGGCCACTCCTCCATGCGGTTGCGTCAAATGGCGTCGACCAATCGGCAAATATTACATCGTTTGGCGCGAACCTAAATCTCTCAACTCTGCCGATGGAACGTGCGTTTGCAACTCAAAATAAAACAAATATTTAGGACGCCATTTGCATCCTGCTTAAGCTTTTTTTTCTTTAAAAAAACCGTAAAAAAGAAAAGTATGTATTCTTCCAACAATTCCCCCTCATCTTTTTTACTTAAAAATAAAAAAAAAAGCTTTCTAACGTAATGCAACTTTTACAGAAAAAATAAAGTTATAAATGTACATCAGTTTCAATAACATTTTACATCTTCCAGGAACATCTAAGTTGGTTCACAAATAAAGAATAAAATAATTTCAACATAATTGTATCTTCTTACACAAAAGTTTCTTTCTTGAAGATGGAACTGCTATACATTTAAAATTTTTTTTTTAATATATATATATATATATATATATATATATATAATAACAAAATTTTTACTTCCATACAATTTTGTAAACCATTAGATATCCTGTCATGCATGACAGGTTAAAAAAAAATTTAATGTGAAAAATTACAAAAAATTTCAACTTCACATTTGTTAAAGTCCATGTTTGAATATACATATATATCCGTATCACAAAAATTACAAATATATATAAAAATTTACAATGATTATATTTTGACATTAACCTTCGTGGTATGTCATGAAAAAGTTTTATTTTAAATCCTCCCCCCTTAAATAATATTAACTTCGAACTAATAAGCAAAATAAATAATAAACACTCCGATTTCCGTTTCCGATATTTCTGCAATAGTTTAATAAGTTATAGTTTAATAGTTTAATAGTTTAAGGTTTATAAATGGATTTAAATATAATTTCATTAAATTGTTTTAATTTAAATTTACATGAGGCTTTTGTAAATAGGTCAGCAAGGTTAGCTTTAGTTGGGATATACTTAAGCTCGAATAATTCCTTGTATACTAAATCACGTATGAAAAACAATTTTATGTCAATATGTTTCGTTCTACTATTTTCAATAGGTGATTTTACGAAATCTAATGATGCCTGATTATCGCCATACAGTATACACGTATTCGTATTCTTTAAAGATTCTATATTTTCAACACAATCACTTAATATTCGTTTTAACCACGTAAGTTCTTTAGCTGTCTCTGTAAGCGCTACGAACTCTGATTCCATACTACTGAGACAAATACTTTTAATTTTGAATGATCGCCAGGATATCGGGGATTGATCTAAAAATACAATTTGACCTCCCATCGATATCCTATCATCTTTATTAGTTGCGTAGTCTGCATCGGAGTATGCCTTCAGATTCGTGGTTTTGACCTTTGAAAGGTCAAGTTGAAAATGCGAAGTATATTTTATGTAACCGAGTAATTTTAACAAACCTTCCCAGTGTGTCAGGCCAGGATTTTCTTGATACTGTGAGAAAATGTTTACTGCATACATTATGCCCGGTCTAGTCTTATTTGCTAAGTAAGCTAAGCTTCCGATGAGATTGCGATAGGGATATCGGGTCATATCCTGAATTTCAATTTTATTTTCGGGACACTGCGTTTTCGAAAATACAGTTCCTTTAGTTATCGGTAGTGAGGAGATGCGGAATGAGTATTTTTTATACTCGTTACACAATTTATGGATGAAACTGTGTTGATGTATAAAAATTTTAAATTCATTCTCTACAAACTCTACACCTAAAAGTTTACGCGTTTTTCCCAAAACTTTGATGTCAAATTCAGATTTTAATATTTTACTGACTTTTCCTATCCATTCGGAATTGCTTCCAAATATTACTATGTCGTCGACATAAAGGACTAATGCTACATTTCCCTCATAGGTGTATGCACAATTACACCACTGTAATTTCTTAAATCCTTTTTTACTTAAAACTTCGTGCATTTTAAAATACCACTCCCTCCCACTTTGTTTAAGACCGTAAACAGCTTTCTTAAGATGACAAACTAAGTCAGGGTTTTCCTCAAATCCCTGGGGTTGTTTCATTAAAATATGCTGTTTTAGGGGAGCGTATAAGTAAGCACAACGAATATCACACTGTACATGTTCCCAATGGTAATGACATATGAAAATTGAAAAAAACATTCTTATAATTGAAAAGTTTACAACTGGGCTAAATACTTCCTCAAATGAAATTCCTTGGATTTGTCTAAATCCATGTGCTACTAAACGTGCTTTGTAGCGTTCAATTTTACCTAATTCATTGACTTTTAAAGTATATACCCATCGGTTTCCTATTACCTTTTCATTTGGTCGTTTTTCAATTAATTCCCATACACCCCTTTCTTGCATAACCTTAAGTTCGTTTTTCATGGCCCCTCTGGGGTGAATTACAGGCTTCCTCAAAACTATTGGGAATTTTTACCTCATGTTCTAGTCATGATTCCGTAAAGTTTATTTCTTCACTATTATCCATTTCAACAATGCCACTATATTGATTATCTCCTTTAAAACAAAATTGGTCAGGGTTAAATGGAAAGTCGTGAGTTATACAAAATTTACGAACATCTTCTAGTGAGCGAAGTCTATCTGGTCTTCCTTTTGCATAATAATATATATCTATACGTTTACCTGTTTTTCTTGGTACTGCCAAATTATTGGCCTTCGCGATTCTGAATCTAGACTATCACTTTGTTCTGGGTCTGATTCATTCTCACTCTGTGAGCTTTCGGCTAAGGTTTCCCCCCTTGTACTAGGACCGGGGTCAGCAAGAGTGCTATCATGAGTCCTTACAGGAGTTGGCACATCTTCGGCTTCCTCGTTGTCCGTTTCTAACTGAAATTTTGTTTGGTGGGGTTCCAGGACGGCTTGAGTACTTAGCACTCTGGGGTCGCTCATTTTCAAATTTTACATTAATAGTCTCTACAATCTTATTTTCATTTGGTATCCAGATTCTATAACCACGGGTGTTATGTGCATATCCCACTAAAATTCCAACTTTAGCTCTCATTTCTAATTTATGTCTAAATTGTTTAGGGGTATTTACATATGCTTTTGTACCAAATGGTCTTAAGTGTTTAATTGAGGGTGGTTTTCCTCCGTATAGTTCGAATGGTGTTTTATCACGGCCTTTGTGATTTATTCTATTCCACGAATATATGTAGTGCATTAATGCTTCCGCCCAAAATTCTTCTCCTAACCCGCTATCCTTTAGTAGCGCTCTAATGCCGTCAACGGCATAATAATTAATACGTTCCGCCACGCTATTTTGCTCAGGCGTATAAGGGTTAGAAAATTCATGCCGTATACCAAGCTCCTCAAATGTTTTCCGAAATTTTTCATTGGCAAATTCCATGCCATTATCAGACCTTACGCTTTTAATATTTTTACCTATAAAACGTTCTGCTCTACGTCTGAATCGGTCAAAGGTTTCGAAAACTTGAGATTTCCTTTTTAATGGGTATACTGTGGTTTTGCGTGAATAGTCATCCGTAATAGTAAAAATGTATCTATGACCTTCTCACGATTCTACTGGCATTGGGCCACATAAATCTAAGTGAAGAAGTTCCAGTGGTTCAGATGAGCGAATCTTATAAAGAGGTTTAAAGGTTATTCTCTTACTTTTTGCTTCTTTACATACTTTACAATCTGGAATCTTTATATTAGTTGAAGGTACACCACGGACACTTCCTGCTTTAAATGTATCTTTAATGTATTGGGAGTTAATGTGGGCATAATTTTCATGCCAATTTTTAAATTTGTTTAACTGCGTGCATAAACCAACAGGATTAGTTATTTCTCTGTTTTTCGGGTAGGTCGGGTTTACTATGTATAAACCTGCACATTTTTCAGCTAGAAACAGTTTCTTCCCATTTTTCTTATAGACTGTAATTTTCCCATTTTTGCCTACAAATGAAAGTTCTCTTTCATCTAATATGTTACAGGCAAGGAGATTACGTGTTAGTTTAGGGCAAAAATAAACATTTGATAGACAGAAGTTTTCTTTACCTATACTAAATCTAACCTTTCCTATTCCTTCTATAGGACATTTAACGTTTGCAATTGCTACGGAAAAATATTGGTTGTTAACATTATTAATTTCAACAAACATAGATTTATCGCGACAGAAATGATTAGTTGCTGCTGAGTCTACAATCCAGGCGCTTTCTGGAATCAGTCTCTCGCTGGAGTTGGCCTCCGTTAACAGATTAGTTTCTAAAAAGTTCTTTTGCTTACCTTTGGCGTTGGTTTTACTCTGAGAATTAAGCGGCTTACTCTTACAGTTCCTTGCGTAGTGTCCAACTTGATGACATCTGTAACATCTGATGGTCTTTTGACGTCGCGGAGTCTCGCTCCTCGGTCTCCTCTCAGTCTGCTTCTTCGTCGTCGATTGTTGACCTCGTCGGGATCTTGGCTTCGCCGCGAGTGATGATGACGTAGCGATCATCGCCTCCTCGTCTACTTCCCTCAGCCTCTTAATTCGGTGATAATCTTACTGAAGATGAAGTCAGTCTTGGGCCATCGGTAAATCTGTTGAATAATTCCGTCATACTTCCTTGGTAGGTGTCTGATAAGTTGAAATGACTGATACAGGTTCACCCGCATCGGAAAGTTCTTGAAAAATTCTTCTTAAACGTGCTGCGTACATATCGATGCTTTCTCCCTCGGTCGGTCGACACGAAAAGAATTGGTCGTTTAGCTGGATTATGCGTGCTCTGGAGTCAGGCTCTAGACGTCTCCAGGCTTCAACCGGATCGGTAGTATCTTCAATGATTTGTCTTAGCTCTGGACTAACTGATAAATAGATATAGGTGAAGGCTTTTATCTCCTTACTTTTGAAACTTTTTTCCTCTTCTGCAGTTGGTTCGTTTTCTTCTTTACAGGTGACGCTCCAACATTCTTTATTAAGGAGTAAGACTTTCATATCGGTTACCCATGTTGCATAGTTATCCTCATTCAGAGGAGTAATTATTAAGTTATTCGTATCCTTTTCTTCGAGTAGCCCCCTCAGTCACCTTACTCTAATCTTAGTATAGCTATATAAAATTTCTTCTAGTAAAAATATATTAGATAAGACAAAAAAGCACTTTCACTATATGACAAATGGCCCTAAAACTTGCAGGGGTCATTTACTCTAGGCTCGTTACCGTGACCTGGGCCCATAACCATTGTTATCGAAAAGGCGGGAGCAGTTAAAAATGATTCTGCTTCCAAGTGCTACAGTGGAGAAAGTCCTTCGTCATAAAATGCTATGTAAAAAAAGTTCTTCGAGACTTGAGTAAAAATTTGCAAGTTTCTTTAAAAAAACGTTTATTTAGATGTCATTTTTTGACAGATTAAAAACTAACATATTTATCACATAAGTTGCATTACGGAAAATTTCTCACTTCGTAATACCCGCACTGCTTTGCCTCGAGAACAATTAGCGACTATTAAAAAAAACTTAAGAAAAAGGGTAAAATTTACTTTAGGTTGAAAGCGACATCCTCCTGTAGGGCTTTATAATTTGGTAAATACTGTTCCTTTAGCTATGGGTAAGGATATAATTGGTATATTGAAGGTTTCGAAGCGTTTAGCAACTTGATCTATGTATTGGGTTTGGTGAATGAAAACTTGTTTTTGATTGAATTCAAATTCAACCCCCAATAACTTAGAAGTTTGGCCAAGTATTTTAATGTCGAAACACTTCTGCAGAATTTTAACTGCTGCTTCAATATGTGTTTTAGTTTTTCCAAAAAGAACTATATCGTCTACGTATAAAAGTAAAATTAGATTATTTGATAAATGGTAAACACAGTTAGCCCAGTCAATTTTCTTAAAATTACTTTTAAGCAATATATTTTCGATTTCATAAAACCATACCCTTCCGCTCTGGTGTAAGCCATAAAGGGCTTTCTTTAGTAGACAGAAGTAGTTTTCTTTTCCTTTTTCTACAAAACCGGGTGGTTGGGTAATAGTGATGGTTTCAGATAAGGGAGCGTATAAATACGCGCATTTGATGTCTAACTGGAGGTGATACCACTTTAGGTTGGAAACTAGCATGGAGAAAAATAGGCGTATAAGGGTGAAATTGACTACAGGTGAAAAAGTTTCATCATAGGATTCTCCCTTTACCTGTTTGTAGCCTTGTGCTACGAGCCTCGCTTTGTATCTTACCACATTTCCATGCTCATCGGTTTTGGTTGTAAAAACCCACCGACAACCGAGAGGCTTGTACTTTGAATGTGGCGGTACTAGGCTCCATGCACCCCTTTCACTCAACACTTTTAATTCTTCTTCCATCGCTTAGATTCTTTACTTTTGAACGCTTGTTTAAAGGTTTTCGGGATGACTACAGTTTCTAGTCATGCTGTGTCAATGTCACTTTCGGAAGTGTCATAGGTGGAAAAGTAGTTGATTTCTTCATTTTCCGTCTGACTTTCAGATTCCAGATCGCTATCGTCATGAATCACCTGTCGCTGAGGAGTTGGAACAGGGCCCGTCCTTCTATTCTTACCGCTAAAGTTGAAGTATTCAGGCTGGTACTCAATTTTATGTTTTTCACAATATTTCTTGAGATCTTTGAGGCTTCGCAACATTTGGCTCTTGCCCCCTTGCCTTCTAACTACGCGATAATATATATCGTCCGCTTTCCGTCTGGTCTCGGAACGGCTTCCTTTGTCCACTTAGCGACTCGGAGTCGAGGTGGTTGGGCGTATAGTTCTCTGTCTGATTCGTCTTCACTTGCTTCATCTGTTTGAACTGCATAACTAGGGCCTGGTCTCGAGTCCTCCTGGTAACTCGGGGTATGTACTCGGCTCGAATCCATATGTGGGATTACCACTGTCTCAATCTCCGGGTTGTGAAGTGAGTATATGGTAGTTTCTGGATGGCCGCCCAGCACTGCTCCATTGTTAGTCTGCTTAGCTTTCAATTGATAAAAATTTAGTTCATCTTCAGCAAAGCTAACATTCCGGGTTTCGACTATTCGCCCAGTTTCTGGGAACAACACTCTGTACCCTTTAATCCTACATGCGTAGCCTACAAGAACTTCCTTATTAGCTCTGGGATCAAATTTGGTTCGGTGTTGCTTCGGCACACCTACAAAACAAACTGACCCGAATGGTTTAAGGTGACTAATGGAGGGTTTGAACTTTCCGTATTTCTCAAACGGTGTTTTCGTCTGGTTTCTACGGCACACTCTATTCCAATTGTAGGCCGCATAGCGGACGGCTTCTGGCCAAACTTTCACTGGAACCTTACTTGAATTTAGGATCGTGCGGAGGGTGTTTCCTATTGTCTGCTACTCCATTCATTTCAGGCGAATAAATATCTGTAAATTCGTGGGCCACACCATTCGCACGGCAATACTCTTGGAATTGTGAGTTGTCAAACTCCTTACCATTGTCAGTTCTGATAGCTTTGAGCTTAGTTGAAAGGAATCTTTCGGCGCGTTTTACATGATTTAAAAAGGTAGGAAAAGTAGCTGTCTTATCTTTAATCGGATACAGGGCGATTTTCCTTGAGTGATCATCTGTGATACTCAAAAAATATCTCTCTCCTGCATATCCCGTCGTTAAAGCAGGTCCCCACAAATCTAGATGTAAAAGTTCTAGTGGTTTTGATGACCTAGTTTGGCCGATTGGTTTAAATGTCACCCGTTTAGCTTTATTCAACCTGCAATCCTCGCAAAAAAGTTTGGATGGTTTTACCTCCTGAGCACCCCTGACACTTTTATTTGAAAAAGACTGGCTGATTAGTTCAGGGTTCATATGGCCCATTCTACGGTGCCATCTGCTCAATGTACTGGCAGGTTTTTTCCTTACTTTTATTTTGGGTATTTCGTTTCTTTTTAGCTGTAGTTTCGTAAGCCTTACTTTTCTTCGATTGAGTTTCTTTCTCGCAGCTTGTTCTGGGGTTAGCTGTTGTTTTGCATAAAAAATTCCCCCCTGTTTGCGAGCTGTAAAACAACCTTTTCCATCTTTATCGTAAACGTGGAGTTGTCCATTTCCCCCTTCAAAAGTAAATCCATCTTCATCAAGTAAAGGTAATGAAATTATATTGCGCCTCAAAGATGGTACATACAATGCACGCATAAGCGTAATGGCGCGTTTTTCGCCCTTACAAAATAGGTCGACTGGCCCTCTTTGTTTGGATAGGGATAGGCTTTCCCCTAGTAGCAACTGCTAGGCTCCTATCACTTACATCCTCAAGGGGGTCCATCAAATAGGAATTTATCCTTACAAAAGTGATGGGTTGCCGCAGAGTCGACGACCCAGTCACCTGGATTACCGTGAGATGTAAATAGGGCTTCTACAGTATAATGGCTCTCGGGCTTTTCATTACTTGGTGAGTTTCGCCGGAACGAGCGTTTAGATTTTCTACGCCCCGGTGATTTCCCACAATGGACTTGTTTGTTAGGAGAAGGGCTTCTCGATGGAGTGTTCCGTCGTAAACTGGCTTTATTCCAACTTCGAGAATTATGCCGACCCAAAAAGGTGTTCTGCGTTTCGTAAGTAGCGTTTTCACGCTTATCTTGTTTCTTCGGCGACAAGTTCAGTTAGAATGGTTTCAAATTTAAATTCCGCATCTCTCCAACGAAGTATAGTTTGCACTAAGTGATCAAACTCCGATGGTAAGTACCGGATTAGCTGGAAACAGAGGTAAGTCTCATTTATTCCCTTTAGGCTTTCGTTTAACTTGCGGATTCTTGCCGCAAACATGTTAATTTTTTCGCTAGCGTAGGGCTTACAATTAACCAGTTCAGTAAATAACTGCATATGCCGACTACGACTGTCAGGTTGAAAATGCCTATTTAGGGTTGACCATGTGTCCTGGGGGGTGGTACAATGTTCCACGACCGACTTAAAAGCAGGGGATAAATTTCCCTTACCTCAGCTAAACTTTCCGCACTTGCTATCGGTTTAGTTTCGCGGTTATTCACAATGTCCCACGCATTAAGAGATATTAGTACATATTTAATATCTGCTACCCAGGTATGGAAATTTTCCTCGGTCAATTTATCTATAGCCATATGGGGTTGTAAAGTGGCCATGTTTTGAGTTACAAGTACAATATGTAAATATATATATATATATAAGTATATGAAAAAAAATGCAAGACAGTATGTAAAACACTAAATACTATATATATATATACAAAAATCCCCCCCCCCCCCCCAAATATAGAATTTCATAAATTCAGGACCTTTACCTTTTATTTATACCTTCGTTGCTTATTAGCTCACATATCACCAAGCTTTCGCGTTGTGCTCTGCTATTTTAGAACAAAGTCACCCTCAAGTTAAAAAAAAAATAGTTGCTTACAAATTAACTTTAGGGCCTGCGGCCCATAACCAAAATGTTACGGAATTGAGCCGCTAGAACCTGGCGGCTCCCACAACCAAAAAAAAGTTAAGATTTGGGGGCAGGAATGCCCCAAACTTGACTGATAGCTAAGAGTGCAGAGTCGTACTGACTAGCAAGGAAGGTTGGACTCTTAATATTTAGATATAGTCAGAGCAACACTAGCTAGCTTGTGGTGTGATATGCAAGGTTCAAAAAAGGACGTACGAAGGTCTAAGTAAAATAAAAACACATTTATTTAGTTGGAAAGAAATAATACGACATTAAAGTATCTTGTTTACAGATGCACTACACAGCTCGTAGTGTGATCCTAAGATGTTTGCTTTAAAGTACTCTTACCGAGGTGAAGAGAAAATAAGGGGAAAAAACTAACTCACAGCTGGTCGAGGCAAAATTTTACCATCGCTAAAATACGTAAAGTAGACAGTGTCTTTCTGGCACAAAACCATTCCTTGGCTACCTGCGTGCATGCAAGGCCGAGACGACTAGGGCATCGGTAGCGGCGCATTGCTGGTAAGTTGGTCGCTGCCTCAAAATACGGGTTCTCGGTAGAGCCTGGACTGGCTCTCAAAACGAGCTGCGCTGAGTCGTGCTAGATCACCTCATCTCACCTTCTCACGATGTCGGGCTAGATATTTATACCGGCGTCGACCGCCGCGCTCCCTCGTGGCAGGAGAATAGCAAAGTTAATTATGCTAATTTTACTTGATGTTAGTTGACGTCATTCTTGGCTGATGGTATGGCGTCATCGTTGGGTGAATGATGTCACTAGGCTGGCATGACGCAACTGGCGTCTGACGATGCTTACACATTGCTGTGGAGGTGGGAAATGATGTAAACACACCGCTCTTTCTACGTGGCTGGAAGGTTAGGGGAAGAAGAGGAATGCTTATCGGCATTTTTCCTAACACGGTGTTCTCGCCATTTCTCCTCGCCAGTAGTGGCACGAGTCAAAGGGGCGAATGTCGCTGGGGGGGTCAAAGGGAAGAATGGCAACGGGAAGTCTTGCTCACAGCAAGAGGCGGGAATGTGAGAACGGTCACTCACGTTGATGCAGGAACGTGACTAATTGTTAGGAAAAATGCCGGATATGCATTTCCTTTCTCCCCCTAACTATCCAGCTACGTAAGCAACGTGATGTTTACTTCATTAAACACCACCGTAACGCAGGTCAACCGTCGCCAGACGCCCGTTGCGTCAACCAACAGTGGCGCCATTCTAGCAGCCAGCAACGACATCATAGATTCCCGAGCTATTTCATTGATGACGTCAAACACAAAACATCTTCTAAATTTGCATAAAGAAGTTTTTCATCTCTTAGCACAACGGAGTGCGGTAATCAAACTGCATATATAGGCCGGCGTTTCCCTGGCAGTGCGGCTTTTCTTTTGGTGCAGGTGCTTATGCATTAGTGTGGGTGATTAACAATGACTCGCAGCCGAACAGTTGTGTTCAAGCCATCTCGGTGTACGTATTTCATTGCACCCGAGTCCGAGTTCAACATAAAGCAAAGGTTTCCAGCTTCCAATACCGTACAGGTATTTCACCCACCTATTCAAGGGAGTTTCTGTTAACAGCTTCCATTTTATTTCAGCAACTCATGTGAGATAATCTATTTTTTTTTTCCTGAGTACCAGCGAACTAAATTACGGACACGTTCAGCTGTTTTACACTAAGTAGTGTAGTGTTACAAGTTTTTGTGTTTTTACACTTTTGTAGTGACTCGTCTATATTTATACTTTTGTGTTTATTAGAAGCAAATAAATTTGTTTTACTTTAATGTTAAACCTGAGTATGTCCTACTTTAAGTTCCACATGCCGCAAATTAATATAACCATTTAGCATTACTTTATTGTCACTTAGCTATAAAAGTCCACCTTTACTGCTAGCTAGAACAACTCTGCACATTAATCTAATCGTCAAGTTTGGGGCATTTCTGCCGGCAAATCTCAACACTAATGTCTCACGAATGTCTTGCGGGTGGCACGATCGCGAATGTGTAAATGCAGCATGAGCGATTCTGAAATTATTGATAGTGTGGTAAATAAAAAAGGTTATGATGACAGCAATCGTGAAATTGATTCAGAATGCCCCAAAAACAAAAGAATGTCAACAGAAGACCTGATAAATACATTAGATAAAACAATATTAGGCTTAGAACACCTGAATTTTATCTTAGAACATGAAATTATTGCATTATATAGGATTCAAGAAAAAATTTCTAATAAGCTGAAACTAAAGCAACAGACATTATTGACTGAAATGTTTAAATTTATGTTCTGTATTTAGGTTTATTTAATAATTAAACCATTTTATTTTTTTTTAAGTGTGTATATTTTTTCTCCAAAAATTTTGTAGCGTTATCTAAAAACCTCCGGAAAATTCCCAAATCTGGAATTGCTGCGTCCTGAACGATTCCGGATTTGGGAGGTTGTACTGTATCAGCAAAGTCAAAATGATGCCCTCTTTGTTTTCACAAAATAAGTGTTCAATTTGTTGAAGACTCTCGTGTCCAGAAAAAAGAGAAATACACTTATGAGCTTTGTTTTCTTTGCAGTCTTTATGTTCAAATATTACAATGCCCAACAACCCAATTTTATTACTTATAAAATACTAAGATTAAAAACACCCCAATTTAAGAAATAAATACCTGTCAGCTTCATCTAGGATAATAATTTTGTGCTTTCCTTTTGGCAGAGTGACTTTCTGTTGAGCAAACATTTTGATTTTGTTTCTCACTACATCGATACCTCTGAAACACAAAAAATGAATTTATACATTGATCTATATTTATGAACTTATACATTGATAACAGAATAATGACTTTTTCTATAATTAAAATAAACTAAATGTCATGGATAAATATCAAATTTCTCAGCAGAGTCAATCTATGATATAAGTTATGAACATAATGTTTGCTCTAAAAGCTCATCTAGATACTACAATATACTTTAATGCCTAACACTTAATAAATTTTTCAATAAAAATTGCTGAAATTTATCACATAAAAATAATATAATTACAGAGAAAGTTTATGCAGAAATTTTTAAATTCATTGTTTACCTATCATTAGAAGCATTTAACTCCAAAACAGCATCTTTAAAGCATGGACCAAGCATAATTTTTGCTAAACACAAAATAGTTGTTGTTTTACCAACTCCAGGAGGACCCTGTAAGTGATTAGAAAATGTCACTCAAAGCAGCAGAACACATTTTATACATAAATAATAAACAAAATCTTAATTCCATTCATTCATTACCTCAGCTTATTACATAATTCATTATTGCATCTTTCTAGCTGTTCCTCATGTAATTCATTTAACCCTCAAACAGTATAGTGGGGAGTCGTTCGTCCCTCCTGTATTCACCCTCTCATTGCAAGATATCAGAGTTGACAAGGAACCTACCAGCCAGTGTTACAACAGGTATTCGAGCGTTTGCAGTTATACATACGCAGTAAATACGAGTGTCTTTGTTGAAAACCATTATTCAAGATCATTAGTCATTGAGAAAATTTTTTTTTTTTTTATATTTTCAAATTTTTTAGTTTGATTTTCAAGGCCAAAAATGTCACTATATATTATTTTTTACATTTTTGTGCTCGGAAAGTTGGTTTTACTAACTTCTAAAACTAGGTACAAGACTAAAGTACATATAAGACCTAATATATAAAACATTCTAAGTAAATGCCAGAGAGATTTTGTTTGTTTAGCAAAATTACAATTCATTGGTCATTTTTTCTACAAGGTTTTTATTCCATGCAAAATATTATCAATAAATGTTATTATACAACAAAAATGCTTTTTGCGTACTTCTTTCTAGCAAAAAGCTCATCAAAAAAGAGATTGGGTTGAATCCGACCTGACCGTACCATCTATTTCGTCTCAAACCACTGTACTGTTCGAGGGTTAAAAAAACTAAAAATCTTTCATGAAAATTATTTGACACTGCACACAATGAGATAAAATTCAGTAGAAAGAATTTATGAACAAAAAATAGGCTTATAGGGATCAGTTAGAAGACTAACCATCAACAAAAGGGTAAGGACAACTTCTGGAGTATAACTTCTGCAGGTTCATAAAATTATGGAGGGAAGTCACTTTATGACTAACTACAGAGCTGTTCACACATTTTTTAGACGATGTATATTGTATTCACAAAACTATATTACATAAAATTCTTGTTTTAAATGTTTTATTTGACATCCCTTATTCTGAACTATCTTTCGACACCGCAATTTCCAGGATAATAATGCCTTTTGAAGTGTCAGAAGAGGTATTCTATCCCATTCCTCCTGAACAGCTTTCCAGAGTCCAGGTTTTGGGATGACGTTTGGATAATGCAGATTTTAAAAGTCCGAAAGCACAAAAATCCGTAGGTAGATTCCATTCATCGGGAGATTTATTAGGGATATCAGTGAAGGGTATGGCCTTGATACCAGTTTTTTGTTCCATTTCTTTTAGGAAATTTACAGTGGATTTTGATGTGTGACTGCTAGCTTTGTCCTGATGGAGTCTCACAGATTGATGGCACTGTGGGTAAAGCGATGGTATTTCATTCAGAAAAATTGGCGATAAAATATGTTCCTGATAGTATTTGGAGTTAATCTTGACATTTTTTTCTACTCTCTTTATTTTTAACTTGCCACTATAAGAAAAACCAGCAACAATCATGAATCCCTTAGAAAAACTTTTTTTCGATTCTTTGAACCATGTACTTAAATTTTTTTTCTCCCCTTTTATGATAATAAATGGCTTTTTTTTTGTTGCAATCATTTAAATACACCCATGATTCATCTATTGTGACAATTGTTTTCCATTTCTCTTTGGATAAGTATTTCTCATATAGAATTCTGCAGTGTGTCCTGCGTTCAGCGATATGATTTGGAAGAAGACGATGCACATTGCGTTTTTTTTGCTTTCTTAAGATTTAAATCAACGTTTATCATTTTGTTTACAGTGGACACCGAGCATTTTAATGATTTTGCAACTGTCCTTTGACTAGGGGGATTTTCTTTTAATATTAAACAATGTACCTTTGCAATAGTCAAAGATGTCTGTTTTTTCCTTGGATACTTGTTTGGAATTTTTGTCCCACTTGAGGCTCCAATTTGACGTTTATTTCCTTTCTTGTTGACGATATTACCTATCGACACTTTAGATTTCACAAAACAAAGACTCTCACATCATTTTTGGATAACGGAGTATGCATATTTCTCTTCGGAAAGAGCATAAATGTAGCCTTCGAACCACTGCTTTGTTAAAAACGCCATTTTGAATAAAAACAAAACTTTCAAGCCAGAGACAATAATTTTGACTTTTTAAAACATAGTACAATTGCAATTATTTGTTTTGCAGCAAACGATTTTTTATTACCGCTAACTAAAATCGTCTAAAAAATGTGCGAACAGCCTCTGTACTAAGGGTCAGGGTTTATGCCCCCCCCTGAAAATACTATGACAGTAAACACAAAGACCAAACAAATACGTAATAAGAAAATTTTTTTTGATTTTACAGATCCACTGAATAGAATTCTAACCGGATAAAGCAGAATTATTTTATAACTTTTAAAACATATTTTTAATTCTATACTTACGGCTAAGATGACATTTGGTATATTTCCTTCCCTGGAGAACACCTGAAAGTTAAATACCAATAGTAGTTAAATACGAATTCTTGTGGAATGCCTGGCATGTTCTACAACAGCAAAAACTTATTTTAAAGTATACTGACAGTAACAGCAAAATATTTATAAGAAAGAAAATTGTAAAAATGAAAAACTAATGTGTTCTATTTGATAAGAACAAAATGTTTATGAGATAATTATGTAAAATCAACTGCCATACTGTACCCGTAATAGATTTTTTGGTAAAGTATTATGCCTAACACTCATTTTGGAGTCTTTATGTAACCATAGCACATGGATTAATGTGGAAGAATACGTAACATGCCTGGGACAGAAATCACCACCTTGAAGCCAGGTGAGTGTTCTCCCTCCCCCCTTCAAAAAAGAAAGCCTGCCTAATCCCTTAACAATTTTGCTATACTACAATCACTTTATTTCCTCCCTGTAATCATCACAGCCAGGAGAAATATATGAAAAGATGAAAGAACGAGTCTGATCAAAGGGTGAAAAAATACAGAGAAACAGAAAAGCAATGTGCAATGAAATATTTTAAACAAAAACTACAGTTAAAAACTCATTTATCTTTATTTCAACAACAAATCACACAAAATAGAACGACCCTAAAACGGGGGGAAAATTAGAAAAGACAAACGTAATTTTTTTAATAACTGAGTATGAAGTAAGTTTTTTTTAATATGAACTTTAATTCACGGCTATAAAGACACCCGTGCGAAAACTTTCATCATCTGAAAACTAAACACATATAAAAGTAATACCACTTTTAATGAAACGATTGACAAAATGGCGGAATAACGACGTATGATGGTGAGAAAAAAATTAATAAACGAAATTTATTTTTAAAAAAAGCTTTCGCGCAATGCAAAATGAATGAGTAGGGTTCCAATGTCGTCGGAGTACTTGTTGCCTCATTTGGCACTTCGGTAAGAGTTCAAAACGTAATACCAAATTTACTAGTTCATAAAAAGTAATATAGTGAAATAAATTAATAATTACTTCAAATCGATCCACGGCTTCTTCGTTCCCAACAATTTCCCTAAATGTTTTGGGACGATATTTCTCAACCCTAACATACAAAGAGAAAAAGAGTCAAATGAAACATAATATCAAAATAATAACTTATATGCAACACCTAGTTCTTAAATTATTTAATGTGATGTTATTCTGAATCCAATAATTTCAATAATGATGTTATTCTGACTGCAATAATTTAATACTGTATAAATGTCTAAATTCGACATTGGGTTGCATTGAGTAGCATTGTGGACGAAATTACCGAGGTAAAACAATAGTTAAATTAATAACGATTTCTTACCATGGAATATTTCCTTTTTGTTTCGATGATTCTCCGCTCGTAGATGGAATTGTGTTAGTCTTTTCGGTAAAATCTGGCACTTCGACATCGTTTAAGGCCATGTTTACAAAATTCATAAGCGCGCTTTTTAATTCTGAGTTTAGTTGTATTAATCAGTACGTTAGCGTAGGCGTTAAATATCCACTAAAAAAAACTTTTAAAAAGCAAAAAAGCGCCAAGCTTCAAAACAAAAGCTATGACTAAAAAAATGGTGTGATATCAAATTTTAGTATTTCATATTTCCCCCTGCGATAGAACCCCCATCTTGGTTCCCATGGCTCTCCCATAGCAGAAGTCCCATAGTACTCGTTCTATTGAATTTTCAACTAACTGCCGGCTGATCGAATTTACAAGCATGATGCGCAGTGACGTACTGCGTCTTAGTCAGAATTACCAGCCGGCTGCCTAGCCACAGCCGAGGTGGTAGCCACTAGCCACACTATTCAAGTTTGTTTACATTATAATTTTTTTTTTCCTGTCATGGATATCTTGGGTCGGTTTGGTGAGTGTGTTTAGTTTCTGTTGATTTGGTACCTCTTTGCCTAACGGCGGTATTGTGGATGCAGAATTTCCTTTTGTACAATTATACAGTCGCAATATCGTTGAGTACATGAATGTTTTGATATCCATGCACACGCATTGATACGTTTTGATATCCACCCACGGAACCAGAGTCTGTGGGTTCGAATCCCATTCTTGGCATGGACGTTTGTAGCCGTTCGGAATCGGCTTTAAGCAGTAGGTCCCGGTCTAATTAGCCCTCGTGTAGCAAAAAATGACCGTAGCGCTCCAAACCAAACCATGCACACGCTCCAGAACTCTGTATTTTTTTCGATCTGAACTTTTATTTTCCTATTACTCGGCATAAGACATCTTTATTAGATCAATATAAGGTTAATTGCATAGTTATTTTTTAGGATATTAAAAGTATTTTTTTCCGCTTTTGGCTTTTTTTTTTTTGGGGGGGGGGGGGGGGTTATGTTTTCCAAACATAGTGTTAGTGAGAGAGAGAACAGAGAATTTGCTTACGTTTTCCACATTTTTGATTTATTAACATTTATAGTCATTGCTAAAATGTAAATTTTATTTTAAAATCCCTTTTTGTCATCAATACTAGTAAACAAAATGTCTTCAATTATTCCATTTTTTTAAATTAGGTTTCACTAAACATTTCAAAATTTAAAGCTTCATTCTCTTGTCTGCACTTTGTGAAAACATTTGTGGTATTGTCCCATTATATTGACCTGTTGCCATAAAGCAAAAATGTCGCCGGTTTCTGCTAGCATATGAGAACGGTTTTTCCTTGACAAGAGTCCAGTTCATTGAGAGTTTGGTGGTCCGTATAATGGGCAAGTACCACATTTATCATTAAAACATTCTTCAACTACTTTTTTTTAATATTTTCCAAGACGAATTTAAAAAAATCTCCTTAACGACCTTCTAAGTAACATCTTAAAAATACATTTATTCACTGGGAAAAATTAGAGGATGAGCATGAAAACAGAGAATACTTTCCATCGTAAGGTTATAATAAAAAATAAATGAAAATCCTCTTAGGCGAAATTTTCAACAAAACACTTTGAATAAAAAGTTTACATAATTATTTATCCAGATGAAATAACCATAAGGTTTATAAATTAATAAGGGTTTCAAATTGATTAAAAATTTACATTTATATAGCAAATAAGTATTTAAAAATGATTTTTTAAAAAGAAGTAAAATAATACTGTCATTTCAGATAAAAACTATTTTCTCTATGCAAAATGATGGTCATCAAGTCTAATGTTTACAGCTGAAAATTACCAAAATGGCTGGTTTAAAAAAGTGACATGACAATGACTTCTGCTAACAATAAGAAAAAGTCATTTTATCAGTTACTGAATTTATGAAAATGGGTAAAATCTGATAGTTTAGTCCAACAGTATTCAAGAATTTGAAATTTTATTTAGGAAGTGTGATGTATGAATTTTAATAGAAATTAAAGAATATTACAGATTTATGTGTTTATCCTTCTGTTAGTTTATAAAAAAAATGAACGTTTTTCACAATATATACTTCTCTCTTGTTACAACAAAGTTTATATCTGTGTGTCTGAGGTAAAAGGCACTAAGTCACAAGTTTAATTTTACAGCAGAGCTCAATTAAATCCATTTAGTGCTCTTTATCTTGGTACAATGATTGGACATGGTGCCGTTTTCAACTGGAAAGGTCTCTTCTATATAAATATCCGAAAGTTAAACAGTCTATTTTTTTAAAATGGATTGAGTGCCTTTTACGGATATATATTCATAATAGATTTATATTTTATAATAGATTTGAATGTTAGTATTATAAGATGTTTGTGTATGTATGGAATTTTTTTTCTGTTTGAAGTAATGAATGTCATACAAAATAATGGTTACACATTTTGGTATATTATTTTTTCTTGGTTTTTAGGAAAAGAAGTAGAATTTGTTGCTTTTGTAATTGGATATTAATTTTATAAGCCCTTACATAGATGTGACTGATGACTGATTTCTTCATAATAACTCTGCTGCTGTGTTACCAGAAAACCTATGCTGATAACTTTGAAATACAGCCTATGGATTGGATTTATTTGACTGAATATTCACCATTAAAAAATGTAAGAATGCAGGTATCTTAATTCAGTCCCTGACTATTACTGTTACGTTTCTGAACAGAATATAATATCTTAGGTTTTTGAAAAATTCTTAGGTACCTTGCCTTATTTTGACAGAAATTATATGCTTATAAAATATATTTATGAAAGGAGTTACAAATATTTTTTTCTTGATATTAGTGCTCTTGCCCGGCCATTTTAGCTGAGTAATAAACAGTAAGAGATCAGCAAAGATGGGCCTATTTTCTCCTTTCCTTGTCTGGGCCTGGCCAAATGTCTTTTCAGTCAGCACCCGACAGAAAACCTTCAAAATTTAAGAAAAGCAAAATCTGGTCTTTGAGTGTATACCTTGAACATTTCATTGGAGCAAACATTGACCTTTCAAATGCTAGATTAACTGTAAAGTGGAAAATGGGAAGGATTTCTTTCTTTCTAAGCCACTTCATATAAAATATGAGGAAATTTTTTAACAATATTTTGAAAAAAAAATCCAGTGATTGAACAATCTCATATGCATGTTAAAAGGACCTCTAATAATTATACATATTCTGCCATTGTGATATGTGAAACAATTGTGCAAAAAATATGGCTGTTTGCATTTATTCTCCATTATACCTAGGATTATGAGTGAACAGTTTTAGACATCACTATCAAGCAGTACAACAGAATTAATTTAAAATAGTTGTAATCGAGAGTTCCCAAGAGAGTTGGTTAATTTGTAAATTTCTTATAAATCTCTTTATGAAAATACAGGATAAAATTATAGACTTAGTTGTTAAATGTTTTGCATGAGTTATTTAAAAAAATTGTTACATTTAGTTAGTATTTAAACAAAGTTGAAGTTTTTTAATGATTTGGAGACTGGTGTACATTTTTCACACCAAAGAGTAGTACAATTTTAAAAAAATGTGTCTTTTACATAATAGTTTAGTATTTTCAAATGGTCCACACATATGGGAATTTCAATAATGTTTGTAATGTTTAAAAAAATTGTTGTAAACAATGTGTGCCTAGACCTTGATTTATTTTTTGAAATGAAATTATGTTTTATTTTCACAGGGTATTGCTCAATGTCTCTAACAGACAGCTTTCAAAGAATGTGTTCTTCTACCTTTTGTTTCCAATCTTGTTCACTATTGGATTTATTCTTGGATCTTTGTACAGTCAAAGTTTCAGCAATGAAAGTTACAAACAGACTAACAATCACCTTGAAAATTCACAGCAAGAAAACTATTTTTACCTCATAGTTGTGATTTTTACCTCTCCTGAAAACTTTGAAAGACGACAAGTCATTCGAAAAACATGGCTTTTAACAAAAGGAAACAATAGTATTAAACATTATTTTGCTTTAAGTGCAGGTTCCTTAAATCGTAAAAAACTTATATCATTGAAAGACGAACATAATACATATCAAGATTTGCTATTTTTGTATTCTTTCAGTGATTCTTATTCTAGACTTTCAGAGAAGTTAAAAGATGTGCTCCGATGGGTTGATAAGAATGTTCAATTCAAGTTCTTGTTGAAAGTAGATGATGATAGTTTCGTACGCCTGAGTGCTTTGTCTGATGCATTGGTAGAACTACCCCAAGAAAAACTCTATTGGGGATTTTTTGATGGTCGAGCCAATGTGAAAACAAGGGGTAAATGGAAAGAAAAAAAATGGTTTTTATGCGATAAATATTTGCCTTATGCAATGGGTGGTGGTTATGTGCTGTCACAAGATCTGGTTCATTTAATTGTTTCTGTTTCAGAGTTTTTATCCTTGTACCAAAATGAGGATGTCAGCTTAGGTACCTGGTTAGCTCCATTCGAGATTAAAAGGGTCCATGAACCCAATTTTGATTCTGAATTTCAATCAAGAGGCTGCTTTAATTCTTACCTAGTGACTCACAAGCAAACATTTTCAATGATGGAAGAAAAATATAAATCTTTGGTAGGTACTGGAAAACTTTGTATGCGTGAACACAGAATTAGAAATTCTTATGTGTACAATTGGAATGTGCCTCCATCACAGTGTTGTGCCAGGAGTGAAAGTGTGCCGTAAGATAAGTGGAATGTAATCCTTGTTATCATTTGTAGTAAGGTATCACAACAAGAAATGACCAGTAAAAAAAGTGTTAGAATTTCAAAAGAATTATAATTTTGTCATCAAATCCTCAGCAGCTTGAAAAAAAAAGTCTTCTGGTGTTCCTATTATATTGAATTTACAGGATACAATAAAATATGTATTGTTTAATTCACAAAAAGATGGACCAAATAAAACGTGCAGTTGTGTAGTAAAAATATGCCTTTAAACTTTAAGACAAATATATTCTTTACGATGACCAAAAAAGTGTGAATGCCACAAATCTAAATTGCATCTCTTCACCACCATGAAGAGATTGCATTAAATGGTTACAATGATGAATGATATATTTCAAAATAAAACTATTTGTTAGCTTGTAGTTAAAAAGTTATTGGTTGAAGAAAATAAATATTTTATCACTCATATTAAAAAACACATTAAGGCTATTTATTAAAAATAAATATATAAATAAAGATGGGAGTGGGATGAAACTAGATGAGGATCGCTCAATATCCTAGAATTTTGTTGTATAATTTTGAAACAAGATGCAATTTCCTTGAATATTTCTCCTGTATAAGATATGTAGTCTAGTGGTGGCTCAGTTCAAATCCTGAACGGCCAGATATGGGCATGTTAAATTTATAGACTATGAGGTCAGTGGGTGAAAGAAGGTACAAGATGGTGCAGTTGCAGCCCACAGCCATAAATGGACCTGGTTTGGAATGCTCTGGCCAGGGAATCTCGGTAATATCAATAACACTCGTCAAGATCATTCAGGACTCTGCCAAATCTCAAAGCCAACTTTTTACTATGACCTAGCCACTTGCACATCCCATGACCAAGTTCTTAACAAAAGTGTATATGAACACAGCTCATTATTTTACTTTTTCAACAACATTACTGTTAGAGTAAACAAAGGTTTGATAGCTAATTTTCAGCCACCTCTTAAGTACTAAAAAATAAATTCTTCTACAGATGTAATATTATCTAAACCACGGTAAAATTTTATTCAAATCAGAAAAAAAGAGTATTTTAAATGTATGGGCATGTGTCACCAGGTCAGCCCTGAAACAAAAATAATCAATCAAAATTCAGTGTAACAGTTTCTTTTATTTTGAAACATTTTTTTAAATATTTAATTTTTTCTTACAATAATGCACTAAAATGTTGCAAACAAAAATATCACAATATTTTCAAACAAATTGCTTATAAAACTTTGAAAATAAATTAAATCAGGAATTTATTCAGCGCTGATTTTTTAAGGTTAGAAAGAAATTTTAATTGCTACAAGATGTACATGAAACTATAATCGGATCGACACAAATATTTTTTTTCGATAGGGTTTTGACAGAATACAAACAGCAAAAATTTACCAACAAATATTTCTTTATGTTAAATAAATTTCATGGAACAGGGCTCTGATTAGAATTGTTTAAAATTAGGATAATTATGATAAATTAATATTATTTAAAGGTGATAAAGTAGAATCGATTTAAAAAAGAACAGAACTTTTCTGTTTTCAAAGGATAAACACTTCATGAATTACATATTGAGATATATTCTTAGTCAAAATGAGTATTTATGAAACAGATGCTCTATCATGATTGGATGGGAAAAATAAACCTCTAAAACATTAAGAAATGCAATTTCAACACCCTTTTCCAAGAAATTTTGATTCTGGATATGTAACATAACGTCCGAGGCCTTGAAACAATAGAATTAATATCTACTATACATATTAAATACAAAGTAACAAATGCATAAACACATTTCACAAAGATTTCTTTTAAAAAGCTTAAAATGCACTGGAGAAACTATTGTTAATCTATTCAGAAGCAACAAAACAGTATTAAATAATTCTATACACTTTAATGAAAATTCTAAATTTAAAAAAATTAAGTCCGTAATATGGCAATTTTTCTAATTTAAAAAAAAAAATTTTTCTAAATGAACAATAAACCTAAATACGAAACACAGGAAAATAGACTTATGATACAAAGAAAGAGTTTGGCCTTAAGTTTAATGTTCAAAAACACGAGTTCCCAACTTAAAATAAAAGATGTTTAACTAAAGCACATCTTGGAAAATGAAAAAAGTTCCCAGCTCATGATGTCATTTTTGCACAAAATGTCTTCAGTTTATTATAGATAAAGTATCACATTCTTTCATAAAAAGTTATGAATCCTTTCAATCTTTTAGTGTAATGCGGGTAAGCTTAGAACGAATTGCGAATGATTTTTGAAAATTAAAACTCATGTGTTTCACATTGACATAATGTTAAAACAAAGATTGTATCCATAATCTTGATTTCACACAAATCACCAAGACTCGATAAAAAACATTCTCGTCCAGCCGGTGACTGTAAAATGACAAAAAATTTGAATTTACAAGCAAATTTACAATCCTCTACTACAAGAGCAAAGTGCAGTCTGGTTCTAAACCTCAGAGGCTACGATGCTCGGGATGTTCAGTGGATGCAAGTTCTTTGGCATTTGGGGAGGGTCCCCCCCCCTCAAAGTCTGTACCAACATTACACCATATTTATATATATGCAGGACAGAGAGTCAAGCTACTCCAGACTGTGGGAATTTGGTAGCTTGAGATCACAGATACGTTTAATATTTGCTGCTCTCCAATTGCAACAGGGGAAATTGAGATTGCTACGCGCATGCTATTCTCAGCTGTTGCCCTGGAGCAGAGACACTAGAGTTGTGGCAGACTTGCGGATTATCTCAGCCAAGCGTGCCGGGGAGATGCTGGAGATGGGAGGCATAAGGAGGGAGTCACACAGGTCACTCTCCTTCTTCTCTTCGGGGGATTTCGAGGGGCTACTGTTTGCGCTCCGCAGGGGAGAGGCCTCTTCTTTTTCGATGCTTAGACGAGGCCTCTTCGAAGGTTGGCAATCCGTCGAAGTGGTTGGTGAAGTCTCCGCCTCCTCTGAAAGACAACAAAATCATTCACTTGAACCCATTACGACATATTCATATTTATAATTGATAGATCACATCATACCTGAGAAAAAAATGCAATGCATCCATTAAATCAGAAATGCAAAAAGAGAGAGATATAGATGTCATTTATTATTATTTTTTGGGGGATATATTCTCACCTTAATTAACTTGAAATCCTATGCAAAGAGGTATTGGATTCTTTAAGGAAAATGTATTATTCTCACTATTACAATATCTGTTATGTATTTTTTTTTCTGTCATTCTGACCCTTAAAGATATATGTTTTACTCAAGAATATGTTATTTTTGACAGAAGACATTCAAAAATTGTTTGTGATAATTTTATAAAAAAAATGCTTCGAAGTACATATTTTATGAAATTGTTGAAGGGAAATTTCCAGCATAAAAATAGAGATAAATTCATTTGAAATATTATCAACTTAGAGCTGAGTCTTAGTTTTTGATTATTAAACACTTTATGTGACCATTCAAAACTAAAATCTTACATGTTAAGAACTTCCTCACGTGTAAATTTAAAACAATAATGAGGATCAATCATTTTTCTGCAATGGACAGTATTGTCATTTCCTGATTTACAGATTATATGCTCAATTTTTTTTGGTTCCTTGTGTATTAACAGCATCTATTTTTCCAAGATGTCCAGCTTCTTCACCAATAACAAATGCTTGAAATTTCATTACAAACTAATAGATTGGGGTTTAACTGACTGGCAACATATGAACCTTTGCTGTAGCAAGTTAATTTCATCTGAGATTTTGGACTAATAATTAGTGAGCGAAGATAGCCAAATCAAGCACATGCTTAGATCTATCCTTTCCTTGCCCCAGTACTATATTGCTTTGAATACAATTTGACTTATTGTATCAGAAAAAGCTTATCATAGAGATACTATCAGAAGTTGTGGCAGAAAAATCTGATACTATGATTGAAAATTTTAAAAATGATGTAAGCAGAGCCGGGCTGATCCATCATGGCACCTGAGGCAAGTTTTAAAAATTTTTAGACTCTTAAGTAATGAACGTATCTCTATTAGAAATAGTCTACTTTCAGAATAACAATCATTTTGGAAAAAATATGTATTAAAAAAAATTACAGAACTAAAAAAAAAAGTAAATAAATTTGAATATAACTTGTTATATAGTAAAAATAATGACTAAATCGTTCTTTGAGTCTTTATGGCAGCAAATAGCTCAATTGTGTCTTTCCAATAGAAACTAATGCTATGGGTTATTGTCCATAGATAATTCTCTAAAATTTTCACTTTAGAAAAATTGTACTCAGCAGCTGCTACAGTTTCAGGTAGTGTTTGTAGAACAATGTTTGGAAAATTTATTTCTCATGATCTCAAATTCAGCAGTTTATAAAAAATAGCCTGAATATTTTGCTTAGAGGTACATCATACATCAGATTAAACTATTAATATTTATTCATTAAGAATTGCAGATTTTTACTTTGTCTCATACCATTCAGTGCCTAAGGTGGCTCTGGATGTAAAGTCGTAAGCTACATTCTGGATGAAATGTTAAACACTTTAAATGAAAATCCAACTGTGATTTTTATAGTTGCGTAAGATGTAATAATCTCTAGATATTAGGAGAGAAAAAAATTTACCTAAGAAACTAAGTTTTCGAAATCAATTTATTAAGCAATCCTTTTTATTTTACTGGTTTATAAAAGGGGCAACGAATGCACAATATCCAGTAACATTTATGTAATGCAAAGATGACATATTCAATTCTGAGATAGTCACTGAAATTACAGGGGAAAACTTATTATTCGTCAGATTTTCTCAATTTTTAAAAATCCTAAACTTCTAATATGATAGGGATAAGTTTTAGAAATCCAATACAATTGTAAAAATTTGCAGTACCAAAATAAAAAATTTCTAAGTTTTGAAGAATTCTCAATTTTTGTGGAAATCTTACACATACAATAAAACCAAAAGTTTTTTTGAACGTATGGAGGGTCTCAATACTGCCAGATGTTGACCCTGTTTAGGGTTGAGGTATAGAGTGCAAGTGCCCCACACTTGGAAACAACGTTTATCTTCTATATAAATAAAGCAAAGTGTCTCTATGTATGTATATATGTATTGTATACAAATCTACATTTCTTGGCGAATGTAGTTGAAACTTCGTATACTTATGTTTTGAAGCCTTTGGATAATTCTAAGATAAATTTGGAAGCTTTAAAATAATTATAATAATTTTTAATTAATAAAAACCCCAACAATTTTGAAGGGTGACAACAGTAAATGGAAGCTGTTACACTTCCGGGAATCACCCCTATGTGTCTCGCTAACTTGCGATTGTTTACTTTCTGAAATTTGGTATATTACATAATGTGTTTGTACTTCAGAATGCTTAGTATATTGTAATTTATATTGTTCTTAATTTTATAATTCACGATGTACTTTTAAAAGCATAAAAATTAGTATATCTTAACTAAAAAGAATCAGTCTAAACTTTAAGCACAGTTTTGTGATTTGTGATTCACTCACAAAAATTAGCCGTAACAGAGAATAGAGGTACAAAAAATTTAAAAGAAAGTAAAATCAAATTAAAAATTTTTCTTACCCACCCTCAGGTGGTCACAAAAAGCGTAAAATAATTAAAATCGGTCAATAATTAGTAAGGTTATTAATCATACCAAAACTCAAATTCACGATTGTACACGAACAATCTTTGTTGCCATTTTCATTTTAGAAGTTCATTTGTTCAGTAAATGCTTTTTTTTTCAAAAGGAAAATGTATCTTTATCAAAATAAATACTTCATGCGCGAGCGTTATTTTCATATTGAATTCTTGAAATTTTTTTTTACTCTAAAGAGTAGCAGTGTGGCAACAAAGGTTTAAAACTCTGAAACAGTGTTTTGCTGTTCTTGAAAGTTACCTGACTTCAAGAATCGTATGAAATTTATATTATATTTATAATACATATCTTTATACACCTATACCTTGATATACGGCCGCTCTTTATACAGCATTCCGCTATAACAGCTTTTTTTAATTATGGCACTTTTTCAATTTACGGCCCACAATGTTTCGTTATACGGCTACAGTAGCGGAAAGTGATCATGGCAGCATATTATAGCTTAGTGATTCTTCACGTTAATGATCGTCATCACATTAAAACAGTTTTTAAACTTTTTATTATATGTATACATATGTGCATATGATTTTTGTTTTTTGTTTATATGTTTATTTTTTTTTAATTTCTGTTCATTATTACATTGTTCTGTACTTTTATTTTTATATAAGCATTTTTATATGAAATAAAAGAATAAAATGCTTTATGAATTAAAAACTATATTATTCATAAAAAATTGGAACAGATCCAATTAAATTTGTATCGGTTTGTATCAAAATAATTGATTCGTTATACAGCCAACTTTTCCAGAACGTATCTAGGCCGTAAAGCAAGGTATGGGTGTATTATTTAATTAATTAATTTATTTATATATTATAAATTTATATATTTATTTATCTTATTAATAAAAGCGAATGTTTGCATGTGTGTGTGTGTGTGTGCGGCCCCCCCAGGTGAATCTGTGAAACTTACAGCTGTGAAATTTGGCACACGGGTAGTGAAGAGTCTGAACATGTGCACCTCGAAGCCCGAATTTTAAATTTTATTACCGTTAATTTTTAATTAATAAAAAACCAACAATTTTTGAAGGGTGAGTTCAGAAATGGAAGAGCCTCACAGCCAGCTTTCTGCCATATTTGAAAATGGTATTTTATTTTCATGAAAGTACATAAATGTTACATATTTGGAAAGAGCTTTAAAAACTGATAATTTTTCTGTGTACACTTAATCTGTCACTTCAATAGTTTTGGAGTTAGATTCTATTCTTATTTGGATTCTAATCACGGAAGGGTTAAGGCCCTGGTGCCATCTTTCGGTTCTGATTACAATTGAGTGCTTTATTAAGATATTAAATGAAACTAACTGCTATTGAAACAAACACAGAATTGTTTAATAAAAATTAAAATATAAGAATTATATGGAAGAAATATAATTCTACAAGGGATTGTTTTTCCTGGTTTATACAATAAAAGACAAGCAAGACTAGGTCATGCAATAAAAGACAAGAAATAAAAGATCCAAAGCGTGATTCTTTCACAGCATGATTATGCAATTAAAAACACCGAAAAAACATTTCTATTATAAAAGAAATAAATTTTATTAAAATCTTATTACTTCTCTTAATATTATTAAGATGGTTTAAAAACATTATACACACTTCAAATTAATTGATTCAATTTTTTATGCAATATTTGATTCTATTTGCGCTCAGGCCCGCTAGATGGCACCACGAGACTGATACAGTATGCGCTGTATTGAGTGTGACAAATATTTATTGTTGCACCACAAAATTTAAATACCTTTATTCGTTGTTTTTTAGTGTTTCCATTCTCTGACAATTATTGCTGTAGGGAGCGGGTCCCTAAACCAACCGGCTAGCTGGTCTCTTAATTGCATATTTCTATTAATTTATTTATTTAATTTTTTTTTGTCAATGCCTTCTAGCTATACGTTAATATTTTTGCTACAAAATCTTGCATTTATGGAGACATTTATTATGCCGATATTAATTATGGAGATGTTTATTGCTATAGAATCTTGCATTTATGGTGTGTGGAGCCCTAATTGCAGATTTTTATGTTTGTCAGGGTCTTTTACCTATACTTTAATACAGGGGTGTCCAGCCCGCGGGCCACATGCGCCCCAGAGAGAGAGAGAGAGAGCTCAAAGCAAAAAAAAAAAATATTAATAGCCTGCCTTGATATAAAAAGTAATGCGGAAAAGGGAAAAAAATGGAGCATGTTATGCAAATCATCTTCAAAATGGTGAATTTTATGAAGGCTTGGGAATTGATTCATCGCCAGTTTCAGGAATTTCTTAAAAGCTTGGATGCTGAATATGGCCATACTTTTAAGAAATAAGGTAGCTCAGTGGAGAAAATATTAAAAAGGTTTTATAGCCTACTTGATGATATCAAATTGTTTATGACATTGAAAAGTAATCTGTGCCAGAACTTTATGATAACTGGCTTGCAGATTTAGCACATTTTGATGGGTCTGAATGCCCATTTAAATGACCAAAACACCCGTTACTTCAATTGAAATATTAGAGTCATTTACATGTGCCAAAAACCCGGGTAAAAGCAGGGTCGTTTCTTACTTTTTCCCTACGATAGGGGAAAATGCAGGGTCTATTTTCGACCCTGCTTCGACCCAGGATAAAACCCACTAATTACCCATGATGCATTTCGAAGCTGGGAGTAAATAACATGGCGGGTTTGAACTTGTGTGAATCCATGAAAATGCAGCTAAATGATCGATGGAAGAATCTGGAACCCCTTAACAATCACATAATTTTCAAGAAAACAGTAGAAAAGTGCCTATTTTCTTCCGGAGGATTTCATTTATTTCTGCCCATCTAGTTTAAAAAAAAAAACCATCCCCAATTACATTATAAATAGAATGGTACTGCCATCTATCTGGTATGTAAAATAAGAAATAAAATTTCATTTCCATAAAATTTCAATAACATTTTCATTTAAAGTGTTATGGTAAAATTAATAAATTTAATAAGTATAATCAATAATTAAACGTAACATTAAAATTTATTTATAAATTAATTATTTTAGAATTCACAGATAAAAATTTATTTATATCTATTTATGATTTTTTTATTTATACATGACTAAAAATTACTGAAACAAAATTGAAATCAAAATTACATTTTGATTTTATAAAAGGATTTATTAAAACAATAAGTATCTTACAATTAATCTTATAATTTAAAAAAAATGCACCTATCGATTGGAAAATTTTCTTTCCAGTCTTTATTACTTCAGGAATTTAAAACAATTTCTTCCCACCAAACAGAGCTTCGTAATTTTGCCCACATTCTTTGTTGTGGAAAAACAAAATTTAACGATGAAGCCATAGATCGTACGATTATATCTAATATTCGCATCAATCTTCTAGTTCTTATATTCCTTTTTTCCTATCTATTTTCTAAATTTATTTTTAAAAACAACAGAAAACAATCGTAAACGTTCTATAATTATCAACAGCGACTGACATGTGCTGCATTTAAATAACAAATAGCCGCAGACGTAATTGTGTTTTAGAAGAGGAGTGCATTGGTCGTGTCGGCTTTAACTCCTGTAAGCAAAATATATGTAATCAAGGTGGGAGTGCTCAGTAGTTAAAATTTTAAGTAATGAATTAAAATATTAAGTTAAGAATAAAGCAGGTAAAAGAAAAAAATAATAGTAAAGTTAAATTAAAACAAAAAAGTTAATTTTAACAGAAAAAATATAGAGTTACAAGTTAAGAAAATTTAGAAGAAAAATTAGATAAGACTAATGATCCACGGAAAACAAAAAAGTAATAATATTAAGAGGCCCAGAAAAGCAGATATCATAAGAATACAAAAAATATTTTTGTAAGTTTTTCAATCTTTTTGGATTTTTAAAGTTTTAGGATTTTTTTGTTGTTGTTATTTTTAAAATTTAAGAATACGAGGTCAAAAGAACAACAATTGGAAAAAAAAAAGGCCTTCCCCAGGACCATACACTTTGTAACGAGATAAATGCGGAATTCGAAGATGGAAAGCTAAAAATAGCAATACAGTGAATTTGGAAAAGTATGACACCGGCTGGGATTGAACCCATAACGTGATTTACAAGGAATGATGGTGTATGAGGATCACTTCCGCCGAATCATGTGACGGCCTTTACTTCCGGTAAGACGGGTAAAAGCAGGGTGAAAATGTCGTCCCATGTAAACGGACTTCGAAGGTTTTCCCTATTAGCGGGTAAATCCCGGGTATTATTGTTGTCCATGTAAACGCAGCTTATGGCAAGCCAAATTAAATGTTAAAAATTTTTTGCATTTCGAGACACTGACCAAGCACAATTCTAAAAATGTTATAAAATATGAAGCCTTACTTTCCGATTTAGTACAAGAATTTAAAATTGATTTCAGGACTTTTGGGAAAATAAACAATTGTTTTTTTGCATGTTTTCTACTCTATTTACAGTCAGTATAGATATAATGCTAGCAAATAGTCAAATGGAATGCATAGAGTTGCAATCTGACATCTAACTTAAAGAGAAATTCAATCGAGTCTCTTTGTTGTACTCATAAATCATACTTGCCCAGATATAAATATCCTTCAATGCATAGTCAAGTGTTATTCTGGTCATCAACGTTTGGAAGCGCATACATCTGTGAATGCTTCCAAACATTGATGGCGTTTGGAAGCGTTTCAAGAAGGATTTTGAAAGGTTGAGGTTTTGAAGGAAAGGTTGGAAGGATTTTCAAGAGTGAAGCACACTAAGAGTCAAATTAGAACCAAAATATCAGATGAACATCTTAACAACACCATAAGAATTGCAACCACTTCAATCGACCAAGAATACTGAAGCTTTAGTTTTTCAAATTCAATGCCAAATATCACATTAATTTTATGACTCCTATGGTTATCTTTTTAATTATAAATAAAATTTATAATGAAATAAATACATATGTTAACTATACATTATGCTTTTTTACTCATCAACAATTTTTAATGTTAGGTATATTTTTGTGTGGCCAAGACAATTCGTATTCTTTCAATGTGGCCCAAGGAAGCTAAAAGGTTAGACACCCCTGCTTTAATACTTTATTTTTTTGTTGTTGAATTATTTACATTTTACTTAAATTCAATTCAAGCAATAATTTATTTATACTGTGTTTAATTTTTCATGCAGAGTTCACAAGGCAAAAGACAATTTGACATTTTTACTTTTCAGCTTTTAGTGGTACAATGATGAAAGGCTGAATCTATCTAAATTCTGAGATGTGTATAACATTTCACATGTTTTTTTCCTATGTTATTTATACTGTGTTTAGTTTTTAAGTTGACTTTGGTTAACAGACATTCATATTGAACCCCGAATCAAGAAACGAGAAACATAGTTTATGAAGGTACTTTGAGATAATATTTGGATCAGTTTAACTGAAAAGAGATTTATATGGAGTTTAATAAGGACAGGATGTTTCTATTATTGCTACAGAATCTTGCATTTATGGTGCGTGTAGCCCAAATTGCAGATTTCTGTTAATTTTTTCGTCAGTCAGTGCCTTTAACCAATACTTTAATACTTTTTTTTTTTTGCTAAAGAATCCTGCATTTATGGAGGTATTTATATGGACAATTAGACATTTTTACTTTTAAGCTTTTAGTGATTTATTATAAATGTATATATTGTATGATATTTATACTGTTATTAAATCTATGTTATTTATACTCTGTTTAGTTTTTAAATTAATTTTTGTTAACAAACATTAGACAATTTGACATTTTTACTTTTAAACTTTTATTGGTAGAATAATGAAAAGCTGAATCTACTAAAATTCTTAGATGTGTATAACATTTCACATGTTTCTTTTAAAATGTTATTTATGCTGTGTTTACTTTACCGGATAGTTTTGAAGGGCAGTGAATTTTGTAGTTATTTGGTGTTATTTAAAGTTAATTTTCTAATATTACTCCTTTTGTTTTCTTTTTTTCATTAATCCTTTTTTACTGGGTTAATTCCCAGTATACAGATTACCATTGGAACTCTCTCTTTGGAATATTTCTGTGATATAATTGTGTTAAGCTTTGATTTCAGCTTCGATTACTGCTATTCCATGATTGCTGAAGGGGGCAGGTCCCTAAACCAACCGGCTAGACGGTCGAAGCACGGCTAAGTAAATTTGACATTTTTACCTTTCAGATTTTAGTGCTACGAAAGGCTGAAATTCTGAGATGTGTATAACATTTCACATGTATTTTTTGTCTGTTATCTATACTGTGTTAATTTTTAAATTGATTTTGGTTAACAAACATTCTTAAAATCCCAGGCATCGCCGGGTACTTCAGCTAGTTTATGTTAGAAAAAGCCGTTTTTCCCCCAAGCTATTTTTACTAAGTGAGCCATATGTTTGACGTCACCATTACCGTCGATTACGTCATTCATCCATAGCTATGACGCGATCACCAACCCAGTGACATACACCTTCGTAATGGTTGACACTGTAACCGAAACTTCAACCTCTTGAAAATATTTGCATATTGCCACAGCCGAGCGCGCCACCAGACGGCGACACACACACCAGTCGTGTATAAAAGCTGCAGCAGCTAGGCAGTGGGTGGTTGGTTTGGTCGTTGGTAGTTAGTTAGTTTAGTGAGTTGAGTGTTGTTAGCAGGTTAGTTGTGAGTATGGTGAGTATGTTGGTAGATGGTAAGCTGGTAGGAAATTAGTTACCCGCAGGAAGTGACAGCCAGCAGTTATGCACTAGGCAAAGGCACTCTCCCTGCACGCAATGTAAAGAAACAAAAAGCAAGATAGTTTTAGAACGCGCTTGGTGAACTACGCCCTGCCGCCAGATCTTGTCCAGGTACCTCCAGAAGTCACCGAGTTCTCTCACATAGCAAGACGAAAGATATGGAAAGATATTCTGGCACAGACGGATCCCCAGCTGAGCACCAGCAGATTTTACCAGAACCTTGAGGGGCCGTTTCCGGGCAACTAGTATCGGAGCTTGGTATCTTCGTATGTTACCCGCGCAGTGATAAAGTACATAAACATCAATCAGGTTGTACCAAACTTTTAACTTTGTTTCTTCACCTCCGTTTAATTTTACTTTAAGCAAACTTTGAAGTCAAGGAGCTTTACCTTATGTGATAATCAAGACTTTTATTTTTTTCCTGAATGTTGTTTGTTTTGTTTTCAGTATCCGCTAATGAATAAACGTTAGTTTACTTTTAAACTTTGTTAGAAGTAAGCGCCATTTATCGGCATATTTTACTTATAAAGATCGCTATCCCTAACTTTGATTATATCCCGGCAACTATGCGCAAATAAAGGCACCTAAACATATAAAAACACCTATTATTTCCTTTTAATTTATGTGTCCTCATGTTGGCTTTGCCGCGGGGTGCGCCGTGCGAGGCGAACTTTTATTTGTAAACAACGCCATGTTGGAAAATGACGTCACCGTCATTTTCCGGCGAAAGATAAACTCTCATCGTATTTATTCGCTACATGCAAATTTTCTGTCATTATTCAAATTTTTTCATTGTTTTGTGATTGGCTGCCAGAAATCTAACTGCAGCTTGTTAACTTTGTTTAAGCACTATATATAACGAGTCTGATTGTGTTTAGCGGTGGTGTATCGCTATTGCATTAAGTTATTTTTGTGATACTTGACATATTATAGTCTTGTATCGTATTTTTATTACTTGTTTCGTTTTTACCGGACATGTAACCGGTTGATGTATTTCTTTTTTTAGTTTTTAATTTAAATAAACTACTTTAATTTTTTTTATCTTAAATTTTCTTTGGCTTAACTTTATTTAATTTTTTTTGATGTTTTTAAGATAAGTTTAACTTCTGAGCCATTACCGTGCTCAGCACCACAGTGCAATTAAATCTGCTTGATTGGGGTTTTTTCGATCATCTATATCGAGACTCTATTAAACTTTTCTTGTTATTCTTGTATGTTTGCACACTACACACTATTTCCGGCTAATATAGCTACTTTTAAGAAACTTATCAGGTTATCGCCCAACTTCCACTGCGAGCCTATACGACTCTGTAACCCCAAGTACATGTGTAAAGCTATTGGCACTTTTAGCCATATTACACTAGTAGGGATTCGGAATTCCTGCTAAATTCCCTAACAGTTTATTATAAATTTATTTATTTATAAATTATTATCTTTTATTACTGAAAGTGCGAGAAAATGATTTCACCCATTTTTTATACTGGTTTATTATAAATGTATACATTCAATGTTTTACTTTTCAGCTTTTATTGCTCCAATGATGAAAGGCAAAATCTAGCTGAATTCTGAGGAGTTTATTATAAATTTATATATTTTTATATTGGGTTTTCTTTTTAGTCATGCCCTTTTTTACTATGTAATTTATACTGTGTTTACTTTTTAAATTGATTTGGGTTAACAAACATTCATATGCCGCATTTACACATTCGCGATCGCGCCACCCGCATGTTAGAAAAAATAGCAAGAATGCATTTTTCCTCCCTATCTAGCCTTAAATATTTACTTCGTGACCCGCCATTATCGTATTAACGTTTTCGTTAATCCCGTGACGTCATCTCAGCAAGCCGAAGCTATAATTGACAGAGTTTACAGAATAGTGACGCCGTATTCAGAAGTGCAATAAATTTGCATTTTTTGGATATCCGCCAGGCACCATTCGCTCCTTTAACTTGGACCAGAAAACCGCTCCCGAAGTGAGTGCCACGAAATTTTTCTTTTGCTTGCGTCTATTTGCCGGACGTGAGATGCTTATCCACAAAATTTAAATACCTTTATTCGTTGATTTTTAGTATTTCCATTGTCTGACAATGTCCCTAAACTGATCGGCTAGTACCTTCTAAAGTAATATCCATAGAATTGCAAACATGTCCTATGCATGAGCTTACCTGAAATACCTTCTTTCATTTTTTCCTCTTTCTCACCATCTTTCATTTCTTGCTCTTTGCAGTTAATCATTTTACAATTTTCTGTACTTGTTAGCTGGCTACAGTGTTCAATCAGGCGATTCATAATTTTAATAAACTCCTTAGGAACTTCACGTGGTTGCTCAATAGAAAAGATAAGGCATAAAGCTCTTAAATCCTAAGGGGGAAAAAATGTCATTATTGGCATAACAGCTCATACAAATTCAGCAGTAAGTTCAGAACAACTGACTGAAACATCCACACTCAAATAGCAATTTCTCTACCTTACACTTTCCTAGGTTAGTCCAGTTTCATTTTATATACATCAAATTTTCAAACTTTAGAATACTTACACTTTACTAGATTTTGCACCAAATTAAATATAAAATTCAATGAAATCCATAATTAATTGCCTAAAAAGTTCGAGAACTAAACATAACATATCTTTAACTACTGAGTTAAGGTATCTCCCTACTATGAAATGGCTGTTTTGGTGCCAAATAGCTCGATTTCAAAGACTTAATCTAATTTATTTGTACAATCATTTGATGAGAATTTATGGCCAATTTTATAAACTCAAGGCCAGAAGTAGCATCTATAAACACATTTTGTAAATGAAAAAGCTCATCATTTGAAATTTTACAACAGTGTTTTAAATATTACTCACTATGTTTTGACCTAAAAGCTAAACTATGTGTGTTAATTTAATCATTCTACAGGTACCTGTACTTAAAAAAAATCAGTGTTTTTTTCACTTTTTGTATATTTCAGAGATTTTTGGAAATATCATAATGCTTTAACCAATTTGTCTATGTTATGAATCACTTTTAGTTTGAATTGAAACTAATTATTTTTTTTATCTCGCTTCAATGTTCTCTTCATTTCAACTCAGGAATATGACCTCTGCTATTTAAATATTTTATACCTTTTCAAAGGGTATAGTTTAAGGCAATAATTGGCCAGCAAAGGTTATATATGCCAACACTACATTGTTTGTCTTTCTTTTTTAAAATAGGCTGAAATTTGTTACAATATAAGGAACTCCACGAAAAGGCAGTAGGATTCTAATAGGAAATTTCAACAGTCATCCATTTGACTAAATGCATACAAACACTCATCACCATTGACATCGTCAATTTAAACTGATATTAGAAGAGACATTGACAGTGACTATTTAGATATTCAGAATTGATGGCTCATAGAATTCTTAAGTGAAAAAAAAAAATGACAAGCTTTAAAATTTTATATTTCTTGATGTCTTTCATCTATATGTTTACTTTTTATAGTTCTTAAGTTTTAAGAAAATATTTTTGAAGACATACCATTAAGGAATATTATTATACACAAAGTTGAAATAAAGCCTTATTGTCAGTGAAAATTTTGATGATCATAGCTTGCATGCAACATTATTCCCAAAATAATGAACCCAAATAAAAAAAATTGTTATATAAATAGACTTCATAAATAGGTTATTAACCCCTAGCTAAATTATTATGTGCTAAAGTCTTGTTCAATTTTAATATGTAGTTGTATTTAACTATCCCAGAATTCTGGAAAAAGTTCTACACTAGTGTAAAAAATTAAGAGAATTTGCAGACTTGGTCGATTATCTCTAGAACTACTGTACCGATTTTAATGAAATTTGATATGTACATACATTGATACAATACAAAACAAATAACCATTCAATAATTGTAATACATACACATGATTGTGCGTAACACTCGTTGGAGTTGGAAGGTATGAAACAGCGGTTGCAGAATAAACAAAAAAATGGGTTAATAGGGGTCCCCTCTTACAGATATACAGGTCTCGCAGTGTGATTTCATACTTGAAATAAGTCAGTTTATAATTTCCTGTGGCAATTGGTCCCACTCGTTCAGCAACGCTGTTTTCACTCCCTGGATGGTTCTGGGAGGGAGGTTGCAAGTTGCAATTGTTCTCCCCAGAGCATCCCAGACATGCTCTATAGGGTTAAGGTCTGGAGATCTGGCTGGCCAATCCATCCGGCGAATATCCTCACTCTCTAGAAATTCGTCGAACAGCAGAGCTCTATGTGGCCTCGCGTTATCATCCATTAAAATGAACTCGGGGTCAACTGCACCCCTGAAAAGGCTAACATAGGGCTCCAAGACCTCATCCCTATACCTCACACCAGTCACATTGCCTCTTTCAATTACATGGTGAGGTGTGCAGCCATCCAACATGATGCCTGCCCAGACCATTAAACCTCCTCCTCCATAATGGTCGATTTTGCGGACATTTGAGGGTAGGTAGTGGGTCCCTGGTTCTTGTTAGGTTTTTCAATGCCGGGCCCACAACCCTTATGAGTTTTTCAAAGCTGGGCCCATAAATACTATGTTAGGTATTTGGCGGGAAACCTAGCTGTACATAACGGCTCAAAAGAGAGATGCCGATAGCTCTGCACGATAGCTTAAGGATGCGAAGTCGTTATTGAAAACAAGTGGAAGGTTGCTAGTAAAAAAGACCAGAAGCTTTTAACTTAAAAACATAAACATTGTGTGTAAGGTATGAAAACTAGGAACGACAGAGTTTAATGTTATCAAAACATAAACAATGCACATTTATTTAACCAAAACAAAACAACACATATATATACATAATAGAAAACAAACATACAGTGAATAATATACTTAAATCATTTCCAACTTGGGTAAATAGAAATATCTTCAGACAGAGGCGAAAGAAAAAAAATGTTTTTTTTTTTACCGCATTGGTACTGCAAGTTGGTGTAGTTTAATTTGCCGTAATCGTCCTTGCTTAATAGAAGAAAATGAGAAGACTCTGGTCTAACGTTGAATGTCTGAGGTATAGGTGACTGGCTCTCTGTGACGAATTCCGGAAACTCACACGTTAGCTGTAGTTTGCACGATGGGGAAACACAGCACCAGCTTAACTAATTCGGCGAACGGCGAGCACCTCGGGAAACGCCCCCTGACTGGGAGTTTCATTCTTGGATGATTCATCCGTCATGGCTGCTTATTGCTTCATGCTGTAGGTTCATCTACTCTTTGCTTAAACTTTCTTTACTACGTAGTAAACAGTACATGTAGTAAAACAGTAGTTAAATAGACTACCGCTCTCCTACTGTCAACCCTGCTAAGTACAGCTACAGTCCTCCTAATCACCTCTGCTAATACGTATAATCTGCCGCTAATAATAGCTGCATACCTAGCTTCTCTATATATACCCAGGCATCGCCTAGGCGCCACCTGGTGTTGCGAGTGAGCTATGAGAATATGCAAATTAGCCCACGGGCACGGTTGTGACTCGGCTTCCATTACCGGGTAGATAGGTAATGACGTCATCCTACCTGCTCTCGCTCGTATTGACGTCACAACGCTATGGCGTCATAGACAAAGCATGGATGGTGACGGTATCGCTGAGCTGCTCGCTAAGTAAATGTTAGGAAAAATAGCACGAATGCATTTTTCCTCCCTATCTAGCCTTAAATGTTTACTTTGTGAGCCGTCATTAAAGCATTAATGTTTCGTTAATCCTATGACATCATCTCAGCAAGTCGACAGAGTTTTCAGCACAGTGACGTCATCTTGTCATCATCGTGTGATGTCGTTTTCCTAAAGTGCAATAAATTTGCATTATTTCAGAAATCCGGCAGGGTGCGTCGCAATCGGCCTTCTTAGATAAGTACCGTACAGCGAGCTACTTGGGGGAGATGGTGTGTGTTCTTCCAGTCGGTGCCCGGTGTTTCGACAGTTAGCAGTATGCTGTGCATGCAACCTGCTCCTTTGCCAAGAAGCCATTACCTGAGATGTTTACACTTCGACCAGGGTTCGACGGTGAACTGATGTGACCGAGTTGAGTGCCTTTTCTAGCCATAATTCCTAATGCTCGTGCAAGGTGTTACGCAGTATCGTGTTTGAAGCTAATCGCTCTTATGAAAACATCCAAGGGATTTGAGTCTCATAAATGTGAGTTGCTTTAATTTTTACAATATCTCCTGTTAGAGCTAGAAGGAAAAAAAAACTTTATGTTCGTCTGTTTTAAAGAGTTCACGAACTTTTTTTTTTAATTCTCGAGCGGTTGAACCTATGTAAGGTTCCCTACAATCCCGTATGTTTACAACAAGTATTTATGTGTTGAATTTTTTTTTATTGTTGTTTTAATTCAACTTCCATATATATCTAAATAAACTTGTGTTATTTTTAAACTAGTTATTTGTTTTATGTATGTTTCACTTCAGGCTTACACACCACACATTTTCAAAAAGGTTGTTTATCTTATTTATGTTTAATTTTTCCAGCTATCGTCAATATCTATTAAGGCAATAGACCGCCTTCCCTGTTATCTATAACGACTCTGCACTTTAAGCTAAAACTTTACTTTTATATCTTTATATTTATTTAAAGTTTTTGGGCATTTCTGCCCCAAACTATAACAGTAAATAAAATAGCTGTGGGGAAAAAGACCGTTTTTCCTAACAGTTCTCTCCATATGAACATACAGCGAGAATCGGTGTTTAGGCTGAACCGGGACTCATCAGTGAAGAGAACGGTTGCCTATTGATCCATACTCCAATCTCTATGCTCTTTGCACCATGATAAACGGATTCTACTGTTCATAGAAGTGAGCGGGACGCAAACAGCAGGTCTTCTTACAAACAACCCTCTCTCATGAAGTCTTTTGGAAACAGTCACCTTTGATACACAGGTTCCTGTGGCTGCATACAAGTCACGAGAGAGCTGAGAAGCTGTAGCACTCCTGTTACGCCTCGCTATAATCGACAAATGGCGATCTTCTCTGCTCGTCGTGTCTCTTGCACGACCTTGCTCAGGCTTTCTCTCGATGGATCCGGTATCCTGGAACTGTTTCCATAAGTTACACACGACGCTGGGCGTTAAATTGAATTCTCTACAAATTTGGACTTGAGATTGGCCTGCTTTTAGCCTCCCCACAATTCGCCACCTCATTCCATCATCTAAATGTTGGTGGTTACTCATTTTTACTGTTACAATTTGAAATTAACCGATTGCTTCGATATAACACCAAGAAATTCGCTGAGGTGTGCTAGCGAACGAAATGCGTCTTAACTTACGCGCGCTTATAAAGCCTGTTTCTCTACTGACACACACGTGTACGCTGATGTATTTGACATACAAGATTTGCATTTTTGTCTAGAAGCAGTGGTTTTACATTCAGTTCAGTTATTTTCATGAAATTCGATAAAATATGCAAATTCTCTTAATTTATTTCACCAGTGTACATTTCATGCTCTAATAAAAAGAATATATTGTATGAAATGATTAAAATTTAGGTATATGTTTTAGACATTCATATGACATTAGTCTGCTAAAAATTTCATATGAAAGTATCGAATAGTTTAGAAGCTATACTGTGCGCAATGCTAAAAAGAAATCCCATTTTGAGAAAAATACGTTTAAAGTTGTAACGGAACCATCCCCTAATAAATAAACAATTTATGGTATAGACTGCAAGAGGGTGTTCCCATGGTCAGAAAAACACCAGAACTACTGATGACTTTCTAGCTGGAATGTGTGTGAAGGGAATATGTCCCTGTGCACTTCATGCCCACAGTTCCAGAAGCATAGGTAAGAGATAATAAATTCGTATTAGTAAAGTATTTGTTCTTGTTTTATTTATCGGTAACACCATGGCGATCATGGATGCTGATTTTAGCGTCCAAAGTTCCCTTTAAACAGCATTCAGTTCGGTTTAAAATGTTACGAAAACCTTCTAGTTTAACTTTCTTTTTTTTTTTCTTTTCAGAAATCAAATTTTTAAAAAAGTTTTAAGAGTCCTATGACCCCTAAAAAGAAAACTTCCTTCATTTTACTTTAAAGAATAATGCTCACTAAGTTTAATAGAGATTGATTTGTTTCTTAAATACACACTCACCCCATTTAATTTATATGCTTGTTTCAACAAATCACTTTCTTCATATGTCTTCACAAAAGACGTCATTAATGAGGAAACAAGAGTTAACAACTGATCATTAACAACTTGGCTAGACACCTAAGGAACAAAAACAAACTTTCACATTACAGTCACAGCAAAAAATATCACAGGGTTTGTATCCATTTTCTACAATCAAAAATAAGGAATTCTTAAGACCTGTGGCAGCATTTTGAAGTTTTAGGATGATATGCAACCTTATGATAACTGTTTTATCAATAAATTCTTATCATTAGAAATAATATTTCAAAATTACTTTCAAAGGCTGCTATCTGTTGACTCATCCCTGCATTTCAATTGACACAAGTAAGCAGTGTCATAGCAAGTCATTGGAGCAAACCACTATTTTATAATTAATATATAGTGGTACCTTGACTTACAAGTGTCCCAACTTACGAGTTTTTTGAGATATGAGCAGTCTCTCGGCCATTTTTTTGCCTTGAGTTGTGAGCTAAAATTCAGGTTACGAGCCAGCTAAAGATACCCTACCGATAGTTTGCAGAATGAACGTTCTCATTAAATGAGCACACAAGAAACATAATATTTACAACCTTTATGTACAATTATATACATATTATTCTAAGACTACTTTCCAATCTTAAACCAAGAGATTAACTCTAACAATCATATGGGGCAGCTTGATCTGCCCACACTTGAGTCAGCGTCCAACCTCTCATTTCAAAAATAATCTGAAAGGGGGGATGAAACTAACTTCATTGGACAATTTTTTATTGAAAACCCCTGCAGATCGAAGTGAGGCGAAAACGGCAAAAATCAGCGAATAAGATCCTTTCTCCTCCATCTCCGTCAGCATCTTCAAGTTGTCTGATCTTCAGAGTAAATGTACATTATACTTAATAAAACCAGTTTATTGCAGTACAGTCTATTGTATTGTATTTTTATACAATATATGTTATTCATAAATACATTTTTCTTTTTTAAAAACATGTAACAAAGAATTGCGTTTTTTTTTTTTTGTTTTTTTTTTTTTTTGGGGGGGGGGGGGGGGAATTAATGGCATTTCAACTAATTTCAATGGGGAAAATTGATTTGACATACAATTCGAGTTACGAGCTCCGTCATGGAATGAATTAAACTCATATGTCAAGGCTCTACTGCATACATATATATGTCATTTTCAAGGTGCTAGAAAACATTAAGGCCTTGAATAGAAAAACAAATACTTCTTTTTAAGGAGCGAAACTGAAAATAAGGAGCTCTTGCGGATTTTAAGTTTGTACAAACTGTAGGGAGACATATGTACATATACACATATATATGTTACGGCCAATGTCCAAAGTTGGCCAACTCGCAAACTGGCTGGCCACTTCTAGATTTGGTCAAGTCCAAAAATTGAAATAAATGAGAGACTACTTTGGGCTTTGGCCAACCCATTCATGATGCATCTACATATTCATATAATATAAAAGTATGTATGTACAGTGAAATCTCAATCTATCATTTTTCAAGGGACCGACTGAACTGAACAATAAATGCGGGAACATAACAAAGCAATATGAACATCAGGACTGGGTGAAATAAACGTCACATATGGGAAAACGATGATTCGGAGAACGATCAATCAAGATTCCACTGTATGTATATACTAGTTTAATACAGTATAATGATTAATTGGAAATAGTGAAGTAATATGTGTATATATATACATACATAGTATAGTAAAGAATTATATGAGTATGTAGACTAACAAAGCAAATTAGCTGGCCTGAACCCAAAGTAGTTGTAAATTCTTGTTTTTTTCAAGTGACTTGGCCAAAGCTAGAAGTGGCCACCCATTTTGTGAAATGGCCAGACTTTGCACAATGATCAAAACATACATACATATATATAAATATACAGGTGGTTCTCAAAATAATGGAAACACTAAGAACACCATGGAAACCTTTATTAATACGGGGCAGGATCACCTTTAGCATGTAATACCACCTGATTCACCTTGGAATTGGATTATACAAGTCATAAATAGTGGTTAAGAATATATTATACCATTCTTCAGGGAAAAATTATGAAAGTTCCTCTAGAGATGCTGTGGTGGATATCAATACCTTTATCTATCTGCTTATATAGATCACAGTGGTTGAATGATTTATAGTCAGGGGGATTGTACAGGGCAAGATAAGATATTTGACTTCTTTTTCATGCTCTTCAAACAAATACTTGAAAGATTTAGCTGTATGTATAGGGGGTTATCATACCAGAAAACGCCATTGCCAGCAAGAAACAATGATTGCACCATAGGATGGACTTGTGAGCTAAAATTTCGACATAGTCCAGCTCATTCCATCTGTGTTTTAGGGTTACAATAGGGCCTGAAGAAAACAACGAGATGCCATCCCAAACCCTGATAGATCTACAACCATGATTGACAGTTGAGATGAGACAGCCAGAATCTTACACTTGTGTAGGTGTTCTCTCGACATACACACGTCCTGTTGCGAGGAACAACGTGAAAAATGATTCGTCAGACCAAATGTCATTTTTCAACATATTACTCGACCAGGATTTGCACTTGTGGCACCATTGTGGACAATATTTTGTATTGGCATCCATTACCAGTGGCTGAGGAATAACTACTCTTCCATAAATGCTTTGTTTGTGAAGTTCCCTTCTACCTCTAATGGTCGATACCGGAACATGCAGATGCAGATTGAGCTCTTCGGTCATTTTGGTTGCAGTTGTTTTCTTTCTTCGTGTCACGATCCGCTTCAATACCTCATCCGTCTCTTTCACTCAGCTCTCCCTTTCGTCCACTATTCTGTTTTTTCCGTGCACCCTGTATGATATCATGACTTTCGATACTATAGCTCGAAAACACCCATTAGCCTGGGGGTTGCAGTAACAGATACTCCAATTTAAACACGCTCCAAAAATTTGCCCTTTTCACACGGTCTGCAAGGTTTGACATTTTATGCTGTTCCCCCCCCAAAAGCACGATGCCCTCAGCTTCATTACTGCTACTTGACAGTAGAATAATAGATACACTATATTATATAAAAAATACCGGTGGCCAGACTTGTTTTTTAAGGAATACGAAGCACATTCATAAACACCACTAATATTGATAGGTGTTTCCATTATTTTGATAACCACCTGTATACATATATGACAAAATAAAATCAAAGAACAACCTTGATTAAAGGATGAAGCATGATTCATTAAAATAATGTTGAACTATGTTTTTGAATGTGGCAAGCAGTTGTAATATTAAAAGGAAATGTCACTTACCCTGGGTAGAAGCACTGAAAAGGCTTGAAAAATTATAGGATTGTTTAAACAAGGTCTTTCATCTAATAATACAGATTCTACATAATCAACAAAGTAACTACTACTAGTCAACATGTCAACAAATTCACGGCCAACCTAAAGAAACAAAAACAGCATTCAATGAAAAATAAGTCAGCACCATAAAAAGTATCTTCAAAGTGCTTGAAAATGCAGAAATTTTAGTCACTTTAAATATTACATTTAACATTTGAACAGCTTCTTGAGAATTAAAAGGTCAATTAGATTAATTACTAAATGAGCAAGAAAAAACATACTTCAGAATGTAGGATGTCCAGCCACAATTTAGGAAATAAAGGCAGATGCAAAGAAATACCTTCCATAGCTAGCATTGCACCTGCAGATAAACAAATGAAACTGCTTAGCACAAGACACAAATCCTTCCACCAAAATGAGTTCTCTTTTACCACATAGCAAATAATGTCTCTTACAGGGCACCTTTTCAAAATTGGGGAGAGAATGAATGGATCTCTATTACAAATAGTCTACTTATTAGAATATTGGACATTTGGGGAAAAATATGTAGAAAAGTAAAGAAATTTGAACACAATTTGTTATGTAATAAAAATTCATTTCAGACTTTATTGCAGTGCATTATTTTTGACAGGCTTGATCATAGATAATTCTAAAAATGTTCTCACCCTCTGTCACTATTACATTTACAGGTAGAATTGTCAGAGCTACGACATACAAAATTTCATCGCACATTCTGGAGTTTAAATAAAAAAACATTCATTTAATATTTGTTTGTAATTCATTATCTTATTTTGGTGCCTACAGGTCTGGCTCTGTGTTTCATGTGACTTTGCCTAAAAAAGGAGCCCTCACAATTTCAAAATGATTGTGACAGGCTGCAATCTCCCTGCATAGCATTTATTTTCTCAGCTCAAAGTTGGTTTGTACCTCCCCCAGTCTAAGTTGTTTGGAACCATGAGTCACAGTAGACCAACAGAATGTGAGCCTAGTGGTAGCAAATGGGTGTCCATTCAATACCTTCGTGTTATGGTGGCACCTAGCTAGAAGGAAGAGAGGAGAAATCTTACTTAAATTCACTATATCAGGTGTAATGACTTCATTGGTTAAAGCAACTCTACATAACATGTCTATTAACTGGTGGTAAGGGAGGAAAAAATCCATTAATTGGTTATCGTAGTCTTCATCCACACCCTGCAAAATACAAAAAAATGCATCCATTAACATCTTCCTACAGAAAACACAGTCAACGGATGTGACAATTTTAGTGAATTGTTACCTTTGCAGCCTCCAGTTGGCTGGCATGGAGAAACATTTGAACAACAGGCCTAGGTGGGCGGATACTTGTCTTAGAAGGCAACATTTTCTGACCCCTCCTCGGAAAGAAAGGGCCAGTAGTACCTGAAACACAATTTTGCTAAATTTCACAGTACACAGTTCAAGAGAAAAGAAAGACAACCACTCAAAAAGACTCACCAGGAGAATTGTTTTCTTGAAATGCAGAATGACAACTGTGTAGTAAAGGAACTAAGGTAGATAAACTCTCACTTGGATAAAGTAAAATTAACTCATGGAGCACTTCTGAAAAATTGCATTCAACACAAAATTACAATATCAGTAGAACATTTCAGAAATATACCTTCAAACAAACTCTTTGGAATGGATTATTAAAAACTGTCTTGAAAAAAATGTAAATGTAAAAATTAAATTAAATAGGAAATTATACAATCAAGATAACAGCAATTTTAAACAAATACCCTCTGCACAAAAATTGGATACTACAAATAAGATATTTTGGCATTTCTACAATAACAATGCAAGGAAACACTTCTCAGCTTTGTGAACACATGATTCTCAAAGTAATCAAGTTTTGTATCCATAAAATAGAAAGTATACTACCAGCCATTAAAAAACAAATCTTCAAACTACTTTAAAAATCATGGCTTTTTAAAAGACTGGGGAATTCTAGAGTAAATATCACGGGTTGAGCAAATTAATTTAAAATTTTAAAACAGTTTGTTGTTGTTCTGGCTGAGAGGGTCAGAATTTGGGGGGGATTGTACCTTCCCCACCTACTGACCGAATAGGTCTTTAACATGCCTAGAATCAAAGATATTGAACATTAAATCCAAGCATCCTGAGTACCGAAAACCAATTAGCTACTGGCAATATATCATTCTTAGATGACTTAAACAAAAACAACGACTTGATGTAGCCAAGTGGTAACATGTTGGGCCATTCGATACTTTCATGTCTAGGCCACACTAAATTAGTCAGTTATGGGCTGCTGAGCCAAAATGCCCCCATTGAAAATTGCCACAATTAACAAAGAGCCGAACAAAACACTCAAAACTTCTGCAGTCAAAAAGATATGCTTAAAACAAAGTTAGAATATATTAGATAATTGGGGGCATCCATAATCAACATACTTTCAATGTTCCACCTGGAGTTAAAATATAAGAAATAGCAAAAGTCAATTTTCTGGAAACGAAACTTAAGTACTTTGGATACCTGCAGTCGAATCAACAGTGGGCATTTCATATGGTGATGAAAAATGCTTATAGGTGGAGTCACTAAATCAAAGTCAAGTCAGGGGTGATTAAAAAAAACAACCAAAAATTTACAATTTTATTAAACTGGGAACAAAATTTTTGCTTCAGATTAAATAAAATCCTGTATTTATTTTATTTTCCAACATTTTAAGTACAAAAAATCCCTAATATATTTTCCACAATGAAAGGTCACAGCATCACAGTCATTTTACAGCTAGTACAGCAAATTTGCTATTGTTATATGTAACTTTTTATTAAAATTGTTTATCCGAAAATGAAACCCATTAATGTCTCTTAAAAGGCTGGTAGGGTTCCTTTTTATCAGCATGTGGTCTGTGATCCACAAAACTAAATGAATTGATGTATTGTGCATGGTTAGCAGTCCCTAATCAAGCCTATGGTATTGTGAGCACAGCCACTGAACACAAGACGCTTCACAAGTTATTGATCACTAGCCGGCTATCGAATCACAGTTCACTTGAATTTAAAAAAATTTTCACTTTTAATTGCCAAAAAATCCCCCAAAAATCAGTACATCTTCAAATGATCTATTTATGATTAAAAAGTTTGAATTAAGAGTATGAAAAATAGAAAAAAATTTAAAATTAGACACACAATGAAACATTTCTTTTAAGTAATTAATTTTTTTGTGAGAATCATGCTGTGTTTACATCGTAAAACATGGCGGTTATGTTTTGTTCAGTAGAGTATGCATTTAGAATTGAAATATCTTAAACTATTAAAGTAACGGAATAAGTGTAGAAAGAAAAAATTATCAGCTTCCAAAGCTCTTTCTAAATATGTAAATTTTATGTATTTTCTTTATATAAAAAACACCACATTGATTTTAACTTTTAAAACATGGTGGTTATGTTTTGTATCAGTGGAGTATGCATTTAGAACTGAAATATCTCTAAAACTATTAAAGTAAAAGAATAAGTGTATGCAGAAAAAATTATCAGCTTTTAAAGCTCTTTCCAAATATGTAACATTTATGTACTTTCATGGAAAAAAAAATATGATTTCGACATTTTCAAACATGGCCGAATTTCATAAAGGAAACAGTCTACCAGGAATAGTTCCCCAACTGACAAAGTTTTTCTTTTATTTATATAGATTTTAATGGAAAAGAAAATTGATTTCTATAGAACCCAAATGTATCACTAATTCCTTAAGGATTCTCACTGTTTTAAGCAAAAGTGGTTCATATGAAATACAACTGAACATTGCAAATCATCAGTGCCCACCCCAATTTAAAGCAATGGAAGTTTCCTCTGACATTTGCTAAAGCCAGTTTTTTTAATTCTGTATGGGAGGATAGAGGTCTCAGTAAAAGGAATAGTTTTTACAATTTTAAAACACTTTTGTTAGAAAATGAAATGTTTATAATTTGAATTATTGACATCTATAATAAATTTTTTTAGAAATTGAATTAAATTGTATAAAAACTAAAATTTAATTTAAAAAATTAAATAAATAAAAAAAGAGAATTGAAACATACACATAGTATTTAAAGATGCTTTTGAAGACAGACTGTTGGGATACTCCCCACTCTCTGTCTTCCCAATTTGGAAGTTAAACGTTATGTTTTTCCCATACAGCGAGTGACATGATGTAACTGTTTCTTTGCGATGTTCGGACGTCATTCCTGAACGCTGGTTGCGATGTTTAATTTAACATTTCTTTTCTCGGTGTTTATATGTTTTTGTAATGTTTGTTATTGTATGTGTAGTAACTTTTGTAAGTATTACATTATTTTGATGTTTATTTGGAATAAATATTTCTACATATGCAAATCAGCCAGATGCCCACGTGGTTTGAATGCATATAACGTGCTGGGGTCAGTTGGAGCATTATGTGAGACCGAAAGCTATCGTGGATGCTAAATGTTTACTTTGTGGTGAAAATAAACCTAAATGACTACTTGTTTTTACTTGTTCCTGCCTCAGCCCACTACTACATCATATCTTTTTTATTGCTTTGAATCAAGTTCAAGCTAATGTGTGACTTACCAATACACATTTGTCGGAGGTCTGGAGGGGTGAAGGAATTGAGCAAAGTGAGCAGTTTCCGCATGATATCCGGCTGATCCTTCCATGCGGCCAGCCACTGCCGCAACTCCAGAGACTCCCGGTTCGATCGGGCAGTCTTCAGCAGGTCCTGCACAATGGCCAGCAAGTCCACCATGTCGGCAGTCACGTGACAGGCTGTCGCCTCATGGTACATCATGTGAAGGGTGTAAAACGCCTACAACAACACACAAACACCAATCAGCTTTTCCATTAGAATTGAGAAGCATTAGACCAGGGGTAGGGAACCTTTTATGCCATATTAGACTTTTAGCAAATTATTAACAACAACAAAAATTAAGTCCTTTATTTTTGGATTCACATAAGGGTAAAAACTTGTTAGAACATTAATTATTATTAGATTCATAGATACCCCTGTAATTTTTTACATTTCACTGTTGGTATTTTTATTTATGTAAGCACACACACACACACAAATATATATATATACTTTAATCTTAATAAACTAAATATTTAAATACCACTTCAAATAAAAATAATAAAGTATTTTTAAATAATTTTAACATTATAAAGAAATACAATAGGAAAATAATGGTATTAAATTATAAATAACTGACATAGCAACAATTCCTAAAATAATTTTAAAATCCGATGTAAAAATTTAAGCTAGTGGGATATTTGCATTTGTTTCTTGCTTGAAAGTAACTGAATATTTGGATCAAGCTTTGTAACGCGTACATACATTAATGCCGTTCTTTATTTAAATCCATTGATTTGCAAATTGTTGTAATCTATAAAATTAAATATTAATTAATACAAATGCTAGCTTTTATGAAGGCCGCACAAGAAGATCACGCCCCACCTCTGCACTAGACCAAATTTTCCTTCTGAATCCCTTAAAATTTAAAAATATTTGCATTTTTTTAAAAACAAAAAATGCCCAAAGGTGTCAAATTTCTTTCTCTATTATGGAATACAATTTTTAAAAAGTCGGCACTTCTTGGACATATTTTCTTCATAGGTTAACACTGAAGTTAGTGAATCCAATAGGGCTAACAAAAAATAGTTGTGCCTGTACATTGCAATGGGACATATTCGTCCCACTTTTCTTTCTATCAAGTGATGATCTGCTATTCATGAATGTAAAATTCCTCCCCCTCATCTGACTTCTGCTGCTATCTACAATCTATCAACCAATTTCTCTGTCTCAGGCAATACAAAGTAAAGCCATTTTGAAAATTTATAAATAGACTAAGAATGCTCATATCTCCTAAAGTAATATTAAGTCACTTGAAGCCATAATAATGTCAAAACATTCATTTCTTGTGTCTTTTCATTTGTGTTCATCTTAGGACTCAATAATAGGTGCAGATTGTCTGTGTTTTTTCATTTGTTTTGACTATCTTTTGGTTAGACCTACATCCTATTGAGAAAGTTCCCCCTTGAGGTAACTGATTTGGTTGACAAGACCAATCGGTTATCTCAATTTCTGTTTATTTTTTGTCTTGTTCTTGAGCTGCAAGTGAATGATTACCTGAAAAAGCAAGGGCAGTCCATTGTTGTAAATGACAAATATTCTATCATCTGTCGTTTCAACAAGAATGCGTAGGACATTAATAAGAGTGGCCCAACAAGCCCTGGCATCCAACACTCCCAGGTATAAACGAAGTGTCGTCCGCTTGAAGTGGTGGATTTCCCGAAGCTCTTGCTCACTAGCGTCGCTATATTTTGTCACAAAAAGCCTCATCAGTTTAAACAGTTCATTGATAGCCTGAAAATGGAGAAACACAATCATTAGCATGTCTCCCCAAACAACGACACATTTACAAAATCCTATGCATTTTAGATAAAATTCACAGATCAGTTAGTCCGACACAGAACAGATATGGAACAAACAATCACTTAGCAAATATATTCCAGCCACTCAAAAACTTTTATTTTCAAATTATGTTACTATTGGGCACAAAAAGTTCTTTCAAAGTGTCCCCTAAAACAGGAAAAAAGAGGAATTTTCTCACAAAAGTAGGAAAAAGGATTTTTTTTTTTTCTAAAACAAATAAATTGTTTAAAAATAGGAAATTGTTGTGTTGACATTTAAAATTTTTAAAGGTACATTTCCAACATAACATGTTTTGGCAAATTATGTATATAGTGCGGTGTAAAAATAAAAAATTCTAATAGTTATTATGATTTAAGTGGCTGGTAAAATTTATTTTTTATTGGCTGGTGAACCTTTATTTCAAATAATATAAAATTAAATACTCAAAAGTTTCTCCTCCTTTCTTTTCCAACCCTCTATAGTCTATCTCTCAGTAATACAATACATCCAGCTGTACCATTTTTGCTTTGAACTCTCTCATGATCCCAAGGATTAAGAAGCAAAGACACCAGAACATGGGAATTTTAATGTTTTTCACAATCCCAGGCCTCCCCAGTTAAAAGTGTGAAAGGTTACTTATTTTTTTACAAAAAAAGAATTTAAATTTTACCCTTAAGATGAGAATGAAATTTTATTATTTGAATCAATTAACTTTTGATATCAGCAAATATACAATTTTGCCACAAAAAATCATACAATTAGTCACATAAACCTGATATCTCGTAGAGCAGTGGTTCCCAACCTTAGGTACACGTACCAGTACTGGTACGTGGACAAGCAGCTACCGGTACATGAATAATTTTACAATTTAAAACAAAAATCTGTAAGTTATTTTTTATGAAGTTTAGTGATTAAATAAACTTTTTTTTTTTTTTTTTAAACTTATGCCTGCTACTTTAATTTCACGTATGATTTAATGCACTTTATCTACCGGCATCCACTGAACTTCAAAATGTTTATACAAGTGAAAAGTATAAAGTTCATTGTGCATAGAAATCTGTTAATTTTTGCTTTATTGATTTCTTAATATATTCTGAACTTGTATAAATGCTCACGTTAAAAACTTACCTTTACGAGCAAGCTATGCTTATATCTTTAAGTTTACAATATACTTTTAAGAGTGGACTTAATATTTTGTCTATGAAGTATTGTTTAAAAGTTACCTTGTTTTGAAAACTTGTCCTGTTATGAAGTGACAAGAGGCGGGCCATTTGATGGGAAAATTGTGCGGTGCGTACTTAACGTGGCGATATTCGCCTTGTTTACTTTTATCTTGCTACTTCCTAACATTCGGTTGAGGTGTCAGCTTTTCAAACATCGCAAGAATGCGATGGTATTCAGCTTCTCGGCTATCACAAATATGACGTCATAGTTTTTTTTTCTCTTACATTTTTGCCATATGAAACTACTTATTTTAATGGACCATGTTTGGCCATATGTAACTGTAGACTGTGTTTCTTATGCAAGTGTTTGATTGTATAAAAGAACAGGTTTGTTAATGTCTGTCTCGCTCGCTCACTCAGTCAGTCAGTCTGTCTGTGGCATCTGTAAATCTCACACTCTCGGTTAGAGGTGTGGAGATAGTATATTTTTCATGTACGAGTATATTATTTCTTTGAGCAGTTGGCTCGCTATTATGTTTTTCATTTGTACATTTCATCTGTACATATTAAATTATTTTAACTTCAACGAACTTTGTCATAAGTCAAATGTCCCTGTTTTACTGCACGCCATGCACAACAAAAATTTTTAATGCCATTTGCAAAACATATTTATGTGATAAATGATTTTCTACAATGACTACGATGAAAACCAAATATAGAGCTTTGCTGGACACTGAATCGGATCTTCGCCTTAAACTGATAAACATTGAGCCCGATATTACTTCTTTAGTTCCTTCTCACTAATTATATACTTTTTAAAGTGATTATTATATTTTATGTATATGTTACTTGTCTTTATTACAAATGTTCTCCATTGCATTATATTGTTGGACTATAAAAAGGTTGGATAAAACAAGTAAAATGAGGATTCTGACTTACTGCATTATACTGTGTTGTGTAAGGAGTGATGTTCTTGAAAGCCCACTGGATATTCTGATGATTGGCCAGCTGGCGAGCGAATGTCCGAGACTGCTGACAGCACAGGCGCAGGAGGCCATAATAGGCAGGCAACATACAACGATTGAAAACAATCACCTCCTGATCATCATGATCAGCCCTACGGACAAAACGAACACTGCTCATACAGAGTAATTGGAGCAAACCAGTAGTATATCAGGGATACAAGCATTTTTATCTAGTCATTAATGATACATAAACAAAAATTATCTACATTTTCTTGAACTGAAAATTCCTGTATTTCAACTCAAAAATAAGTACTTTTTAAGGACCTTGAAAACAAAGTAAGTGCTTTTAAAAAACTTTTTAAAGATGCTTAAAAACAGAAACTCAAAATAAAGAGTTCTTAAAGACATTTAAGGGCAGTATGAACCCTGAAAAATATATATTAAAAAATTTAAAAATAAAATTTTTCAAAATAAATTAATTAAAAAAAAACACAGTTAATATTTTAAATAATAAATAAATAAAACAAATCTGCATTAAACTACATTAGACGTTTGAGAACAGGAATACCTCCAATTATTGTAAAGTAAACACGGCTCACAATGTATGCATTGAATTCTAGGGGGAAAAATTTGATCACCAATGAGTGCAAATACTTCTGTTGCTACGTTGGGCCCCAATCGGTATAATGGAGTGAACACTGACAAAACTGGTTCATGATGGCTGCCTACTTTATTGAAAGAGAGCCTATCTATAGCAATTGCTTCAGTTTCTTTAAATTATCTTGTGGGATTTACCATTCCAGTTAAGGGTTCCTTTCCCCCCTAGCTTTTCCATGATACTTTTTGCCAAGTAATAACCAAAACAACATATACCTCATTTATCTCTCTTTCAACACAATTCAATATAAACACTCCTTACTTACTATGCTGAAAATAATGCCCGATCACCAATAAGACAAGCATGGTCAGTACTTGCCGTGGAAATTCATTTTGAATGCTATTAAATACCTTCGTGGGCACTTTAAATCCATAAAACGAAAGCAGTGAAGCTGCATTCATAGACAGGGAAAGTGGAGGGTGCTCCCAATTGACGCGGTTCAGTGCGAATGCCATTACAAGAAAAAAACTACTCCAAGAAGAAAGAAGCATACTTACAATATATAATTAAAAGCTATGTTTTTCGTTACATGAGGATTCTGAATGATAAGCTTAACATTTTCTGGACAATCTGTACACACGTGATACCAAAACAATAACAAGGCCTGAAACAAAAAAAACACCCATCAGCAACAAACAGTTTGGAAAATTTTATACCAAGTTTAGTCAGAAAAATACTTCTCAAAGGTAAGACTGTAATACAAGAAACTTGTACAATTCAAAAAATATTTCAACTTTGAAAATACTTTGCTATAAATGTCAATGGATTTCCATGTATTTGCAGGTTCATGTAGATTGCTGCAGATACTACAGTAAAATAGCCAAATCAATTTTTATGGATATTTTACAGGTAATTTTTTCAGTATTGAACCCAGTACATAACACACACAGCCAAGTATCCAAAAAATATTTATACTCATCCATTCCAGGAGCCTATGATTTCCTCCCAAATTTATTTTAAATGCCATAATTTAAACCAAAATTTTTTGTAGACAAAAATGACTCTTAACTTTTAAATGTTTTAATAACGAGGGAGTTATTTTTGCATTTTCAAAATTTTAATTAATTACCATAAATGAAAAATAATTATCCACAGACAGGATGCCATAGGATGGAAAATCACAAAAATTACAGCTGGAGATAGCAGTTCACTATTTTTCTGAATGTTACGCAGTGCTTCCTTTCAATAATTAATGAAATTCAGACTAGTTGTTCAAGGAAAAAGGTACAAGTAACTATGCATTCTGTTTTTGCATTCTTTTCCAAATCCTTACAAGGACGATTTTAGGAAAATCATAAATATTTGGCTTTCAAATAGACATTTATCACATATTTTTACATTCAACACACTTCACATGATACAGATACTGGAAAAAAACGAATAATGCTGCAACATTGTGATCAAAATAACACAAAAAATATTTTATAAACAATCCCTCCCACCCACAAAAAAACAAAAGTAAACTTTATTGTAGCAAAAAATGTTAAATACATATGACAATGTGGTTAAGTTCTTGTGCAATTTTCTAAATTCCCATTTGGAAAAAATTAATGTAAATCATAGTACATACTTACATACATACATATACATTTATATATATATATATATATATATATATATATATATATATATATATATATATATATACACATACACTGCTCAAAAAAATTAGGGGAGCAAGCAAAGAAGTTAAGAAAACCATGCGAGACAGCCACGTATTGGCATAAAATGGATAGTACACGCGTACCAATGCGCAATACAGAAAAAAAGACGTAAAAAATTGTAATTAAGCTTTAATTCTTTAAAAATATGGAAAAAACATGAAAAGATGATTTAGGGCAACAATTTGATTACATGTAAACGATAAGAAAAAAAGTATTGTTTAGAAATGATGTAAGATTTTTAATATTGCGTGTGGTCTCCTCGAACAGCTAAGACTGCTGCACACCTGTTTTCCATGGATGCGATAATGTTATCGATAAGACTTTGGGGAATACTGTTCCACTCCTCAAGAAGTGCAATCTCCAGGTCTCAGAGAGTAAAAGGAGGCCTTGGTCTCGCAGCAATGCGTCTTCCGAGCATGTCCCAAACATGCTCGATTGGATTCAGGTCAGGAGAGCACGCTGGCCATTCCATATACTGTATTGTTTCAGCTTCAAGCATTTTCTCCACAAGACGAGCTGTATGCGGTCTGGCATTATCATGCTGGAAAACAAAGGAATCTCCAATGGCTGCAGCGTAAGGTATGACATGAGGTCTCAGTATCTCGTTTGCATACCTTCAGGCGGTGAAAGTACCATTCCGAATGATATGCAGGTCCATATGTCCACCTATGCTGATTCCATCCCATACCATAAAACCAGCTCGTCTGTATTGTGACCTTTCACCAACGAATGTGCAGTTATTTTGAGTGTCCCTTTCCCTCCATACCAAAACACGTCGGGTGTCACACTCCAGACAGAATCGGGTCTCGTCTGTAAACAGCACTTGGCTCCAATCATGCTGCTCCCAATCTCGATGTTCAGCAGCCCATCTTCTTCGGGCCACATGGTGGCGTCAGGTCAACGGAATGCAGACCATTGACCTACGTGCATAGAGATCACCCTGATGAAGCTTGTTACGTACTGTTTGGCTAGACACCCTTCGTCCTGTTGCCATGAGCAACTGTCTTTGCAGCTGAGTGGCATTGTCTGTTCTGTTTCGACGAGCTGTTAACAGTATATACCGGTCTTCAGTTGCTGTAGTGGCACGTGGCCGACCTTGCCCTGGTCGACGTCTAACATTCCCTGTTTCTTGGAATCGATTCCACAACCTTGCAACGACACTTCTAGCGACTCCAACAGCGTCTGCGACACTACGTTGTGTTTGCCCGGATTCAAGTCTGCCTATAATACGCCATGCCATGGATTCCGGTAAATCACGTTGTTGAGACATTTTCAAGTCACCTTTTCTCAAAAAGAATAACTGAGCAATTGAATTTCACAGTTAAGGCAGTGAAACACACATTTCTGCAACATCCCGATTTCCGCCCTTATGTTCTTTTTCTGGTTTTTGATGTCATGATCTTTGATTTGCATATGAAGTTTTCTTCTGTTTCCTGCTAGGCTTTAAATTATGAATGATTTACTTTATGTTACTTATTGGTGTAAGTATTTGCGTAATTTTGTTAAAACCATGTGCTCCCCTAATTGTTTTGAGCAGTGTATATATATATACATACATATAAAACCATGTGCTCCTCTAATTGTTTTGAGCAGTGTATATATATATATATATACATACATATATATACATATATACTAGCTGAAAACCCGCACTTCACTACAGAGTACATTCAAATTAAGTACAACGGTCAATGTATGCAATTAATGCAAAAAAAATATAAATATATATATATACAGTACAACTTCCCAAATCCGGAATCGCTCAGGACCCGGCAATTCCGGATTTGAGGGTTTTTTAAAATAACACTACAAAATTGTTTGGAAAAAAATAAACACACTTAAAAAAACATGTAAAATGGTTTAATTATTAAATAAACCTGAATACAGAACATGCAATTACATTATAATTTAAACATTTCTGTCAATAATGTCTGTTGATTTAGTTTCAGCTTATTAGAAATTATTTTTTCTCGAATACTATGTACTGCCATAACAACCCTCATAAAACCCCTCGGGCTCATTCCCCATACATGGTGCCACAGCCGCTTTAATGCTTTGGTGATATTTTTTAGATTTTCACCAAAGTGGTGATAAAATGCTAAACATGGATTGTGTTTGTTAAATTTTTTTCAGTTAGCCATAAATTGCTCCTGATTTTATAATTAGCAGCCAATCAGAGCTTGTGATTTACTGATTTAATTGTTTCTGCTGATGAAGCTTATATTCTCTCAATATTTATTAAATCGTAAATTTATTTTCCTGCTGTGATGGAACCGCTATCTTGGTGACGTCTCCTATCGCCAACTTAGTGATGAGAGACGTCACCAAGTTGGCGGTTCCATCGCAGAGTGTATTGGGAATTACCACACTATCAATAATTTCAGAATCGCCCGACAATCGGCACATTTTTGTCGAAGTCTAAAACTTCCCGTATATCCGATTTATCTATGTTAATGTTGGCTTTATTTGCACATTCAACTAATTCTGCTATTTCAGCTTCTTTCCCAGACACTTGAAAGCCCTCAAAATCGCCGCTGTCACTTCCTTGAAAGCAAACGCATTTTTTTACCGATCATTTTGGTAGCGACATCTATCGGTAAAATGGAAAACTAAAATTAGCCATTTATTAAAACGTTCCGGATTCGGGAGGTTGTACTGTATATATATTTATTTATAACAATTACAAAGATCAATGTATGCAATTGATGCCAAAATAAATAAATAAATATATATATATTTTTAATAAATACAACGATCAATGTATGTAATTGATGTAAAAAGAAATATATTTATTAAAAAATCGTAAGGGTTATTTTTATAGATAAAATAATGTAGAAGAAATATTCAAATTAAATCTAATAGAACATACTAAAGAATATAATACAGTTTGAGGAACATTTATTTCACTGTATTTTAATATTTTTGGGATAATGTCCAATTGTCTGCCACATTAGCAAGGGAAAAAATATTTTTTTTGTCTATTTCATTGTTAAGGACGTGACGATAAATTTATTTAAAGTACCAGAAAAAGAAATCACGTGATTTAATAAATTAAATTCTAAAATTTAATCTTCACCAAAAAATTCACCAAAAATCAGAAAATGGAGGTAAAGATTCGAAAAAGATATCATTTTAAAGGAATTTTTAGGATCTTTCTCGTGATATAAATTTCATAACCCTAAAATTATTATTTTAAATGCAAACTTTAAAAAAGTTACTAAAACAGCTTAAAAATTTAATTTTAAAAAATCTAAGAAGAATTTTTTTTAAATCTTTCTTAGTGGACCCCTACACTATAAGAAGAATCGCCATGCAAAATGTCAGCCCTTTAGGTCCAGCGGTTTGGTCTGTACCTTGTATGTCAGTCAGTGAGTCAGTCAGTTATGTAACTGTTATATATATATAGATATGTACATACATCTATATACATATACATACATCTATATATATGTTTGCATTTATATATATATGTTTGCATTTACAAAAAAAAAACCACATTAGGAAAAACAAGTTATAATTTTCAAAACTGTTTATGTATGTTATGTATTACTGTATTATGTATATATACTATATATATATATATATATATATATATATATATATATACACACACACATATACATATATATATATATATATGCATATTTATACGTGTGTGCATAAATATGTATGTATGTCTATAAATATATGTTTATATGTATATATATGTTTGCATTTACAAAAAAAAAAACCACATTAGGAAAAACAAGTTATAATTTTCAAAACTGTAGTGAATGACAATCACTGTTATTAAATTCATGTATGATACTCAAAAACTTGAAACATAAATAAAGACAAGAAAAAAAGGATTCATGACATACTTGCTTATTCATATGAACAGGGATTGCAGGTTCCGATAACTTGGGTTGAAACAAATTCCACAAATCCAGGAAATAAGGACTAAACTGGAAGAGAGGGAAAAAACCACAGCATCAATATCAACAGAAGCAACTACAACGTAAACATGATTACACAGTATATATTTATCCCACAACATAGGACTTATTCAATTCAAAGATTATAGAACTCCCCCCCCCCTTTAAGCATATAGCTATATGACCATACAGTCATATTTTATATATATATGTACATATATATCTACATGTATGCATATATCTATATGCACACAATCATATTATATCTATATCTATATATATATATATATATATATATATATATCTCATATTATATATATATATGTATGAGATGACCTAAATGGTCATCTCCTGTTAACAAATACATTATGGCTGAAACAATAATAAGATTCGAATTTAAGAAGCTTATTGCAGCCAAAACATGACCTTAGGGGGTGTCCATTAATTACGTGAGGCTTTTAGGGGGGGGGGGGGGAGCCGAATCTCACCCAGTCTCATGTGGGGGAGAGGGGCAAATATCTTGGCAAATGTCTTGGCAAATATCACGTAATTTTTTTTCCGCAAGAAACTGTGTAAAATTGCGAGAAAACTGGGTTATATTAAGTAAAACATGTTTCTACACTAAAATATGGCTAAATCCTACACAATAGTTCCAGTTGTCACTCTCTAGACCACACATGAGTCCCCGAGGACTGAATTAGAATGGATATTCTTTTACGAATTTTAGTAGTTCCTATTTAAGTATTTTACTGTTCGATTTTCTCACTGTGATTCTAAACTATGTTCTTAGTAGTCTTAAATACTAGTCTTAAATAAAAATAATTAAGCAAATTTTGTTTTTTTAAATAAATCCAATGCAATCGAGCACAGATTAACGTATTTACACTAAAAATACGCATTTTGAAAAATCTCACGTGAGATTAGGGGGGCGAGGAGAGGGTCGAGCCAAATCTCACAATATCTCACCGGAGGGGTCAAAAAGTCACCAAAATCAATGGACAATAATTAATGGACGCTCCCCTTACAGTACGGCATCCCACTCTCCTCTGCCGCACGAACATATCCAAGTTGCCAGAAAGTGTCGAGGTAGGTTAGGATATGAGAAAGGTTACCATAGTGTGAGAGAGAGGAGTCCAATTACAGGCGGTTCAAATTTATTACATGTATGTATGTATTAAATTGGAGAAAAAATTAGCATTTTTGAACTCGAACAAAAAATGAAGAATTGTAGTCTAATACAGGGGTTCTTAAACTTATGTAGTCCAAGGTCCAAATTTCTGGCTCAATAATCTCATAGGCACTACGTTATAATAAATAATGGTAAAAATATATCGCTGGTTATTTTAATAAATGGTCTTGCGCATTTATACAGACGAACATTTTTATTAGGACATAGAATAAAAACCATAAAATGAATAAAAACGGCAGTAAAAATAATTTTAAAAGTTACAAATCATAAAACATTAAACTCATACAATCATTTCTTGGTCAAATATTGGTCAAAATAGATCTATCTTATTATAATATGCTTTCTGTAATTGATTTTTACTTAATGAGATGGGTGCAGTGGTTCTCTTGACACCAGAACTGCAATGTCGGGCTCTATGTTGGAAAGTTTTATTCCAAGGTCCGCTTCTACATTGAGTTTGTTTCTATACTTTGATTTCATAAATATAACAGTACCAAAAAGGCCTGTATACATAAATATGTTATGCAGAACAGAATCAAATGTTGGAGGGCTTCATTTGCAAGTGCAGGGTCATCAGATCTGAGAAATAACCAAAAGTTTGTGAGTTCATTTTTGTTGAATTGTAGTTTCAAAGACATTGCATGATAATTCCACAAGAATATCTTGTTCAAGTATAGATTGTTTCGCAGACCCCCAGTAATGGACCCCAGTTTAAGAATCTATCACTTGCATGGTAGGGTGCAGACTGCGGCACTTTCCTATGGAACAAGAATATAAAAAGTTTCAACACAAAAACCAAAATATGAAAGTAAACTGAAACGAGAATACTAGAAATTATTAAAACATCCCCGACATCATTGATGTCTGACTGATTTTTTGGTTGCATTGTCAGTGCTCATTTATGTGTACCTTCTGTTATTTATGTGTACAACTTCAATAAACAATCCTTCATTTAATGATAATATTGGCAAACAGATAACTTTAGACACCCAATTTCTGATAGTTATGTTTTGCTTCTATTTTAACTTGAATATATACACACACACATATATGTTTGCAGTGCAAAGTGTGTCAAGTCAAAAATCATAGTTTTGAGAAAAACGGAATTGGGAGGGGGGGGGGGGGATGAGGCTTTTGTAAAGTCAGTTTTTTTTTTGTTTAATTTTAAATTTTTTTTAAAAAGTAAATTTTTCTAATTTTATTTTTGTAGAGTAAAGAGTGTTAAGTCCTTGATTGGGACATAACCCCTTTAACACTAAAATGTTTGTGTTTTGTGTCACATATACCAAATTTTCCCGGGTAAATAAAATTATTTTTTGAGTAGAGTTGGACTTAGCTTTCTGTACCCTCCAGTAGCCATAGATTTTTCAAACATGCCTGATTGATAACTCATTTTACACCATTTTGGATTTAGCACCATTTGCCCAGCAAACAGTCAAGTCTGTAGCTTGACTGTTTGCTACAGACAAGCTACTAGTCTCGATCTATTGTTTTTGAAGGGACCGACTCAACTGAACAATAAATGCGGGAGAACAATAGATCTGGGAGCATAACAAAACAATATGATCATTGGGAATGGGTGAAATAAAGAACACGTACGGGGAAATGATGATTTGGAAAAAAATCGATCGAGATTCTACTGTATATATGAATATATATATATATATATATATACACTCACACACATTCATTCATACATACATACATACATACATACATACATATATATATATATATATATATATATATATATATATATATACAGTGGCTCTCAAAAGTGTTCGTACACCTACGATTTTCAATGAAATAGGGGTCTATCCATTAATTAAAATGAATATTTCAGAATGGGTATTTAATAATAAGATCTATAATCTATTCTTAACAAAACTACATAGAATATTTTTAAAATATAGTAAAACTTTATTTTTAAGAAACCAATAATCAAAAAGTAACGAAAATTTTATCTCACAAAAGTCATCGTACACTTGTAAAAAAAATCTCTACATATTAGTAAATATTCTACTTTTTCGTTAAATTAATATTTATTAGGATATCCTTTAGCATCCACAACAGCTTTTAAACGTCTGGGAATAGATTGCACTAGTTCTTTTGTGATTTCTGCATCAATGTTCATCCAGTCTTCCATCATAATTGTTTTTAGTTCGATTTTCGTGCGAATGTCATGTTTTCGTACTCGAACCTCCAGTTCTCTCCAAATATGTTCTATTGGGTTTAAATCTGGCGATTGAGGTGGTGTTTTCAAAACTTGTGGACAATTTTAGAGACACCAGAGGCGAACGTTGAGAGCCGTGTGCTTAGGATCGTTATCTTGATAAAAAACAAAGTTGCTTCCAATACCCAAATTTTGAGCTGATAATTTTAAATTGTCTCTTAAAATATTTATATAAACAGCATGATTCATTATGCCATCAATAAATACCAGATTACCTAGTCCTGATGCTGACATGCACCCCCACACAAGGATACCTCCAACGCCATGCTTAACTCTTCCTACTAAGTTCTTGGGAAGTTCCTTTTCTCATTTTCTAAGTTCCTCATTTTTTCTTCTCCATACAATTATATGCCCATTGGAACCAAAAATGTTAATCTTGCTTTTATCGGCAAGTAAGACATTATTCCAATACATCTGGGGCTTATTTATCATTGATAGTGTGAAGGAAAGCCTAAACTTTCTGTTTTTCTCTGGTTTTCTAGGAAAACTTAAGTAAAAACCATTTCCCTTAAAAAAAAATAGAAAAAAAAAAATCGGCAATTTAAAAGTTTAAAAAAAAAATGGCATTTAGACTCAAGAATTTTTAAAGATGTTTAGGATAGTATTTATGTTTTCATTTGGTTAAGCTATAATGGGGAGTGGCGCTGTAGTATTGTTACAATGACGTAACTACTAGGATAGAATTGGCTGCTGTTTCGCCATTACCGTCACTTACGGAATTGGGGTGTGTATGCATCTTTGACTTTGCATTAGGATTATTTGTGTGCTTGCATGTACGGTGTGTTGAACCCTTACTGTAAGTTGTGCTTGTCTTTTCATTTTCTTTCGACTAATTGCTTCCATGGGGAACTCGGGGCCTTGGGATGTCTGTTGGTCTTACCCGCATCCTATTCAGAAAATTCCACTTGAGGTAACTGATTTGGTTAGGCTCCCTGATGAAGAGACCTTTTGGTTACCTCTATGTTGTTTTATGGTTCAGTTCCGACACCTACACAGAGTCTTGCCTTTGGTGCGTGGATGCCCTGAGTGCTTGATTTCTGTTTGTTTTTTGTCTATAGTCTTAATATATTTATCTATCTCTGTTGGATTATTTATTTTTAGTTATATTTGTATATTTTCATTATGAGGATATGAAGCTTCTGCGCTATCCTCTATTGAATGTTTTATGTTTTCTTAGCAGGGTAGGTTTTAAGTTAAAGTGATTTAGCAGTCTATGCTTGCTTTTTATTTTTTGTTTATTTGATTTGTTTATATTTTACATTGCGAAGGAAAGCCTAAGCTTTCTGTATTTCTCACAAAAAATTTTCTATGGGCAGAACGCCCATGTAATCCGGCTGCTCTGAGAACTCGTTGAACAGTTTCAAGTGAAATTAAAGTAGAAAATGTTTCATTAAATTCTGCAGAAACTTTTACAGCACTCAAACGTGAATTTTTCACAAATTTTCTAATTCTATATCTCTGATTACGTTTTGTTAACTTTGCCGGACAACCTTTACTTACCTTGTTTTCGATCCGATTTTCTTCTTTAAAGTGTTTTAGCACATACTGCACAGTAGAATGGGATGAATTAAGTAATTTAGCAATATTCCAAACTGATTTACCACTACTATGATGAAAAATAATCAATTTTCGAAAGCTGTTTGTTGTTTCTTTACGACTATGAGCCATTTTTAAATAATAAATAGAATATTACAGAGTAGGCAAACAAAAATTAAAGCCAAACGATATTTTAAATGCCACCACAATTCAAAAATAAAAATAAAGTGCCAGACGATAATTTTAATTATGAATTTATCTGAAAATATTTCAGTGTACGATGACTTTTGTGAGATAAAGTTTTTGTTACTTTTTGATTACTGGTTTCTTAAAAATAAAGTTTTACTATGTTTTCAAAATATTTCATGTAGTTTTGTTAAGAATAGATTATAGATCTTATTAAATACCTACTCTGAAATATTCATTTTAATTAATGGATAGACCCTTATTTCATTGAAAATTGTAAGTGTACGAACATTTTTGGGAGCCACTGTACATATATACAAATACACATATCCATATGTACAGACATATACACACACATATATATATTAAAAAGAGATGTGAGTCTACGACAATAGTAAACACTGTAAGCAAGCATAGTGTGAAAACACTGCATAACATGAAATTCTACGAACCATGAGTTTTTCCGCTTTGCTGAGCAAACAATAGGTCATTACGGCGAAATAAGAAGTCAACTTCGCAGTACCATGCACTGCAGGATCTGAAAAACAGACAAGCATCAACTCACACATCTACAATAACAAATAACAATCATGATATAGGATCGACAGTTGTTTGAAAAAATTGACCCATTATCTCAAAGGGAGGTAGCCTTCAGTAAGGTTCATGTATATAATTTATGTCAATTACATATAAGAACATAATATGGTTCATAGAGCTATACATATTGGATGGTTCACAAACATGTATTCAAAATAAACACACTACTCAATTAATTCATTAGGGGCATTACAAAAATAGATAAAAAAAATATAGGGATCATACAAACATTTTTGTCAACTTTTTGTTTAAGTTATGTCCATCCACGAGACACAGTTACAACAAAAGATGAGTGCAATTTTCCAAATGAATGAATAAGCTTTATTAAAACTTTATTTAGATACTTCTAAACACAATGCCTGATTTTCTGAGTGAGCCTATTGGAACAGCTGAAATATCAATTAGGCATTGCACCATTAAAAGGGGTTCTCAGGATATGTGCTATGCAAATGAAGGTATAAGAGTTTGCTTTGTTTAAGCCAAGTACATAAATAAAGAAACAATACTGACAGTAAGGTGGAAGTCCCCCATACTTCGAGAGAAAATAAGGGAACTTCAATCAATCATCAGAGAAAAAAATTCAATTTTTTTATAAAAAGCAATCTATTGTATTGACTGCAGACCTTCTTAAAAACTGCTTTCTGTCTCTGGACAACCTTTGACATTCGAAATGATATTGACAGTGATTTGGAATACATTCAACCCTCATTTTAGAAGCAAGCAATTTTGTCAGAAGGGACTCCATTTGTTAAAATAGAAGCATGCAAAGAGATGAGAGAAATCTTACCAACATACATCTTGGCCCGTTTTAATAACCGCAAAAGTAATTCATAAATCTGTAGAGAAACGACAAAATATACATCATTCACAGATCCTATTATACTTATGCATATTATTTCTAATAGATAAATTATATTCAAACTAAAACAACATCTTTTAAAGTAAATTAACAAAGCAATAAATCTTTCCAAATGAGAAACATTTCATTACAAAAAATATATTAATTCCTTACTTTGTGCATTATTTCTAAAGCTTCTGAATTCATCTGAAAGAGAAATAAAAAAAAGTGAGCACAGATATCCTATATTTCAATGGAGAAAAGATGCAAACAGAATATGCACATTGAATCGCATCCAACACACAAACGTTTATGCCTTGAATAGGTTCAATAAAACAGGTAACAATTTTCAGAAATTTCGTCCCTCTTCTGACAAATAATCAATATTGACTCTATAATGATTTTAGGGCTCAAAGTCTAGGCCATGAAAGTCCTTCTATAAATGGAGACCCTTGTAGTTCCTTTGGAAACCAAAGCCATCAACAAAATAATGGATTCTGTCAATATGAATGCATTATTTTAAAAAGTCCTTTAATGCAGCTATGAAATAATACTCTTGTGGCTTTCATTTTTTAAGCTCCAAAAAAGAAATTGGATCAATTTTAAGGTACCTATTCAGCAAATAGTTATTTTCTTCTCACTAAACTGTATTACATGACTAAGAAAATCCTCTCTCCATTAGTACTCAAATTGGCTTGTTTCTTACATTTCCTTAATGACACTATCATTCGATTTCATGTGCTTAGTATAGATGGATTGATGATGGTTCTATCTTCTTTTGTCATATTTAATCATGGTAATATCAAACTACCCGGTATATGTTTTTCCTGCATGGCAACAATATTGTCACTTTTATGCAAATATCTCATGCATTATATCAGCATGTGAAGTATTCTAAAGGGTCAGTCTGAACCAGAGCGATTGCTATATATAGAGTGTACACGTTATTTTGTGTGTGTGTTTGTTGGCTCATGCAACCTCAGTTATGTAGCCTGTGGCACTACTTGTTTTTATTTTGTTGTACTTTTTATGTTTTATTTTTGTTGTTTGCAGCAGTAACTATTTCGTCTGTTATGAATTGCTTTTAGTTTGAATTAAAACTAATTATTTCATATGTCGCCTCAACATTCTCAGGCATATGAACTCTGCTATACCTTTTTAAGGCAATAACTGGCCAGGTCAACAAGGTTAGATATGCCAACATGAGCACTCCACATCAAATATAAATGGCATGCCACTTGAGGATGGCTTGTTGGCCACCACTGGACTACACCATTCATTGGCATCTCTGCACACATGAAGAACAACTGACAGAAATAATTCATTTCAAATTTATACTTACAACAATTTCCTTGTGAGGCATTAAAACACTCCGAGCAGCACGATACGCTTGTCGAAAATTGTTGCTAGGCACTAGCGAAACCAAAAGAAGAGCAACAACTAGAAAAGAAAAGCCATTTTTAATGACAATGTAATACTATACAGTATTTTATTATGAATACTAACTGGACGGTTTCCCTTCAGCAATCATTGTCACAGAATGGAAATACTAAAAAACAACGAATAAAGGCATTTCAATTTTCACGTCCTGCAAACAGAAGAAAAATTCTTCTGCTCTTTATTTCAATTTCACCAAATTTAGGAAGTACTTTTTCTTTATTTGTCCATATCTTTTCTGAACCCATATCACAAGCCACTTTTGGGCAGCTGTTAATAAATAATATTCAAACTTGTATCTCACCATTTCGAACCCTCTGCACACTGTGCGCAATTAGAAAACGCTCCACCCAATTCTCCATACTCTGCAGCACCCAAGAATGAGCGATCTTATTCCTGGGTACTTGAAGAGTTAACCATTCCATGCACTGCTGAGGACAATACTCGGCAGCCTACAACAAAAACACACGCATTCATTAATAAAATCATTTCACAATTCATGACAATAACAAAATTAGAGAAATCAATCACAGGAATAAGAGCTAATATTTCATCAACTTTCAAGTGTCAGCTCACATGAAAACTAAAACATTTTCAACTAACGAGACTCATCATTTTTAATCTTTACATGATCAAATTGTTTATCCATTTAAGCATTAAATATTCAGCCATGGCCAGCTTTAAACTATACTACAGTGCTGATATGTAAACTTCTCTAAAGTAAATGATTCAAACATACATAAATGTTCCTTATATCTTGATATATGAAATGATCATCGCAAAACAATTTTTTAATCCCTTGCCAACAGTGAATTTATTTTTGGAGTCAACTTAACCATTAGCATATATCATTATTTCATAATAGCTTATATATGTAACAAATATTAATTCATACTGGACAAAGCGAAATTTTTTTAAGATCGTTTCAAACCCTTCATGACGAAAAGACATAAATTTTTTATACAACAAATCATGCAATGCTAAAACTACCCTTCTGCCACATTGCTAAGTTACTTGAAGGTAAACAAAAAGTTGGGCAGATCTCACTGACATAATTTAGGTGACAAATGCAAAAAACTGCAAAGTAACCTACCTCCCATATCCTCTGCAATATAAGATTGGTGAAAGAAGGGATCCCTGGAGGTCCACCAACAAATTCAACCAACATCGACAGAAGTTTGAAGAATGGGGCACTTATCTAAAAATTAAGTTAATGCATACCATTTCATGAACCAAGATTTAACTATAACACATAATATATAAATATTTCAAAATAGTAAGCTTCATATTGAATAATTAGATAGAGAGCATTGAATGCATATTCATTCAGTAAAATAATGGGGATTTAACTGCCATTCATTAGTGATGAAATTGCAACACTTCCTACAGCAGATATCTTTAGGATGCCTTTCTTTAGATGCTTTTGAGCATAGGCATCTTTTTTTATATGAGCCAAATCTAGAAATATCTCATACAATGAATGATCTAGCCTATTCTGTAGCAATTTTTGGGATGTCGTATTCCAGCAAACAAGCATATTGGGTGTATGCTATTTCATTTTCATTTCGGAGTGTATAAAAATTATGATTTTTTTTTATTTTAATAAAAAATTGGATTTTTAATATTTAAATCAGATTTTTTTAAATTTTAATCGCTATTTTTAAAAGTTCAATTTTATGTGATATAAACTATTAAATATGCCATCGATTTAAAATTATATACTATATTACTGTATAACTCATGCATAAATAGGAAGTCAACATTTTCAAATTTAGACATTGCTGATCATTGTCAATAAAATGATTTTTAATAATGTAAAAACAAAAAATTAAATTAAAAGAAAAACAACCAATAACAAAATGATTTCAACTAAAAATCAAAAATCATATATCTTGATATATGAAATGATCATTCATAGGATGGGATTATCGCAAAAGAATTTTTTAATCCCTTGCCAACAGTGAATTTATTTTTTGAGTCAACTTAACCATTAGCATATATCATTATTTCATAATAGCTTATATATGTAACAAATATTAATTCATACTGGACAAAGTGAAATTTTTTTAAGATCGTTTCAAACCCTTCATGACGAAAAGACATAAATTTTTTATACAACAAATCATGCAATGCTAAAACTACCCTTCTGCCACATTGCTAAGTTAATTTCAATTTTATGTGATATAAACTATTAAATATACCATCGATTTAAAATTATATACTATATTACTGTATAACTCATGCATAAATAGGAAGTCAACATTTTCAAATTTAGACATTGCTGATCATTGTCAATAAAATGATTTTTAATAATGTAAAAACAAAAAATTAAATAAAAGAAAAACAACCAATAACAAAATGATTTCAACTAAAAATCAAAAAGAAAATAATTAGTTTTATTTAAAGATACACTAATTTAACTGCCTTTTCTACACCCAATTGGCATTGCTGTATGAGTCTAAATGTGGAAAATACCCAGTTGTTCCTTTTGTACCCTACACATCCAGGATGTACGTATCTGAGCTGTCATTTTTCCTTCTCTGAAAGACCTGTCACTCACTTTTCATCTCATGCGAGGAGGAGGCATGCTTGTAAGGTAGGGTTTAAAGTTTTCTTTGTATAAAAATTTCAACGCATTTTGGTTTTTCATTGTGCTTATTATATTATCAAGATGGAAAGTGATGATTATAGATATGAGGTAGAAGATACAAATGATATGGATTTGTCAGACATTTCTGATGATGAAATAGAAGCAGAGTGTGTAAATGCATAGATCAGAGGTGGGGAACCTTTCTACCATTAGAGGCCACATGTAAATTAGGTAGTAATAAAGGAGGCCGCATAAGTTGATGTACCTATAAATGTGACATTTATGAAATTATTATAGTTAGATATAGTTTTATCAATTTGGTGCATTATATAGGAAAATAATAAAAAAAAAATTAAGTCCTTGTTTATTTATTATTTGACGTAAAAAGTTACAATATAAAATATTTTTGTATTCACATAAGGATAAAAACTTGTTATAACATTAATCATTATTTTTTTTTTCAGAAAAAATAATACGTTTTAACATACATGGAGTCAGTCACAACAATAATAGTAAGAAAATAGTTTTTGTGTAGAGATCCTATAACATGTCTGGTAGTGTTGCTAAGAAAAACTGAGCACAAAATTACATATAAAGTGTAGTTAAAGTATCATACAATCAAGGTAAACGAAGCTCATTTGGATAAATATACAATTGTAGCGACTTTAGACAACAATTTCAAAATGTCCAACTTTATTTTGGCTGACACTGTACATACATTCATGCCGTTCTTTATTTAATTCTATTGATTTGGAAATTGTTGTAATCTGTATAATTAAATATTAATTAATACAGGTACTTTTATGAAGGCTGCGCGTTCCCCACCTCTGGCATAGATGTATGTTACTGATCCATTACAAAACACCACTGATGGAATTTCAGGGAGGTGTTGAAATTAGTCCAGCAGTTCTATTATTGAATGCCGAATCTCCCGTTGATTATTTGGAAAAAGTTGTTCCTTGTTTATGCAAATGGAAAAATGAAAGAGCTGACATGTTTTATAAAACAATAATGCTGTATGGACTAAAATGGCATCCTGTAGAAGTACATAATGTAACGCCCATAATGTAACCAGACAAATTAAAAGATCAAATGATAAAATAAAAGAGTGAAAGAATAATCACCTGGCTAGAAAGAGTGACATCTCAACTCTTGTTAAAGCCAGTTTAAACTGGTTATTTATTCGTTTGCATGTTGTTGCCGTAGTAATTTTCATTTACTGAGAAGGCATTGTGCAAAAAAATTTGCGTCAGAATGGAACAATATTGTAACATTAAATTTTGTCAAAAATTAAGTAAATCTGCTACCAAAACTTTAGAGACAATTCAAACAGTATATAGTGATGCATTGTTATCAAGAACACAAATGTATGAGTCGTACAACCGCTTTAAATGTGGGCGAGAGAGCATTGAAGATGAACCAAAGACAGCCATCCTACAAATGCTTGGGATAAGCAAAGAAAGCTGTAGATAAATTTTAATTGAAAATCTGAAAAATGAAAAAAAGTTTGTGCCTCGGATTTTGGCAGAACAGCAAAAAAAAGACAGAAAAGTTGCTGACTACTGCGCAACAGGACAACAATTTCTTAAAGTTTATTATAGTAGGAGATGAGACCTGGTGTCTACAATACGACCCAGAAACAAAAAAAACAAAAAAAAGTGCACAGTGGAAAGGATCGTCTTATCCCATACAAAAAGCACAGTTGCCAAAATCAAAGACTAAGGTGATGCTGATTGCCTTTTTTGATTAGAAAGGACTTATTCACCACGAATTTGTTCCTGAAAAATCAAACAATAAGTATTCTTACAAGGAGGTGGTTTTTCGATTAAGAAACAAGATAAGGCAAGTTAGGAAGGAACTGTTTGATTCTGGGCAATGGTTTCCTTTACACGATAATGCTAGGCCCCATACAGCAATTTCTGTACAACAATATCTTGCTAAGCATTCAATTACACTGATAAATCCCCCACCATATTCTCCCGACTTATCGCCAGCTGATTATTTTTCTTTCTCCGAAGCTTAAGATGGCCATGAAAGGTCAGATTTGAAACATCTCGGATATTAAATCAAATGTTGCACATATTTTGTGAACAGTTAGTTCCAACACCTATAAATAGTGTTTTGATGACTTGAAGAAATGGTGGAAAAATTGTGTAGACTCCTTTGGCAATTATTTTGAAGGAGACAAATTTATTTGAAGGTGAGTAATATTTTTCTTATTTATAAAAAATTGTCTGGTTACTTTATGGGAATACTTTAAAAAAGTGGTCTGGGGGTCAAGGGGCTTCATTTCCACCACTGTAAGGTATTTAATGATTCTAAAGTTCCATTAAAAGGAGGAGAGCGCACAATGAATTTTAGTAAAATGTTTTTTTTGACAAAGTTTAAAGCTTGGTCTTTTTCATTGCACTTCATAATTAGGATCCAAGAGTACTTAGGATTAGTTGTCTGACACAAATCTGGCCAATCAAGAGAAAGTAAGTGTACAAATAAAGTGACAAGATTGATAAGTAAAGTAGACCAATGTAGAAATGTTGAATTATATGAATGACATAAGATATACATAAAAGTGTCCTTTCTTTACAGTTTTATATTTAAATTTAATACAAAAAATGTTTAAAGTAATGCATAAAATTATTTTTCTTATTAAAATCATCCGATTTAAATCATTTGATTAAAATCCTTTACACCCTGGTTTAATTTTCACAGATTCTGCTTTAAAGCCAAGTTACTTTTAAATTATTTTAGAATGGCGTGAGTGAGATTCACGCTTTTTCAACTTCAAGTCCCTTTTGTCTACCATGACAATGTCCCAGATATTGCAAAGGGTGAAATAATTCTTACGTTGGATTGCTATATTGCTTTTGAGAATGGTCTTAGGCATATTATTTTGCTCATTGTGGATAGCTAAAATACTAATATGTCATTTGCATACATGATCAACAAAATAGTAACTACTATAGAGAAATGGCACCTTCCCTTCGGAACATGCTACAACCATCAGCAAGAAAAGAAATACAAAACTACATGGGTCCAAGAAAAATTTTGACACTTTGGATTCAATCCCGAAGGAACTTGATGCTAAATATCTTGTTTTATTTCTATCCAATTCAGCAAGATTTCAATAGGAACAAAAAGGGATAGTTATTGCCAAGGACAAGGTAGCACTTAGCAATTCAAGGATTGCACTGCTTTCACCTCCAAACATATAATAAATTTTTAAAGTAAACATAAAATTTTGAAAAACTGCCCAGCTGCAGCTTGTATCCACATTCCGTCTTGGCTTAGGTTGGCCCGTCAAATCCAAAAAGAATGACCTAGTGAGCCACTTCCTTACATGGGACCAGTGCCACCATCTATCGGCAGGTAGAGGCTTGGAATTAACTAGATGAGATGAATCCAATTGAACGGGTCTTGCAGTATGATGTGAAACAGATAGACATCTATAGATCATATAGACATGATAGTTACAAAGTTTCGTATTCATCTTCAAGGTCTGATGCCTAGCAGGTTGCCAGCTTCATCACTTGGCAACTTAACCAAAACATGCATGCATAAACAACATTTCTGGACTTCACAATGCATTAAAGAACCTAGCACACAATGTCCAATTCCTATAACCTGGATGTACACATATTTTCCTCAATAGAAACAGAAATAGGCAGAAGTGTCTGTCATTTTATTTGAAAAAAGAAAACAAACAATTTAATACTTTCTCTTTAACAAGTACTAATATATTTTCATGTCTTATTGTACATTCTATGAGACAGAGCTGAAACATTTACAGCCTGAAAATAAAACAATACAATAAGGAAAATTTTAACAAAGTGTGTTACATGTATGATTTGATAAGAGAGAGAAAAAGAGAAAATTTTTACCTCATGTTGCTTCGTAATGGCCGTGAAAATCATATTTATAATCTAGAAAAAAAGGAACCAGAAATTAGCATGGAACTCTATTTTTGGCATTATTCTAAAGAAAAAAAGAAAAGCATGATTAAAGCAGCTCACCATGACAGCTAAAGCATCATTCCAGCGACACAAACTAAAAATAAGATTGCATGTTTGCCTTAAATTGATCCCATCTCGTATTTGTTGATAGAGAAACGGAAATCCCTGAAATCAAATGCGAAATTCAAAATAGGTGCATGCATTGAGAAAAGGGGCAGGTTACAAAACAGGTAGGAGCAACATCCCAGATGAGTGCTAATCTATTGATTTATTTAATGATAAAATGCCATTATTTATAAAGTAAAAGGGCCCACATCCCATTTGATCTAGAGCAAACTGTTGGTCCCTAAAAAAAAATTGGACTGTCTCAAGTAAATTTAAATCATGTCAAATTATATACAGTGGAATCTTGATCGATCGTTTTCCTGTATGCATTGTATATTTCATCCAGTCCCGAATAAATTCCATAGAAAACAAGCAAAAACAGACCGCATGGATCGTTCTTTGATCCATCCTTTTCCTGCAATATTCGTTCAGAATATCGCAGCTTTACATTAATTTATTGGAGCGATCATTTTTTCATAATAACAACCTGAAATATATATATATATATATATATATATATATATATATATATATATATATATATATGGAGTGGAGGGTGAGAGTGATAAAATATAAGCATTCTCAACCTGGTCAATAACGAGTTTAGCACAGTTTGTCCTTTCTGGACCTTGCACCACTAAACTTTAACCAACCAGCCATCCATGTCAATCGTGATACAAAAAGAAAATATGCAATAAATACAGCAATATGCAATAAATTAAGAAAATATGCAATAAATTCAGAGCCAATTGTTTGACCCATTGTATTTCAACTCAAAAATTAAAACATTTTTATGTCTAGAAAGTAAACAAAGAAATTTAAGGAAGCAAAAATAAGTACTTTTTAAGGGCCCTTAAATATAGAAGGAGTTCTTAAGTACTCTTGAGGATTGTATGAACCCTGGGTAACTCAGCAACTTGAAGGCTTTCAGTTTCCCTAGCTTTTAATGATCTTAACTGTTAAAGCTGACTGTAAGAAAACAGAGCTCACCTTTCCACCAGCCACAGCATTGAAATCGTTATGAGACAACTGCAGGCGTTCCTCATCCCTTGATTTTTCAACCAGTAGAGCGATCAGAGAGATCATCTTCTCCAGTGAGGCCGGCTTGTATTTATCATCCACAGAAGACACCACCTCATCATCTTCATCTTCCTCTTCATCCGACAACACTTCAACCTGTAACCATAACAATCATTGTGTTTCCAAACAACAATTTTTATCAAGTGATACACTAATTTTATGCATTTTCAGAGCAGCAGGGTGAGTAGTCACCTTTCATATAAGCACACCTAAAGGAAAAATAAAGCTCCTACAACTAAATATACATTCTGGTAAAGCAATACATGAAAAAACATTGGATTGGCATGAGTTATCAAATAATTGAATAAACATCAAGAGTAGAATTTTAAAAATCATCATTCAAAAGGCACAAAGCAACAAAAAATCCTAATAATTTCATTTAAACATACCAAATAACCCTATTTTCAAACAAATCAACCATTCCAATTTGACCAGTTTTTCTCAGCACAAAACACTCCTAATTTCAACTGATAACTTTTTTTTTAAATAACACATAGTTATTTAGAAATTGATATTAAATTTAAAACTTTAATTAAAAATCACTGCTTCAAAGCTAAAATTTTACTTCCTTTTCATTTTTAGAAACAATAACTAGTTTTTATTCTGATCCAATGAACATTGTAGTAAAGTACTCACAGAAAAAGGCAGCATTCTCATTTTTCAGAAATACTACTTGAAAATTGCATTTTACAAAAGTCCCAGTTTAAGAGCAATCATAATACCATATTGAAAATTACAGAAATAATTAAGCACATGTCAGAGATATTGAACTGGTGAAAGCAGAATGTACCCTGCAAAACTACCTTCCCAATTATGAAAATAAATAAACAAGGTTTTGAAAAAGTTTCAAGCATTAATGCCCACCCTCCTTCACACATTTAATAAGCCCATGCAAAAATAATGAAAGAACTACCTTTTTATATAAAACATCCTTATGGTCAATATATTTGGTCTCAAGTTTTTTTTATCAGTTATCATAACCTATTTTGATTGATCACCTAGTTTGCCCTGAAACAGCTCATTGCCAAGAGCTTTCTCATATCGAATTAATATGTCTGTCTACTATCCTACATTACATGGATTTTCTGCCATAGTGACCAAAATATTCTGCATCATGCAAAACAACCATTCTAGAATTTTATTTCCACACATAGCTTTGGGCAAAATTAAGCAAAGGATTTTACAGCTGGAAAAGCAAATGCAAGCTCAAAAATCTCATTCATTTTTTTAAATTTTCATAGACTTTGTTATCCAGTTTATTTGTAAATTTGTATCAAAGTTGTTTATTGAGAAAAGCCCTGATCAACAAAAGGATAAGAACCTCTGTTCTAAGTGAAGGTGTACACTCTCCATAATATTTGTCAAGCATTTTAAAAGCCAAAATGGTTTGCTTTTCTCCATTATGTGAGCACAGAGTAAGTGTTGACATACATGCTCAATGTGAGAGCACCATCTCTTGGACTTAAACAAACATATCCGAGATCCTTGATAACAAGCATTATATTAAATAATACCAAAGAGAAAAATTATGATGCATAGAACTTGACATTAAAGCAAAACATTGATATTTAATTAATATTACTTCAAATTAAAAGAAAAACACCCCAGGAATAAATATTACTAGAAATTCCTGCATGCCTATTCATGACTTGATGAATAAACTATCACAGTTTTGGATACTGTGATAAGCTCACCAAAGCTCCAGTAGAATTTGGATAAAATTTTAAGCATATGAGATAGGTAAAAATAGGCTACATCTATTTCACAGCCTAAGAGGACATAACTACCATCATGCACACAATAGGTTGCTCAACAAGAAATTACAAAATCTGAGCCAATTAAAGCATTTAGATGAAATAATGTGACTTTGATGTTTTTCACCAACTATAATCTGGTTAAACATGCAACAGGTTGGATGATTGATGTACAAAATACTCACATAATCCGATGCTTTCTGACCAAGATAAAAATTGACAATAGTCGAGATAGCTTCAACAGATAATAGGAACTGACATTCTTCTTCACCCATTTTAGCAAACTCCAGCAAAAAAGCGAAATACTCTGTCAAATGCTTCAGATGTTGTTTGGCACCATGTTCAATCTATGAGAGAAATGTCAAAAATCAGCTACAAAACATGCAGAATATATCCATGAACATGAACATGAAACAAAATTTGCAATTATGATGAGAGCTACTTTTACAGTCAGCCACGACTCAGAATTGCAACATGTTTATCATCATGCCAATAAATCTGGGATAATTACAGAATTGGATTAGTATTTGTTTTTTTCCTCAGATTATACATATATTCATACAGTCATGGCCATGACTAGAATCTGAATTGAATCCATTTCAAATTCTAGCCAGAACTGTCAATCAAAAAAAAGGTTCCTTTACAATAAAAATAATGTATTTCAAAGTACTGCTGAAATGTCAGTAAAAAGAAAAAAACAACATTATGTTATATACAATTAGAGCATGCACAGAATAAACAATTATTACCAGAGTTAAAAGCTTTCTGATGAATCTTGTAACACAGGAGTACTGTCCAATCTGTGCTATGTCACCATCAGAGGAGTCATCACTAGATGAAAATATTTCAAAGATGAGAACAAAATTCATTTTTTAAAGCAATACAAAAATACCACCTTGGCATTGAACTGCTTTACTTTCATTTGTATGGCCCATTTAATAAACCAAAAGCCATCAGAAGTAACCTCTAAATGCATTTCTCAATTACGATTGTAAACAAGAAAACTTTTCAATATATTTTAATGAAATTTTGCAATTGCTTTTTACATATTACTGACTATGTTTTGACCTAAAAGCTATATTATAGATGTTAATTCAATCATTCTACAGGTACCTGCACTTATAATAAGATGTTTTTCCATTTCTTCCCCCCAGTGATTTTTGGAAATACACTTCAAAACACAGGTAAATAGTATAGAGGAAATTAAAATATATTGAGTTGAATGGAGTGCAAGGTCTATGGCTTAAACATTTCATTGTACTCAAAATTCCCTCTATTTTAAATTGTTATGTTTACCAAAATTATATTTGTTTTCCCGATTTTATATCCCATTTGAAGTCAAAATAGATGTATTGAATCGGTACTGTCTATTTTTGAAGTGCTCCGAACATGCACAGATACCTTAAGAATGCTTCATTTTTTACTTCATTTTCAGTCACAATTCTAACAGAAGTTTGACAGAATGATAAGAAAACAAAAATGGATTCTACACACAGCTGAAATGTATTAAAACTTGGTTATAAATCAAATGCTATATTAGCAATATATAAAATGAATAGAATTTTAAAAATATTGTGGAACTTGTATAGGTAGTAAGTATGTAAAAGAAGAACATTTTCAACACATGAGGAATCCTAATGTGAATCTATAGAATTATATAAAAGACTAGCTGAAAACCCGCACTTCGCTACGGAGTACATTCAAAGTAAAAACATCGGTGAATGTATGCAATTAATGCCAATATATGTATAATAAATACGACGATCAATGTATATAATTGATGTAAAATATATATATATTTATAAAAAAATCGTAAGGGATATTTTTATAGACAAAATAATGTAGAAGAAGATATTCAAATTAAATCTAATATAAAGAATACTAAAGAATATAGTACAGTTAATATAGTACAGTTTCTAGAACATTTCTTTTACTGTATTTTAATATTTTTTTGGATAATGTCCAATCGTCTGCCGCATTAGCAAGAAAAAAAATTATTTTTTGTCTATTTAGTTTTTATGCACGTGACGATAAATTTATTTAAAGTACCAGAAAAAGAAGTCACGTGATCGGCATTTAATAAATTAAATTCTAAAAATTAATCTTTAAAAATTCACCAAAAATCAGGAAATGAAGGTAAAGATTCGAAAAAGATTTCATTTTAAAGGAATTTTTATGATCTTTCTCGTGATATAAATTTTATAACCCTCCAATTATTATTTTAAATGCAAACTTAAAAAAAGTAAAAAAAACAGCTTAAAAATTTAATTTAAAAAAATCTAAGAAGAATTTTTCAAAAATCTCTCTTAGTGCACCCCTACACTATAAGAAGAATCGCCATGCAAAATTTCAGCCCTTTAGGTCCAGCGGTTTGGTCTGTGCGTTGTATGTCAGTCAGTCAGTGAATGAATGAATGAATGAATGAATGAATGAGTCAGTTACGGAACTGTTTTATATATATAGACTAGCTGGAAACTCGCACTTTGCTACGGAGTACATTCAAATTAAATACAACGGTCAATGTATGCAATTAATGCCAAAGAAAATAAATACGACGATCAATGTATACAATTGATGAAAAAAATCATAAGGGATATTTTTATAGACAAAATAATGTAGAAGAAAATATTCAAATTAAATGTAATAGGACTTACTAAAGAATATAGTACAGTTAATATAATAGTACTGCTTGAGGAACATAATATATTTTATTGTATTTTAATATTTTTTTGGATAATGTCCAATCGTCTCCCGCATTAGCAAGAAAAAAAATTTTTTTTGTCTATTTAGTTGTTATGCACGTGACGATAAACTTATTTAAAGTACCAGAAAAAGAAACCACATGATCGGCATTTAATAAATTAAATTCTAAAAATTAATCTTTAAAAATTCTCCAAAAATCAGAAAATGGAGGTAAAGATTCGAAAAAGATCTCATTTTAAATGAATTTTTAGGATCTTTCTTGTGATATAAATTTCATAACCCTCAAATTATTATTTTAGATACAAACTTAAAAAAAGTTACTAAAACAGCTTAAAAATTTAATTTTAAAAAATCTAAGATGAATTTTTCAAAAATCTTTCTTAGTGCACCCCTACACTATAAGAAGAATCGCCATACAAAATTTCAGCCCTTTAGATCCAGCAGTTTGGTCTGTGCATTGTATGTCAGTGAGTCAGTCAGTTACAGAACTGTTTATATATATAGATTCCATTTTGACAGCCTCACAATTTTGGGAAAAGACAAGGGTGAGAATTACCTGTCTGAAAATGGCTGCAGATACATTGCAGAATGAGCTGGTTTCAACTGGTTAATAACATGAACACACAACCTTTGAAACAACTAAAAAAAAAAGAAATTACACAAATAATTAAACAAAATTCAAACATATCATGCAGGGTTCGTACTCATTTTTCAAAATCAAGAATAACAACTTGCTAAGCACTTGTGCTAGCTATTAGGGACCTCAAAGATGATTTAAAATGTGTTGAAATCCAAACACAACAAATTATCAATATTAATAATATTTCAAAATTACTTTGACAGATTACAAACTGTTTGGTTATTCCCCCATTTAACACTGGTGAGTTATTAGAGGAAACCAATGTAGTATATATATGAGTAAACCAATAGTCTCTCTCTATATATACACACACTATTGGTTTACTCTAATAACTAACTTTGTTGCTATTAACTAGTATCTATTTCTTGATATATTTATATGTGTGTATATGTGTGAGAGAGTGATCTTGCATTTCAATTTGAAAATTAGTACTTTTTTTAAGGACCGAAAAGTATGCAATAAAATTGAAGGACTTTAATAGCAAAAATGAGTACTTTTTCAAAAGCCCTTAAAAACAAACTGAAATTTGGGAGTTGTTAAGAACTTTTAAGGAGTGTACGAACCCTGCCATGACCAAGCTACAGAAATGTGTCTAAAGAGAAATACTGACATTACCTGTCTAACAACCTGATTTGGACACTTAATTAAAATCTGGACTGGCCACCAATTATTCTCTGCCATGTGATCCAAAAACCACTGCAGAAGAGAAACACATTTTCACATCATTAAGAAAGCAAATTAATACAAACTATTAAAGGAAATCAAACAGAAAAATTACTTTCTTGAAAAATTTGTCCTTGTTGTCAATTTTTTATAGGATGGAGAGAAAGAGATAAAGCCATACAGCACTTATACTAAGTGTCAAAAACATTAAAAGATTACAAGAGTGCCTTATAAATTTATGCTTTACATTCAGATCTTTCTTGAGTGCTCAGGGCATAAACAGATTAATAATCAGGAAATAAATGAAAAAGAATGAAAAATTTTAAAAACTTAAGATTTTATATTTACCAACATCACACAAAAAAAAAATTAATTAATGCTTTAAAATAAAATCTTTCTTCAGAGCTTAAAGAAGCAGATCAATAATCAAGATGTGAGTGCAAGATTGATAATTTCAACATACATATGAAAATCTTACAACAAAGGAAAAAATATTTACCTCACAAGCAGGATGACTAGCATTAAACTGCTTGGTAAGCAACTCTATCCACTGAGCAATAGTGGGCTAAAGAGAAAAAAAAAAAAAGATTGTACAACACATCAATTCAATTATCTTTACAGATGATTAAACTTTACAAACCTTTTCTTTCGCATGGATGAGGGTTTCCAGTACAAAAGATATTCCCAATTTGGCAGACAACAGTGTGATGTCACTGTGGCTTGACAGAGTCTGTGGGATGTGACTGCAGATTTGCCACATGAAGCTACATTAGGAGGGGAGAGATGACCATTATTATTTACAGGGTGGCTAATAAATACTGTGACAAATATCGAATCATTTAATTACATACAGATGAAATAGAAAATGGAAAATACAACAATATTATGAACATTATACATGAAAATTTACCATGAAATAATTTTACTCGAATCAACCGCCATCTTTATCGATTACTAAAGATAATCTCTTACGCCACTGTCCTATTGCGACACGAATCATTTTATGAGGTAATTTGTCCCATTCACTCCGTATGGAAGCTTTGAGGGAGTCCAAACTTCTGTGCTGCTTAGCATTTACTTTAGACTCTAAAATTCCCCAAATGCAATAGTCTAAAGGATTTAGATCTGGTGAAGAAGGTGGCCAATCTTCTTGCTTGATAAACTTCGGGCAATTGGCATGGAGTCATTCCTATGTTGTTTTGGATCGGTGGGACGGTGCAGAATCTTGCTGAAATATCCAATTCTTTTTGGGATACAATCTGTTAGCATGTGGTAATAAACGTGTAGCCAATACTTCCTGTTTGTAATATTCAGCATTGATTTTTACCCCTTTATCGATGAATTTCAGAGGCAGTTTTCCATTGTGTGACACTGCAGCCCAAACCATAACAGAATTCTTGTTCTGAAAGCGTTTAACAGTTCGAAGATTTTCAGGTATATCCTCGAAGGTTGCTGAATATACAACATCATTTTTAGCATTATAACTTTGTTCTGTACAAAACAGCTTCTCATCAGAGAAAATTATTTTTTCAAAACTTTTGCTACCGTGCCGGTTCAGCAATTTCTTACATCTTTGTAACCTTTTTACTATTTGTGCAGTAGTCAAACCTTGAACTTTTCTTTTGCGATAAGGGCGAAAACCCAGGTCTTCATTTATGATAAGTTGCATAGTTCTGCGACTGATGTTCTCTTCTGCAGCCATTTTATTTGCAGAACGTTGTGGATTTCTTCGTATCTTTTCACGAATTCTTTTGATACGTTCTTTTGTAAGAACAGTGCGTGGACGACCGGACCTTAGTCGATCTTTACAGCTATTGGTATCCAATAATCGATTTATAGTCCTATATATAAACGTCCTATTAAAACCAAGGCATTTTAATTGCTTAAATGTTTTACCTGCAGAAAATCCGAGATCAAAAAGCTGTTTAACCATTAACCTTTTGGCTTCCATCTTTAAAAATATTTTACTGTTTTACTTTAAATAAAAATCGTCTGCGTTTACAAAAAGTTGCCAATCACACAAATAGATAGATAAATTGTTTTTCCAAACGATTAAAATTAACTCTTATTTTTTGGAGTGTTACAGTATTTATTAGCCACCCTGTAGAAATTACGCTCCAGAACAAACGCACCAAGGAGGAGTCATCTCATAACAAATCCAGCAACTATACTGGAATGTTGCTGACATTATCAGGGTGACACTTAGTAACAATTAAACTTTTTTCCTGTGCATCTTCTCCCATTCACAATTGGATAATTCCTTCTTGGTGCGTTGTAGAGTGCACTTTAAATAGAAAAAGAGAAGTAGCTTACTCAAAATAGGTATGTTCAAACAGGCTCTTATCTTGAAGGAACTGCATATTGTCTTGCCAGATCCACTAGAATCAGAAATGAAGCATCAATAAACGTAACAAGAACCTGGGTTCACACTTTTTCTAAAATTTCTAAGGACCTGTGGTAGCACTTTTAAAGACCTCAAAGATAATTTAAAATGTGTTTCATTCCAAAGTTTAGACTTTTAAAAGTATTTGAGTTTAAAGATTCTATACAACTTTACAATACCTGCCTAAACTTAATAAACTATTAATATGAATAATAATTAAAATAACTTTCATAGGTTGTAATTTGTTGGGTTACACCTGCATTTAACTCGATCAATTGAAAGAAACAAGCAGGGTCATCACGTGTTGGGAAAAACCAATAGTTTATTTATATATATATACTAGCATTATTGTCCGGCATAGCCCAGGTAGATATATAGATATAAAATTTTTCATGCATTCCATCAAAAAAATACTGGGCTGCACCCCTCGCTCTTCATGCTCATATGGCCAGACAGAATGCGCTTAGCGCATTTCTACAGAAATCATATACAAACAATAAGAAAGAAAGAAACTTTGAGCCTGCGGACCTTCATCTGATTATACGTCTGATTTTATTGAGATTTAATAACACAGTGTTGCATGATTCGCACATTTCGATTGAATAAGATTACTGTTTAATTAGATTTAATCAGATTTGTTTGATCCACTGTTAAATTAGAAATAAGTTTTATAATTTACATTTGCCTTTTTTATTTATTTTTCCCTTAAAAACACAGTTTTTTTTACATCACCCAAGAGACGTGCTTTTTTCCACATCACCCAAGAGGTAAAGTGCAAGATGCGTATTATTTAATCTATTATTTGCCCTTTATTTAATCAAAGTAAGGCGGGATTCCACATGAAGCCTATTTTCTTTACTTTGCTGATTCGGTTTTTTATTGTCGACAGGCCAAAAACCGCATAAAAAGCAAATTGTAAATCGGTTTCTAATTTTCTCAAAGCCAAAAACCGTTGAAAAGTTAATTGTAATTCAGCTTTTAACACCTTACCAGTGATGCCTGAACCCAGTTCGAGCAAGAGAAAATTTAGCGATTCTTTTCTGTGATGCCCGCTTTCCTTTTGAATGAACATTTAATATACAATTTTAAAATTTTCACAATAGATGGTGGCATTTGTCCTTCATTTATTTCATTGGCGAGGAATGGGGATTTGGTCAGTTAAAAAGGCGCAAATTGGGAATGAATATTTTGCACTGTTAGTCGGAAATATTTTTCCATTTTTGGTGCATTTTATTGAAATATATGCAACAGGTAAGGGGTTAATTTTCCTAAGGCCAAAAACCATAGAAAAAGCAAATTGCAAATCGGTTCAAGTGATGAGAAAAACTGCAAATAACAAAAGACACAAACCAGAGCCGAGAAAGTTATGTTATTGTATCAACCCTCTTCTCTCTCGCGTATCGGAATTTGACTGATAATGCAATGCCCAGCTTTTAGCGTGCAGAAATAATCTTCTTGGTGAATAAAGTGTTGTGGTGAGAGGGCTGTATCCACATTTAAGTGGTATGCGCAACTCTTAGGGGCACACAAAATCATTAAAAAATTAATTTTTAAAAAAACTAATTGAGCCCCAAATTTCATTTTTGCTGCGTTACCTCTCTCGGGTCCTAAACATTAACTGCGCTGAATTTGGTCCTGGTAGGTGAAACAGTCTAGGATTCTATAGCGGACAAACAAACAGACAAGCTCTTTTAAATAAATATATATATATATAGATAGATAGATAGATAGAAAGAAAGAGAGAGAGAGAGAGAGAGAGAGGGGGGGGTTGAGAGAAGTGGTGGGGAGGAGAGAGGAAGGGTTAGTGATAATTTATAAATATTTTCCTCCTCGTCAATAATGATACAAATAGAAAATATATAAAAAATTAATCTGCATTTTCATAAAGGCTATCATTAACAGCAATATAATGAAAAATTTTGAATTCCAACTTGAAAATCTGTATTTTTTAAGGATTGGAAAGTAAACAAAAATATGTACGAGGGTAGGCTGAAAAGTAATGCACACATGCTTGTAGAATGCGAACAAAAGGAAATAGCGAGATCGGGCAAAAAGAACTTTAAAGTACAATTCTTAAGCTTCAAAATCATATATATATTTTTCAACATAGTCACCGTTAAGGCTAACACACTTCTCCCAACGTCTAACAAGTTTTCTCATTCCATCACTGAAAAATTCTTCCGCCTTTTCTCGAATCCATGACTTGACAACTGCCTTCACCTCATTGTCCAAGGTGTAATGATTACCTTGAGGTCTCTCGAGTCGAGGATAAAATAAAAATCACAAGGTGCAAGATCGGGGGAATAAGGAGGGTGTGGAATCAAACTTCAGATTTCGCAGAGCCTCTTCAGTCCGACGCTGTTTGTTCTCATCTGTGAGACTGCGTGGTACCCATTGTTTACAGATTTTACGGTTTCCCAATCGTTCAATAATGAAGCTGACACATTCCTTAGATATTCTGTTAGGGAAAATCCCGATTAGCTTTCCTCTTCTTCCCCTAACCTTCCAGCCACGTAGCAGGAGCGATGTATTTACATCATTTCCCACCTCCACAGCAATGTGTAAGCATCGTCAGACGCCAGTTGCGTCATGACCAGCGATATGCCAGCCGAACGACGTCATTCATCCAACGATGACGCCATACCATCAGTTAAGAATGACGTCAACGCACATCACGAAAAATTAGCATAATTAACTTCGCTATTCTCCTGCCACGAGGGAGCGCGGCGGTCGACGCCGGTATAAATACCCAGCCCGTTCACTTAGACGGGGTATTCAATGTAGTATTCGCTGTGGTATTAGACGGTGTGGTTGAGTGATAGTTGCTGAGAAGCGATTTTACCGAGCCAGGCTCTACCGAGGACCCGTATTAGGAAGCGGCGACCAACTTGCCAGCAGTGCACTGATGCTCTAGTCGTCTCGACCTTGCATGCCCGCAGGTAGCCACGGGATAGTTTTTGTGCCTGGAAGGCGCTATCTACCTTAAGTGTTTTCTTACCACGATAGCAAAGCTTTGCCTCGACCACCTGTGAGTTATTTTCTTTTATTTTTCTACACCTCGGTAAGAACACGACAAAGCCAACTTTTTAGGATAACACTACGAGCTGTGTAGTGCGTCTGTAAACAAGACACTTTAATGTCGTTTTACTAAATAAATGTATTTGTTATTTTACCTAAACCTTCGTACGTCTTTTTAACATCTTGCATATCACACAACAAAGCTAGCTAGCGTTGCTCTGACTATATCTAAAGATTAAGAGTCCAACCTTCCCTGCTAGCCAGTACGACTCTGCACTATTAGCTATCAGTAAAGTTTGGGGCATTCCTGCCCCCAAATCTTAACTAACTTTGGTTGGAAGAGCCGCCAGGTTCTAGCGGCTCAATTCCGTAACATTTTGGTTATGGGCCGCAGGCCCTAAAGTTAAGTTCGTAAACAACTATTTTTCTTTAACTTGAGGGTGACTTTGATCTAAAATAGCAGAGCACAACGCGAAAGCTTTGTGATATGTGAGAAGCTAAGCGTCGAAGGTATAAACAAAAGGTAAAGGCCCTGAATTTATGAAATTCTATATTTGGGGGGGGCCTATTTGTATATATATATAATATTTAGTGTTTTAAATACTGTCTTGCATTTTTTTATATGCTTATATATATATATAGATTTACATACTGTACTTGTAACTTAAAACATGGCCTCTTTACAACCCCATATGGCTATAGATAAATTGACCGAGGAAAATTTCCATACCTGGGTAGCAGATATTAAATTTGTACTAATATCCCTTAATGCGTGGGACATTATGAATAACCGCGAAACTAAACCGATAGCAAGTGCGGAAAATTTAGCTGAGGTAAGGGACTTTGAAAGAAGAACCCGACTCGCTTTATCTACAATCTTTTTAAACCTATCCCCTGCGTTTAAGTCGGTCGTGGAACATTGTACCACCCCCCAGGACACATGGTCAACCCTAAATAGGCATTTTCAGCCTGACAGTCGTAGCCGGCACATGCAATTATTTACCGAACTGGTTAATTGTAAGCCCTACGCTAGCGAGAAAATTAACATGTTTGCGGCACGAATCCGCAAGTTAAACGAAAGCCTAAAGGGAATAAATGAGACTTACCTCTGTTTCCAGCTAATCCGGTACTTACCATCGGAGTTTGATCACTTAGTGCAAACTATACTTCGTTGGAAAGATGCGGAATTTAAATTTGAAGCCATCCTAACTGAACTAGTCGCCGAAGAAACCCGAATTAGCGTGCAGAGACAGGATAAGCGTGAAAACGCTACTTGCGAAACGCAGAACACCTTTTCGGGTCGGCATAATTCTCGAAGTTGGAATAAAGACAATTTCCGACCGAAAACTCCATCAAGAAGCCCTTCTCCCAACAAACAAGTCCATTTTGGGAAATACCCAAGTGGGAAATCACCGGGGCGTAGAAAATCTAAACGCTCGTCCCGGCGAAACTCACCAAATAATGAAAAACCCCAGAGCCATTATACTGTAGAAGCCCTATTTACATCTCACAGTAATCCAGGTGACTGGGTCGTCGACTCAGCGGCAACCCATCATTTTTGTAAGGATAAATTCCTATTTGATGGACCCCTTGAGGATGTAAATGACAGGAGCATAGCAGTTGCTACTAGGGGAAAGCCTATCCCTATCAAGCAAAGAGGGCCAGTCGACCTACTCTGTAAGGGCGAGAAACGCGCCATTACGCTTATGCGTGCATTGTATGTACCATCTCTAAGGCGCAACATAGTTTCATTACCTTTACTTGACGAAGATGGATTTACTTTTGAAGGGGGAAATGGACAACTCCACGTTTACGATAAAGATGGAAAAGGTTATTTCACAGCTCGCAAACAGGGGGGAATTTTTTATGCAAAACAGCAGCTAACCCCAGAACAAGCTGCGAGAAAGAAAGCTTACCAACACGAGAAAGAAACTCGATCGAAGAAAGGTAAGGCTTATGAAACTACAGCTAAAAAGAAACGAAATACCCTAAGCAAAAGTAATCAAAAACCTGCCAGTGCATTGAGCAGATGGCACCGCAGAATGGGCCATATGAACCCTGAACTAATCAGCCAGTCTTTTACAAATAAAAGTGTCAGGGGTGCTCAGGAGGTAACATCATCCAAACTTTTTTGCGAGGATTGCAGGTTAAATAAAGCTAAACGGGTGACATTTAAACCAATCGGCCAAACTAGGTCAACAAAACCACTAGAACTTTTACATCTAGATTTGTGGGGACCTGCTTCAACGACGGGATATGCAGGAGAGAGGTATTTTTTGAGTATCACCGATGATCACTCAAGGAAAATCGCCCTGTATCCGATTAAAGATAAGACAGCTACTTTTCCCACCTTTTTAAATCATGTGAAACGCGCCGAAAGATTCCTTTCAACTAAGCTCAAAGCTATCAGAACTGACAATGGTAAGGAGTTTGACAACTCACAATTCCAAGAGTATTGCCGTACGAATGGTGTGGCCCACGAATTTACCGATATTTATTCGCCTGAAATGAATGGAGTAGCAGAGAGGTTGAACCAGACAATAGGGAATACCCTCCGCACGATCCTAAATTCAAGTAAGGTTCCAGTAAAATTTTGGCCAGAAGCCGTCCGCTATGCGGCCTACAATTGGAATAGAGTGTGCCGTAGAAACCAGACGAAAACACCGTTTGAGAAATACGGAAAGTTCAAACCCTCCATTAGTCACCTTAAACCATTCGGGTCAGTTTGTTTTGTGGGTGTGCCGAAGCAACACCGAACCAAATTTGATCCCAGAGCTAATAAGGGAGTTCTTGTAGGCTACGCATGTAGGATTAAAGGGTACAGAGTGTTGTTCCCAGAAACTGGGCGAATAGTCGAAACCCGGAATGTTAGCTTTGCTGAAGATGAACTAAATTTTTATCAATTGAAAGCTAAGCAGACTAACAATGGAGCAGTGCTGGGCGACCATCCAGAAACTACCATATACTCACTTCACAACCCGGAGCTTGAGACGGTGGTAATCCCACATATGGATTCGCGCCGAGTACATACCCGGAGTTACCAGCAGGATCCCAGACCAGGCCCTAGTTATGCAGTTCAAACTGATGAAGCAAGTGAGGACGAATCAGACAGAGAACTATACATCCAAACACCTAGACTCCGAGTCGCTAAGTGGACAAGGGAAGCCGTTCCGAGACCAGATGGAAAGCGGACCGATATATATTATCGAGAAGTTAAAAGGCAAGGGGGCAAGAGCCACATATTGCGAAGCCTCAAAGAACTCAAGCAATACTGTAAAAAGCATAAAATTGAGTACCAGCCTGAATACTTCAACTTTAGCGGTAAGAATGGTAGGACAGGCCCTGTTCCAACCCCTCAGCGACAGGTGATTGACGATGATAGCGATCTGGAATCTGAAAGTCAGACGGAAAATGAAGAAATCAACTACTTTTCCGCCTATGACACTTCCGAAAGTGAGATTGGCACAGCATGACTAGAAACTGTAGTCATCCCGAAAACCTTTAAACAAGCATTCAAAAGTAAAGAATCTAAGCTATGGAAGAAAGCGATGGAAGAAGAATTAAAAGTGTTAAGTGAAAGGGGTGCATGGAGCCTAGTGCCGCCACACTCAAAGTACAAGCCTCTCGGTTGTCGGTGGGTTTTTACAACCAAAACTGATGAGCATGGAAATGTGGTAAGATACAAAGCGAGGCTCGTAGCACAAGGCTACAAACAGGTAAAGGGAGAATCCTATGATGAAACCTTTTCACCTGTAGTCAATTTCACCCTTATACGCCTATTTTTCTCCATGCTAGTTTCCAACCTAAAGTGGTATCACCTCCAGTTAGACATCAAATGCGCGTATTTATACGCACCCTTATCTGAAACCATTACGATTACCCAACCACCCGGTTTCGTAGAAAAAGGAAAAGAAAGCTACCTCTGTCTACTAAAGAAAGCCCTTTATGGCTTACACCAGAGCGGAAGGGTATGGTTTTATGAAATTGAGAATATATTACTTGAAAATAATTTTAAGAAAATTAACTGGGCTAACTGTGTTTACCATTTATCTAATAATCTAATTTTACTTTTATACGTAGACGATATAGTTCTTTTTGGAAAAACTAAAACCCATATTGAAGCAGCAGTTAAAATTCTGCAGAAGTGTTTCGACATTAAAATACTTGGCCAAACTTCTAAGTTATTGGGGGTTGAATTTGAATTCAATCGAAAACAAGTTTTCATTCATCAAACCCAATACATAGATCAAGTTGCTAAACGCTTCAAAACCTTCAATATCCCAATTGTATCCTTACCCATAGCTAAAGGAACAATATATACCAAATTACAAAGCCCTACATCTGAACCTGAATTAACGGAAATATCAAAACTACCGTATCGAAATATCCTAGGGTGTTTAGCATTTATCGCAAGTCGAACTAGACCCGACATTGCGTATGCGGTAAATATCTTCAGTCAGTTTCAGTCTAACCCAGGATTTGCTCACTGGTACGGTCTATTGAAGCTATTAGGGTATGTAATAGGTACAAAAAATTTAAAGCTAAATATTTCCTCTACCTCTAATGAATTAACAGCTTACAGTGATAGCGATTTTGCCGCCAATCGAGACGACCGAGTTTCAATTTCCGGTCAACTCATTTTACTAGATAAATCGCCTATATTCTGGCGAACTGGCAAGCAAAAGACCATAGCGCTGTCAACTATGGAAGCTGAATTCATGGCCATAACAGAAACCTGCAAGGAAATACTGTGGATCAACCGTATAATGCAAGAATGCGAAAAATTGAAGATAATCAAGCTAACTAGATCCAAACCCCTTATCAGAACGGATAACTTATCTGCAATAGACTTCTTAAAATCGCCGATTGAAAATAGTCGCACTAAGCATATTCATATAAAGCTTCTATTTGTGCGTGATCTCCTTCTAAAAGAAGTTTTCGAGATAAAATTCGTGCCTAGCAAAAAGAATCTAGCAGATCCGTTCACAAAACCAAAAACAAAAACAGACTTTTCAGCCTTTAAACAAATAATTTTTAAATCAGAAACTTGAAAGCTATAAACTTAAAGTAAATTCCTAACTCTAATAAACCGAATTTCCTTAAAATAAACCTTATCCTTGAGACTAGGACGGTTTTTAATTTATGAGTTATATTACTTTCTATTATTTTCTGTTTACGGAACTAACGGCCATTGTTTCGGGTTAGTACTATGAGAACCTTCTTTCTCCCACATAATTTGGGAGGGGTTCGCTTAAGTGTTTTACAGTTGCAATGTGTTTATACATTCTGCATTTTGTCGCATGTGTATTTAATACTAACGTTACCATTACATATATTCTGTACTGTGTTTATATATGCACGTTTATGTCTCTATCTAGCATTGTGTTTATATCTACATACTAGCAATAACTGTTTCTATTTTTCCGTACTGTGTCTATACTTTAATATATTTACTAGTACGTTGTTTGTGACAAGCAAATTGTAATCAATTTTAACATATTCTTAAAGTTTTATGCTATTTAAACATCGGAGGGTATGTTATACGCTGTTACGTCTTGGCCCTTTTCGGGGGAAAAAGGCCACCCAAGCAAAGCCCATCCCTTTGCGAATTCTTCCCGTTTCCAAGAAACGATCGGGGGTGGCTTCTGCAAACCCCCTCACGCCGGCCAGCTGGCTGAGAAGAGACGCAGAGGTTTTTTGGGAAGCAAGGAGAGAAGGTGGCTGTATATTGAGCCTCGAATTTGTCCGTCGAATACGGTGCGGGAATGCGCCGTTGCGGACCGAGTGCCTGAAAATTTCCTCTCTCGACTCCTGATCATTCCTGTGGAGAGATACATCTGCTATTGTAAACATATTTAGGTTCCTATAGAACCTCTCATATGCAGAGGAGCCTTGACTCTCTGTCTTGTACATAGTGTACAGTTTTTTTTATTTAATATAGCTCTGTGTTACAAAATTGTCTCTCGTGTGTCTTCATTTTCCACCGAGGACGTTACAGTGTTATAATTGGAGGCGCCACGGCGAGATAGAGCAAATCACGTCAAGCTCTCCTGTCTACAGGTGTTTAGGACGCTGTCCTGTTTGAGAGTATTACCTCTCTGGAAATCGAGATTTTCATCTCGGGAGATACGTGCAAATCACGCCAAGATCTCATTTTGTGTTCAGTTCGAACGTGTTTAGGACGCAACCAGTCCTGGTTCCTGCGTGTAGCCGATTTTCGTCAAAGAACTGTACGTGTGGTGAAGGTGTTTTTCTATGAACTTTTTCTATGAACTTTTTCTATGAACTTTTCAAGAACGGTCTCCTGGTTCCCTAGAAGTGATGTGTCCTGCTGATGTGTTCTGCAAAACGGGGTAAGTGCTTAGCTAATCATTAAGGCAGTGACCATTTTTTAAATTTTGGATAGGAAATTTTATGTGTTTTTTTTTGTGTTCTAAACTTATTGCAATTCAAAATTGAAAGTTATGTTTAAGTGTTTTAGGCCATTTGAAAATTTAAAACTTGATAGTTCTTTTTATTTTTTGTATTGTGTGAAATGTTAAGAATAGGATATTTGATTGTGTTTTAGCAGCTAGTTAAAGTTATTTTGAAAGTTATGTTTAAAAGTTATGCTTTAATTTTTAACTGAATTATTCTTGTGGTTTTTTCTAAAATCTGTTTTATCAAATTACTATTAAGTATATTTTGAGGGTATGTTGTGTAACACAGTTCGGTCTTTTAAATTAATTTGTGAATGTTAAAGAGCAAGTTTTGTTTGGTTTCTGGGTATTTTTAAATTTGAGATGGCTTTCTTAAATAAAGCACGGCACCACGAATTGGCGCATCTCGCGCAAGAATTAGGGATTGAATCGGAAAATAAAAGATCTATTCAATTAATTTCTCTCATTAAAAAATGCCCCGAATTTGATGAAGAAATAATTCAGGGACGTCTGGAAGCTTTTCGGGACCAATTAGAGCAAAATCGTCAGGAGGAATTGTTAGAAAAACAACGTCAGGAGGACAGAGATTTTGAACTGGCAAAATTGAGGATAGGGGTAGAAAATTCCTCGGATCCTTGTTTTAAAGAGGTAATCTCTAAAATGTTTGAGCAATTTGAATCGGACCCCGGATCGTTCAGATTAAGTTATAAGTGGGTGCTAAAAAGAGTTGAGCATGACCTGGAATATGAGTCCAAATACTCTGTTTGTGATTCGGTTCGGAAGCAAAAAGCGGAAGAATTGATGTTTTTAAGAATGCACTTGCGAAAGTTCCGGGAAACACATATGAAGTCTTCTTCTAGTGAGGAGCAGGCAAATAAGAGTAGTTGCTTAAAAACCGTTTCGGCTAATATTAGCGACGGAAACGAGGAGTTGTCTTTTACGGACTTGACCGAAAAAATCAAAACCGTAAATCATCAGCAAACTGAGTTACCCTGCAAAGTTATGGAGGGAAAGGAAAATGATTCCCCGTTAGGCGAAAACGCTAAATTGATCATTCCTGTGGAGAGTGAATCTCCATTGGTCGAAGGGGCGAACTTTTCCGTTTGCGACAACAACAAGGGGGACCTTGCGGTTAGTTTTCCTGAAAGTAACCCCGAAACAGGAGGCCTTAATGGTTCAGGATCCACTTTGCCCCGGAGCATAGAGGGTTTTTCGCTCGCTCATATGCAAGAGGTGAAAACTGGATTGTTGTGTCCAGAGAGGGGGGAAAACGAGGTGCAGATAATGACCACGGGATATTATGCGGAGACAGGGGACGCGAGTCAATTAAAGATCAACAGCTATTATGTTGAGTCCGGGGATGAGGCTTTCTTATCTGTAGGAGTCGTCTTGTGCAAATTCCGCAGGAAAATCGAAAGCAGTGATGAGAAACGGGTGCCCCACTCAATTAGGGACCAGTGTGGAAAGCAGAGTGTAGTTAAACTTCAGCATTTGTTGGTTCAGAATAATGTCAACGAAAGGGAGTTTAGCGGAAGCGAAAAATTGGGGAAAGTAACGTCTTTTACGACCCAGAATTGTCCGCTTGCGATTGAGAAATTTAGAGTACAGGTGCTTAAAGAGAAGGGTTTCCCGACTCGTGCCTTAACGAATATGTACTCTGGAAAAAAGGGATTTTTACTGAGGAGTCGGAAACGACTCACGGACATAACTAAGAAGTGGATTGTACCACCGGGAAAGTTACGGAGCCGAATGGTGAGCCCCTGTAGTGGCAGAAATTTAAAGTTTGCGGAGAAAAGCTGCGGGAAGGATAAACCACGAAATTATTCTGTTGGATTACGGAGGTACATTGTAGAAAGGGGAATATTGAAAGGGAGTCGGACACGACGTAAGGTTCCAGAAAAGAAATGGTTTGTGCCTCCGGGAAAATTGCGAAACCGATTAATGGTCCCTGGTAGTAGGAGAAATTTAAATTTTTGGCAGTTTGGTCTGGTTAAAAAGAATAGAATTTTGGATTATCAGGCACCTAAAGGGAAAAATTTATCAAGTGGAATTTTAGAGCCAGTAGAGTATTCCAGGCTGAACCAAGGGTTGTACGATGTTCGTAACCTTTATGGCATTACGGGAAAAGTGGTTGCCGTGTTATTTGTTGCCTTGAAAGGGTTATATTATTTTCTAGATAGGCAAAAACTTACAATCGTGACAGCCCACAATCCATTTATGTGGTCCTTCAAACGCGGACAGTCTGAGCTGTCGGCAATTTATTATGCTCTTGACAATATCAATTGACGAACCATGCTCTTGATTTTAAATTTATGCCTATTAATGTACAAATTAATTTAGGAATTAATTGTAATAATAATGTGTACTGTTTTTTTTTATGTTTAAAAGAGGAAAAAATTGTTCTTGAATATATATATAGAGTGGAGTAAGTTAATTGCAGGTTAAGTGGAGTGTATAAATATATATTTTTTAATTTCTTAATAATGTGTTTCGCATGGTAAAAGTACTAGTACCATTATGTTTTAGTGGGTCACTTGCCTTATGTTTAATGCTAAGTGCTTTTACCGTGAATATCTTCATGGGCACTTGTGTTTGTGAGCGAGTTTTCTTCCAGCCCTGCAAGAAAACTTATTGGAGGGGGAAGGAAAGACTGTTACGTCTTGGCCCTTTTCGGGGGAAAAAGGCCACCCAAGCAAAGCCCATCCCTTTGCGAATTCTTCCCGTTTCCAAGAAACGATCGGGGGTGGCTTCTGCAAACCCCCTCACGCCGGCCAGCTGGCTGAGAAGAGACGCAGAGGTTTTTTGGGAAGCAAGGAGAGAAGGTGGCTGTATATTGAGCCTCGAATTTGTCCGTCGAATACGGTGCGGGAATGCGCCGTTGCGGACCGAGTGCCTGAAAATTTCCTCTCTCGACTCCTGATCATTCCTGTGGAGAGATACATCTGCTATTGTAAACATATTTAGGTTCCTATAGAACCTCTCATATGCAGAGGAGCCTTGACTCTCTGTCTTGTACATAGTGTACAGTTTTTTTTATTTAATATAGCTCTGTGTTACAAAATTGTCTCTCGTGTGTCTTCATTTTCCACCGAGGACGTTACAACGCAAATGTTTTTTTTTCGCATGATTGTGTGTATGAAAGTGGGCCCACGAATGTTTTGAATTTTTGTCTGGAAAAATACTGCGTGTGTATACTTTGCCCTACCTGTTGATGAATTGTATTGCATATTATTTGCCTATTGAATATTACATATTGAATTGTATTGCATAATTGTTCAGGATTATAAGCTATTTTTATAGAAACATGTCAACAGAATATTTATTGTATGTTTATACAAGCGACTTACCCTTATTGTTTTGCAAAACATGTAACTTAACCACGTGCATGTGTTGGTGCTCATTTCTGTAAAGGGGGGGCAGTTGTTAGGGAAAATCCCGATTAGCTTTCCTCTTCTTCCCCTAACCTTCCAGCCACGTAGCAGGAGCGATGTATTTACATCATTTCCCACCTCCACAGCAATGTGTAAGCATCGTCAGACGCCAGTTGCGTCATGACCAGCGATATGCCAGCCGAACGATGTCATTCATCCAACGATGACGCCATACCATCAGTTAAGAATGACGTCAACGCACATCACGAAAAATTAGCATAATTAACTTCGCTATTCTCCTGCCACGAGGGAGCGCGGCGGTCGACGCCGGTATAAATACCCAGCCCGTTCACTTAGACGGGGTATTCAATGTAGTATTCGCTGTGGTATTAGACGGTGTGGTTGAGTGATAGTTGCTGAGAAGCGATTTTACCGAGCCAGGCTCTACCGAGGACCCGTATTAGGAAGCGGCGACCAACTTGCCAGCAGTGCACTGATGCTCTAGTCGTCTCGACCTTGCATGCCCGCAGGTAGCCACGGGATAGTTTTTGTGCCTGGAAGGCGCTATCTACCTTAAGTGTTTTCTTACCACGATAGCAAAGCTTTGCCTCGACCACCTGTGAGTTATTTTTCTTTTATTTTTCTACACCTCGGTAAGAACACGACAAAGCCAACTTTTTAGGATAACACTACGAGCTGTGTAGTGCGTCTGTAAACAAGACACTTTAATGTCGTTTTACTAAATAAATGTATTTGTTATTTTACCTAAACCTTCGTACGTCTTTTTAACATCTTGCATATCACACAACAAAGCTAGCTAGCGTTGCTCTGACTATATCTAAAGATTAAGAGTCCAACCTTCCCTGCTAGCCAGTACGACTCTGCACTATTAGCTATCAGTAAAGTTTGGGGCATTCCTGCCCCCAAATCTTAACTAACTTTGGTTGGAAGAGCCGCCAGGTTCTAGCGGCTCAATTCCGTAACATATTCCAGTAGGGTTTGCGATACGCTTTTGAGTCATTCGCCGGTCATTTTGAATCAAATCGTCAATGAGTTTGCGATGTTTATTGTCTGTGGCAGTGATCGGACGTCCCCTGCATGTTTCATCAACAATTATGGCTTTTCCAGGCTCGCAACCACGAAATTTTACTACCCATCAATTTACAGTACACCTATCAACAGCATCATCCCCATAAACAGCCTTTAAACGACGATGAATCTCAATAGGAGTCACTTTTTCAGTAGACAAAAATTTGATAACAGCGTACTGCTTAACTTGCGTTGACATAGCACTAGAACACGTCTCCATACTACTCTTCCAAATACACTGGATGAACGCAACGACTCAAACCTACGTATGAGTATTGAGGGTGAATATAACTTCCATATGCCAGTTTGCGCTGTTTTGAAGGTCATTTCATTCGAGCTCTACAAGCATGTGTGCATTACTTTTCAGCCTACCCTGGTAAGGACCTTGATAGCAAATATAATTACATTTTAAAAACTTTTTAAGGGACTTAAAAAACAGAACCTAAAAATAAGGACTTCTTAAAGATTTTAAAGAACTATAAGAACCCTGTTATTTTTAAATAGATTTGCTGATTTATAAATCAAAGCAGCATGGCAGTGACTCAGGTGGCAGTTAAAATCCTGCGATTTAGATTTTGTGTATGCAAACCTATGCCAGAAAGCTCCAAAAAGGAGATTTGTTCACTCATAGTTCTGTACACTATACTTTCCTGGCAAGCAATCTATGTTGTATGTAAAGTGCAAATGTGTTTCATAATTAGACTTTATCTTTAAGCTATAAAGCCTTTTTCCCAGCTTTACTTTGATACATTAAGTATTAAAAAAAATAATGCAACAGGAGTTATTTAAAATAAGGCCAGATGCTCAACAAAAACTGAGCAATTTTAATTTCTGTTGGGATACTCCCCACTCTCTGTCTTCCCGATTTGGAAATTAAATGTTATGTTTTTCCCCTACAGCGAGTGACATGCATGCTTCAGGAATGATGTGATGTAACTGTTTCTTTGCGATGTTCGAACGTCATTCCTGAACGCTCGATGCGAAGTTTTAATTTAACATTTCTTTTTTCGGTGTTTATATGTTTTTGTAATGTTTGTTATTGTACGTGTAGTAATTTTTGTTATTTATTGTAAGTGAAGTATTACATTTTTGTGACAATTATTTTGATGTTTATTTAGCGTAAATTTTCCTGCATATGCAAATCAGCCAGATACACATGTGGTTTGAATGTATATAACGTGCTGGCTTTACTTAGCTCTCGCTGGGGTCAGTCAGAGCATTGTGTCAGACCGAATGCTATCGTCGACGCTAAATGTTAGCTGGAGTTTATTTTGTGATGAAAATAAACCTATGTTTTCTTGTTTTTAAACGACTGTTTTTTTTAAAAATTATTCCTGCTTCAGCCCACTGCTACATTCTGCTATATATATATTTACCATATCTTTTTTATTGCTTTTAATTAAGTTCAACAATTTCCAACAGCAGCACCAGTAATTGATTTTTCAAAAAATCCCAATTCTGTAGGGGCTATGAATATTTTATCTAAATTTAGCCACTACTCTGTCCTTGATGGAAATAATGACATTTTCATTTTGGGTTGATTAGCAGGGTTACATCATGTGATTAACTCAATATGTTGAAAACCAATGGGAGTAAATCCAGACAGAACTGAAGATGCCCTGAATTTATCCCCCATTAGGATAACAAGTTGAAGTACTGACACAGCCATTTCCAGAGATCAAAAATAAGAAGTAGCTGCAGTAGCCATAGAAAATGGCAAATTATGAGAAAAAGGATCTCAGTAATGAATGTGTTTCAAACTGATAAAGTGAGCTTAGTCTGTACCTCTGCCAGCTCAGGAGACAGTTCAATTTGGGGTCCAATGTCTTGAGGATTTTCTGCTGGCTCGAAGCTTTCAGTCTTGCTGAGATGACTTGAATTGGAATTTTTATCTTTTGGACTAATTCTTTCATAGAACAGCATGTACGCACTGTTTGTCTGAAAAATAAATTGGACACAAATCAAATGTGGATATCATTTGTTAGGACTTATCTCAATAATCACTCACGGCTGTTTTAACAAAGTGTGACGACGCTAAAAAAGATTTTATTATTAATCAATGGAATCTGGAGCCAGATTGAAAATTACCTTTTCAAAAGAAAAATCCATAAATTTGTCAGTGACAGAGTCATAGGTCTTGCTCTGAAAGTAAAAAAAAAAATTGGATCATTTTTTTGAGAAAAACCAAAAATACTTCATGTGTTCACTAAGATAGAGACATTACATACTGTCATTTCTCCACCAAAGCACTCAGCAGCGATATGAGATGGATCAAACGGCTTCACTTCAGAATCGTTAAACAGAAACCTGAAACAAAATGAAAAATACTGAAATCAAGCACTAAAAGACCAAATCATTGAGTTTTCTCCTGCAAGGTAGCCTAGGGCTTTACACTGAGGATACTCATTTATGATCCTAACAATATTTTCACAACCCACAATCCTTGCGATTACACTGTCAATGTCTTCATGGACAACTTGATGCTTGGAAGGTTTCTCAATAGAAAATTAACATTTGTGGAAACCAATCATGGGGACCTAGAAAGATGGTCAGAATTTTGGAAAATCTGGAAAAAGGGTTAGAAATCACAGAAATTTCCATTTCTTTGATTTCAGAAATTTTATAGAATTTCATGGCTTCTTTTGCTGAAATTTCAGTTTCCTTTGGTTTCGTCATCACCAAGATTATGTCACTGCTTTTGCATACTGCAAAACAGTACCTAAGAATTAAACCTGGTAGACAACGCTGGATAGGGGCATGTTCAATACGTAGACCGTAAAAGTCCTTCCACGAGGTCAGTGGGTGGGGAAAGGTACGAGTCCTCGAGATGTCACCCCTAGGAGTGCTTGATCAAAATGGTGGTGACACCAAGGATGCCATGTTGACTCACCTGTATGGTACTTCTAGATAAAAAGCAGTCAACAATTTCAGCAGTTCTATGCAAATGTCTCAGGACAAGTGCCCCACATTAACCGAAACCCCTCCCCCCCAAAAAAAGCTTGATCAAAATTAAATTAGATGCAGTAATCAGTTTTGATGATGCCAGTTATTATAATAAAAAGCTTAGACTTACATGTGGAAAAAGTACTTCATTTCTTATAATTTTTTTATTCCTGAATTTTGGGAAAATTTCAACCCACACACCTCTCTTGAAATGCAAGTGATGTCTGAAATCACTGGAAAGATGCTAGCATAAAGCAGTAACAGTATTTTTCTTAATTTAGTAGTGACGATAATAAGATTAGGAGGCTTTGTTATAATTCAAGTTATTGTTTTAGTAGTGACCAAAATTAGGAAAGAGGCATTTACAGTGAAATTGGACATTTTTGGAGCAGAATGAAGTCAGTAACAAAAATACTTTTTCACACCTGCTGGTCACTGAGAAAATTCAGTAATTAAAATAATATGACCATAACTACCATTGATTTATTGCAGGGGTTCCCAAAGTTATTTGGCCTACTGCCCCCTAGCAAAAAAAATGACTCAAAGCCCCCTGAAAATTTTCCTTCTTAAGTCAATAAACAGAGATGCAGTTACATATTAGCGCCCTTTTACGTATCTCTATTTCTACCTATGTCCTTCAACATAGTAAAGAAAAATGTGAACAAGATACCTTGAAGCTTGAAACTATAAAATTATGTATTAAAACCAACCATTGCATTATTCCCATGACACAGAAAATGGAGTTAAAGAATTATAATATTAAAACAACATTCCAACTCATCCTAATGAGGATGTATTCTATTTTTGTCAGCAGCATTTTAAAATCACTGTGATGAGCTATTCACAGTCTGTTTGTGTTTGGAGTAGGCACTCAATAGGACGAAGGAAATATGTGCTGCAGCCTAGAATCCTGGAGAAGGTATCGATATCTGTTTTGGCAGCCAGAACTGTAGCTGTATTGGAATTTAAATTGTTTGCCCCCATATCGTTCCAATGCCCCATCCACTTTGGGAAATTTTCATTTATTGTATAGCAACTGCATAAACCCAAGAAATACTTTTCAAGAAAATGGACAATAATTTTTGACTTCTAATGTACCAGACAGGGCCCGGCATAGGAACAAAAGCCTCATAAAACAACTTGGAGGTGTAATGGATTGAAAAACAACAGATGTGAAATTCCAATTCCAAAAACATTCATAACTATTCTTAAAAACAATATTTCCATTTAATATTTTTTGCATAAAAAGTTTGATAGGACAAATTCCACTGCAACCGATGTTTTAAGCAAATTTTTGATACAGAATAACTTCCCCCAACAATTTATAAAAACTAGTGTAAATACAGCAATTTCAGTATGGGATATATTTATGTATTAGAATAGTGGTAATAGTCATTTACATTTCTAGATAGATAAAAAAAAGTATACTAGATAATTTTTATTATCATTGTAAAACAAAAGAATTTGAAACGAAAATTTGGTGACAGTTTTTAGGACTTCTGGGTGCACTTTAGCATTTTTAGTTGCATCTCACAATTAAAGGTTTGTGACAAATAATAGAAGTTACTGGGGGATTGAGAGACTATCACAAACTCTTGCCAACAACACCATGATGACCAATGGCTTACATGAGAAAAAATTTTGGGATAAACAATCAAACTCTGATCATTTGGAAATTTCCTGCCTTTAAACTTAGATTTTCAAATTAGAAGACTTCCTCCAGGTCCTTCCCCAATAGAAATCATGTTTATCAACATATAACATTTAGTCTAGAAATAATATTACCAATTATGAATTACTTCAAGTAGGAAAGATATTCAAACATACTGTTCTGAAATCAATAGTCAGAAATGTAACCAGAAAAAGGACATCAAACAATACTTAAATATATATGTTTACCATTTATCCTTTCCAGGCAGATTTCTTTCCCGAATAAAACTGTAGTAATGTCCACCTTCGGCATTCCCAGTGTGAACAGTCACACCAATAAGCTCGTATTCATAGCATTCTTCCTCAGGATCCATGCCACCAGATTCTTCATTATCTAAGGAAATACAAGTCACTAACAGCTGTCAACGGACTTAAAGGAAGTGAACGCAAATTTGTTTTCAAATATTTTCCCCGATTCATAGATTGCTATATATATATATATATGAATTTTTTCACCTAAAAAGTAGTATTTTACACTAGGTTGAGAATAAAAATGAATAATATGAATAAAAATGGCTTAAAAATATTTTGAATTGGCAAATATATTGGTCAATGTATTAGGTTGGCCAAAAAGTTTGTTTGATTTTTAAGTAACAATAACAGACACATTTTTCATTTTCATTAGAAAATTTATTGAACATGTACGCCATTTTGTTCCAATACCTTCTTTCAGGCAACTTCATAATTCCATCTTCCCAAAGCTGATACTGTAAAAATCTTTTTTTAACGTTTTAGTTGCATTTTTATCTTTCTTGAAATAACGAAGCCTAATAAGGTGAAAAAGGTGTTCAATTTCTTCCATCTTCAAAATTAAAATTCTCCCATTTTTATAAATTCTTGTTTTAAATGCTCACTGATAGGACAGCTGTGACAACATAATCCAACAAATTTGTTTTCAATGACATTAAAGACATTATTAAAAATCGAACCAACTTTTTGGCCAACCTAAGACCAAAATTATTCAATGTGTCACTTGTGCACCCTATATATATATATATATATATATATATATACTACATACTGACCTATATAATTGTTAAACACACAGATTTTAAAAAGGTAGGAATAAGTAGAAAAACAGGAATTGTGTTACTAAAGGTAAGAAAAATATGGACCCTATGGAGTAATAAGAAGTATTCACAATATAATTGATTGCTTTTAAGGACTTTTCAAGGCTATCTGAGAATATATGAACTTTATCTTCCATAAACGTAAGAATCAAAATCCATAATAGAAGCTATGACCCCCAAGCAAATGGTAGGAGTTGTGTTTTCAACCCATACTGTGCTCTAGCAAAATGTTAGATTTGGTTCAACTTTTTGCTCCGAACGGCCAACAGTGGGACTCGAACCCACAGGATCTGAACCTAGCTCACAAAATGTTAGATATCAAACAAGTCATCCATACCTCATCAGCATAGCCCCCAATTTGAAAAACAATGGATAAGGTCAAACTGAATAATTCGGATGAAACTCAAAAAAAACTTGCTGATACTCACCAATATGTTGCTTGGGGATTAAGTTTTTCTCCATGTAATTGGACATATCTAACTGCATTGGGAACGAAAAATGAGTATTCACTTTTTCTTTACTGTTTGTAACAAAACTAAATGTATATCGCATCATGTTGAAGCACAGGATTTTGGGCAGCTTCTTCAAACAAGCCCTGAAAATCAAAGTCAAATAGACGAGCTTATAAAAAGAATTTCTATAATATTTTCTAACAATATGATAACATAAAAATGATATGCATACCTTTTTTCAGCACGCACTTTTTTACCACACTGAGAACAAGTATACATGTTATCACCTTCAAGAGTATCCTTCACTGTAATTTCATCGATGGAATCCTTAAAGAGAGAGAAACAAAAATATCAGGAGGAGTGATCCTCTCTCAATATTCACAGTTCATAAGACCTTTAAAATTGCATTTCAAAATTAACTTTACAGGTTGCAATCTGTTTGGTATAACTTGACAAATTGCCACTAGTTAGCAGTTCTTCCCATTTCGACATGAAAAAACGTTTGCTCATCACACATGTTCAATTACAAAATTTTGTTCAAATGTATGATCCTGACAAAGCTCCAGAAAGATGAATGTGGGCAAGCAATGTTTCCCTTCAGAAACATAAGCAGATGTAAATTTCTCTTGATAGGTTCCCTAAATCTGTGATGGGGGTGTTAGAAAGAGAAACCCTGTGACCTCTCCTCCTCTCTTTTCAGTACAGGTTGAGTGAAAATAAATTTTATTTGATCTAATTATTGTTTTAAAATAAGATTTTGTATCAAAAAACAACCCAGTGTCCTGTAAAATACCTCCTTATGGGAAAAATTCATTCAGTTTTTATCATTTTCAGTACTCATCGTGCCTTCTGGAAACCATTAACAACAAGTACCGAGGTACCACTGTATATATATTTGGTGTGCGGTGTGAGAATATCTATATCTTCGAATTAAACATTTATTATATAGAAATCCTTTAATGAACTGCATAACAAAATATAAATACATTTATTTTGTCACACAGTTTGGATCTTTAAATTGGATTCCTAGAACATATCACAATAATTAATATGCCAAAGAATAAATGTGCTTACGAAATGCTGAGAATTGGGTCCTAGGAAATCGCCAAAATGGATTTATTATAACAAGAAACAGTTTATTTGCTTTAAAGTGGGCAAAAAAGAATGCAAATGAAAGTGAAAACTTGAAATGGTGTAGTCCATTTATGGCATGGAACAATTTAGTTCTACGAGAAAAAACAAAAGTTTTGCAAAGGTTTCCGAAAGACTTGGACAACAAATTGATAAGTTTCCAGAAGTATGTTATTGACCTATGAATGCAAAAAAATTATTTATTGTCACATATTGGAAATATAGATGAAATTCCAGTAATATTTGATATGATAGAAAATAAAACAATTGATGTGAAAAGAACAAAAATGGTTCACGAAAAATCTCACTTCACCTGCTTTACGGATGGTACAAAATTGAAACACATGGTAATTTGTAAAAGAAATTCCTAAATGGTGTTTTCATTCACATTAACGAGAAAGGATGGTGTAAAATTGGGGATAAGAAGTGTCCTGGTGCCTTAAAGAACATGTTCAGATCCCATCTAACGGATAATACGAACAGACATGGCAGATTAATGCCACTAGTTCAGTCTTAGATGTTTGTATCAATAAATTATTCAAAGGAAATTTAAAACGACAGTTCGAAGGTGAAAAAAAACTATTACAACAGGAGGTCAAATGCATCATGCCAGTTTAGAAATAGTGTGTGAGTGGATAATAAAAGCATGGAATGAAAGTAAACCTGACATTTAAAAAATGTAGCATATCTAACAATCTAGATAGAATGGAAGATAATTATTTATTTATGGATCAGAGTAACAATGGTGGGGAAGATGAAAAAGAATTCAATGATTTGCCTGAAGATATAATGAACTTTTCATGTTATCCGATAATGAAAATTTTCAAGTTCATAATGTATGTCATTTTTGCATCTAGCATATAATGTGCATCTATTTTTTTGTATCAAAAGTGCACATTATATGCCGGAATATACAGTACTTTTACATAATCATTACTGCATAGTATAGACAGTCTGTTGAATGTAGTTGCTTGAATATAAGCTCCTGGTTATTATGTTGCAATATTGAATGTTTTTGCATGTCATTTCAGCTTATTTGTCTCAATTATGACTGAGCAAATGAAGATATTAATCCTGTCTTGAAAGTAGCTATGAATTTCAAACAGAAATGAATCTGCAGACAGCTTTCAAACTTCTAGAATAGAAAGCAATTCCATAATATATTACAACACTCAAAATATATTTACAAAGCACACAGTAATACTTACAAACAAATTACGCATGTCGGCTACTTGGCAACGCAAGGTATAGAACTCTTCCAATGTACGACTAATATGAGGACAGTCCTGGAATATTACATTGACAATCAAGCAAGTAAAGTTTGAAAATGCATTCAATACTTTTTTATTTTACTAGAATGAGATTTTCTCAATACAAAATTCATTACAATAAGATTATTAGAGATTTTCATTCACAGTTCTGGTCACTTTCAACCATACAAGTATAAGAGTTTGGATTAGTTTCGTGCTTTTCAAATTGCCATAAATTTAAGGTGAAATGGCTATTTGGGTGCAATATTTTAGGATTCTAAAACTGCTTTACTTTCATTCATATGATCAGAGGAATAAACCAACACCGAAAGTAGCATCTTTAAATGCATTTTTTTGAGAAAACTCATTTTTAAGTTAGTTTTATAAACAAGAAAGCTCATCATTTAAAATGTTTACAATATATGAGGCAGTGAAAGGCAAAATGGTCTAAGTCAGTAAGTCAAGTGGTGTAAGTCCAAAGCATTTTACTGCAAAAACTACAAAAATTTCCACTAGGAATTGAACAAATTATAATTCATAAAAATAATTATTTGGAATTCCACTATAAATTGAACATGGAGATTACATTTTTGCCCTCAAATAAAAAAAGTTCAAAATGTGACTTATATTTCAATGACATTTTGCGATAGTGATTTACATATTACTCACTACATTTTGACCTAACAGCAAAGCTATATGTGTTAATTGAATCATTCTACGGGTACGTGTACTTTTAAAAAGATAATTATCTATTCAGTGGATATATTATAAAACTTTTTAATATATCCACTGAATTTCTGGATATATTATAAAACTTTTACTTCAGGACATGGGTAAGTGTCACAGGAAATAAAAATAAGTCCAATAGAGTGTAGGATCTCTGGCCTAAGCACTCTGTCGTACTAAAAATGTAGAAAAAAAATTTCCTCTATTTTTAAATACAGTGATTTCCGCTTATAAGAATCACGTTTGTTATTACTGTTTTTTATTCTTATAGCCGAAATTTAGGTTTTTGCTCAGGCACACACACATTTATACATACATATATTAGATATTTTACCATATAATAAGCTTTAATTTACGTAAATTATCTTTTATTAGAATTATTGTTTATAATTTTAAAAATACAACTTAATTTCTTGACCTATAAGTCGAAACACGTGATTATAATACGAGAAGAAAAAATTCCAATATTTGTTATAACATTCCTGCTTAACAGTTTAACATTTCAACTACAGGAAGGGTGCAAGAAAAAGTTTTCTATGGTAGTTTGACGTAGTGAAGTTTTCAGGAGTCTGTTTATGCCTCTTTCAATACCAATAGTCTCAGACGAAGATTCACCTTCTAGCTTACGTTTCACGGTTTGATAACGTGCTGAATCTACTAATGTCACATTTGCCTAAGTGATAGTGGACACTTCGCCGAAGATTAATGTGTTTCAGGGTCCAGGAAGCCGCAACCAGGATGTGGGAGGTGGAAAAAAAAGAGTCCCTGTCTTTGTTTGTCAGTGGAGAAAAGTGAAATCGAATCTGGACGGGTAGAGATGCCCCTCGGTCAAACAAATAGGACAGTATTGTGCTAAAGCGTTTAAGGAGAAACTATTATGTTATGTCTAACAAAAAAAGGGATGTATTTTACGACTGTATTCCATCCCATCTTATCACTCTTTCTTTAAAAAAAATAAAGAAAGAACTTCGTGACTTTTGAGTGTTTAAGTGGCATTTTTGGAAAAATGAAAGGAAAGCGAAGAGTGTAAGCTGATTCTTAAAACCGGTGGATTGATTCTTTAAAGCGAAAATTTTAACATGGAAATAATACATTTGTTTTTGCTTTTGCGATATTGATTCTTATAACCACTGATCACTATAAGTGGTGGTTACTGTACTATGAAATTTTAACCAAAATTATATTCATTTTCATAATTTTATATCCCGTTTGAACTAAAAGACATGTATTTAATCAGTACTGAAAAAAGTGTTCCAAACGTAGGCAGATACCTTAAAACCACAAAAAGCTGTTTCTGAGGTGCTATTTTCAAGCCATGTGAACATAATACAGAGTTTGATAAATATGGAAAAATTATTCTTTTTTTGAGATGGAAATTGATTGAGGAGTAAATACTGGCACTATAAAATGAACAAATATGCCTATTTCATTGAGAAATCATCTATATGCAAAGCATATGTAGAATTAGAGTACCGAACATCTCTTTATCTTCTATTTATCATAAGAGTAGAACACCTATTAGTCTCATGATTAAAGAGGCAGGTGAAATCAATTCCTAAGAGATGGGGTAGCTTTTATTGTTAATTATTATATTTAAAATACCTTCGAATACAATGTGCAAATTTTATTTTTTAATTTTGATCAGTCTCCTTGTGTTTTTTAAAGCAATAATGCAAATAACTAACCAAATAATTGTAAGTAAATGCAAACAAATACAGAAACCTGAATTGCATGATTGTCAATTCATAACAAGATCATATATAACATAATTGGTACACATACTAAAATGCCCTACAAGCATCATTGCAGAGTTAGTAATAGTGATATTATTGACTGCTTTCAAGCACTTCATCTATCAATGACTAAAATACCACTTGGCCTGGCACAAAAATGCACCACAAACATTTTTTAGAAATTGTACCGTTATTAGTACAATTCTAAAAAGCCCCACAAGCACCATCAGAGTTAGAAGTGGTGATACTATTGACTTTTCAAGAACTTCATCTAAAAGTGACTAAATTATCATTTGGCCTGGAACCACAAATGTACTACGAGTACCTTTATTGGTACACATCTATAAGAGCCCTACAAGCATCATCACAGCATTAGAAGTAGTGATACAACTGACTTTTAGAGCATTCCATCAACCAGTCACTAAAATATTATTTGGCCTGGAAATTAAGATTCAGTGTGATCCAAAAATGTACCACAAGAACTGCTATTGGTACACCCTAGAAAGACCTACAAACAACATCACAGAGTTAGTAGTAGTGATACTATTGATTGTTTTTGAGTACTTCATCTATCAATGACTAAAATATTGCTTAGATTAGAAATAAGGCTCAATGAACACACAACTAAGGAACATGTAAAAAATTCAATACTAAAGAAAACTGGATTAAAATGCATACTTACCAATGAAACAACATTATTTGAAACAACACCACAAAACAAAGTTTTCACAAGTTGTTTCTGAGAAAGAAAAATTAAGTTAATCAAAATGATGGCAATGAATAACTTGCAAGATTAAAAAAAAATTATAATAGATGGCTATAAGAAAAGACAAATTCGTGCATAATTAAGACAATTTTTCTAACAGTGACATTTTAAAAAAAGATTCTAGTGTCATGACAACTAACATAACTCATTAGAAAGTAGAAAAATTGATTATAAAGAATTTTACAAATCACAAACCAAAATATCAAAAAAAATTTGATATTTTGGTTTGTACCTGGTTTTTTCTCATTTTCCAAAATCAAAACTATGGAGTTGTTAAGGACTTTTAAAGGAGCTGTGATAGCATATTTAAGAACCTCAAATATGATTTTAAAGGTGTTTTATTTCCAAAATTTACGCTTTTTAAAATATTTCTGTTCAAGGAATATATACAACCATATCAATACTTCTGCATGAACATCACTTCAAAATTACTAAGACAGGTTGTAATCTGTTGGGTTATTCATGCATGTGAGTGAGAGAGAGGGTGGTGAGAGTAATAATATATAAGCATTCTCATCCTCATCAATAATGATACAAAAATTATCTTCATTTTCCTGGACATGTCTGAAAATAAGGAATTTTTAAGGACTGGAAAGTAAGCGAAAAAGTAAAATAAGTCCCCTGTAAAAAGTTTCTTGGGCACTTAAAAACCGAAAGTGAAAATAAGGAGTTCTTAAGGACTTTAAAGTATCATAATCGGAAAAGGAGTGAATATAATACATGTCTTGGTTAATCCCTTCTGACCAAGTGTATATTATTGCAACTGCTTTGAAGGTCAGGCGCAAGTTCATAGTCATTAATACAATAAAACAGAAGGATTTTTATTTTTTGAAAATTGAGAAATAATCTTCATAATAGTTATTTCTTTTTATATTTTGCAGGGGTCCAAGGTAACCTAGTGGTAGCCTGCTGTGCCATTAAATACTTTTGTGTCTACGCTGGACATGGGCCCAGAAAGGTATGCTTCCAGATAAAAAGAAATTTCCATGTCCCCTTCCCTTTAAAATTTGAAACGTGAATGAGTAACTTACCAGTTCAGGTGTCATCTCTTCTAATTTGCTGATAAGATTCGTAAAAAATTCAGCCATATCCTTCTGTTCCCCAGTATTTAGCAGCTGATGGTCCATGGTGTATACTTTGCAAAACCCCCGAGGGTTATATGCTTTTCTTTCACTTTCCTTAAAATAAATTCAATCAAAGTCAAGCTTAACATCATTTTAATACGTTAAAGTGCTTTTATTTTATATCTTTGTCATTCAATATTTCAAATTCTTTGTTTCCTAAAACAGAATTCACAGAAATGACAGACCATAGTAATGGTATATATTTGAAATACTATCAAATATAAATTTTGATGAGAAAAATTTTGATGATTGTGCTGCTATTTAGAATGATTATTGCATTCATGATACAGTTTGCCATATTTTATGCTTACATTCAGACATTTACATATATATATATATATATATGTGTGTGTGTGTGTGTGTGTGTGTGTGTGTGTGATAATATTATTAACAACCTATAATCGCCCAATCTGAACTTTCTCTCTGTTTTGGTAACCCCTTTTTTGACTCCTTGGCTAAAATGCCTCACCCTTCCACACACTAACTTCCACCGCCAATTCTGGCAACCTCTCTGAGCTAATTCTTTTTTGGTGCTTTTACGAGGAGACGTGATCTGGCTCTGAGGTGATTAAGATGTGTTAATCTTTAAGTCAAATAAACTTCAATTATTCGATATGATTTAGAATCTTTTTGTTACGGCCTCGATTGCAGTAGTTTCACAAGATGTCCATTCCGGACATCTCACGAGTCGACAGGATTTCAACCTTTTAAAAAAAGCAACGAATAGCGACTGCAACAGAGCAAGTGAAGATGCCATTGTTCGACACTTCTAGTTTCGATTCCTGCCTGACCTCGCCATTGTTCGTCACTGAATATGCCATCTTGAAAAATGAACAGTGATAAAACATTCCTCATCCAACACCATGAAAGTGCTACAGAAGTCGAATACATCCGAGCAAGTGATGATGCCCTTGTTCCAGTTCGTTCCAGTTTGGAATTCGAGTTTTGTTTTCTGCCTGACCTCTCCATTGTTTGTCATGGACCACTCCTGCTGACCCCAATCAATATGTTCCTTACACCAACGTAATCTTTCTCAACGATGGCGTGGTTGAAGTGGGATGCATTGAACAGTTTCCGTGCATACAAACCAACCTAATGAAATCACCTAGAAATGGTTTTGGCTGATACATTTGTGCCGGTAGCAGTTGCAAGGTGTGCAGCTATCTGACTAGTAGTGAGATGTCTGTTCCTTCTCGTCACTAGGGATACATATAGATCCTCTTGAGGTGTGGTGTTCCTTCCACAACCATCGGCATGCTTTCGCAGTGCATTTTCACATACAGATATTTCCTGTTACAAGGCTTGTTTAGTTGCCCAAGGTCATCTACGGAGGAAAGGGGAAATGTATGAAGAAATGTTTTCACCCATAGTGAATTTTGGCCTCATGTGCTTCTTTTTCTCTATTCTAATCTGTTTTTACAAATGGTCCCATGTACAATTAGATATCACATGTGCTTACCTTTACGCCCCACTAGAACAAACTATTTATATGAAACAGCCTCCCAGGTTTGAAAATTCAAACAAGGTATGCCTACTTAAAAGGTCAATTTACGGTTTACACCAAAGTGCACACGAGTGGTATTTTGAAATCCACGAAGTTTTAAATGAATTAGGTTTCATAAAAACTCAACTGGAGTAACTGCTGTTATATTTATGGAACAAAAATAGTTTTGTTACTTTATGTAGATGATATCGTTATATTTGGCAAAAAATGTAAACATTTAGAAAAAGCGATAAATTTAATTAACCAGAAATTTGAGAATAAACTATTTATTCACCAAAGTGATCACATATCAAAAGTTTGTTTATACTATGAGGAATACAATTATCTATTGCCTCATTACCTATACCAGTGGGAAAAATTTATTCGCAAGAGCAATGTCCTAAAACTGATGATGAAACGATAGAAATGTCGAAAATTCCTTATAAGAATTTAATAAAAAGTTTAGCGTTCGTTGCCAATAGAACTCGTTCAGATATTTGCTATGCCCTTAATTCCAAGAAAACCCAGGAATTGCACACTGGGACGGGTTGTTAAAAATTTTGGGCTATTCAAAATATACAAAGAATTTTAAAATAGATATGACAAATACAGGTTCATTAAACTTAAATGCATATTCTGATTCCGATTTCGCTAATAATCGTGATCATTGCATTTCAATGGGTGGATTAATAATATTTACTGACAAATCCCCCATAGTATGGTGAAGTTTTAAACAAAAATCTGTTTGTTTAATTAACATGGAAAGTGAGTTCGTCGCCCGAACAGAAACGACAAAGGAATTAATTTGGTTACAATGAATCGTATTGGAGTGTCAGAAACTAAAAATTTTTAAGGACACAGACACAAATCCAATTTTGTTAGCGAATAACCAAGCAAGTATAGAATTTGTCAAAAATCCACATGAAAATTATCACACTAAGCACATCGATGTAAAATTATTTTTTGTGCGCGATTTTATTTATAAGAAAATTTTCAAAATACAGTATATACCCACTAATGAAAATTTGACCGATATTTTTACTAAGCCACAAACGAAAAATAATTTGAAAAGGTTTAATGAGCATGTATTTGTGGTAGAATGAGGAAATAAGAGCCAATTTAAAATAAGATTGTTTATTATACTTATAAGGGACTTTGTATACACGTTCAAGTTTTTAGAATGTGTAATTTTTTCAATGTATCATGCATATTAGTAATTATACACAGTATTTTTTTATTGTATTAAAAATTATCGTAAAAGAAAAAAATTTAACGTTATACTGTATGATAAAATGTTTAAATGTATCTTCACTTGTGTGCTTATAATGTGCGAAATCACGTTCTTTTTCATTACTAAAGTGCCTACGTACTGTGCCATGCTTTTACATGTTAAATGTTTCTTTGAATATCATACAGTGAGAGTTTGAATAAGGTTTTTTTTTTTTTGCATAAGTTTAGCTATAAAGCATAGTTTAAAAAATGTTTAGATGTTCTTTGTGTAGAGTTACCGCGATGGGGGGGCTCTTGTTAGAAGTCAGCGCATATTTTATTTAGAAAAGGTTGCTATCCCTAACTTTAATTATATCCCAGGAACTATACACAAATAAAAAGCCCCCCAAAAATATAAAAACTTGTTATATCTTTTTTAATTTAATCATGTATCCTCGGATGTTAGCTTTACAACGAAGAACGTCGTACAAAAGCTTCAAACAACAGCACCATGTTAAAGAACAATGTCACCATCATTTTCGGTGAAAGTTAAACTCTCATTGTATTTTCATTCGCTAAATGCAAATTATAGGGAATATTCAAATTTTCTTTGTTGTTTTGTGATTGGCTGCTTGAAATGTAACTGCAGCTTGTTAACAACCTTGAGTGCTTGGACTATATATAAGGAATGAAACTGTAGGCCGGTGGTGGTGTATAGATTTATTTGTGGTACTTGACATGTTATAGTCTTGTATTTTTGTTACTTAATTGTGTCTTTCTACCGGGATATGTAGCCGGTTAATGTATTTTTTAAATGTTTTTTAACCCTTCAAAGTTAAATAATAAATGACTTTAATTTTATCTTAAATTTGGTTTGGCTCAACTTATTTTCTTTTTCTTTTTTTGATGTTGAAAGATAAGCTTTAACTTCTGAGCCATTACCGTGCTCAGCACCACTGCACAAAGAATACTGCTCGATTAGGTTTTTGATCTTCTATAACAAGACCTTATTAACACATACACACACACACATATATATATCTACACAAACAATATATATATATATACATACATACATGCACACACAACAAAACTTTTCTAGCTGGCCACCCCTCTAAATAGCCCTATTTTGACTCCATACAGCCAATATTATAGAAGAAACCTCTTTACCATGGCCACCCCTCCTTCAGAACCATTACTGGATGCCCTAGAGAAGGTTCAGTGTATATTATATATTCATACATACAAACTAAGCTCATGTAACTTAATTCTACCTGAGACAGCAAAATAGACATACACTTTTTGCAAATCTACTGCGTAATGAAAATGTACAATCATGCTACTAAAATTGTTTTTTTTCGCAAACATGAATGCAAATAACCATTGAGGAACTTTTCACAAAGTGTAAAATATACATTACTCACCAATAAATAAGCAAACATTCGTTGAAGCTCTCGTAATGTATTTTCGTGCTTACAATTTTCATCAATCTAGTGAAAAAATGAAAAATAGTTTCAATATTCAAATATATTTTTTAAATTCAGTTTTCAATCATAATGAGCGTAAAACATCTTCCATTAAAATAAGACAAAAACTAATAATACTTGTAATAATAGAAAGAGGAATGGACCTTAGCTGACAAAATGGATGCCCTTGCTTGTGGCAACATATACAAATGCTGGATGCAGGAGGCCAAGTAACAGGTTGCTCCCAGGTTGGTCAGTCCGACATAGCCACATTCTGCCCTGCCATCTTCGTGAGGCCAGTAATCCCAAGGATAAGGATTATGGGAATCTGGAAATGGATCAGCATCACAAACAACTAAACACATTTCACAAAAATTTGGGCTATTTCAGGAGACATTGAAATCAAATTTCATATCAGTCAATAAAAAAAAAGGTATGAACTTCCCCTAAGCTCCAGCAAGTACCTACACACACATAGAAGCATTTCCATAATTTCATGGAAAATGCAGTCTTAAATGATCAATTTTATTTTCTAAGGAAGGTTTTTTTTTTAATTAAAATAACTTTTTAGCAAATTTTACTGAAAAAATGACCATTTTTGAAACTGTAAGACTGATGTTTTTGACCACCTTTATTGTGGTCCATGAAAATTGCAGTTACTTACAACATACAGTACATTCTTCTTTTGTTCCTGACTCCCCACGTTTTAGACTTTTGACCGGCCATCACTGTCTCTGAGCATATCTCTACCTCCAACTGCGTCTTGTGCCAATCTATGACTGCTTTACAACTGGATGTATGCCCTGACTTTTCAATTTTAAGTCCTTTGTTTTGAAGTATTAGAGAGCCCGTGGTAAAATAAATAACTACGTACAGTACACAAAATTTAAACATCAGTTTGCTTTCTTTAGTTTCCGCTAAGGAAGAAAGCAATTTTATTGAGGTAAGTTTTTCTACTTTTATTATTATATAATTAATTCTGAGTCAATAAGGTCGATGCATTTTTTTCTGCTCTTGCTTTGACATACTTTTGACTATGGTATGAATATTTTGGAATGTTTTCCATTTCTTTCACATTTCATTTTTCTTTTTGGAGTTACATGATGGAAAATGCATTTTAGTGTTTTTTTCTTTGCATTTAAAAGCTGTTTTAAGGAAAATATGGGAGAGGCCCCAGAATGTATAGAAACCATTAAAAGGGGTCCACAGCTCAAAAAACATTGAAAAATGGTGGTGATGATGATGTACCTATGATGAAGCCTATTCAAATAGTGCCATGGGCAGAGATGATGGCCCTGGCAATCTGCACTATATTGTCATCGTAGAGGTTCGTGGACAATCAAAAATGTGCCGTTGTCAGTTATCAGTTTCAGTAGGTTTGAGAAACACTGGTCAAGAACTATCAAGATATATATTCAAGGGTACAACACTTAAGAGTTTTTTAATATCCTTGCTAAATCAGAAACTGTCAGAAAACAGTGCATGCAACAGCTTACCTACCAAATAAAGCCCTATAGGCATATCCACTCATGTACATAGAGCAAAGAAATAATTTCAGTCAGCCTATAGACGTATACTGTTGGATAAACTTGGGTCCTTTTTTAGCTTCTCCAGAGGTGCAGATAGAAACATGTTATACTTGCAAAAATTTGAAACAGTCTACAGAGAACCATTTGAATTACATTGTATTTAATCCAGACATAACATTTTATACCCACATGTAATAAAACTTACACTGTAAAACTGTTGTTTTCACATTTTAAAACACTTAGCTTTAATATAAAATTTTTTTAAAAATAATAATTTACAATAAAAATTTGCAAATTTTAAGGGCCTAAAAAAAAGTTATCATATATAAGCACTTTTAATGATGCTACACAAATGAGTTAGTAAGATGATAAAGAGCGCTTGGTCATTTTTTTGCAGCTCAAAACAAAAGCATAATAGGAGGCTTAATAACACTTACCAGGAGTATTCTGTAGGAGTAACTTCTCGTGAAGAATAAGATAATTCTCAAAGGACCCTTTCAGCATCTCCACCAAGAGATCGTAGGCGGCAGAGCGGACAGATGGTGACTTGCATTTGGGCAAGTACCTCTGCTTAGGGCTAGGCAGGGCAAACAAAGCATCGAACAAGTGCAGCACCAGATCCTGAATAACACAATCAGATACACATCATTAAACCTGGGCAAAATTCAAAACATTAAGGACCTCAAAGAAGACATTTAAAAGTATTGGAGTTTTACAATCCTATATAACCTTATGATAACTTCACAACTATTAATAATTTAAACATTACTTTTACAGGTTCCAGCATTTAACTTGACAAATTGAAACTAGTAAGCAGTGTCATAGAGAGTAATAGAGAGTAATTCGGAGCAAACCAGTATTTTAAATAAATAAATTATATATACATATATATTTAAGTGAAGGGTAAAAGTAATAATATACAAGCATTCTTATCCAAAGAGAAAACCTGCAAAAAAGTTATCTGCATTTTCATGAAGGCAATTGTTCACAGCAATAAACTGAAAATTCTTGTATTTCAACTCAAAAATAAGTACTTTTTAAGGACTGGAATATATATGAAAAAAATTTAGGAACCTTGAAAGAAAAAATAAGTGCTTTTTAAAAGTAATTTCAGGGTCCTTGAAAACAAACTGAAAACAAGGAGTTCTTAAGGACCAAACAAACCCTGTGTGATTAACAATAAATAAAGACCTCACCTTTCCTTCCTTTGAGCATTTGAATGAGAGGTTGTGCTTCATGACAACAGTCATCAAATTTATGAGCCCTCGAAGGCCATCATCTTCCACAGTGTTGTGCCTGGTTTCTCTATAGTCTCTGGCGGTGATGGACTGAGCCAAGTACTGTGCAAGGCTCTCCAAATCCAGGCAGGATTTCTGTTAATCAGTTTCAGAATTAACATACAGCATGGAAAATAGAAATTATTATTATTCAAGGGGATCGATCTCCTGACGTGAAGCCTTATTGATCCATGGAAAAGTAATCATTAACATTCAGGCATTTTCAACAAACCTAATCCTTCTTTTACATGATTTTGAAATAACACAGTCAAAAAAACTGTTATAATCCTGTTTTCACAGGATTGTTTTTTTATTTTTTCAGCACCTCTAGAGCAGGGCAAAAGTATCTAATTTCAAGACGAATGATCCCAATCAGATCTGAAATCATCTATGGCATGCTTCAAAGAAATTTACAAAGAGCGATCAATTATAGAATTTATGATATCCAACTTCAGTCATCACAAGTTTTGCCCAAAAATGCACTGTACAAATTTCATCAGTCGACACAAAAAGATGTGATTACTTCCAGAAAGCAAATCCGAATAATAAAGCGTATAATCAGATTTTTTTTTTTTTTACTTTCTTCCTTAATTTGGGATTTTTTTAAAATTCAAAATAAAGCTTTACTTAATTTGAATTTCAAGAGACTGCTATTTTTTTATTACTTTAAGATTGTTAAGAATAAGATTTTCTTTATGTTGAACACAATTGGCACAAATATAGAGATAAATAAATTTATTTAATTTATGAATTTATTAATTTTTTATATGTATTTTATAAACAAAGACAAGTCATTTTACCATATACCCTATATCTTTTACACAACACAGTCTGGAAAGCATCCTCCATGTAAAAAAAAGGATTAGTTTAATTTTGAAACTAATAAAGTATGAGAGATTATGAGAGCTTTCATGCTTTAGTAATTAATAACTGGGTAAACTGTAGGCCTTCTCTTATTTAAAAGTGTCATGTTATTTTTTTTTTTTTAATTTACATTGTCCTTTTTTTCCTCTTAACCCTTTGAGGGGCGCAATTTTATTATTGTAATTTTTTTGAAAAAAAAGGTAAGAATGAGGTATAATGGTCCTACAGATAAAAGAAATGTGATTAAAAAAAATTTACAGCCCCCTTAGGTAGAGGGGGCTGTCCTCACAGTGCGAACAGCGCCCGTGTAGGGCATTTGAGTTCGACCACTAACTTACCTTGTTTTACTCGAGCAAAAACAAAAAGAACTGATCTTATACCATTATAATAATAATTATTTTACTAAATAATTTTCAACAAACAGAAATTTGAATTTTATTTTAAAAATTTTAAAATTTAAGAAATTTTTCAAAATGTAAAAATCATAAATGTAAAAATGATAGTGCCCAGCACGCACCATTGAAACAGCTACAAAAGAAGTTGCTTATCGAAGGGACACCTGTAAAGGTATGAAGCCAACATTCCAAGCGAAGTGAATACAAATGATAACGTCTTCATTTTCCAAAAACACCCCCGATTTCAGAGGGTTATCGACTTTTTAATCCCCTTTAGCCCCCAAGAAGCAAGACCAAATCGTCTAGAGGAGAAAACATAAAGACAGTTGTGTTTGTTTTTCCTTTCCAGGGTGAGCCTGTATTTCAATGTCGTAAAGGGGCGGTGTTCTCGCTGTGCGAAGAATAAACGATTTTTTTTAAGAAGTAATGACATGTCAGTATTCGTTGAGGCATGTTTATAAAATCTAGTGGAAAAAATTAAAACATTTTAGGTTTTTAATCCTTAAAATAATTGAAAATAAAACCAAGTATTAAACAGCATTAACTTGCATTCATTGTGTTCTAGTTAAATGAGCAGACAAATGTCTGGTGCTGCCATTTATTATCAGTTTAAAGATGTAAAAGTATTTTACAACCTTTAATTAAAAAAAAAATTCTAGAAAATGTGTTCGCACAGTGAGGACGACGCCCCTCAAAGGGACTGCATATTTATGTCATGAAATCGTAGATAGTTTTTGGGCACAAATGATTTCCATTCTACATAAAAATGGGAGAGGTGACTGCTTCTAATTCCATAAGCCACTTAATATATCAAAAATACAAACTTACATTATTTTGGATGCAATTTTTTTTTTTCACCAATTACATTTATTACTTTTTCTTAAATAGTTTACTATTTTTTTTTTAAACATTGATAACTATTGTAAAGTAGTTTAGAAGTAACTATGTTCCTTTTCTATAAGAGTATGCTATTTATAAGGAAGTATGTACTGAGACTTAACAGTTAATATTGTCACCTGATTGCAAGAACTGGGTAACTCGATTCTTCAAGTTCTTGAGTACTTCTTCCAGGGAGAAAATATTCGTCGTTCAATTTGTCTAATTATTACACGAGTCAACAGATGGTATTAGGTTAGCAGCAAAGTGAGTTGCCTAGTTACTGCATTCAATTCTTATGTAATATCTCAAAAATAATTTTTTTGGAGTTACCTAGTTCTTGCATTCAGGTGACGATATGCAAACATCCAAATTAGCAGGAAACCATGACCTATTTTGTTTGAATACACAGTCCTAGTGATTACCTGATCTTTAAATTCCTGCAACATTTCTTCATCGAGGCTGTCAACCAGTCGACAGACAAGCCAAAAGTAGTCTTTGCATCCTGGACCATAAGGCTCCTTGTCTTCTTCCTATAAATATATAAGAATAGCACAATACACAAATGATAACTCCAGATAATAGCTGATTTGACGTTTAACAATCATGCTCCCACTGGCTAAACTTGCCATATATTACACATATATATGTGATACCATGAGTATTGGGGTAACTTAGATAATAACATTTGGGGAATCATATGAAATTTACGGGATTTCGTCACTAAACACAGAAGAATGGGTTAGCCCACGTTTGTTTCACGAGTGAGAGGTTGAGATTTTTCAGAGAATTAGAATGACTATGCTGGAGCTCAGACTATATAAAGTTTGAAGAATAAACAAAGTGAATTATAAGTAATGTCTGTTCATTTGTGCCATGATTACCAACGACTGCAAATTAAGGATATTAAGAAGAGAGGACGAGTAGAAATTTTACGTATATATACACACACATAAACCACTGACAACTGCACAATTAATATACTCAACAGACAAATCAATAGGTTCACCATCTGTTTAAGAAATCAAGTTAAAAGTACTTTGAAATATAACACAAAGTAAGATTTTTTTAAAAGATATACTAAAACTTAGCATATTGAACTAGATGCATACAATCAGATGAGGGAATTTCCCCTAAATGCTATTCAAGTTAGATTACAGAGAATTAATTAAGGTGGATTCATATGACTATTCAAGTCAGATTACAAAGAGTATATTAATATTGAACTCAGTAAAAGTTGAAAAGTAACAGATTAAATTTCTTGTAACAGGAACACAATAAAAGTAAGAAAATTTGCTTTTAAATTTTAAAAGTAGCTTTGTGTTCCATTAGTTTCATGTAAGCAATTTGCTTAAGTGTCAAGAGCAAAAATCTAAACAATATAGATCAAGAAGCTAACTGCAGTTCAATTTTTCGTAATCTCAATACAACGTAAAACTGATTGCCACTACAATTTAAAATTGCTCTCTGTAGTGAAAGCTCCAACAGAGTCAATTTAACTGATCAGAGAATCAAATATGTATATCGTGCCTACACTCCCTCCCTATAGACATGACTGTCTTGACAAGCTGATGAACATAAGGAAATCTAGCTCAAATTTGATTTAAAATATTCAATTTAATGAATACTGCATCAAAATATATGCCTTGGCTAAAATTTCAAGAAACACTATGACCTAATCAAGATACATGACCATATAAAGACAAACAATAGTAACCATAATGCAGGATTCATACTCATTTTCAGGCATCAACAATAAAGACCTGCAATAGCATTTTTGAAGCCCACAAAAGTTTTTAAATACTCCTGATTTTCAATTAAAAGTATTTAAGTATTAGGATTGTACTCCTACACACTCAACTTTAAGAGGATTTTCACCTAAAATATCAACTTTGTAAATTTGTAATATTAATCCTATTTCGGAATTACTTTTACAGATTTCAATCTGATTGGTTTTTCCTGCATTTAAATTGATTCATTTGTACGTATCAGGGTCATTAATGCATTTAAGGACTGTACAAACCCTGATAACAGGTAGAATAATATATTAATCAAGGAATACACACTGAAACCTGCTAAGGTCACAAACCTAAGAACAAATAAAACTTGCTAATGATTATTAAAATGGATAAACTTCTTTTGAGCTAAACAATAACTTTTTAGGTGTCTGAATGAGACAGAGACTTTACCTGAAAACATAAAAGTAATACCATTTAAAAGGAATCAACCTAAATCAAAAGGTATGTGCTTAATTAGCATTATTAGTGATGTCAACAAGAAATAACTATGAAATTACATACATCAGGTCGAGGTGGTTTCATATTCTGTGCAACAGATAAAAAAGTCAGCAGGCTGTTCAAAAGAGGAATCACAAACTGATAGCCAGAATGACCGTCTGCATTGGAGCCCAGACATAAGCGATAGAATCCAGTGCAAGCCTCTCTTCTTAAACTAGGCTGAAAAATAAGAAACAAATCAACATCCAACACCAGTCAGAATAAATGGGACCACACCTCCAGTGTAGTTTCACACTAATGAGAAAAGAATACCAAAATTATTGTAACAATAAATAATTAATTTTAGTAACATTTACAAGCACCATTTTTAATATACTAACTCTGAATAAAAGATTTAATTAAAGAATGTTTTAAGCCTCTACTGAATTTAAAGTGATTTAATGTTTTAAATATAATTGCAAATTGGCTGGGGTGAAATTATTCTTTGTTGGCTGGTAAAAGTTTTTCTCTTGAAAGCGTCTATCCTATCCTTTCGGCCTGGTAATACGAAACCACAGATTTTGCCATTTTTTGCTTTTGAAATTCTCGGAAACCCAGGCTCAATCTTGCAGCAATCTTGCGGGAGCAATCTTGCAGGCTTTTGGAATGCGAGGGGGTTAACAGACATTGACCCAGCCCAGCTCACGAGAAAGTTTGCAGAGAATACATTTTCACGTAGATGGTGGTGGCAGGGGGAAAAAGAGATGGAGTGCAGAATCAAAAATAAAATTAGACTACAGATCCAAAAGGTGAAATACTTTTTCATGGAAGTTTATGTCCCAAATTGATGGCGCCTCATTGAACTCCTTTCCATCTTACGGCACGCTCCACACGACCACAAGGAGTACAGCAACGGACCTGGAAGAGCGAAGATTTCTGAGGGTGTGCCGCCCCTCAGACGAATGATGCAGCCTGATCCCGGAGTTACACGTATTCAACATGGGTGAAACCCACTTTCCTTTCCTTAATTTCTACCGTTCTGTTTGTTTTTATTATTATTATTGTTTGTATGCTGCAGCAGGGTCCTTAAGACTCATTTTACTTTAATTTATTATTAATGCTAGCAATTACAATTAGAGTTGCAAGGTGATTTTGCTTTTTTTTTAAATTCACCAGCCACTTAACTTTTTATGTCATTGATTTTTACGTAATTAATTGTGCTGAATAGTTGCAGACCTGCCAACCTCAGTAAAACCAAAATCCTGCAATATTCTACCCTGCATAAAATAATCGACATAACGACATAACACAAAACAGCATAGTAAAAAATTATAATAAAACAATTATAATGTATACTTATAGTTTATAGGGTCCCTTTAATAATATTACATAGTTCAAAATATTTCCTTACTGTTCAGCTCATCTTGAAATTATAATATTTAACAAAAGTTATATATTTGAAATTTGTAATCATACATTTTAATGTACTTCATATTTACACTAGCAGGGACCCCAGCAGTCTATATTTTGAGTACTTCTATTTCTTTATAATGTTTGTTTTAATTAATTGCAGAAAATTTTTGTAGTATTTACTGCAGCTGATTTTGCTCTTTTTAAAAATTCATTGTGAAATTATTCTTCATATCAGTGTCCTTGTGGGTTCGATTTGCATATTAGCAAATTTTCTAAGGTTTCCCTTGACATAGATGACCTGAACTGAGTGATATATTTGTTATGTAATTAAAAATCCCCTCACACTCTGCATTACTGTGAGGGAGTGTTAAAACCAGATAATTTTTTTTTTAACGTTTTGGAATCCGGTAATAATAGTGTCCATTCCGGAAACCCGTAAGATGCATTAAGAATCCGGCATTGCCGGGGTAAATCCGGAAAGTGGGCAGGTCTGTAGTTGTATTGATTAAAATTTTGATTGTCTGAAAATATGGGGGAGATTATTGTAATTTTTATAATTATTGTAAGAGAGAATCATCTAATGTCTAAATAAATTGTTGCTTTAAACTTTATCAGTCATCTGTCGTTTTTGCCAGTATTGAGTTTAAATCATTTTTTATTTCAGCAGCTTTGAATATTTTTATTTCAGCATATTTCAGTTCTTTAAGTTTTTCTTTTAGGAGAAATAATTTTTGTTTTAGGTGTGCTTCAATAATAGGGAAAAAGTTTTCTTTAATTTTTCTATAATTTTGATTTAATTTAATTTTTATCTTTGCTCATATCCACCACTGTGGAGTAAACAGTAAAAGAACCTGGTGTAAAGTTAATTATATGTGTTATATTATTGCGGTTTAAAAAATTTAATATTCCTACTAATTGAGGTTTTCACAACGTGCCTCAATCCTAATTCCTTAAATGTACTAACCACTAATTATGTGTACTATTGCTAATATTGTATTTAAATTTAATTGAAGCAAGTGAATATATCTTAACTTTAATTATTAAATTTAATTAATCATGGCTGCCTAATAAAGTAATTTTAATTACCCTATCACCAAAACATTTAGTTCTAACAAAAGGAAGCAACAGGATTTTCCCCAAAATAAGGCTGAACCCCAATTTGAGGATGATGCAAGCCTTTCCCTTTGTTGGCTGATTTGACAGGTGCACGGCTGCTGTGTATCAATGAATAAAACATTTTTACTAAAATAAATTCAAGTTTATAATGATTTGTAGTAATTTTTCTGATCAAGAACAAGAGACAAAATTTCTGAATTCATTGGAATTTCAATAAAATAATTTATTTTGTAACACTATGATGCAGAATAATACCACTAAAATATTTCAAGCTAGTCTACACAACTTGTTAATATCCCAAATCAAAAATAAGGGTGGCAACTCCTTTAGAACTCATAGATAGCTTTTCACCATGACATTCACTAACACAGTGATGCACAAACTTTTTTCCACTGCGACCCAATGAAAATTTATTGATAAAAGCAATTTTTTTTTTTAATTAGGAAAATGTTAACAAAAGACCAGAAAAATGAAAAATTTGAGAAACTATTTCAAAAATCAATGAACTGTAGATTTTGGGTATTTATTTACTTTGTATAGTAACAACAAAAACAAATAATGTCTTCCTTACCATTGACACTTGTTTTTTTTGCCAAATCTTGAGTGACTAAAGCTTTAAATTTGAATATTAATATGTGTTTGCAATTCATATGCGTAAAAGTTAACAAAAATTAAAATTAAAAAAGAACAATTTTAAAATGATCAGACTAAAACATTGAAAAAACTAGACTAAAACTTCATGTATTTGTATAAAACTAAAATAAAAAAATAAATAATGGCATGGGTGAACCTGGACCTCAAATAGTATTTCTTGGATATTTGGTGAAATATTTGAGAATGCTATCCTCATATCATCGTTTGGTTTTTATAGCTACTCATTTTAAAAATCCAATTTTGCAGATATAGATAAAAGCGAACGGAAACGATGTCACCTTGTAACAATGTTTAACACCTTATTTAACAATGTCATATATTTTTAGCACAGAAAAAAATATTAAAATTATGTGATTATAGGAAGTTTGAAGCATGCTTTTTAATTAAATAATTCAGTATGTTATAAATTTACTTCAGACTTTCCATGACACACAGTTTGTGGACCACTGCACTAACATTCACAATAAATTGTACATGGAGAAAAATCACACCCAATGCTACTCTCAGCCTGTTGAAAATCTATCTATGAGTTCAAAAAGGGTTGCCACCCTTATTGTTTAAAGTGGATAATAAGATGATGTGTTTTCTACTACAATGAAACAGTTAACCCATCTATTTTGGGACAAGTGTCAAAAAACAATGCACATTAAAGAGTTTGATTCAGTTTTTTTTAACTGCAAATTTATTTATTTGTAGAATAATAAAATATACACTATAACAAACAAGTTGATTTTATTTTGAAAATATAAGCATAGTATACATAATTAATATCATCTGATAGACTAACACACAACTCTTCACATCTTACATTTTTTATTACAAAGTGGCAAAACTTGGGAGTTCTATTAGTTTTACAATTAAAGTAACAAGTTAGATGATTTCCCAAGAGATAAAATATTACCAATGAGTATTTATTGTTTGTTTGTTTGTGTTTGTGTGTGCGCATGCGTGCATGTGTGTGTGCAGAACAGGGCCAATTCACTGTGGCACCTAAGGCAAGTTTTAAAAACAGTGCCTTTAGAAATTTTTAGAGAAAGTAATGAATCTATCTCTATTAGAAATAGTCTACTGAATAAAATAACAGACATTTTTAACAAAATATGCATTTTTTTTAATTACATAATTTTAAAAAAGTAAATAAATTTGAATATAATTTGTTACGTAATAAAAATAACTTCTACATCATTCTTCGAGCCTTTATGGTAGCAAACTGCTCAATTGCATGTCTACATTGAATTGTTTTAGGTAGTCTTTTTTAAAGAAATAATTGCTAGATCATTCAACTGCTCTTGGGTTATGGTTTGCTAAGTTTTCATTTAGAAAAATGGTGCTCAGCTGCTGCTACAGTCACAGGTGATGTGAGTAACACTCTTAAAGATCCAACAATGTTTGGAAATAAGCAGTGAAAATGTATTACCCATGTTCTCAGATTCAGCAATTTATAAAAAAAAAGCCTAAATATTTGCTCATATTTGTGTATTTTTAAGAATTTCATCAGATATTAAACTATTAATGTTTTTTCGTATTTTTACTGTTTTCATTTTGGCACCTGAGGCAGCCATCTTACTATGGGACTGGTCCTGTGTTTGTGTATACCTCTGAAAGGAAACAGCATTTTTCTTTTTAAGTATATATAATTTTGATTAATATTCCTGTCTCATAATAGAGAAAAAGTTAACAGCACATTAACTGCCCTCATTCCAGGGAAATCCTTCTATGTGTATTTTTATAGGTACATAGCTTTCAAAATGCCACATCACAGAATGTGCCATTTTATGACAAAAATACCAGTGTACACCAAAAATGGTACATTTGGCTGGAAATGTGTTAAATGATTCCAGCAATATTGCATTTCCTTAAAATAAGCTCATAAATTTTATCTGGGTCAACAACCTACTGATTGATGGAAAGACTTAACATGTCAGGATTTGAGGAAAGAGAAATGCGTACAGTACCTCTGGATCATCCAACACCAGGCGTTTCAAGAGCTGCACCAAATCGGGATACTGGAAAAGATGAATTCGCACTTGAGGCTCGGAAAAGGCCCAAGATATAAGGAGAGTCATGGCACAGGAGACAACCTGGGCTCTTCCCCAGAAGCCAGTTTTGTATTGGTTGGGGTCGCAAGGGGAGGCTGCTTCACACATCAGCTGGAGAATGGCTTTCAACACACATTCAGTATCGCCCATCACTTGGAGCATAATCTGAAATATTTCACACAGTAAACTCACCAAATGACAAATTCCTATTCCAGTAATTAAAATTAACAGTTCTTGCCAATTTTTAAATAGCCATCCGATTAACTTAGAAGAAAGGTTCTCAACCTTTCGTGGATCAGGGACTACTTGTCGATAAAAAAATTCACCAGGAACCTTCTTCAAACCAAGCCTTTTTAGGCAAAAATAGGTTAGATGGATAATTTATTTTTAACTGTGAAGCAAAACATGCTGAAGTGGAAGAACTGGATACTTATTGACAGAATTAAGGCACAAGAAGGTAACCCGTCATTTTCAAGTCATAATGGAAAAAAGTATATGAAAGTTAAAAAATATCCCCAATTATCTAATCCACACCTTGTAAAAGCAAACCCTTTTATTATTTTATATTTATTTAGTTTTTCATGCGACTGCCATCCAGTTTTTTACAGCTCACTACGTGATAGGAGTACTTGAGCTACTTCACATTCAAGTTTGTTTACTTTCAGAATTCATTGCAAAAGTAAACAGATTTTTAAAACCTGTTAAATATACAGCTAAAAGCATCCAATTTTTTTTAGTTCTGAATGTTTTATAGAAAAATAGGCTGAACAAACGTGATTTGACAGAGAAGATATCAGTTTTTAGGTAAGAAAAAATTCTGATCCACATCTGAAATTGAAATTAAGCCTAACCAGCCGTTTGTTTACTGAGGGCTTCAATTGAAAGATGAGTACAGCCTGGAAGTGTTATACAAAAACAACGGCTATTATATAAGTTTTTTTTTTTTTTTCTTTAAAGCTTAAAATTCCCATATTATTCCAACAAGAATGTAAACAAGAATGCAAAAGTACACTCGAGAATTTAAACACTTCTTATTACCATTATTATGATTATAAACGTACACTATATTTTAAAACCTTAACCTTTAAAGTCAAAATATTTTTTACATCACTTAGGATTATAAATTATGTATGCACGTGAATCTCACTTTAACAACTGATTATATATATATATATATATATATATATATATATATATATATATATATATATTATATATATATATATATATATATATATATATAAAAAGTAGAATTTGCATGTGATATTATATATACATACATATATAAAGAGAGATATAGAGAGATGATTTAGTGTTAAGAATTTGAATCCCCACTGATTTTGACTGATATTTCACTGTCCAAGCATTGAGGCAGTTCTAATACACTATATTAGAGTTCATGTACAACAGACGTATTCAAATGTGCTGGAAGGGCCTTATGTAGGGACAAGCCTTCATAAATAAAGCCACATGAAATCCAACAGGGTAGTTCAGCCTCCAGTGACTCAATTGGAAATTTAGTTGTCTAAAAAATTTTCCTAAAAAAATACACACTTATAACTCCATCACTGGTCCTTTAATACTCACATATGAAATAAATTTATATACACACACACACACGTATATATATGTAAGGTCTTGAAAAAGTTAGGATAATTAAGGGAACAAAAAAGGGGAGTTTTCCTGAAGAGAAGAGGAAGAAAATGCTAAAAATAGGGATTGTGCAGATAAAATAGGGTTTAGATTAATCAATAGATGACAGCACTTGTCTATGAAATGTAATATCACAGAATTTATAACCTTGACGAAACCGAAAAGAATTGGTGGAGAAGATGACGTAGAAGCCATTATTAGAAATTCAGTAGGTGCTAAGCAGAAGTGGCACAGGCTCTTTCCCGCTGTCATCAAAAAGAACATTTGAGAACATTCTATGCCAGCTAAGCACTTTATTTAGGTGCATTGCAAAGACAAAGAATAAGATCAGAGACATGTAGACTTCCAAAGAATGAGCAAACCACTTTGCGGTGCAGACTAAGATAACTGAATGCAGTAGGGATATTGAATTCATAGAAGTTTAGGCATTATGAGTAATTAGTGAAACGATAGGATTAATTATGAAGCTGAGAATTCTTATGTGGATTTAATAAACATATTTCGGAAAAGTTAAATGAACTGGTATTTGTATGTCTCAGACCACAATAACTGCATTGCTGAGGACTAGTGAAGTTCTATCCGCAACGGACCATCAACTGCAACATTATGGACTACACTGGTGAATTGAGGATCTAGGGAAGGGCATGAAGATCGAAGCGTGTCATATATATACAGGGTGTCCAAAAAAACCTTGCATATTTTAAAAATTTATACAAAAAAGGTAAACAAGGTAAGAACTGGAAATTCACAGATATATTACTGTATACATTAGCTCCCAAAAGTGTTCGTACACTTACGATTTTCAATGAAATAGAGGTTATCCATTAATTAAAATGAATATTTCAGAATGGGTATTTAATAATAAGATCTATAATCTATTCTTAACAAAACTACATGAAATATTTTAAAAACATGGTAAAACTTTATTTTTAAGAAACCGATAATTAAAAATTAACAAAAACTTTATCCCACAAAAGTCATCGTACACTTGTAAAAAATCTCTACATATTAGTAAATATTCTAATTTTTCATTAAATTAACATTTAGTAGGATATCCTTTAGCATCCACAACAGCTTTTAGACGTCTAGGAATAGATTGCACTAGTTCTTTTGTAATTTCTGCATCAATGTTCATTCATTCTTCCATTATAATTGTTTTTAGTTCGCTTTTCGTGTGAATGTCGTGTTTTCGCACTCGAACCTTCAGTTCTCTCCAAATATGTTCTATTGGGTTTAAATCTGGCCATTGAGGTGGTGTTTTCAAAACTTCTAGACAATTATAGAGACACCAGATGCGAACGTTGATAACCGTGTGCTTAGGATCGTTATCGTGATAATAAACAAAGTTGTTTCCAATACCCAAATTTTGGGCTGATAATTTTAAATTGTCTCTTAAAATATTTATATAAATAGTATGATTCATTATGCCATCAATAAATACCAAATTACTTAGTCCTGATGCTGACATGCACCCCCACACAAGGATTCCTCCAACGCCATGCTTAACTGTTCCTACTAAGTTCTTGGGATCAAGTTCCTCATTTTTTCTTCTCCATACAATTATACACCCATCGGAACCAAAAATTTTAATCTTGCTTTCATAGGCAAATAAGATATTATTCCAATACATCTGGGGCTTATTTATCATTGATAGTGCGAAGGAAAAACTAAGCTTTCTGTTTTTCTCACTCACAAAAAAATTTCTACGGGCAGAACGTCCATGTAATCCGGCTACTCTGAGAACTCAAACAGTTTCAGGTGAAATTGAAATAGAAAATGTTTCCTTAAATTCTGTAGAAACTTTTACAGCACTCAAACGTGGATTTTTCATAAATTTTCTAATTATAAATCTCTGATCACGTTTTGTTAACTTTGCCGGACAACTTTTTCTTACCTTGTTTTTGATCTGATTTTCTTCTTTAAAGCATTTTATCACATACTGCACAGTAGAATGGGATAAATTAAGAAATTTAGCAATATTCCGAACTGATTTACCACTACTATGATGAAAAATAATCAATTTTTGAATGCTGTTTGTTGTTTCTTTACGACTACGAGCCATTTTATAAATAATAAACAGAATATTATGGTGTAGGCAAGCAAAAATTAAAGCCAAATGATATTTTAAATGCCACAATTCAAAAGTATATATAAAGTGTCAGACGATAATTTTAATAATGAATTTATCTGAAAATATTTCAGTGTACGATGACTTTTGTGAGATAAAGTTTTTGTTACTTTTTGATTACTGGTTTCTTAAAAATAAAGTTTTACTATGTTTTCAAAATATTTCATGTAGTTTTGTCAAAAATAGATTATAGATCTTATTATTAAATACCCATTCTGAAATATTCATTTTAATTAATAGATAGACCCCTATTTCATTGAAAATCATAAGTGTACGAACACTTTTGGGAGCCACTGTATATTAAAATTTTTTCTGTGACAAAAAAATTGAACAGGTGGTGCTAGTTGTTCCCTGAGAGCGAAAGTTGTAAAATGGCTACTCCACCAGAGAGAACAATATGTTTTGGGTGGTATTTCAAAACGGAATCTGTTACGCAAGTGTAGCAAAATTTGGAAAAGATCCTCCAAGTTGTAACAACATCTTAGCTTGGGATAAAAAGTTTCAAGAAACAATAAGTGTCCTTGATAATCAGTTGAAGAACTCAAAAGATGCATAATTGCTGCAAATGCACGTGTTACAGAATCCATTTTGGAACACACATAGGCTGAGATAGATTACTAACTAGATGCTCTCTGTACAACAAAAGTTGCACATATTGAAATTCATTGACTGTACTTAAAAAAACTAATATATATGGTAACACATATGAGAATTTATAGTTCCTACCTTGTATACTTTTTTTTGTATATTTTTTAAAAATGTGTCAAGGTTTTTTGAGACAGACACACACACAAACACACATTTATATATCTACATACATTTATACACACACACACAATTTATATATACAGTGGTACCTCGGTTTATGAACTTAATTTGTTCTGAGACTAGGTTCGTAAACAGAAACATTCGCAAACCGAATCAGTTTTTCCCATATAAATTAGTGGATGAAGAATTAATCCATTCAACCCCCTAGAATAGAGTTATTTTTATCTTGTTTTTATGGGTTTAGTTATAAAGAAATGGTGAAAAATAGAAACAGACTTTTTTATGAAGTACTAATTAACGTAATAAATATGATATAGCTTTGGATAATTGCTGGTTCAGATGGTTGAAAAGGGAGGGAGGACTACAGATGTTACTGATTGGAGGGTATAACTCCTATTCTATAATATCACTAGGCAGTTCTGATTTTAGCGTTCTTCCTTTTTGTCTGCTTTAAATCTCGCTAGCTGATTTTGGCAAAAGAAAATGATACAAAGAAATTTGTCTTTTGCTTTTCTGAGGAATTTCACAGAAGTTGGACAACACGTTGTCATTTAGAATATTAACTGCTCTGATGGACACAGATTTATTAGGGTGATGGTTTTTAATAAACGCCTGCACTTCACTCCACTTGCTGCAAATTTCTTTTATCATGGCAATGAAAACTTCCTCCCTATCATTGTCTTTCTTTGATAATAGCATTCACCTGTTGACTCTGCAGCTTAACCAGTTCTGTGATGAGTTCGCTGTCTTCCTCCTCCACTCGACCTCCAAGCCCATACTTTTGCCCATGGAGACTATTTCATCCCCAACTTCCACTTCCGCCCTCAAAGTTTCTCTCTGGCACATAAGTTGTTTTTTTTTTTTTTTGCAGACAGACTGCAAGGTACATTATGAGACCTTCCTCCAGGTCTTATCAATAATGTTGATGAAGTTGAGGATATCAAAGTGCACCATCCCAGGGTCAAATAGGTGTCATCCGTGGCTTGAAAACACCTTGAAAAAAAAAGTGTTGTGGTATACAATTTTCTAAAATTAGAAATAACCTGTTGGTCCATAGGCTGAATCAAAGGAGTTCTGTTGGGTGGTAGCAAAGGAGTTCTGTTGGGTGGTAGAAATTTGACCTTAATGAAGTTATATTTGATGTCCAGGTCTTTTTCAAAATTTGGAGGATGAACAGAAGACACTTCAAGAGCAAACCATTCTCAAGATATTTCTTGACAGCGATCCACACCATGAAAATGACTTTTTAGCCTTTTCGCATATTAAAGCCTCACTAATACTATCACCAGTAAGCTATTTTTCCCATATCCACACTAGCAATAATTTTTATACCTTTTCTAAAACTTTGCTTCGTTAAAACAACAACTCCTTTAGCCACATCACCTGCCTTTATTACCTCTATGCTTTTGAGGATAGTACAAATGGTAGACTTTGCCAACTCAAACTATGTGGCAAGATGAGAAACACACACACCATTATGTTTAGCTATTATTTCTCTCTTTTTCTCAAAAGTTAGATTAAGTTTTCTGCTAGCAATATCACTTGCTCTTGTCGTTTTCTTGGGAGCCATATTGACGGCTAATTTAAACAATAATATTGACAAAACAAATCTGGGAAATACATGCGCAACGAGCATTTAAGCTGTGTTACAGAAAGTCCAACTGAGCTTGACATGTGGACTTTTCGCGAACCGAAGCTAGTATGGTGAATGCTTCCATCACAGACCACCAGATGGCAGTATATCTCCAGCATTTGTTCATAAACCAAGTCATTCATAAACTGAGGTACCACTATATACAGACACACACACAACATACACAGTTACATACCATAGGCAAACACAGGAAGTTTGAATCTATATAACACTAAGTTTCTGTTAAATTAAATAAATCAAAAAAGTATACCTCGGCACTGTATCTGTAATGCAGTACCTCCAACATGATAAGGAATAAATTAAAACAAAAAGTTTTGTTGACACAATTCATTTGAAATTCTAACAAAAGCATTTATTTTGATAATTCCTCAGCAAATACAATTAGGAACTTTCCTCCCAAACATCTGACAAACAGCATGCCTCACAGTAAATAGAGGGGTTTCATCCCTTACCTTGTTAAGCTTGGGAATGAGAAGCTTGTCTGAGCTGCTCTTCCGAATCCTTTTTGCCCTCTTTCTCGGAGCCTCAGTGTTGTCCAAACTTCCATTATCCTCTTCATTGCCTTCGATCCCAAACTGGTAGATGAGGCGCAGTAGAGAGGCTATGCAGTCCTGGTTCCACTGGAAAACACCATGAAAAAAACAGAATCTCAGCATAGTGCCATGAAAAATGCCTCAATTTTTGTTGTCCCTTTATAAGCCTATATGGTGCCCCCGCAATAAAATGGACAGTAAACTGCAGCATAGTATAGGTGAATGTTTGACGACAAAGAGCCTCCACACTGGGGTTTTTTTCTTCCTTTTTTAACTCTTCAATGCATTTTCCCTCAATTTGCATGTTTTTAAAGACTAAAGAAAAATTTAAAGGCAAAAAAAAATTTTTTTTGCAGAAATGTTTGACACAATTTGTCAAAGGAGTTTAATTTTTAAACAAAATAATAAATTGCACAATGCTGCAAAGAGGAAAAAATTGAGGGACAAAAATAGAGACTTCCTAAATTTGTTTTGCTCGATGTTTTAAAAAGAAAAAAAAAAATGATTGCTTGCATCTTTAAAAGATGCCTTTTTAAAGTAAAAATAATCCAGGATATATTTAATTTAAAAAAAAAAAAAGAAAGAAAGATTACTTTAATTTTATCAGTCCTCTTGAAGAGAAAACTGGAAGCCATGGGCTTTTTTTTCTATTTTTGTACTTGTGACTTATGTTCCCTGACCTGAGCATTCCAGACCAGCTCCATATAGGCTTGTGCACTGCAAAGGACGACATCTGGGGGTTCATACCTTCTCCCACCCTCACTGACAACATAGGACTTTCCGGTTTATGGATTGAACATGCTCCTATCTAGCACCACCAGTCTGAAGCCCAACATGATTCCTTGAGCCCCTGTTTTTATTTAATATCAAATATGAAAACTAGTTATCTAAGAAAATACTTCCTAACATAAAGATATCTTTCATATGCAATTTATATATATATGTATATTGTAAATTTTAAGTGTGTTAATTTAAATCCAATGCATACCATTCCCAAACATAAAAATCATCCTTTTGATAAAGAGGTCTGTCAGATATGCTGGGAGAGACCCCCCACTCTTCTCTATTTGTCTTTTTATTTTCTACTGACTTTATACACAATCTTTGTTTTTGCTATTGATTTTACTGTGAAGCTTTCAGTGCTTTTTAACTTTGTATATATAACTGTTCATATCACTTAACATTTTTATCAGTTTTATATATCATCGTTCTTATTTTTACAAATCACTTTTAATATTTCATTATTATATCATCTTTACACTTTATCACTTTCTACATACCATCATTTTTATCACCTTTGTACATCTTTTTATTATTGAAAAGTGTTGATTTGAGCCTGGCACTTTTATATATGCTCTTTAATTTAGCACTAGTCTTGTGTCCTACTTTGGACCTGGCATCAAACAACCTTGATAAACAGGACTACATGTGGATACACCAAAAATGCAAACATTTTACATTTAAAAGAGCAGCTAAGGTAATTTCTTTCCATCTTGGGCTAGGTAAATTTTTAATTACTTAATAACCAAAACAAGTTAGATTTATTGTTTTATAAGTACAGACTGATTTATATATAAGATACTCTTGATCAAAAAAAGAAGCTACAATGGAATTTTCTAATTCAATCATTGTAGCTAAAATGTTGATTCATGAAGCATGCATAAAAAGTATTATAAATCAAGATGATTTACTTTGATTCCATTCAGATTGTTCAGACCAAATTAACTACTAACAGAAAAGTAAATAAAGGAGTCAACTGTGGGGTTGAATATAAAATGAAAAACACATAATATGTTAAACTAGCCACTGCGATTTATATTTTCTTTTGCAAAACAACTCACTTGAAAGTAACATATGTAAGGAATGTTACCATTACCTGTCATCATAAATATACATTGTTAAGGGGTAGTGAAAACTCAGACAAAAAATTTATAATCATTGATAAATTCACTATAAGGCTGATTCTAAAACATCATGATTAAAAAATGTGAATTTCCATTACTTCAGAACAGAGTTAAAGATAAGTCTGAGAAACCCAACACCAATGATTTTAAAAATTATATCTCTCACTGTATGTACTATTTTTCGAAACTAAGATATCTACACTTTATCATTACATCAAATAAGAAATTGTTGGGGAAAATTTTCACTTATAAAATGGAGTGAAAATTCAGCAAATACTAAAATATAGTATTGATTACATTTCTCTCTGTATGTATTATTGTTCGCAATTCAGATATCTCCACTTAATCATATTAAATGAATAAATTAAAATTATTCATGAGTAAAATACAGCAATTAAATTGTACCAAATTACGTGCTATCATCGAGCCACACGTGGACAGCTGCTAATGTTTACATCCGGTAGTTGCAGCCGTTGCCATTCGGATTGTAGAAATATCGTCGATTTTTGTGCCGCATACCTACGCGTTTTATATATATAGATAATTGCATTGGTAGCATCTTTAAGACTATCCTTTAAATAAACTTTCTTAGTGAATAACCCAATGGGGTGCATTTGATAACTCATCCTTATGTTATATTAATCTCCTAGTTTTAATGACCTCACTTCTGTAACATGTACACACCACCGTCAAACATAAATGTAATAAACCCTTGTCCAGTAACATCTTTAAGAAGAGGGCTTTTATGAATAAAGGTTATTAGAAAGAAAAATATTCAAATTCTAGACTCATAAGTGTCTAGTTTCTAGTCAGTAGAGCAAATCACAAAAAAACAATTTTCCCTAACAGCTTATGGCAAAATTCCTAGTTCATTTTCCATAACATATGAATTTCCATCCACAATGGGTTTGGTTGGTTGAGAATGCTACAATGGTCATGAATATGTTAAAAGGTATGATAGGTTCTCTACTGATAAACTATTTTACATAAATAACTAAAAGGGAATCAATTTTTTTTTTAATGATTTCTTATGACAAGATAAAGAAAGCACAATATAATTATGCAAAATTGTTCAGTTGGAAGTAAACTTTGACCTTGCTTGAGGTTAACCAGATAATTCTACAGTTGTACCTCAGTATTCATCCCATTTTAACACAAATAAAATGCTTCAGTACTAAAACATGAATGAGACAAGACAGTCAGACCTTATAGGTGAGAGCAAGTTTCTCCCTCAGTCTGATGTGGTATTGGAAGAAGGAGACTCCACTAGTATCCCATTCGGCTAGAGGTTGAGTGAAGTCCAAAAACAACCCTATCCATTTATAAAATTGCCCAGCAAAATGTGACATTTCTGGTTTACAGGAACAAATGACTCCTTACTCATCGTGCCTTTTGGAACCAATTAATGATGAGTACCACCAGGCCCCTGAATGTTATTTTAAAACAAAAAATTCAAAATTCAATTTTTTTTATTTTATCTTTCTTAATAGCAATTTTTTTTATATATCCTTACAAATTTGATTGATAGGTTCGTCATATGTATAGTTCATCATATGTAGGTTATAGTGTATATAAGGGATTAATAAGGTTTTCTGGCTGCATTGTATAGGTGTTTTAATGATGAAGCTAATATGTTGTATTGCTTTTTGTTATTTGATAATGTTCTAGGCTTCAACGCTTCAAATAGCCAAATCTTGGTAAAATGGTACTTTCACAATGATTCATGGATTGTTTTTGTTTTTGTTTTTGTTTGTTTGTTTGTTTCAGTTTTGGAAAATTTACACCCACATCAGTGTTGTGTGTGTGTGTGTGTGGGGGGGGGGGGGGGGGGCATCCCAAGTTGTGCTTATAGTCAAGAATTTTCTAAATCGGGCCCTGAGTACCACTGTACTTGATAAACAATTCAGGAGTCAACATTAACATTGAGTATTTCCTTTGAATTTTTTTATAATATTTAAATTTCCAATCTTTCTCCAAAAATGAAAGTGAATAAATACCTCGTTCCAATCTTGACCATCCCGAGCCTGTAGAACTCCGGATAAAAAAATTTCAAACAGGTAGTTTAAACCACCACATTTCACAAACTAAAAAACAGAAAGACACAATGGTATATATTTATAATGCATGCATAAAGAGCACATAGAAATATTTCTAAATCATCATTTTGTTGTTGCTCGGGATCTTACCTGCTAACTTGATACTGCAAACATACAAAAATTTGCATTCACTTAATAGCTGTTCAATAGATGTTACATAAAGGCCAGATATCAACTCCAGTATTTATTAAAATAAAATAATTATACTTAAAAAAAATTAAGATTCTTATTTAGAATTTTTGATACAATTCAAAGACATATTTATTTATTAATAACCATAAAAAAGTAGTTAAAAATGAACATGAAATGGGTCTGTAATCCAATAAATATGGATCGAATTTCCATTTATAAATTAATACTTTCTTAACAGGATTAATATATTTGTCAGCAATGCAAAAACTGTTAATTAACATCTTTCATATAATACAGCAAGAAATTTTCAGCGAAGTTGTGGTGGCACTGACCAAATATGAAACTGAATTATTCAATGCTATTCTCATCATTGAAATTAGACCTGAACCCCTAAAATAAACATTGACTGAAAACATAACACTTAGTGCACACCCAGCGCTATAGAGGAACCACCATGCAACATTTCAGCTTCCTAAATAATCTTGAAAAAATTCAAACTTCCCACCCCCCTAAAAAAAGAAAAAACACTCATTTTCAATCGGATTACTTTTAAATGAAAGCACAGCTCAAGAAACATATACATACTGAGTAATGTACCAAGTTTCATCAAAATCAATCCAAAATGCCCAGAGGTCAAATTTTTTACAAATGTGTTCAAATGAATTAAAATATGCTGTTTTTAAAAGCCAAAAATCACTCAGTCACTGACTGACAAATCACTGTATCTCTGTAACCAGTCCTAGGGAGTTGAAATTTTGCCTCTTAGGCCCTAGGGGCTCACAAAGAAAGATTTTTTTTTTAATTCAATTTTTATGGGGGTTTAAAATAGGGGATTTAATCCCCAAATCATATTAAATGTCAGATCATGGTCGTATAATTATAGGGTGAACTAATTGAAAAAAATTAACCCAGGCATAATGAATGGTACAAATGTATTCCACCATGAAGCATGGGTAATATCTATAAAAAGAAATGCATTCAAATTTGAACTCACTTTAGCAGACCACAATACATTGTCTTTTTCATCAGTATCTGCATCCGTTGACTTTTTAGTTTCGGTGACATGTTTTTCTAGAAAATCAATAGACTCCAAACCCTACACAGAGAGGAGGAGTTGATCAATTTCTGGTGTTAACACTTTCAAGGAGATCAATGAAAATGACATTACTTACCTTATTCTGTCTTAAGGTTTCAACGATTTGTAAAGAATACATCAACTTCTGGGGGCTTTGTGGGTTAATCAATATTTCAAGTGTATTATTAGATGGGACCTTTTCACAATCAGATGACTAGAAAAAAGAAAAACCTTTATCTTAGATCATTTTAATCTTTTTCCAGCTTGTGATAATACAAATACAGCACTGAGCAAATTAAAATTAATTTTTTTCACACACTTTGTTTAATTAGTTTACATGCATGGTATAGCAATCTAGTAGCAAATATGTCCTCCTCTAGCTTTAATGATATCGTGTACACATTGCATGGATTCCACTCATTTAGAACATCAATTTTTGACATTGTCATCATGAAACCAAACTTTTATGACATTCTGAATCCTTTTTCTCTTCCATCTTACTCACAATGCTCCACAAATTTAGAATTATGACAACACTGCCAGCAAACATTTGCATAAAAGGCACAATTTTGTCTTCCTCTACTAAGCTCCAAAACATCTGCTTTCTTCTTCCCTGATGGATCAAAATGCAACCTTATTCAGGATAGACATTTCCCGGCCGAATACAAACGTTTTCTCTTCTTGCCCATATCCCTGCTTTAATAAGCCTTTGGTACACTGCCGATGAATCAATGCTAGCCAATAAATTTGTCCTCCAACAATATCCCTCACAGACATAGAGGTAACAATTCTAGCCCTTTTCAACTCACATAATCTACCACTTCTTACAGCAGCTGAAATGCTCACGTGGTCAAACCAGTTTAGCAGCTAGTCAAGCAAACTAGTCAGGCAGGAAATCCTTGGGAAAAGACATGAAGCTTATCCTAATTAATTTGCACAGTACTGTAGTAAACAAAAACCCTACAATCAACATGCTTAGAGAAAACAAATAAAAATATCTAAGCTATATATAAGGGAGAAAAAAATTAAATCTGCCAATTTCTATTTCATATAGAGGAAACAACCTAAATGATGACTTTTTGAGCATAAATGTTCAATTTAAAGAAACAGATAACACAAAGTCATATGAAATATACCTTATTAATATCTTTGAAGCCTTGTAACATAGTAGGGGATGTTGGGAGCATCATTAAGATTTCCCAAACCCGTCTTGACAAAATTTGTGCCTTTGTATGAGGAATCGATTCCTAGAAGAGAGAAGAAATACAACACATTATGAAATCGCACCCATCAGAAAAGAGTTTGTTCCAGTTTATTTAGATCTACAAATTCTAGCCCTTTTCAACTCATTGAAAAAGGAACTTGAAAATAAAAAATTTATACAGGGAGACAAGATCCAGTACAGTCAATGAAATTTCATTTTCCCAGCATTTACCAATTTTGCAGTTTCTAAAATTAAGAAAATCTACTCAAAGATATATCTCTCATTAAGGTCCATCGATTTCCCGCAATATTCGTTCAGAATATTGCAGCTTTACATTAATTTATCGGATCGATCGTTTTTTCATAATAACTGAACCTGAAATATGAATGTCTGGATTGAGCTAGAATGACGCTCTAATTAAACAATGAGCAGAACATTTGAGATGCACGGTCTCATATTTTTGTTCTCTCTTGTTTAGCCTGGTTTTGCTTTATTGTACCACTCCCATTATTTGTTCGTCATTGGTGTTCCTTAATTCTTTAGCCCCTGGAGTACCCTATTTTCAGCAACTCATTCCAAATTCACAGACTATTCAACATTTCTGTTCTTATCAACAATGGCTCACAGTCACCATTTTTGTTGGCCTTGGGATGGAGACGCCCTGGTGTTTGGTCTAGTGTGTGAGAAGTTTCTGATTACTGCAGTTTTACACTGGCTGATGAGTGTTTCACCCGGAAGCAGAACTTCCTGGTGGTCTTATGTCGGACCCCATCCAGTGCAATGGAATGGTTCTAGTTACAAACCATTCACGGCTGCCGCTTTGTTATACTCTTACACAATAACCGATACCGAAAAGAATGCAATTTGCAACATAAAAAAATTATTGTTTACTTGTGGAGAGAAAACCGCCAAAAAACTAACGACGATTAAGTACTTTTATTTGAATCAAAATTCCTGTGTATCTACGTGTATTTCTTATTTTATTATTATTATCTTGGATTTCAGTACAACTTTGTAATTTTATCTTTAGTTACACTATGGGTATGTATGCATTTATGTATGTGAGTAAATATATTTTAGGAATATCAAACTTTAAGGTACGTTAATACTTTTTTGTATGTTCCCGCATCCATCGTTTAGTTCAGTCAATCCCATCGAAAACGATAAATCGAGATTCCACTGTATATATATTTATAATAAATACAACGATCAATGTATGCAATTGATGTAATATATATATATATATATATATATATATATTCATAAAAAAATCGTAACATAATTTTATAGACAAAATAATGTAGAAGAAAATAATCAAATTAAATCTAATAGAACATATTAAAGAATATAGTATAGTTAATATAGTGCAGTTTGAGGAACATCTTTTACTGTATTTTGATACTTTTTTTTTATAATGTCCAATCATCTGCCGCATTAATAAGAAAAAAATTTTTTTTGTCTATTTTGTTACTATGCACAGGATGCAAAATTAGTTTAAAGTATCACAAAAAGAAAAGAAATCATGTGATCAGCATTTAATAAATAAAATTCTAAAAATGAATCTTTAAAAATTCACCAAAAATCAGAAAATGGAGATAAAGATTCTCAAAAGATTTCATTTTAAAGGAATTTTTATGATCTTTCTCATGATATAAATTTTATATAACAATCATATTATTATTTTATATGCAAACTTAAAAAAAGTTACAAATACAGCTTAAAAATTTAATTTAAAAATATCTGAAAAGAATTTTTCAAAAATCTTTCTTAGTGAACCCCTACACTATAAGAAGAATTACCATGCAAAATTTCAGCCCTTTAAGTCCAGCGGTTTGGTCTGTGTCATATATGTCAGTCAGTCAGTCAATTACAGAACTGTTTTATTTATATATATAAATCATATTGAGTTTTTATGTTTAATAAAAGAAATTGTTTTAAATTATATAAGCAATTTTTTGTTTGAATTGAATAAAATTTTATGAAATGCCACAATAAAAATATACTGTATGCTTTCATTGTATGTTTGCATATTGTTTTGGTTTGACACATACACAACAAAGGTAGAACACCACATCATCTTTGTAGAAAATTGTCTGTTTCTTTCCTCTTGACATCTTTGGTTAGAGCATTCAGTAGCAAGCCTGTATTAAAAATCTCACAATGTCCAAGTAGAATGTGGACAGATGGTATTCAAAAAATATCAAATCATTTCAGATCTTAACAACTTTTGCTATATGCAAACAATTAAATTTAGAAATGTATTTAACCTATCACACTTTGATAATTGGGGCCAGGAGACAATTATATTGGAATATAACAAAGATTGAATCCAAAAAAGTCTAAGTTAATCCATAATATGTTTTTGTTTTTCATAAATCAACACTACACATTAACAAAGCAAAATTTCCCAGCTATCTATAAAGAGCTTTTCAACATAATATTTTATTCTTAATATTAATCAGAAAAGTTGAAAAAGTTATGACAATAGTTAGCCAAATAGGTTTACATTGTTTGTACTCATTTTCAGAGATCAGAAATACAGACTTTTTAAGGATCTCGAAAATAATTTAAAATATACTTCATTCCTAAAGTTAAGACATTTAACCTTGCAATAATTTCTCCTGGAATGACAACTTTATGGATTTGTAATATTAATGACTATTTTTCGAAATTATTTTTATAAGCTGCAATCTCTTTGATCACTTCTGCATTGAACTTGATAAAGTGACCACAGTAAATAGTGTTATGGCAAGTCATTATGAGAAAAACAGTAAATATTCCAGGGTTATAGGTATAATATATAAACATTCTAATCATGAACAAGAAAACACAAGATGTATTATCTGTATTTTTCCAAAGGCAATGGTTGACTAAAAATTCAAGTATTTTTTAAGGACTGGAAAATAAATGGAAAAAGGCAAGGACATTTAATGCAAAAATAAAGAGTTATTATGGAGTTTTAAGCACCCAAAAAACTGTGAAAATACTTACACCTGATTCAGAAAGAGCTTTCAGAGAGCCCAAATGTTGCATGAGACCGAAGAGCTGCTCAAAGTATGGCTTCTTCAGTAAGAGCACAACAGGCAATCTTTCCCGAGGTGGAGGTGGTAAAGTTGATGCAGGCTCTAGGCCCTCGCGTCGTCGAGATTGGCGTGGTGCTCCTACAGACACGAACACCAGCTAGGGGATGAAGAAATAAAACAATCCTCACTCACACCATTTAAACTCAATTTACAGACATAGCGTAGTTCCCACTTCAATTTGGAAATACATTTTTATAAAATTTCTTCATTTGGCCAAAAAATTATGGTTCAAAATTTGCAGATTTCGAAAAACTGTTGTGCTGATATTTAAAGTTTTAAAATAAATACATTTCCAACATAACATGCTTAAGCAAATTATAGATAAGTGTGATGAAAAAAAATATGATATAAATTATTATTATTATGATATAAGTGGCCGGTATATTTTTTTTTACTGGCTGGTGAACCTTTGTTCCAAATAATAGAAAACTAAATACTTAAAAGTTTCTTCTCCTTTCCATTTCAACCCTGTCCCTTCTACCTCTCGGTAATTCAATACGTTCAACTGCACCATTTTTGCTGGAAAACTGAACTATCCCACGATTCCAAGGATTACGAAGCAAGAACGCCAGAACAGAAGAATTTTAATGCTTTTCGCAAACCCCAGGCTCCCCAGTTAAAAAGACTACCAAGAGTGAAAAGGGGAAAACATCTTGTAAGAATAAAATCTTTAGTTAAAATTAATTCCTTAGTACATTAGTAGAAAAAATCATATTAGTTACAACAAAACTGATCTGCCATTAAATGGCTCTCAAGGGGATACCCTTTTAAAATGCTGTAGAAGAGTGACACAGAATGCAATATATACCTGGTGATCTTTGATTCCAAGTTCCGAGAGAGTTTTCTCGTCTAGATCACAGGTGAGCTCTTGTCCTTGCGATATCATGCGTATCGGTCCGTCAGATAGCATCGTCCCCAGGATGGGGCACACGCTGCCACCGCTAGTTCCATTCACCTTAGATGAAGAACCACCTTCTTTAGAATCCTGACAGTGAAAAAATGAAACAATTGGGGATCATCCAACATCAGAAAATCATAGAAATCATTGAATGGTACAATCAAACTTCTCTATGGTCCATTGAAAAGAGGTTTCTTCCCTAACATTGGCTGTATGGAGTCTTGAACAAAATAGGGCTGGCTAGAGATGTCTCACAAACACACACTGGCTTGCAAAAATTGAGGACAAGAGAGATTTTGCACAGCTTTGGTCACGATTTTTACAAATCATATCATAAGACCTGCCACACATGATGTGGTATGATTTGCAAAAATCATCTGCTTCTAGAGAGTGTCCCGATAGGTCTTTGGTTCAGTTCTGCCTCATATATTCGTTATGTTAATTTGTCCATTCCATCCTTCATTTTTGCACACCATGGTATATATATGAGATGACCCAAATGGTCATCTCCTGAAAATAACGCAACCGAGGCCATAACAAAAGGACTCCAAATCATAGCGAACAATTGAAGCTTATTTCATGTAAAGAGAAACACATCGTATTCGCTTCGAGTCAGCCCAGCATCTGCATTACGTGCAAAAATAGAATTAGGTCAAAGAGAGGTTGCCAGGAATTGGCGGAGAAAGTTAGTATATTGAAAAGCGAAGCATCTCGCCAAGGTGTCAGAAAGGTTACCACAAGAGAAAGAAAGATCAGAAAAGGCGATTAAAGATTATTAATAATATTATCACTTATATATATCAAAGATCGTATAAAGTTAAAATAATATCAGCTGGAATAAAGTAAAAAGATCTGACAGACAGGAAACTTGTACTTCAGTAACAAATATACTTATTAACACAAAGACTGACATGATCAAACAACATTAAACTAATATGATTAAGAAATTCCTCTAGAGATAACAACAACAATATGTGTTAAACTAAAAAAAATTATTTGGAGTAGAGTTTTCAAATTGTTTCTTAACATTTTTTAAGGTCCTTAAAATAGTTCCAATTCATTATTAGCAAACTGTTGAACAATCATAACCTTCTCAAATAAAATAGCCTAGGATATCACGTTTATATACATATACTGTTGTAATTGATAATCAGCTCGTTTGATAATCAGCTCGTATGATAAATAAAAAAAAAAAAAACACTTTTGTTATTCTTCACAAAATAAATATGTTTGCCTAAAACTTACTCCTTTCAAAATTGCTTTTTTAAGGGGACTTGGCACTCAAAACAAAAAACTTATCAACTTTAAAAAATATATTAAATATAAACTCATCAGAAGTTCAGGAAAATTGCTTAGGAAGTTCAGGAAATATTTATGACAAATGTAGAGGCACATGGTAAAGAACATACTTTTGCAGAAAGTAGGAAAAAGTAGGAAATAGTCTTAAAAAAGAATTTTTAAAGGAAGAAAAATTTATTATTTTTAGAAAAAAAATTAATTCAAATTTTAGGATTTTATGCTCAGGTGACAATGAAATGAAAAAAAAACTTAAAAGATTTTTAAAAACAAGCAAATTTATTAGCTAATGTACTATTATGTCAACGTGTTCAATATGTGATATGTGCCTAACACACATCCCATATATTGTCTATATACCCACTCATTCATCTTGGCTACAGGTGAGAAGTACAAACATATTGAAAATGATAACAAATGAGGCATCGTAATGGCTTACAGATAGGCTGTCTCTTTTGTGTTTCGCTTGCAACTGCTCCCACCACTGGGTGACCTCAGCTCGCAAGTCAGCAACAGTATCACAGTTTTGAAGCTCAATAGTTGTCTGAAAACAAAACAACAAATGCTAACTTAGACATGATCAAAATGGTAAACTACATAAGTCAATGTTTGGTTGGGTTACAAAGTCATCACAACATAATTTCATACTCATAAAACACTACAGCATGAAGTCCGAGGACCCCCTCTTCAACAACATTTCTTTTTGCGGACCCCATTCCAACTCTAGGCATTTTAAGTCGTTTTTGAGACTTCATTTCTGGCTCAATAATCTCATAGGCACTACGTTATAATAAATATTGGTAAAAATGTATCGCTGGTTATTTTAATAAAGGGTCTCGCGCATTTATACAGACGAACATTTTTATTAGGACATAGAATAAAAAACATAAAATGAATAAAAACAGTAGTAAAAAGAATTTTAAATGTTACAAATCATAATACATTAAACTCGTACAAACATTTCTCAGTCAAATATTGGTCAAAATAGATCTATCTCATTATAATGTTTTCTGCAAATGATTTTTACTTAATGAGATGGGTGCAGTGGTTCTCTTGACACCAGAACCGCAATGTCGGGCTCTATGTTGGAAATTTTTATTCTGAGGTCCGCTTCTACATTGAGTTTGTTTCTATACTTTGATTTCATATATACACTCAAGAGCCAAAACATTATGACCACCTGTCAATAACGAGTTGGCCCACCTTTGGCGTGCAACACAGCTTCAACCTGCCTTGGCATGGATGCCACAAGTCCTTGGTAGATGGCCGGTGACAGATTGTACCAGATGTTTAAGCAACAGTCACGCAAATCCGAGATATTGCGAATTGGTGGTCTTTGAACTCTGAGCTGCCGTCCCATGACATCCCAAATGTGTACTATCGGATTGAGATCCCGTGAGTTAGGCGGCCAGGACATTAATTGGAATTCAGCATCATGTTCCTGGAATCACTCCAACACAATTTTAGCCTTGTGACACGGGGCGTTGTCCTGTTGGAACATTCCATTTCCAGCTGGAAAAACAGAGGCCATGTAAGGGTGCAACTGGTCCGCAATGATGTTCAGATAACCTGTAGCATTCATGGTCTGCTCTACCACAACCATGGGTCCCAGAGGCGCCCAAGAGAATGTCCCCCAAAGCATAATACCGCCACCACCGGCCTGTGTATGACCTACTGTACATTGAGGGAGCAACAGTTCGCCTGGAAGATGGCGTATCCTGACACGGCCATCGGCGTGATGAATGCCAAACCGTGATTCATCTGACCAGGCAACTCTCTCCCACTGATCCATGGACCAGTCACGATGTTCCCGGGCCCAGCGCAGGCGCAGTTGGCGATGACGCTTGGTCAGCAAAGGCACACGAGTGGGACGTTTGCTGCGTAGCCCCATATCCAACAGTGTCCGCTGAACAGTGTGCTGCGATACTATTCTACTTGGCCCTGCATTGTATTGGGCTGTCAGTTGAGCCACTGTCTGGCTCCGGTTTTGCTTCACCATGCGAGACAGTCTCCGACGACCTTTTTCTTTGATAGCGTGTGGACGTCCAACACCATGTCGTCTACTGCTGGTTTCACCGTCATTCATCCACTTTGCATAAGTACTAACAACTGTAGGTCGCGAACAACCCACGAGTCATGCAGTTTCGGAAATACTTGTTCCGAGCCTTCGAGCCATTACAATCTGCCCTCTATCGAAGTCGCTTAGATCCGCAGCCTTTCCCATCACACACAGAAGTAAGTGAAAGAATGATTCTTCAGACTCTCCAGCAGCAGTTAAATACCACTTCCACCTGATCACGTGCCTTCCACGTCATCCAGGCGAATTCATTGCAAAATGTAGGGGTGGTCATAATGTTTTGGCTCTTGAGTATATAACAGTACCAAAAAAGCCTGTATACATAAATAAGTTGTGCAGAATGGAATCAAATGTTGGAGGGCTTCATTTGCAAGTGCATGGTAATCAGATCTGAGAAATAACCAAAAGTTTTTGAGTTCATTTTTGTTGAATTGTAGTTTCAAAGACGTATCGCATGATAATTCCACGAGAATATCTTGTTCAAGCATAGAATGTTAATATCAAAATTGTTTCGCGGACCTCCAGGGGTACGTGGACCACAGTTTAAGAATCTATGCACTACAGGAAGCACAAAAGGCAGACACAATTATCTGTCTTTGATATCTTGAAATTTCAATTATCCTTTTCTAAAACTAGCAATGTTGTAGAAGTCAATCTCAGCAATGCTTTGAAAAAAAAAGGGGAGGGGGGGATGCATTTACTCTGAAAGGATTCAAAATCTCTGCAATATCCTAGAAATGTAAATTGTTTTAACCAACATACAGAAGCAGAAGAAATTTGTATGCCAGAGACATTAAATTGCAGTTTCAAAAATGATGATAATCCTATTCAAGCTGACACAGTAAGATGAAAATAGTCTCAATCCAATAACATCAATTGAATTGGGATGACTCCTATTTAGGGACAATATCAGAGTTCATGCTCATTTTCAGAAATCAAGAGGCAGCATTTTAAATGACTTCAAATAGGTTTCAGATAATTCAAAATATTTGAGTGTTAGGATACCAAAATATAAACTTGACAAATTCATAATAGAAATTATCCTATTTTGAAATGACTTTTTATAGGTTGCACAATCTGTTTGGTTTTTCTCTGTATTGAATGTACTTTGCATCAGCTAGTGTCCTAAAGTGAGTAGTAACTTTTCCAAAAGGGTGGGGACAATGTTAAAGAAGCATTCTCATCCTCAAAATACCCCAAACAAAACAAAACAAATAAAATGTATCTGCATTCTCTCAAAACCAATCTTTGACAATACTAAGCTGAAATATTTTTAGATTTATCAACTTGAAAATGAATAATATTTCAGAACAAACAAACAAAAAGACCTCTGATACAAAATAAGTAAGCTTTGAAAGCTCTTTAAGAGCCCTTAAAAACAGAAAATAAAGATTTTCAAGGACCATGTGATGAGAACAAAATATGCATAAGCAAAACAATAGGTTATATTGCATCTTATCGACTAGAATTAAACACTCCACTCAATCGGACAACAATGTTTATGGTAAATCCTCTTTCACTCCATTCATTATTCTTATACTACCTGGAATTATCACAGATTGTTTTAAAGTAATAAAGTGATCCCATTTGGAAATTTTACAAGCCTTTCTCATTGACAGTGTTTTTATTCACAGAGAGGTTAAGCGAACTTGAAACCAGTTACGATTAAACAAGCCCTACAACCAGTAGTTCCTTCACTGAATTGTTATGGCTAAAAAAGTCACCATTAATTTATGATTTTTAAAGAAAAATAAAAAATAAATATTCAACTCAAACATTTTTTCAGAGACAGCTTTCCCACTCAGATTGTGGACTTTGTTTGGCATTTTTAGGTAAAGTAAAATATTTCACTCTATTACTAACGATATTTGCATGAAAATTTTTAAATGAAATAACTGGTTACAATCCTATTTCATAATGAGTTAGATACACATACTAAGGAAATAAAAATACAAAAGAGAGAGAGCTGTGTCCAAACTCTATTGAATTTGCTTACTTCAGTGTTAACCTATGGAGAAAATTTGTACAAGGATTGCCGACTTGGATTCAAACTTTTTTTTAAATTGGACTCCCAAATTTTACACTTTGACAAAATCTGTATAGTGTGCTTTGGTGAACGAAGGGGCAGAAAAGTTTGGGCTATTTGAATACCATTTTTATTGGATGATCAGCATTTATGGAGCTGTCTCCATAGATTAACATTGTGGTGAGTGAATCCTTATAGAACACTATTATTACCAACATACTTTAATTTTTCCCATTAAAATTATCTATTTGAAATTTTATTGAGCAAATTAAACTATCTAAAGCATAAAAATACAATAAAGATTTCCTTCTCATTCATTCGTACTTTCAGAGGACAAGTAGAAACTGTCACACTGCTATTTTCATAATGTATATATTTTATATTACTGAAATCTGACAAATCTATGAAGTTATGTGGATGCCGGTAGATATTGTGCATTAAATTATACGTGAAATTCAAATAGTAGGCATAAGTTTAAAAAAAAAAAGTTTATTTAATCACTAAACTTCAGAAAAATAATATTACAACGAAGTAAAAAAAAAATGAAAAAGAACAAACGAAGCCGTCGGCAAGTAACTTACATTCAAACAAAAATTCGTCAACTGCCAGGATCTAAGATTTGCATACACATGTTGCCAACTGTCCAACATCATCTTTAAACAAACGATTTATACCGCTGCCATAATGACATCATACCAAATTACGATCGCGGTCTGTACTACGTTACCACAATGGCGATATTATGAGGCAATGACGCTGAACAGAGACAAAGTATAAATATATATATTATTATTTTAGTATATGCAAACGACAGATCACGGCATAGTCAACAAGCTTTCCAGCATCGAGAAAAATATGAAACTCTTTCCTAACAATCTACATGTCAAACAAGTGTTGAAACAGTTTTTGCTAGTCCACCACAGATATTTACCTTTTCAGACAGGCCTGCTGGCTGACATATGATTCTCACAACAGAAGCATGCTTTTCACCCACATTCGAACGGTGACTGGTCACACCCTGTCCATTCAGCTGCCATCGTCTCAGATGGTAGGCATACCTAGGGGAGACAATCAAATCATTAGAAATTACTGGAACCAGGTCTTAATGGTGACCCACTGACACTTTCCAGTCTATGGATTTAACAAATGCCTAGACACAAAGGAATTGAAGCAACCCTAGTCCAAAATCCCAACATGCTACCACTCGGCTACCTTGGGCCTCGATAACTATTGATGCATTAATATACACCATTTCAATGAGTAAAAAAATTATTAATAGAATGCAATTCAGCAAAAAATGTCTCTTTATACAAATACATTAGTGTAAAATAGGGAGGAACAAAATTTTCCACTTCATATTCAAAATTGTTGTATAACAAAACAAAACTTTAAAAATCAGCAACTAATAGATCTATATTTTCTTTATTAAATTTTTTTTTTAAATGAAAAAGTTTAGTATATATTAGCTTAAATTTAAAATGAAATAACATGAAAAATTAAACATCAAGCATTACTTGACTAACAAACATTATTTTTGGTTAGGAATACTGCAGAGATGCCAGCCACAAAGTCAAACTTTTAACGCCTCCTATCTTGTATAGAAGATACAAAATAAAATTGTGCAAATAACCATATATCTGTCGTTTGGATAAATAAGCCACATCTTATATGCCTTTACCAAAGTTATATATTAGGACGTTCATTTAATGACTCCTTGAAAACAGTTAAAGGAAACATTGTAAGTGTTTCTTTCTTTGGAGGGGGAGTTACAAAGATGAATATAAATAGCAGCCCACTTCTCTGATTTTTCGCATAGTCACACAAAATACCCTCCTGATTCAGACTGACACATTCAGAGCATCTTTTGCCCACACTTTCTAGGTCTTAATGAATTAAAAATACACACCAAGTGCATATACTGAGTATATATTCACCTTCTACGAAATGCTTCAATGTGAGTTTTCAACAGAAGTAATGCTCTCTGGATAATGACAAGATTGTTGTCTTCAGCCTGAAAGAGTTGAAAAAAGCAAGGAGATAATATCTTCTAAATGGCACAATACAAGCACACTGATTAGCAACATTACAAAACTCGACAAATTTATTTCACCAACAAATAGGAAGTCAGGTAACACAGTGTTCTGCACAACTTAAATACTACCAACTGCATAAACAATAAATGAATTTTTGCCCATACAAAGTGATACAATTAAACTTCCATGAATAGAACTTTCTATAGCAGCATTTTTTTCTGACAGTCAAACAGTCCAATGATGGTATTCAAGCACCCATGATACAGGGCACTTCCTACAAATTATTGTTCAAAACTTTAGATAAATGACATCCCTGAGCCAATGAAATGGACATGCAACAGTAAGGGTATGTCATATAATAACTGACGTTCAACATTCTGCTATGAAACACTGATTTTTTTTCTCTCCCTGTTATTGATAAACAAAAATATTTTTGAAGCAACAACTAAGCTGCAACCACACAATGAAATTCAAAAGACTTTGCTGATTACATAAAAGTAAACGAAAGTCTTCCTAGATTTCCTAGATCTCTAATTAATGACTGACAATGAGTACATTAGACATTCATTAACTCCTGCAGTGATAGCTGTCTCTATTTTGTGAACACAGACAGCTAAAAATGCAATGGGGAGTTCATCTGTGAATAGATAAATTCTTACTCATTCAATTTGCATTTGGGATACTCATTATGAAACAATTCATGCCACATTAGTTAACTATCAAAGAGGCATTCAATTTTATATGCATTTCTTCATCACTTAAGAATTTAACAAATTAAATACCCACAAAAAAACTTTACATCATCAAAAAATATTTCCAGTTTTTAATGTTTCGATAACCAATGATGATGTGAATTATTCAGAAATTTTAAATTAGTTTGGAAATGTTACGAATCACAAAAATTATAGCAGTTTAACAGAAGAAAAAACTGAAATGAAATGTGTTACAGTTTTACTATGAAAGGTAAACATTAAAATTATTTACATTTTAAGACAGACTTTAGTGATGACTAATTTCATTATATAAAAACTTTTAAATTTATAATTATATATATATAAAATGTGTGGCACAAAAATCGGCGGTATTTCTACACTCCGAAAGACAACGATGTAAAAATTAGCGGCCAACCGCATGCGTAGTAATTTGGTACAATTTAATTGCTGTATTTTATACGTGAATTTATTCTTTTGTTCCATCGGAGGACAAACTTTTGACAATATGTTTAGACCAGGTCCAAGAGGCAAAAAAATGGACAGTTGTATGTAGGTTTATCTAGATTCCGTTCTTTTGATTGTCACTGTAGTATCTCTGATTTCTGAAATACTCAACTGTGTATATCAAGAAGTTTGAGGAATATCATAGTAAAATTTTATTATATCTTAATAGTAAGTCTACACTTTTTTTAGTAGTACTTGAATTTTTACTCCATTTTATAAGTGAAGAAATTTTCCCCAAATTTTTTTATTTGGTAGATATCTGAATTGTGAACAATAGTACATATAGAGAGTGATGTAATCCTCACAATACTTTAGTACTAGCTTTTTACTCCCTTTTTAGTGAAAAAATTTCTTATTTGATGTAATGATAAAGTGTAGATATCTTAATTTTGAAAAATATTACATACAGAGAGGAATGTAATTTTTAAAATCTTTGTTGGATTTCTCAGTCTGTTCTGAAGTAATAGAAATTCATATTTTTTTAATCCCGATGTTTTAGAATTTTGCAATGATTATAAATTTTTTGACTGAGATCGCACTACCACTTAACAACGTATATTTATGATGACAGGTAATAGTAACATTCCTTACATACATTTCTTTCAGTTGAGTTGTTTTGCAAAAGAAAATATAAAACTAAAAGTGACCATGCTGGTCGCGCAGCGGTTAGTTAACAATTATATCACTCTGTAATAATTATTATTGATAATAGAACTTACATGAATTTAAAAAAATTATTTTAATTGTCAGATACTTTTTATAAACAAACCACACAGTAAAATCAGACTATAAAGGGGCCAACCCTGGTCTATCCATAGTATTTGAGGAGATCACTGTCACCCTGATTTATTTAACTTTGTTTGTTGGATTATTTTTAACAATATGTTTTCAAAGGTTTCAGATGTTATACTAAAAAACAGATCACTCAAGATTTATTGGAGGTATACAGTCCAGCTTATTTAGAAGAAAAATACAGAAAGCTTCAGAGCACAAGCATGTGCATAATTCCAACAGTTCTATACCAAATATAATTTAAGGACAATGGATTCTATAAAGTAAATTTTACAATTTTTCTATCATTATTGACAGTAAAATCTACACCATTTTTGACTTTCAGGTGATCAACTAATTCCCAATATTAAAAGAAAATTTCTAAGATCTTCCCCATTTCTGTGACTTGGTTGTAACCCCATTAAAAAGAAAATTTTCAGAGAATCAAAAATTTCCTTATGAGATCTGTTGACCCTTTAAGACCCAGCCTGCACGATCATGCGGGTTAGACATTCAATTATTTTTTTGCTTCTGGAACAGTCGTATGTAAGAAAATCCCAAATTGAACGATCGTGCTGGTTAGCAGAAAGTGTAAAGTATTATTTTCTATCAACAAATGGCACATGTAGTCCATGTTTTTCTTTCAGCTGGCAATTCTAGATTTGTTTACAAGTACAACAGATACAGTTCGCCATTTTATCTATCATAAAAAGGTAATTATCAATATATTTCTAATTGCTTACATACATATTTTTGTTTTAATATGCAAATAAGTGTAAAATAATAAAAAATATTAACTATTTATAATGCTTGTAGGACTCAAGATTTCGTTACCCGTACGATCATGCGACTTGGGCGTTACGTCAGTCACTGCTGTTGAATGGAAGGACAATAAAAAAGTGATAATGGCATCAAATTGTTGTGGGCACTGAACCAATGGGAAAAGTTCAACGCTGATCAAAAACCACACGTAAATATATTGAAATAACATGTCCATTATAAGTGATGATGAAGATGTAGTTCCTCCCATAAAAAGATCAAAATACTATAATCCGCCAGCTAAAAAACCATGCCAGGATAAGCCTTTTCCATGTGTTGATGACATATCAAGGCCTCGCAAGTGCAGATTTGAAATATATGAAAGCAGCGCAAAAACACGTTGCAAGAAATGCAACGTCTATTTATGCCTCTCAAAAACAAAAACCTATTTTAAAAATTTCCATTGCAAATATTCAGTCAATAAAGTAATACATCAATAATTTTCTTATTTGTAACAATTTTAGTTGAATAAGGTTTGTATCTTCTATCAACTTAGCGCCAGAAAATGTATAACTTGAAAAATTTTACACGTGATGATTTCACAGGAAAAGCCCAACCTGGTGCGGTTTTCACAGAAAAAGCCCAACCAGCATGCTTGTGCAGTTGGGCTAGTTTTTTCTGTATTTGTTACTCAGTTTCATTTTGGCACATGCCTCACCTATGGGACCAGCTCTGGAGCCTTTAGGTGAACCAGCATTGCTCTCTATAAGGGGACAACATGGTAACACCCAAGCCTTATTCGGGATTGGAGCTCAGGACGCTAACCATTATACCATGTGATCAGCATTCGAAAAATTCTTGTTTTCCATCATTCTGAATATGAAAAAAATCCCTCTTTTGCTAATATATTTTCTACAATGAAAAGTTGCAGCATCACAGCCATTTTACAGCTAGTACAGAAAATTATTTCTGATTCATTTTTGAGTTTTTAAATTATTGCTATTAAGTTTACTTTTCTGTTCAATTTGTTATTGTTTTATGTAACATTTTACCAAAAATGTTTATCATAAATAGTTAAACCTATTTTTTCCTCTTAAAGGGTTGGTGGGAATAGATTTTTTTTTTTAAAAAGTGGTCCCAGATCAATGAAAGGTTTAAACATAATATACCAACAAAGATTCAGTCTTTAAAAAATATATACCTCTTGGGTTTTTGCTGAAGCATTCATGAGACTTTCCATGCACTGCTCAATAAATTCTTCTTCTTTTTCAAGGGTTCCATGATGAACTGAAATGGGATAATTAAACATGACTCATTGGCAATGACCTACCATAAAGAGAAATATCAAATAAACCACTTATGTGCTCATATTCCAAACGAGCATGATATACAGAGGCTGTTCACACATTTTTTAGACGATGTATATTGTATTCACAAAACTAAATTACATAAAATTCTTGTGTTTTAAATGTTCTATTTGACATCCCTTATTCTGAACTATCTTTTGACACCGCAATTTCCAGGATAATAATACCTTTTCAAGTTTCAGAAGAGGTATTCTATCCCATTCCTCCTAAACAGCTTTCCAGAGTCCTGTAAGGGTTTTGGGACGACGTTTGGATAATGCAGATTTTAAAAGTCCGAAAGCACAAAAATCCATAGGTGATACATCGGGAGATTTAGTAGGGATATCAGTGAAGGGTATGGCCTTGATACCAGTTTTTTGTTCCATTTCTTTTAGGAAATTTACAGTGGATTTTGATGTGTGACTGCTAGCTTTGTCCTGATGGAGTCTCACAGATTGATGGCACTCTGTGTAAAGCGATGGTATTTCATTCAGAAAAATTGGCGATAAAATATGTTCCTGATAGTATTTGGAGTTAATCTTGACATTTTTTCCACTCTCTTTATTTGTAACTTGCCATTATAAGAAAAACCAGCAACAATCATGAATCCCTTAGGAAAACTTTCTTTCGATTCTTTGAATCATGTACTTAAATTTTTTTCTCCCCTTTTATGATAATAAATGGCTCTTTTTTTGTTGCAGTCATTTAAATACACCCATGATTCATCTATTGTGACAATTGTTTTCCTTTTTTCTTTGGATAAGTGTTTCTCATATAGAATTCTGCAGCGTGTCCTGCGTTCAGTGATATGATTTGGAAGAAGACGATGCACATTGCGTTTTTTCGCTTTCTTAAGATTTAAATCAACGTTTATCATTTTGTTTACAGTGGACACCGAGCATTTTAATGATTTTGCAACTGTCCTTTGACTAGGGGGATTTTCTTTTAACATTAAACAACGTACCTTTGCAATAGTCGAAGATGTCCGTTTTTTCCTTGGATACTTGTTTGGAATTTTTGTCCCACTTGAGGCTCCAATTTGACGTTTTTTTCTTTTCTTGTTGACGATATTACCTATCGACGCTTTAGATATCACAAAACCATGACTCTCACATCGTTTTTGGATAACGGAGTATGCATATTTCTCTTCAGAAAGAGCATAAATGTAGCCTTCGAACCACTGCTTTGTTAAAAACGTCATTTTGAATAAAAACAAAACTTTCAAGCCGCAGACGATAATTTTGACTTTTAAAAACATAGTTCAATTGCAATTATTTCTTTTGCAGCAAACGATTTTTTATTACCGCTTACCAAAATCGTCTAAAAAATGTGCGAACAGCCTCTGTATTACTGTGCCTGCACATTACAAAAATAAATAAATAAAAGCTAACTGCATTCAAAGTGCACTCATTTCTCAAGATCAAAAATAAGGAGACCTGTGTTAGCGCTTTTAAGGACTTTAATAAATTAAAATGCATTTTATTTCCAAAGTTTAGACGTATTGGGATCTCATACAACCTTATAACTTCTATATCAATTTAATATCTCAAAATTACTGTCACAGGTTGCAATCTGTTGGATGAACACTGGTAGGCAGTGTCATAGTAAGTCATGAGAGGAAACCAGTAGTTTTATATACATGTTATTTCAAAAAGTATTTCTCATTCCCTCACTCATTTTACTAACCCCTTTTAAACTTTCAGTCATTTTTATACTGACCCTCAGGTGAGCACTTAGACTGCAGAGTATACCTTACTAGGCAATCCCATAACTTCAAAATTTGCTGAGGTCACAGGAAGAGAATTTGGGGTATGAAGTGCCATATAATCTCTCTCTTCAAGGAATGGACACCTCTGTCGTCTCTGTCTTGGAAATGGTTTCAGAAACATGTTTTATATATTATTATGAAAGAGTGACCACTTTGGCTCTACGACTACAAATTTACAAAGTGTTAGAAATAATATTTTAATCCACACCCACATATATATAAAACAAAAACTGAAAATAAGCAGTTCTTAAGGGCTATTCAGGACCGTACAAACACTGAAAGTGATGTCTACTTACTATTGATGTAATAATTGTTCAAATACTGAATAGCAGCCATACTGACGTCAGTATTCAAAGCTCGAAGAGCAATCCCCCACAATTGCCTCATTCCACTTACCTACACATGGAAGAAAATTATTTAAATAGCACTACAGGCCGGTATGATAAAATATACACACTTCACAGATAACACAAGAAGTCACAATATATATATATACATATTCAGAAAACAAAAATGAAAACTTTTTAATGGCTTAAAAAATTATTCAAAATATGTCTTTTTAGACATTTAAAAATTGAGATTTTTGTTGGTGCTGGTACTTTGTCTGAGACTTTGTACAGAACCGCAGAAATTGATGACTATTTTTTATCTAGAAGCACCCAACAGGTGATTTCACATTGCTTTCTTGATCGAGTACCTCCAGGATGACAAATGAGGGCTCATGCCATCCCCTACCCACTGATCACATGGAAGGACTTTCTGGTTTACAGATTCACCATGCCCATTTCCAGCTTAGGCACGAAATACTTGAGAACTAGAGACCTAGGATCCAAACCTTATGATAGTTTCTCCTAATGTATCAATTAAGGAATAAATTCCTCGTCAGTTCCAGAGTTGCCTATTTCATTTTCTTAGACTATTCACAGTTTTCTAGAAACCTACAAACCCTGAATAAAGTTCCTATGACCTTAGCTCACAGTTTCAAACATTCTGCAGGTTTTTTTTTTTTTTCTTAGAGCAAGGGTCAGCTACACTTTAGACTCATTGTGTCTGTTATGTATTATGAATTAAGACCCAAATACAGCTATGTTGTACAATCTATATGTTGTAAGTAATCACATTTTCCTTAGTGTATGTTTCGATGTAACTGTAGCTGTTTTTGTATCCTTTCTTATAGCATGCATTTTGGCAACAGGGTAGTTAGTTGACATGTGAGCATGTAACGATGTAGTACTGTGTTGTGCTTCCCAATTAAACTTACTTTATATTTACTATCGACCTCTGATTCAGTTATTATCTTAACACTATATATATAACGATATTTCACTGAAGTTCAAAAGCGGAAAGTTCAAAAGCGCACTGCACGATCAAGTGAAAATTGGGAACAGTCTCAAGAAAGAAAGCGAAGAAATAATTCATGAAGAGAGAGGCGTGAAAGAGAGAGCATAAATAATTGCGAGGTTAGGCTTAACCGTCACTGGCATAGCAATCAACAACCAGTAATAGTTAATTTTCTACACTTTTTTTCAGTACTTGCTGAATTTTTACTCCATTTTATAAGTGTAGATATCTGAATTGTGAACAGTAATACATACAGAGAGTGATGTAATCAACAATATATTTTTAATTATTACCCAACAATTTCTTATTTGTTGTAATGATAAAGTATAGATATCTTAATTTTGAAAAATAGTACATACAAAGTCAGTCTTATCTTTAACTCTGTTCTGAGGTAATGGAAATTCACATTTTTTTATCATGATGTTCTAGAATCAGCCTTATAGAGAATACCCCTTAACAACGTATATTAGTGATGACAGGTAATGGTGACATTCCTTACATATGTTACTTTCAGTTGCATTGTTGTGCAAAAGAAAATATAAAATTCAAAGCGACCATGCTGGTCACACAGTGGCTAGTATCCAATAAATTACACAATGGGAGAGACACTGCCTCTCCCCCCCCCCCCCCCCCCCAGAAAAGCATAACCTAAATGATTTGAATGTTTGGCCATTATCTTTTGAGGGAAAGGAGAGGTTTTTTGTCAGGGACATTTGCACGGAGCTGTGGCAATTGTTGACAACTTTTTACAAGGGAGCACCATACAGGTGAGTCAACATTGCTTTCTTGGTTCAAGCACCCCTGAGAATGACATCTGGGGGGGGGCTTGCACCTTCCCCCACCCACTGATCTCATGGAAGGACTTTCCAATGTTTGGATCCAACCTAGACACAGGTACTGAATGGCATTTGTTGAGATTTCAACGACCACCACCCAGTTGGAAGCCTAAAGTTCTACTGCTAGGATATAATGGAGCCAAAAATCAAAGGATTAATAGGTTAAATAGATTAATAGGTTAATTAAAGGATTAATAGGTTTAGTGTATAGGTAATACTAAATTATTTATACACTTTAAAATACATTTTAAATTATCTAACTCATGGTTTACTTTCATATATAATCTTTTACAGCTGCCAATATGAAGAAATGGATAATGAGATGACTTAGGGAGTGCCAAATTTTTGCGAACTATTATCACTCAGTTATGAACTATTACATATATTACACTGATTTCTGAAATCATATATACTGAATACTAAAATTATTTTTAAATCAAATGGTATATAAAAAGATTTACACAAAATTTAATTATTTATACACTTTAAAATACATTTTAAATTATCTAACTCATGGTTTACTTTCATATATAATCTTTTACAGCTGCCAATATGAAGAAATGGATAATGAGATGACTTAGGGAGTGCCAAATTTTTGCGAACTATTATCACTCAGTTATGAACTATTTCCATCCTCTGACCTTGCACATCATCTATCCTAGGTTTAATTATATTTTTAACAGTATTTTTCCATTCACAAAATATCTAGTATGAATATTTTGTTTCATTTCAATGTTGTGTAAACTCAAAGAAGATATAAGAGGCATTTTCGGAAAGTAAAGATACTTCACTGATAGCAGCAAAGGAAAAGTTTCTGTGAGCCCATAGGCAACACGGACTGTAACCTTGAACATTTCGCTTTCCCCTCGAGGTCATTTGTTATTTTTAAGGTGAGTCTTCTTTCAGCAGCACGTCTTTATAATGTCTGCGTTAACTCAGAATCCTGCCAAATGTGAAGTGCATTCCATAATACATTTTCTTCATGCAAAAGGTGGGTGTCCAGTGGATATTCATTATGATATTCTTTCCATCTTCAGAAACATTATGAATCGACAAAATGTAACGAAATGGTGTTGTGCTTTCTCTGAAGGTACGACTGATAATTATGACGAAATCAGAACAGGTAGACCATCTGTGATCACTGATGCCCTGCTTCAAAGAACAGAGGAAGCAATTCGAGCAAATAGGTGTCTCACAATAAAAGATTTACATAAAATCATACCAGAAGTGTCTATGACAACTCTTTATGAAGTTATATCTCTATTATGACAACTCTTTATTTTCTGGGACAGACAAGGCATTCTTCTGGATGACTCATAGGGAATGCCCCCCCCCCCCCAAACTTAACTTGAAATAAATTAAAACGTTTGAAATAAATTAAACAAAGTTTAGTTAAAATCAGAAAATTGTAGAAAACTTTTAAGAAAGTTTGTTTCTTCCCACTTTTTGAAACTGAAGATTCCGATTATGTCTTTAGCCTTAACATAGTTTTTAACAATGATATGATCCATAACAAAAATTTGATGCTATTTTTTCTCATTTTATGTATATTATATTTAATTTTCGCATTGTATAACTTTTGAATACTACTCAAACATCAATTCTATTGTTATTCAATTTCAAAAAATCATAATATTTCCTATTTTAAGGACTGTTTGGCAGTCAGTGCACTGAGGAGGGCCCTAACTGAATTCAATTCGTGCCCCCCCCCCCCAAAAAAAAAAAAAGTTAGAAGCACGCTATGCCTATGGGTTGACTTCATACCTCCCGGCAGCACAATTAATGCTGATGCATATTGAAAGACTTTGAGACATCTCAGATGGGCAATTCAAAACAAACACAGGGCATGACAACACTCGTTCTCACACAGAGCTTCTACTTACCAAAGCACTACTTAAAAGTTTCGAATGGAAAATTTTAGATCATCCGTTATATAACCCGGACTCCCACTTATTCCTTTACCTGAAAACACATCTCACAGGGTAAAACTGTCATCGTGATGATGAGATCAAAATTAAAGTTGAAATGTGATTCCAACAACAGGCGGCAAAGTTCTAGAACTGTGTACCCAGATTTAACAAATGCTTTGACAATTGCTGTGTCAAAAAATAAGGCATGTACCAGTAAGTAATTTGTAATGTACTTTTCGAAATTGTATCTTTACTTTTCGAAAATGCCTCGTATAAATCAACTGCAATTTTTTTAATAATTCTAATTTTTGCACAAAAAGATATTAATTTTCTTGAAATACACATTGATAGTTTAATGTCCTGTAAAAATTAAAAATTTCAAAATTTGAAAAATTGCAGGCTTTTTTTTCATTTTGCAATTTAAGGCACAAAAATCATAATTAAAAAATAATCCTATTAATAACTGATTAGATGGTCAATGGATATACTACCTGAAATTAGGATAAGGTCAAACACAAATTGCAAAACAAAATGTTTTTATATGGGCAATAGCGCTAGAGTAACAAGTACTAGAGTATGTATGTACAAAACTGAACAGCCATTAGAACCATAAAAATGCATTTAACTTAGTTAAGTAGAGTGAAATCAGTAACTGTTTGCATGGAATGCGAGAATGTATGAACATTTTATATTTTTAATTCAATTTTGCACAGTATTATTACTCAGTAAACTACAGCATATTACTATTACTTTACATATTACTAACAAAAATATAAATAACTAGCTCAATCCATTAACCATTTACATCAAGCCTGTACAACTCAAAATAGGATGCAAACTTTATGGAGAACTTCAATAAGATATGATCAAATAAATTTTATACAACAAAAATTAAATTTCTGATCATTTTAAAAATTTAATATATATCAATATTCAATACTTATATATTCCTTTCGTAGCATTATAAATCTAAGAATAATAAGATTTAAAATATTATGCAACTGCACAAGATGTTTTGTGGACCACAGAGTGCTTGCATTGTTGAAAACCAAAATGCTGTCAAGGTATTTCAATATCATATGAAGGTAGAAAAAACCAATAACAAAATGGCTGCTTACATCAGCTGCCGAGGAGGGAGTGTCATACGAAGCTGTTGCCAAGTGTGCTAAGCTACTGAGCTGTTGCAGAAGGTTGAGAGCCATCATGCTGGTCGATTCAGGTGGCAACTGAGGCATCTGGAAAGGCAGCAGAAAAATCACATGCAATCACTTCCTACAAAGTTATGAAAATTTACCCTCAACTTTTAGAAGTTACACAACCCTTCTTTTCTTAATTTAGGAATGTACAGATGCACACAATTATATATACAGTAAGAGCAAAATCCTTAAAATAATTGATATAACACAAAACAGTATAGTAAAAAAATCATAAAAGAAATCTTTATAACATATAGTTTATAGGGTTTCTTTAATAATATTATATACATATCAAAATATTTCCTTACTGTTCAGCACATCTTGGAATTATAATATTAAACAAAAGTTATATATTTGAAATTTGTAATCATACATTTTAATGTACATCACATTTACACTAGCAGGGACCCCAGCAGTCTATATTTTGAGTACTTCTATTTCTTTATAATGTTTGTTTTAATTAACTGCAGAAAATCTTGGAATTTTTGTAGCATTTACTGTAGCTGATTTTGCTCTTTTTAAAAATTCATTGTCAAATTGTTCTTCATAACAGTGTCCTTGTGGGTTCATTTTGCATATTAGCAAATTTTCTAAAGCTTCCCTTGAAATAGATGACCTGAACTAAGTAGATATTTTTGTTATGTAACAAAAAATCCAGTAATAATAGTGTCCAATCCGGAAATCCGGAAGATGGATTAAAAATCATGCATTGCCGGGGTAAATCTGGAAAGTTGGCAGGTCTGATATAGTCTAATGCGGAGGCACTTTGGGCAAATTTTAAATTTCATTCACAAATGAACATTTATAAATAATAGTGGACTCAGATATACTTGAAAAAGCATAGCACAGAGGAATGATCTATTTTATGTTAGAGCAGTTTCATATACTGGCAAAACTGACAAAATTTGAACGATCAGCAGTGTTCTCTGTAGTTTAAAACTCATGTTTGCACCGAAGTTTTCTTTTCCTTCATGGAAAAAATTAGAAGTTAGTTGCAGTGAGTTAAGGTTAAAGCTTCTTAAATCACTTATAATAATTTGGGTTAGGCACAACTCCTCTCATACATAAAATAAATATTATTATATATATACACCTGTGTGCCGGAGGTAAAAGGCATCCAGTCCACTTTTTAAAAGTAGACTTTTTAACATTATTCTTGCATATTTTTTGTACTCTTTTCAGTGGTGCCAAGTACTCACTTGATGCTTAAATAGAAAGCAATTTAGCCAAGTGGAACTCGCACCATGTCCAATCATTGTATGGGATTTCTTTGAGCTTTCCTGTAAAATTCAATGATTATGATGGAGTACACAGATTTATATATGTACAATCAGAGAGAGAGAGCATACCAACAAGACATGCATGCTTTTATGGTTGTTTAGGGAGACATTCACACCATATGCTCTGAATGCCTGATGAAGGGTTACACCAGTCTCAAACTAATCAGCACTCCCAATAATTATTATGGATTTAAGAAGCTTTTTTGCCTTCCACTTATTCATTCTCAACACGTACCTAGTAAGTGGTTAAGAGCTATAGAGCAAAAATTTTAAATTTGAAAACTGTAAAAATTTTTTAAAGGTTTTTCAATAAACTAAAAAAGATTTTTAGGGTATTATTTTATATATTATGCAAATTTAACTTTAAATTAAATTTGCATAATATTATTGCAGAACTTAAACATCTATAATCAAGAAATTTTTTCACATTGTCTAAAATAACATACGGATTTTTCTTCTAAAACATATGAGAAAAATATATTTATTTTTTTTTTCGCTCTTATTTAGAAAATAAACACACTTAAAATTATAATTTGTAAATTATTTGATGCATATTTTGGTAAAAAATAAATTTTGAATAATTTTAATATATCAATTACTGAGAAATATGTTTTGCTCATGAATAAGCTCACCTTTTCTAAGAGAACATGTTTGAAGAGAGTTATACTGAGTGCATGTTGGTCTTTCGACTTTGCTTGATTGAGCAGCCAGCCGAATAGTTCATCGGCACATTCTGTGTCATGAGCTAAACACTGCCACAAAGTATCCACTTGTTCATGGCTCAAACCTACCGGGACAGAACAACCCATGAAAGCTTTCACATACATTATAACAAAAGAACAAAACACAATTTTATTTCCAAGGCAAACAAAAACATACTGTCATACTTCAACATATCTACATACTTTCAGTATAAAATATTTTAACAAGAGTTGTACCCATTTTCAGAAACCAAAAATAAGAACTGTGGTAGTGTTCTTCAGGCCCTCAAAAATTATTTAAAACATGTGTTCTATCCCCAAAGTTTAAATTCTAAAATCATTGCAGTATGACAACCACAGCCTAATGATAATTTATCCCAAACAATCAACCTTATAAATCTGTAAAATAATTAATTCTATTTCTAAATTACCATTATAGGTTGCAATCAGTTTGCTTTTTGACTGCATTTATTCATCTACATTGGGTAGGAGCATCAAAGTAAGATTATCAGGTGTTCTTAAATATTATGTGAGAGGAGGCAATAGAGATAATGTTGAAAACATGTTATCCTGAATAAAAAAATTTTTTTTAACTATATAAAAAAACTGATACACACACATTAACAAAAAGTATTATCTGCATTTCCCCAAATATAATATTCAACGAGTAAAAATTTCTTGGTGAAAACCTAAGGCTTCAGATGAGCCACCAAGCAAAATGCCAGCTTCCTAAGCCTTATCAATGTATCTCAAATGATCAATCAGTGTTTTAATTTAGAGATGTAAGCCTCTTTTAACCCCTTTAAATTTAGGGTGTTTTACAAAGATTTTTTAGTGAACACCTAGGGCCTAAGAGAAACCACCCTGCAAAATTTCAGCTTCCTGGGCCTTATGGTTTTAAAGATACAGCGATCAGTCAGCCACTGTTTTATTTGGGAGGTTTAAGCCCTTTTAAACCTCCTTAAATTTTGAAATTTTTCTTTTAAAGATTTCTTACTGAGCACCTAGGACCTAAGAGAAATCACCATGCAAGCTTTCAGCTTCCTAGGCCATGTGGTTCCAGAGATACAGTAGTCAGTCAGTGGTATTTGACTTATCTATATATATATATATATATAAAACATTTCCGTGACTGACTGGCTGACTGACAGATAACACACAGACAAGACCACTGGACCTAAAGGGCTGACATTTTGCATGGTGATTCTTTTTACAGTGTAGGGGTGCACTAAAAAATATTTTTGAAAAATTCTTCTTTTCGTAACATTTTTTAAATTTGCATTTAAAATAATAATTTAAGGGTTATAAAATTTATATCACAAGAAAGATCCTAAAAATTCCTTTAAAATGAAATCTCTTTCGAATCTTTACCTCCATTTTCTAATTTTTCATGAATTTTTAAAGATTAAATTTTAGAATTTAATTTATTAAATGCTGATCACAAGATTTCTTTTCTTATTGTGATACTTTAAATTAATTTTGCATCACATGCTTAACAAGGAAATAAATTGACAAAAAAAAAATATTAAAATACAGTAAAAGATCAAATTTAACCACTAGACTAATTGAGATGGAAGTTTTTTAAGAATTTAATTCAAATTAGTGACTATCATCCAGGAACAGATAGATCATATTTATCCAGGCATTGCTCAAATACAGAATAAGCCTATAGAGTGGTTTTGCGAAAGGGCCATTTTGACTCCAAAAAACGATCAAACTGAATTCATTAAAGACATGTTGCTAAAGTCTTTTGACAGGGAAGAAATGGTCTACAAGCTGATAGACACAGTCTGTGATTCAGATGATGCCATTAACTATCCATTAGAGTTCTTAAATTCCTTTAAACCACTGGGTATTCCATACCATAAGCTCTCTTTGTGGAAGGACACACCCATAATGCTCCTTCGGAATTTAAAACCACCAAAATTGTATAATGACACTAGACTACAAATCCCTGCATAAAAATTTAATCAAAGCCATTATTTTAACCAGGTGTGCTCAAGGAGAAAAAGTGTTTGTGCCACGCATTTCTCTAATACCCAAAGACCTTCCTTTTGACTTTAAGAGACTGCAATTTCCCCTCAAAGCATACTTCGCCATGACAATATATAAGTTTCAAGGCCAAACTTTAAAATATGCTGGCATAGATTTGAGAGAAAATTATTTCGCCCACGGTCAGTTTTGTTAGGCATAACATACCCGATTTAAAGCGTCACTTTATTTTTCTTAACTTCCGACTAACATGCTAATTTTTTCACCGATGAAGAGAGGGCGTTGCCTTTGGGTGGCACGTATAAGATCAACGTCACTTCCAGTCACATGCTCGGGGGGTATTTAAAGAGCGGCATGTTGTTTTTCCAAGGCTGGATGGTGGTCGACTGGTAAGCTCTCCCGATGTCGTACTAGCGATGTTATCACCGTACTTTTTTTTCACTCAACATTTGAAACATGTTGTTTCCTTTTACTTTTATTGCCTTATTTTTAGTTAGGATTAGTGAGGACTTAGTAATTAGTCAAGCCAGAATAAGCCAGGGCATTTTGTTTGCTTTCTAAATAACTTTTTATCATTCTATTTCGTTATGATATTTTGTTTTATTGAATTAAAAATAAAAGATTATTTTATTTTTAACTTATTTTATTTTTAATGGATATTTCTGACAGGAAAACGATTAAAACACATTTTAAGTTTTTGAAAGGGAAGGTGTATTTCAATACAGCAAAACACCATTGGGACAATCTATGCCATGTCTGTAAGAAGCTCTAATGTGTATAACAAGCACTGGTAAGGAAACCAATAAAAACTTAACACAGTTCATACTCACTTTTAGAAATAAGTTCTTTAGGACTTTTTAAGAATCCCAAAATGATTTAAAAATATTTTGAGTATAAACATCATACAACTTAGCAAGCCTTTCTCCTAAAATATCATCATGATATTTATAATCCTAGTTTGATATTACTTTTAAAGGTTGCTATCTGTCTGATTTTCCCTCAATTATTTTATTTTGGTAAGCAGTACTATAGTGAGACATTACATCAAAAACAGTTGGCTCTAATATTTTAGAAGTGAAAGTGTTCTCCTTCTGAATAACAATAGCAATAATAATAATAATAATAATAGACTGATACTAGCAAAGCAAATTGCTGACAGTCTTAATAGAAAATGCTTGAATTTAAGTATGTACTTTTGAAAACTTTAAGAGCAGAAAGTGATAAGGAGTAATTAGGAACTTTTAGTGACTGTCCCTATCAATCACAAGCACTTTTTAGCCAGTGTCATTAATATTTACATCTTAAACATAATATTGTGAAGTTTTTCAATTGTTATAATTTGCATAAAAACCAATATTTAGAACTCACGAAAATTTTCAGGAGATCCAGTCGTGGAAAAAACGCAAGTAAGAAAGTGCAGTCGAACTTGAATTTCATCTTTGTGAGAGTACCTTGAAATAAAAATAAAAGTTAAGACACATTTAAGGCAATATGAAAATTGTCAAAAATGTCCTAAATTCCAAAATGCTTACATGCTAAGCTTGTTGCTTCGATTGGATGTATAGTTTACGAGGTTATTGAAAAAGTGCTTCATCATTTTATGTTCTTTTTCAGCCCATCTAAAACAAAATTATGAAACAGGTTAAACACTACAAAAAGCAAGGTAGCATATATTTTATAAACATAGTTCACTTACATTGTGACTGAATGAGTATCAGAACTTCCCCGGAACTGCTGAAATGAAGCAAATAATTTTGGCAACAAACGCATGGAAATAATAACAGACCTAGAAGAAATCATGGTGTGCATCAATAGTTGTACAAAGTATATCAAAACTTCAAAAAAAATATTTCTTTCACAATGAACACAAATATGTGCTTTGGGAGTTAATTCAGTGTGCAAATAATAACGTAAGAAGCCTACAATAGAAGCCTGTCAACCCTGTTTAATATTTAATTAAGTCATTGAGAATAAAAGTTTAGAAGTTTTCTCATAAAAATTGAGTAAATTTTATCATACAACTAACATTAGAAACAGTTATGTGATTCTGCCATTCAAAAAATTCTCTTCAAATTTTTTAGACATTCATTTGCATGAGATGATGCCTGTACTAGCATAATCTGTCCAACACTAAAATTTGAAGTCTCTTTGTAAATATACAGAAAATGCAACCTTTCTTATTAAAATTCCTAACTATTGAAATGAGCAAAAAAAAGAATAAAAATGAAGTCTCCTTTAACTCAGACCATAATTATCGAGTTAGAGGTAATTTTAATTTTGTTTCCTACATTATTCAGAATTCAGATTAGAAATCAGATGTGGAGACTTCATTTCTGATTTAATTGTTTTCATATTGTTTCAAAGAGAAAGCCAAACTATTTTATTTCCTAGAAAAACCAAGCTAACTCCCTAATGAGACATTTTATAAGAAAGAAAGGAAAATATACAAATTTTATGATTAAGTGTGCTATGGTCATCCTCTGTAACATGAGGTTTATTTAGGACCAATTCCAAATGCCTAACAACAGGATTGGAATCCACAGACTCTTGTGCTATACATATTTTGAAAAATAACAAAAAATTGAAAAAAACTCTTTAACCGGTGAAGTGAAGTTGGTTTAAGGTTCTGACTCATTTTCCAAAATCAAAAATAAGGACTTTTAAGGGCCCCAGAGTTGATTTAAAATGTATTTCATTCTGAAAGTCAAAACATTTCAGTTTTAAGACCCTGCTTAACTTTACAACATCCATATCATCAAAATTACTTTGACTGTTTGGCTATTCCTGCATTGAACTCCAGATTTTGATACTGGTAAGCAATGTCAAAGCAAGTCAGAGCAAATCATATAGATATATATACCATAAAATGGGGTGAGATTGTGTCAGGTTTTCAAGTTTTTTTATTTATCAACATAATCGGGTGTTCAGCTTTCTATTTTTTAGCAGAAAAAAATTTTAAGTGGTTGGGGATGGTGGGGGTGACTTTTTTTTTCTAGCACAATCTTGCCCCACCCAGTGGGGTCAGATTAAACCACACCTTTGCCATGGATTCAGTCATGGCATATTCACACACCTCTTACTTTGAAGCAAGAACACTCTCAGTAAATTTTAACTTTTAATTATTTTTTCTCAAAAATTAACAATTTTTTTTTAATTTTCAATAAATAAATTGAGACATGAAAGAATGCTTTTCAAAAACTCTTTATTTTAATTGTCCAGAGCTGTTTTTTCAATGAAATAAAACATTAGTCTTTAATAACTTGAGTCCTCTTCACTTGAACTTACGTGTTTCTTTTGGTATTTTACCTTCTTTTTGCTTGAATCTGTGTTCTTTTTTGAATTTCCACTGCTTGTCTTAGGCTGAGGTTGGCCAAGTGGAGATGCGACAAGATCACCATATGTTATTCCTTTGCCTGGAGGTACATCTGCCATTTTTTTTCTGCAAGGCACTTTGGGAGCAGTTTTGTTCCTTTTGTTTTGCAATTCTTCCAGTAAAGTGGTGGAAACATTGCTGACATACAGATAGTTAAAATTTCTTTACAAATTTTAAATAGAGGAATTATTACAATAATTCTAGCCATTCTAATAGTTAGAGTGGTTACAGTACACAAAATAACCAAAAAAGGATGGCACTATCTTACCCCATCAAGTGAACTCATTTTAATGATAATGTGATAACATGACAACCATAAAAGGTACAGTAATGAAACTCCACAGATAAGACTTCAGGTAGTGAATGAATAAAAATATATTACTTACTAGTGCATAAAACATATTCTTCATACCACGAGAACCAACACTTTTCACAGGTTGCACCAAAGTGATAAAATAGTGAACTGTTAAAAAAAATTGTGGGAGTCGCAAAGATTGTATCAGAGGAGCGTGATAACACTTGTTGATTTGTACCAACATACCGCTGCCCCATGGCAAACGGGAAAACTAATAGCTTTAATAACAAGCCACTTGAGAGCACTGGTTTGCTGAATTCTGTATTGGCACAATCTGGCCCCACCTGGCACAATCTCACCCCTTTTTATGGTGTATATATATATATATATACACTAGCATTATTGCCCGGTGTTGTCAAGGTAGATATATAGATATAAAATTTTTCATGCATTCCATCAAAAAAATACTGGGCTATCAAAAAAATCCTGTACTTCCTGAAAATAATGAGGAATTATTTAATCCCATTATTGACTCCCAAGCAAAATTAATATCTTCAAATATTTAATTAAAATACTTTTAAAAACCCTTTCATTTTGTTACAATACAAAAATTAGCCTCAATTCTGCCAAACATTTGAATAATAGGTGATTGAATGTGATTAGACCAGAGCAACATTAAAACAATGCTTAAGCTTGAATTGATAACTGGGGAGGGGGGAGGGGGGGGGGGTTATCACTCAAGTACACAAAACCAAAATACTTATTAAAATAATTGCTTAACATCCAGGAATTACTTCAATGCATGCTGCACAGTATGTATAGAATTTCAGAGTGGAATTTTGAAAATAAAAGTTGAACTTCCTCAGTTTTACACATTTAAATTATATTAAGGAATGAAATTTTAAAAGTGTTCATCATTAGTTTGCGTTGATCATGAGATGAGGACAAAAACAACAAAGAAAAGGCATTTCATACTAAAGAGGTGCAGGAAGGTCTCAGATAGTTTCAAAAGAATATTTCAAAATTTTACAACAATACTGAGAAAGTATATTACACCATACTGACAAATATCACTAAGAATTATTGTTTAACATTAAACTATGAAATGACAAGCCTGTAACAACCCAGAAAGTAATATTTTGTGACAGCCATAATGAAAAGTTATGTAGTACTTGCAGGTTTAAAATAAAATGATTTAGGATATATTTGAAATCTATTGAACGATGCTTTTTAATAGTTATGTTGCAGATAAAGAACTTATTTGCATATTTTAACTTTTTTTCTTCTCTCTAGGCAGATAAAATAAACAAATTCAAGCTAGTAAATGTCATCTTGGTCACAGTTTTTAGTCAATTCTAATATGACTATACTCTGACAGCTTAGACAATGACATTTCGCTGGCTTCCATTACGAAGATGTAAAGGACAATATGCAACGACGGATCAGTGACTTCTGAGATACATGGCACTTATTTTGAGAGCATACTAACCTGTTATTCGCAATATTTTTCAGACAGCCTTCAATAAATTTCATTCTAATCATCTTGTCTGTAGACCAACATACAAGATTACAAAGTATTTTTTCAGCTTCAATAGCCAGCCCCTCTCCTAACTGATTCTAAAAAAAGAAAAATTAAAAACTTGTACACACTGAAAATCTTTAAAATTTTATCATTAGAAAAATATTAAGTAATTTAATTTCTTTTAAATAAAAGAAATCAAAGAAAAAATGCTCAAGTACTTCAGAAAGATTAAAAACATAACTGTACTCTTTATTTAAAATAATCTTCTCCTCATTCAAAACATTACAGTCATTTAACTCACTGAACATTTTGACATTCTTTTGCCCGATATTAAATTGGTCTTCATTCCAATGAACATATTAAATTTGTCTACATTAAATGTTTTCCAGTAACACATATAAGTTTTACAATGTATTTATCCTAAATTTTATATAAAATTAAACAATTCAAATTGAATTCACATACAGATCAGGCATCGAAAGTAACCTCATCTATACATATAAAACAGTTCCGTGACTGCCTGCCTGACTGACTGACTGACAGATAACGCACAGACCAAACTGATGGACCTAAAGGGCTGAAATTTTGTATGGCGATTCTTCTTACAGTGTAGGGGTGCACTAAGAAATTAAATTTTTAAGCTGTTTTGGAACATTCTTTAAAGTTTACATTTAAAATAATAATCTGAGGGTTATAAAATGCATATTAAGAGAAAGATCATAAAAATTGATTTAAAAAATCTTCTTCGAATCTTTACCTCCATTTTCTGATTTTTGATGAATTTTTAAAGATTCATTTTTAGAATTTAATTGATTAAATGCTGATCACATGGTTTCTTTTCTTTTTGTGATACTTCAAATTAATTTTGCATCATGTGCATAACAAAAAAATAATGAAATAAGGTAAAAGATAAAATTTAACCACTAGACTAACTGAGATGGAAGTTTTTTAAGAATTTAATTCAAATTAGTATGTTTTATGGATATTAAACATACAAATTAATTGCATACATTGACCATTCTATTTAATTTGAATATTTTCCTCTACATTATTTTGTCTGTAAAAATATCAGTTACAATTTTTTTATATTTTTTTTGCCATTAACTGCAGACGTTGACTGTTGCATTTAATTTAAAAATACTCCATAGCGAAGCACGGGTATTCAGCTAATTATTTTTATTATAAATAAAATTGACAAAAAAAATCACAAAAACTAAATTTAATAATATCCTTGGGCAACTATGTAAGAAAAAGAAAGATTTCACATATTTAGTGATTTTCCTTATATGTGTTCCTTTTTCCCCTCTCAGAGGCACAGGTATTTTATACAACATAGTTTTTAAACTTTAGCAGAGCACTCTCTCTAGCCTTTTTATATTAATAAAAATCCCAAAATAATTTCTTAAATGCACTAACTTGAGTTGGGAAAGTATTATAAATGTTAAGACAACTGTCAGTTGAATATTTAAAAAGAAAACAAATATTTCATTCCTTTTCTTTTACGATTCCTGCTATAATAGAAAAAGTTGTAATGCAATCATCAACAGGTATTTTCCAAAAATGGACATTTCCCTTTATGGCAGTGATTCAAAGGCAAATATGGGAGAACTCATCATATAACATAAGACTGTTAAACTTATAAACTAAGGGCCGACTTTTTAGCCAGGACTGCATGATGCTCTTACTTTTAGAGAGATTTACTCCCTTAAGAAGACAGAACTAAACCATCTATGGAGAAATCCATTTTAAAGATTAAGATCATAATCTTTAAAATGGTACCTCATTTATCTATTTTGGTTAAGTATGAAAGGAGAAAAAGGTGATCGTCAGAAAAAAATCACCTTCTAGAAATAATATATATTTGGATTGGGGGATGAACGTGATTTTATACGAGCATTCTCATCTAGTCAATAATGATACAAACATGAAAATTATCTGCATTTTACTAGAGACAATCTTTTAAGGCAATAAACTGAAAATTCTTATATTTCAACTTGAAAATAAGTACTTTTTATGGACCTGAAAGTAAACAAAAATTAAGGCTGCTGTGTACTAAGAAAAAAATCGTATTTCTCTTTTCCTCTTCTTGCAGACTCTTGTGGTAGGAGGAGTCCAGTTGATAGTTCGAGAATTCCACCCCCCTTAGGATTGACATTTTGAAGGATTGTAATGGCTCTCTCTCTATATAGGGGGGTTAATCGCTGCCCCCAAATTTTTCATTTAAAATATATTTATGTCAACTATTTACAGGTACATAAATGCTGATAATCAAATAAAATTGGTATTGTCAGATAGCCTGAACTTTTCTGCAAAGCGCTACAGGATTCATTTTATAAATTTCGTCCACCAAAGGAATTTAAGAGCGTTTAAAACATACTGTACCAGATGTTCCCCTGAATAATTTAAAATTTAAAATATGAACTAAATTTTTTTTAAATACAAAATTTTTTACAATTTTTTAAAAAAATCTTTGAATCCAAGTCGGCAATCCATGGACAAATTTTCTCCATAGGTTACATTGAGGTGAGCGAATCCATAGTACATAGCAGCCTTAAGGATCTTGAATGCAAGGATAAGTACTTTTTAAAAACATTTTAAGGGGCCTTAATAACAGAAACTGAAAATAAGGAGTTCTTAAGGACTGTACAAACCCTACTGAGGATGAAGTGAAACATAAAATTTGTGAGATTCTATTAAATATGTGTGTATCTGTAATTATATGCATAATTAATGTATCAATAGAAACAATCACACCTGAGGCTCGCCATCCTGAAGAAGAAATTCAAGAGTTCAAAATGAGCTGCCAATCTTACTTTATAGTGTAGATTGAAATGTAAGTTGAAGTGTTCCAGTTTTACTCATTGAAAAAATTTCAAGCAATTAATGTTTAATGATACTCTGTTAGCATAACATCTAATAGTTAAACACTCTTCAAGAGACCCAAAATAAAGAATAAAAATTAACTATGTCATTATTACTTTACTATTGCTTTAGTCATTATCACCGTATTAAACATTACAGCAAAAATTTAATATCAAATTTATGACTAATTCTAAATTCAGATCTCTCCTCTCTATTAATGGCACAACTAAATTTCCTTTTCAGGAATCAATTTTAAAATCCTTATTTAATTTACAATAAGCATATTACTTTTTATTCTACTGTTAAAAATTAATATAAGAAAACTATCACTTCTGCATTTGAAGTAAATATTCTGTATGCTTAATTTATTTATTTCCAGAAATTTTTTATCCCAGAGGTTTCTAATATTTTGTGCTAGAATTGGTAGAAAAGGAAAGGATTCGATCAGCAGAGAGAGACAAGATCAGAATAAACGCAGTAAAAAAAAATTAAGAGTTATAATCATATTCATCACAAAAATTAGTACTTTCCAACTATACCAACTTATTGCCAATGTTATAAAAAAAAATTCACCAATTAAATAAAAGGAATACTAACTTTTCACACCACATTTCCACTTTTGCAAACTCAAATTTAAAGTTCACATTTAAAAAAAAAAGGGAATAGAAGAAAAAAAAGATAATGCTGACTTTTCTCATCACATTATTTTTTGAAAACTACATTTCTACTTGGCTACTTTTTCCACATTTCTACACTGGCATATATATTGTTATGCAAAAATTTTGTTTCCATGCAGTGTATGAAAGTGAACAATACAACTCTAAGCGCAGGTAAGAAAAGGACACAGGTACATCAGAAAATAAATGTTTAAATTTCATTTTCATATACACTTAAATATTGTTTTGTTAGTAATGTCATAATGCGGTGATTGCAACTGTGATTTGTAAGATGTTCCAGAGATTAAACCTTAGTCTCTACAATCATATGAGAATGGTTTTTCCTTACCAAGAGTCACAGTTTGCCAAGAGGTTGATATAATGGGAAAGTACACAAAAATTTCTTTCTCCTCTATTACTATGAAAAAGAAAGAAAGCAAAATTCAAACAGAGGATAAAATAACTTACAATTTTATCATCTTGCAGTAAATCCCACAGCAAAGTTTGACCTGGTTCACACACAGAGTCCAGTTCAAAATGGTCGAGTGCTTGTCGGACCTCCCTTGGTGAACGTCCTAAAAAATGGTGAGCATGTTTGCCTGAGCCATGCATGCCATGGGGTGTGTACATGCAGGCCATATTTGTCAGCCTCTGTGTCATTGGGTGAGAATTCAGCTGGGCTTGAGCATGGGCTGCCAGTTGGGCAAGCTCATCCTCGCATCCAGATTCTTCACCATCAAAATCAGCCAGATTTTTCTCCGATTTGTTACTCACATGAGAGCTATTACAGCTCCCATCATCTGGACTCAAGATATCTTCTACTAAATCACTAGAAAACGAACAATCAAACAGGAAATGCAATTAAAACAAGTACAAATGTACTCAAAGATATAAACTCCACAAAAAACAGGGGAAAAGGAGGAATTTTTTTTTTTACAGAACAGTAAGCAAAAACTAAAAAAAAATTCTGAAAAGGTGGGAACCCAATGGGGAAAAAAAATATGAATTTTCTTCTTTTAAAAAAGGAACTACATTTTTTAAAAAAGTTTTAAGTTTTATTAAAAAAGAAATTCAAGATGGCAGATGGTACATATAAAGTAGAGCCCTGATATTAGTCGAAGTTTAATTTAAACACAAAAATCATATTAAGCAACTCATATATTGGCATGACATGGGGCTATATATCTTGTTTAATACAAAAAAAAATTCTAAACAGTACAAAAGAAAGGAATTGCGTTTCAAAAAGTAGAAAAAAAAGTGAAATATGAGAAAGTAAGGACCCTGCGAGTTACTAAATATCAGAAGCTTTAATGCTTCTTCCTAGAATGTAAACTTTTCTGTTCCTTCACATTAAAATACTTAAATGTGTATATTGAGCCCAAATTTTCAGGTGAGGATGCTAGGCACCTATGTGTACACAATCCAAAGACATCCCAAAGAATTTTGATGCAGCATTTTAATATATATTTCAAAACTGTCATTTTGTGGTTACTGCAATGCATTTACAAATTAAGCATCTTATTAGAAATTATTATCTAACAAATTTTTTTTTCATATCCTATAATATTTTCTTTTCTAAAGATAGAAGAATTTCATGGAACACTGATAAATCAGCATTTATATTTCAATATATTCAGATATATATTATACACTAGATATCAAATTCAATCTCAATTATGTCTCAGTTCAGACGCCCATAGAGAGAAATCCAAATTAATTACATGTTAAATAATTTGCAAAGAATATTACAGGATTCCCATGTATGTGAGTGTTTGATATGTATATATATATATATATATATATGTATACTCCCATGTATATATATATATATATACATGGGAGAACAGATACCTAGAAAGACAGATTTATCAACAAATGGTATTAAATAAAGAGAAAAACCTTGTCACATGGGAAAATATATTCCAAACTGGCAAGTAAACTTTTTACACTATAAAAGTTATTTCCTTTATAAATTTATAAACTTTTAGCTTAAAAGGCTAAAATGATTCTTGAATTACTCATGCATATAAACTATCAAAACTCAGGTTGACTTTTTTTTCTTCTATTTCAAAAGAACTGGGGAAAATAAAAGAATATATCCTTTGGTTGCTTTGAACAAAGTTCACTTTCAATGAATGATAATAATTATGGGAATAAGTCAAATGGATTCCAATTTGATATGGAGACTTTTTGACTGTAATAAAGTTGATTTTTTGACAAAATTTATATTTGGTTAAATTGTTACAAATATAAAATTTACAGAGATACATTGTGTACTTTAAAACAATTTGCAGGTTGCAATTTCCAAACTTCCTATTTTTGAAAAATACAACCTAACAATTTCAGAGACTGGAAAATTTGCCTCTCAAATGTCAAATTTTCCATGTTCAGCTATAGTTCAAATCCTATCAATGGTGGGATGATAGCAACCTTCCTTGTTTTTGCTATCTAACTGTAGTATAATTAAAAATCAATTTCTCATCAACAATTTCAAACAGATCAATTAGTATTCAGAATAGGGAAAGTATTTTCAGTGTAACAGAAATATGGGTGTTATTTTAGCACATAACTAATTGAAGTCCCATACACAGTCAGAATTTAATCATGCAAATAAAGATTTTAGAGATCAGACAGACTATATAAATAAAATGTATTCATGTTAAAATGAAAAATAGTTTTACAAATTCTTAAGCGTATTATAAAGTTAATCTACCAATAAACAGAATAAAACAAAAAAGAACTCAACTTTTCTTCTGATATTACAAAAAGTATACCTAATTAATTACACATAAATATACAGCCAGTAATTTTTCAAGCATACCTTTAGGCAGTACATTAGAGTACCCTTTAAACCATGGTAATTTCCATAGTTTGGAGTAAAAATAAAAGGTAATTCCCCTTAGCAATTTTATTCACAAATATTAAGAGCATGTAAATTAAAACAAAATTATATTGTAAGCAAGCATTACATCAACTACAATCTCTCAAAGTCATTATTTACATTACAATTAGAGATCTTATCAATTGTCTAGAAAGAATATAGGGCTCATATGTACACTGCTGGCCACTGTAAATGCAACACCCTGAAGGAAACATGCAAATAACATGAAATTTACAACATGCGTTAGCGGAGGTCAGATATGCAAATGATTAGAATTTCAGTGCAGACGCACATCACGTGCGCCTGTGGTGCCACTTCAAAGCGCTATTTAAGGCTTGGAGATTTCGACGATTTCATGTTCGGCAATTGTGTTTTTCTTGTGGTTTTTTCAAAAAAACGATCAATTATGCCTCGTTGAAAACAGCGATGTTCTTTTGATCAAGTATCCGAGTTCGACAGAGGAAGCATAGTGGCCTACCGAGATTGTGGATTATCTTTCAGGGAAATCGGTAGTCGTGTTGGACGAAACCAAACAACTGTAATGCGGATATGTGATCGTTGGATGCAGGAGGGTACGACGGACCGGCGTATTCGATCGCATCCACCTCAGCACACCACTTCATGTGATCACAGGCAAATTGTGCGCATGGCAGTGACGGATCGCTCAGTCACATCACGAACCATAGCACAGCACATGCAGTCTGTAAGGCATCATCCAGTGTCTGCGGGTACCATTCGACACCGTTTACAGCAGAGTGGTCTGTCCGCAAGACGTCCATTGCTTTGACTACCCTTGACGCAGAACCACAGACATTGTCCAACGGTTCTTCCTCAATCGTCAGATTGAATTGCTTCCCTGGCCGCCTCGCTCTCTGGATCTTTCGCCGATAGAAAACATGTGGTCCATGGTTGCTCTACGATTGACCCAGATTCCATCCCCAGCTGCCACAGCAGATCAACTTTGGCAACGTGTGGAAGCTGCTTGGTCTGCTGTACCCCAAGAGCTCATCCAAATTCTCTTTGAATCAATGCCGAGGCGTGTGGCAGCGGAGATCTCCAACAATGGCGGCTACTCTGGCTACTGATTTTGGCAGGAACCACACTTCACAGAAGTCTATAAATTTAATCATTTGATACTTGGTCAACATGTTATCTACAAAATAAATTTTGTTGTGATATCTCTTGTCTTTCTTGGTGTTGCAATTTGGGTGGCCAGCAGTGTACTTTCCTTCTGCTTGGTGACCTTTTTTTAATGGGTGATAAATGTGCCAATTATGACATTTTGAAGCTGTGGAACGATATTGCATTTTAGTGCATGTGTTATTGCCATTCTGTAATCTATGAATTTTATTAGCTAATTGAGGTGATGCTAGCGGTTTATTTGAAATTAACTGTTAATTTAAACGGTTAAGTTAGTTGTCATTAGATTTTCTAACGTGTTGGTTTTATTTCTGTGTTTGATTTTTCTGATAACATGGAGGTTGGTTTTCATATATTTAGTTAGATATCCAGTCATGGCAGTTGTTTTTCGTATATTTCCAAAGCCACATAACTAATTATTATCGATGCCATGATTTATTGGTGCCATTAACACCTATAAGTTTCATACAGCCAGTGGTAGGTTTGTTTTATTGATCACTACAGCCAGCATATACATAGCGATTTCAGTGATGTAACAGTAAGGTGCACAGCACAGCAAAGCTAAGCATGATCCCATATGTACCTACAAGTTTCAAACAGCCAGCAGTATGTTTGTTTTACCAACTTATTTGTTCTTCCTTGGTTGTTATGTTGTTTACATTTGCTGAACATCTCGGGGAGGTTGAATTGTCCTGGGAGGTTGCAATTCCAGAGATGCAGAAATGTGCCAAATTGGCGATTTTCAAACCGCCAAGCAGTGGGCTAAAGCAAATGTTAGGCAAATGATCCCTACAAGGTCAATCTAAACTTTAATTTATAATACTTAGTTTACTTGTATTACTTTCTGACATTCACGCTATTGTTTTAGACTGACATAGCACTTCTTACCTAATAGCTAATGCCGTTACGGCAACTTTGACGTCATACATGTGAGAAATAGGGTTTTTCATTTGTTTTCCCCCCATGGTTTACTGCTTTTTCTTTTCAGTGTATTTTATACAAATATATGCTAATTTTATCTTACTTGCTTGTATAAATATCGCTCGAGTTAGAGCAAAGGTGCCCCTGGAAGCACACACAGTCGGACTCACAAGCTAGTGAGATTCGCGTGTCAGAAGTCTCTGTGTGAGATTATTTTGGTTATACAAATGTTCTAAGTTTATTGCTTTTAATGTTTTCAATGTTTATTAAGGTTCTGAATAAACTGTGTTTTTTTATATTTTATTCCTTATTTATGAACACACCCCATGCCAGATAACTGCAGACTGTCATATTGCCACTCTCCGTGATAGCAAATTTTCACCGAATAGAGAAATAAGTTATATTTTTATCATATAATTCCTAAACAAAAAAAAAGTTTTACAAAAAAAAATTAATTTGAATGAATTTTAAAAATTTTTAATTTTTACAGAAAAAAATAATTTCAATATTTTAACACTTTCATTACAATATTTTATATGAATACCAATCTTATAAACAGACATTTTTAAGGCTATTTTACCAATATTTTTTTAAGTATAATTTCATAACCTGGGGGATACAGGAGCAAAATACAATAAGAGAAGCATAAATTCAAGCAAAATACAGCTGTAATTTTGCAGATATTTATGAAATGCAAGGTTAATAACTGCAATACTTATACTAATTATAACATACTTAACAGGCTACTGCTGATTATATTCTGCTGAGATCATGTGTCTTGTCTATTAAAGCTTTAAATGATTTTTAAAAATGAATTGCAAATGGTATACTTACCTCAATGCCATTAATTTTTGCTCCAATTTAGAATTTTTGTTTAAATTATTACCTAAACTTAACTACTTTGCTCACATACAATGGACTAATACTTTTTCCTTTAAGATCCATTAAAACAATGTAGAAATACATTGTACAAAGTTATGCAAGTCATAATCTGCCTCATATGCCAACATTAAATGCAACAATTTGTTTTCTTACCTACATAATAACTAGTTACGTCTATCAATTTTCTTTCAACTTCACTTACTTAATAAATCCATATTAAATAAATTTTATACATATGTTGCAGGTATTTTTACTCTTAATATGTTACAGTCAATTCAAAAACTGCCATTGTACATAAATATCTGAAGATTTATCTAGGTCTGGATATATGAGTCATCTATATATATAAAACAGTTCCGTAACTCACTGACTCACTGACATACAATGCACAGACCAAACCGCTGGATCTAAAGGGCCGAAATTTTGCATGGCGATTCTTCTTATAGTGTAGGGGTGCACTAAGAGAGATTTTTGAAAAATGCTTCTTAGATTTTTTAAAATTAAATTTTTAAGCTGTTTTAGTAACTTTTTTTAAGTTTGCATCTAAAATAATAATTTGAGGGTTATAAAATTTATATCACGAGAAAGATCATAAAAATTCTTTTAAAATAAGATCTTTTTCGAATCTTTACCTCCATTTTCTGATTTTTGGTGAATTTTTAAAGATTAATTTTTAGAATTTAATTTATTAAATGCTGATCACATGATTTCTTTTTCTTGGTACTGTAAATAAATTTATCGTCACGTGCATAACAACTAAATAGACAAAAAAAAAATTTTTTTCTTGCTAATGCAGCAGACGATTGGACATTATCCAAAAAAATATTAATAAAAAAAATATTATATCCAAAAAAATATGTTCCTCAAACTGTACTATATTCTTTAGTATGTCCTATTAGATTTAATTTGAATATTTTCTTCTACATTATTTTGTCTATAAAAATATCCCTTACGATTTTTTTATATATTTTTTTTGTGTTTTTTTACATCACTTGTATACATTGATCATCGTATTTATTATAAATATATATATATATATTTATTTTTTTGGCATTAATTGCATACATTGACCATTGTATTTAATTTGAATGTACTCCGTAGCGAAGTGCGGGTTTTCAGCTAGTCTATAAATATGCTTAGAAATATATTTTCAGTATGATCATTCCCTAAAAGGGGATATTATATTAATAATATATGCATATAAATATTTTTTCATTTTACCAATAAGCATTGTTTGTCAATGGAAAATTCTGTGGGTATGCTTCTACTTTCTCTCATATCCTCAAATGAATGCTGGACTGAGGTCTTGTAGTATGAGCCAAGGGACATAAGAAACAACATATTTTCATCAAGTTAGAAATTTCACTACAGGAGAATGAAGGAACAGGGTGTTTCATCATAAAAAAGCACCGAAGAGCATATTTAAGTATTTTAAAGGGCTCTTCATTGTCAGTAACTATAGTCAATCACTTTCAGCCAGGAAACATTAAAATGCATTCACAAAACCAACTACACTGGCATTCCTCAATTTTACTGAAAACTAGCTAAAATGAACAAACCACCTGATTCAAAATCAATTGTTAGAAATTTTCAAAAATGGTACTTACCCAGGAACAGGAACATGACGTTGAGGCTTAAAATTAGCGAGGTACTGTCTACAATCATACATTTCATTTTCCATACCTTCCTGAAAGCCAGAAATATTTTCATCTCTTTCTAGAACGGCTTTCACCAATTCAGGCAGCATTGGAGGAGCTGCAGGTCTCTGTACATGCTTTTTATCAGTGATCTGAGCTAATTCCGGATGTTTGTGCTCACTTGAATTATTTAAGAACTTTTTACAACCATTTTCAGCATCCTTGACAGGAGTCACACACCGAATAGGCGAGGTATCATGTATTGAGGCATTAGGATTGCAATTCTCAACACTCTCCTCAGAGAGTTCAGCTTTAATAATAGGATTTGGCTGTCTCTTTTTCACACATCTGCTTTGTTTTTTGTTTGCCACATACCTAGCACGTTTCCTCCTAATCATTTTTCGACTCCACATATTGCACGGTTTATTGCAATCTCGACTCGAATCCTCAGAGTTTTCAATGAGGTGTGCTTTTCCAACAGGAACATCGACCAAAGGCTCCTCAGAGCAATCCCCAGCATCTGTGTCACTGTGAAGACTGTCGTCTGTGACACTGCTCAGCTCACTTTCTTCCCCACTTGAACTGTTCTCGACAAACTGATTTTTGTTCTCGACAAACACAGCTGGCCCAACACGCCCGGCACAGGAGTGATGCCATTTCCGTCCATTCTGGTGCCTTTGAGATGTAGTGCGTTTCCTGTGAGCTTGCTTCATTAGCTGCTTATGTTGTTCTACATCACAAGGACTACTAGAAGGGCTGCCTCCAGTGTGTTCACTTCCTTCGATGCTACTTCGAGGACGATCACTTATCTGAGAACTGTCCAACTAGAAAAGGAATTTGACACATTTTCTATAGAAAATGCCTTTAAAATTGATAAAAACAGGTATAATATTCAAATTTATAAAAAACTAATAAATATGAATACACTGAAACCTGTTTTTGTACGATTTTTTTTTGGGCGGTATATGAAAATTTCAATTAAATTAGAACATAATTGATGAAGTTATCAATAAAAAAAATTAGTACGTTTGATTGGCCATTTAGTTTTTTCGATTTTTGATATTTCATCACATTACATATACTGATTTGCAAATAAAATGCAGTATTGCATCAGCCAATTATTTTTTTTTTTCAACCAATTTACTTTACATTACATATTTATTGAATTATATAATCGCATTATTGAATTGACGTCCTTCAAAGTGCTTTCATATTCCTGGACCATTAAGATAAGATTCATTTCAAAGCGTAAATTGAAGGTAAATTTATTAATTTATTATCTACTCGTGAAGTTTTGTGCGATTTTTTTATGCGTTTTCTTTTATGCAGTCCCTATCCACTGCACAAAAACTGGTTTGTGTGTATTCTATTCATAGTTTATACTAAAATATACATAATACTAAAGTGTACATAAATGCTAAAATATACATAATTAAAACATTTAAGAGCTTTTTTAGAGTACTTCTAACTGTTTTGGGGGAAAATGTATACTCATTTAATTGTTCATTAATAAAAAAAAACTTTTTCTCTGAAATTTGTAAAAAACTACAAGAATTATTTAAATGCATAATCTAATGGAAGTAAAATAATAAAATATTAAAACTCAAAGTGCAATATGTTAGTGATTTTCTGTATTTTGCCAAAGTAAATTGAATATATATCAGAAAACATGATATCTGTTTCTAATAAACATAGGAAAAGATTCTATCTATCTATATAAACATTGTAATGCAATAAATTTTTTCAACATTCACCCAAGAAGCATTAACAAGAAATGTTGGTTGCTTATAATCAGGGCACCGTATAGGTGAACCAACATCAATAACTTGTGACACCACAATTTAGGCCGAGCATGCACAGTGGCGACATCTGACTTCCTGGAAGGACTTTCCAATCTAAAAATTTAATGTGTCCATATCCAGGTTAAACACAAAGGTATTTAAAGGCACTTGTCCCCATTTGTATAAGCACACTCTGTCCGAAGCCCAATGCACTATCACCAGGCTATCCGATAAGTCAAAGGGTTAAATACAACGGCAAATAATGGAAAAAGATTTTTTTATTTGGTTGCCCACGGCCAAGCAGTAGATGACAAACAACTAAAAAGCTGCCATAATATGTTGCAATTTATTTATTTATCTTTTGACTACAGACTTTACTTTTAGTGTGTGTATTTATGATATCCAAAATTATTTGGAAGACTTATAATATTTTAATTATAATCTTTACCCCTCTATCTACCAATAAAATGGTAAACAAGCCAAAAAATTGTTTCAGTCATCATATTTTAATTCACTAGAAGAAAAAATAGCTCTGTGTAGTTCAGTGGTTTTTAAAAAAATAAAAATTTAAAAAATATCATCTTTTATACCAACTTAAGAAAATTCTCACCGTGGAAAAAATTTAAAATAGAATAAAGTATTTTAAATTCATAAATAGTATTTCTTTACAAGAAAATAAAATTACTAATAGTCACAAGATATATTATAAATTAAAAAGCCATAACATAAAACACAAAATAAGAGAAATTATACTATTTTCTTCTAATGCACTGATTTATAAAATTTCATCTCAAAATTCGTTTTGAAAATTTGAAGTTCTTATGATTTATCTTCATACAGTGGTACCTCTGAAAAGCGGACAGTCACGGGACCAAAAGTTTTGTCCATTATTAGGAGGTGACCGCTATTGGGGAGGACAACCTTTTTATAAAAAAAGTTTTTGCACTTTTGACATTTGTTTGAAAATTACTTCTGCAATTTTAATTAAAAAGGAAAAATTAGTTAGGTAAGAAAAGAATAACTATTTACTACTTTACCTTTTAATTGTGTACTAATCCTTTTATCTTGCATTAAATAATCCCAAAATACAATGTATAAGAGCTAAATTATTTTAATTACTACTGGAAAAATCTGTTAACAAAGTTTGATATTTTTTTTTTTTTTTTTTTTTTTTTTTTAAACTTAGCAAACCTGTTTTTCAAGGTGAATCTTCATAAGATTTAGCTTTTCTAGTCCCTCCAAATCCTCATTCCTCAGAAAGAACTGTGTTTATTGTTCGCTGAATTTCAGTGCCTCCGAATAATCTTTGATTTTGCAGTCTTCGATTGGCGATTCCTCATCATCATCCTCAGAAAGGGCCAGTGCTTCAGCGGTGTCCCAATGAATGAAATTGGGAACATGCAGGTTTTCTTCCTAGATGGATAAATCATCATCGATCTTGACATACTTTTCAACACTGACATTTGAATCCAAATTGGCTAGTAGATCCATAAGTTCTTTTTCGCATTTTTCAGTAGTACTGTCAGTTGCCACTTCGCTTGTACTAAAAAATCCCGCCTTCTTAAAACATTTTAGAACACACCCAGGTTCCACCTTTTTAAGGGCTGACGTAGTCCAAGAAATTGCCTTCAAAAAAGATACCAATTTTGCCATCTCTTTGCTGGATTTGCAGGAGATAATCTGTGAAAGCACAGATTATCTCAGAAGCATTACTTTAAAGCTGCAGATAATTCCCTGATCAAGTGGCTAATAGCATTAAAGTGGTGTCAGGAGGCAAGAAAACTAAATTGACATTTTCGAGCTTTAAATCATCAGGATGGGAACTAGCACTGTCCATGAACAGAATGATTTTTCTCTTTTGACTCCACCAACCAATCGCTCATGATCTCTGGTCATCCACACTTTCTTATTTGACTTCTCCAAAACACTAAGTTTTCATACATCAATGTTCTTGAAACATCTAGGCTTCTTAGCTTTTCCAATAACAACTGCAGTTTCGAAGTCTCCCAGCATGTTGCAACACAGCAAAAGAGTGAGCCGCTATTTTGAAATTTTCCCGCCACTACATTTTTTACCCTTAAAACATAAAAGTCATAACACGGTAAAAGAGGCTAGCCTCATTGGCATTGAAAATGTCTCTGTCATTATATCCTTTGCACAAGGATTTAAGCTTTCCAATCCAATCTGTTACTTCATTTGAATTTACAGATTTTTCTTCGCCACAAATCTGTTTAAAAGATATGTTGTAATGTGTCCGGAATTTTTCAGCCATCCATTTGAGGCCTTAAAAGCTTCTAATCTCAAACTTTCACCGACTTCTCTGACTTCTTCTTGGAGCAAAACAACACTTGCACGAGCAGAATGGAACCATTTTATCAACACTTCGTCAATTTCACTTGTTTCTGTCTTACGAAACTTCAAATTTTTGTTTGAATTCTGGACCCACATTTTTCAAATTCCTTCTTTATCCTTCAAAAGTTTACTAATCTGCATTTTACCAATGTGGATACGCTCAGCTTTTCCTTTTCAGCAGCTTTGAAAACATCAATTTTTTCTTTCAAATTCAATCTCTTCCTTTTCGACATCATTTTAACACAATCTGAATCAGTTTGCACTGTTGCTCTAAACTGAATAGGCAAGTAAAGTTTTAGCCTCACCAGTGACTGACGACCAAGCCCCCCAAAACAGGTTTTGTGCCTCTAAATTCCGAGAAACACAGGGAGTTTTGGAAGAAAGAAAGGGTGAGGGGGCAGAAGAATGCCATTGTGCACATTTTGGGGAGGAGTCGGGAAAAGTTTGTTGTAAAGACGCATAAATATATATTTTTAGCTTGCTTGTTGGAATAATTTTGAAATGTTTGCCAAAATAATTGAAAGTTTTTCAAAAATACCTGTCTGCTATTTGAAGTGTCAGCTGTCCAGAGGGAATAACATAAATTGACTGAGACTCATAAAAATGTCTGTTAATTAGAGGTGTTCGCTATTTGGCAGCGTCTGTTAAGAGAGGTACCACTGTATAACAAAATTTTTTAACAGTATGTGCAAAAATAAGAGGTTCAAACACAGAACTAAACCAATAATTTTTTCATGCTATTTTAATACAATAAGGGTTCTGGATTTCAATAAACCCCTGAAGATATTGTTTAGAGACACATGAACAAAAATTTATTAAGCAAGAAAAGCCTTCTACCTCACTTGCTGTATGAACATGTCGAACATCACTTCTTTCATCTTCACTATTACTAGCCTCGATGCTCACGCTCCTCTCACTGCTGCTTGGCTCTCGTTTACGCATCAGACCAGATATCTCGCTACCACTCACACCTGCTGAGAAAAGAGCCACACAGCATTAGCAACAATTAACATTCGAGCATCAGAAATGCAATAGTGATCAAAAGAAAATTTGAAATTTTTTCACACCAAAAATGTCACACTTACCCATATGTAAAGCTCCTTTCATTAAAACGGAAAATGGACTATGTGCTGCTGCATGATCTCCCATCTCTGACACAATCATTCCCGAAGATGTATTTCCATTCGACCAGATAAATTTGATTAAAGCAGATGCTAAAAGCAAAGTCTGGAAAGATAACAAGAAGCATAAATTCAAACGTGCAATAGAAAGATTGACCTCAATGATCCTCTTAAAATAATGGATGTTTGAAAACCAAGCTCAAAAAAATGTTTCTCTTCTTAAATATGCATTATCAACATGATTGCGAAATTCATTGACTAGGAGATCTTTGATCCACCATACTCACTGATAATGGGATGTTATGTTTATATTTCTGGTATACAGGGACCACAACCAAAATTAACCAAAAGAAGAGGGAAAGTAGTCAGAATTTTCTAAAGGTTATGGTAAATGTCCTAATTTGAGTCAATAACATGACACAAAATAGATGATCCCATATTTTAAGAACACACACACTCGACTGCATTGCTAACACCAACTACTTTGACGCTTACACCTACACTCATTTTCTTATCCTTCCCCCTGCATACCAATACTTGGGGGTAGAAAGGTTATGAAATAAAGATGAGAATCAAATTTCACTATATGAATTTAAAAACTATGACCAGCGAACTGTGAAAGTTGTTATCCTGGTATACATCTCCTAAAACTTTAGATGGAAAAAGATTTCCAAAGAGTGGGAAAAAACATGTACTACAGTTTGAAAAATTGGGAAAAGTAGTGAACTTTGGGCATAATTGAAATGAAAATAAAATTAACTTACCATAGTTTCTTTATTTAAAGGTAAAATTTCATCTAGTCAATAGTTTATTAAAATTAACTGAAATAAATAATTTTAATAATTTAATTATTTAAATTATTTTCAGAACTAAATTGAATTTTTAAATTATTTTAATAATTAAATTCAATTATTTTAATTATTTTATTAATTTAACTATTTAAATCATTTTAACCACTAAATTTAATAATTTAAATTATTTTAAATAATATCAATTAAATAACTTACTAAATTTAAGTAATTATAATTTTAATAAAATAATTTTAATAATTACATTTAAAATGAATTATTTTACTTTGCATATTAGAGGGCATATTTATTTAGAAAAGCATGTCAAGTTGCTGGCAAAGAAGCACTGTCACAATGAGACGACATTTCACCAAGCTACACACCATCTTATTAGTTTGACACCAAATTAACACAGCCAACAGATTTTTTTTGTCTTGCAAATAAAAAATTCACAGGATTCAAAAAACTAAAAAAAATCTGGATTTTTGACGAAACTCGAAATTTAGAATTTCCCAGAGAAATGTATACAATAAAAAATTAAGATTTTTTTTTTTTTTTTAAATTTCTAGCATCTGTAGATGTTTTAATTATTATATTTCAAATTCTTGATATTTTCAAAATAAAAATATTTTTAAATTAATAATATTTTCAAAATTACTTTAACAGGATAAAAACTGTTGGATTATCCCTGCATTAAACTTGACATATTGACACTGGTGAGCAGCATTATAGTGAGTCATTAGACTAAACCAATTGTTTATTTATATATATATATATATATTTGGGCAATATATAAAGCATTCTCATCCTGGTCAAAAATGATACAAACAGAAAACACGCAAAAAAATTATTAACTTCATTTTCATAAACACAGCTGTTCACAACAATAAAGTGAATTTTTTTTTTATCACAACTTGAAAATGAGTACTTTTTAAAAGGACAGAAAATTAATTTTAAAAAACTTAAGGATTTGAAAAACAAAAATAAGTACTTTTCAAAAACAAAGTGAGAGGAATACACCTGGTCAAGAAAATAATTACCTGTTCAGTCTGTTCTTTAGTCTCAACATTACATAGCAATTTATATAAATGCAAAACTGGAGTCACTTCAAGATTTTTGATGAGAGGTGGCAACAAATCCAACACCTGCCGACTGCAATGCTTCAGCTGGGCAGCAGACCAGACAGCATCAATGTGCTCATTCGTAATACGACCTTCCATTGCAAGGAAATTCAAAATAATATGACTCTGCTTTATTAGCTGTGAAAGAAAAAGGGATAATGATTGTTACAAAATATTCATCACTAACAACAGGATTACACCCAATCTTTCAAATAACACAGTCAAACATTTAAATACAGTTTTAGATATTCAATCTGAAAGTAAGAGCCAGAGTTCACTTTGGAAGAAATCCATTTCAAATAAATACTCATTACAAAGAACACTTACTAAAATTATTACGTACTTTTTAACAGACATTAAGATAAAATTATGAGATTTTTTGTTATATATACATATTTTTTGTTCCTGACTCCCCACATTTTGCTGCGGTCACATTAATTAGGCTGACTGGCCACAATTGTCTCTTTGTCAAGCACATCTTTTCCAGAATGGTCTCGCTGATTCACCCAACTTTGTCATGCCATTCAGGCCAATCTATAACTGCTTTACATCTTGACAAGTGCCCTGCACTTTTGAATTTCAAGTCTTTTGTCTTGAAGTAGTGGTGATCTAATGGCCTAGAGGCATTTGTAAAATAAATACAGTACACAAATTTTAAACATCAGTTTGCTTTTTTTAGTTTTGGCAAAGGAATAAAGCAATTTTATTGAGGTAAGTTTTTCTACTTTTATTACTATATAATCAATTCTGAGTCAATAAGGTCGATGCATTTTTTTCTGCTCTTGCTTTGACACACTTTTGACTATGAGATGAATGTTTCTGAATGCTCTCCATTTCTTTCACATTTCATTTTTGTTGGTTGAAAAATGCATTTTAGTGTTTTTTTCTTTGTATTTAAAAGCTGTTTTAAGGAAAATATGGGAGGAGCCCTAGAATGTATAGAAACCATAAAAGGGGGTCCACAACTCAAAAAACATTGAAAAATGCTGGTGATGATGATGATGTACCTATGATGAAGCCTATTCAAATAGAGCCATGGGCAGAGATGATGGCCCTGGCAATCTGCACTATATTGTCATTGTAGAGGTTCGTGGACAATCAAAAGAGTGCCGTCGTCAGTTATCAGTTTCAGTAAGTTTGAGAAACACTGGTCAAGAACTATCAAGATATATATTCAAGGGTACAACACTTAAGCAAGAGTTTTTTAATATCCTTGCTAAATCAGAAACTGTCAGAAAACAGTGCATGCAACAGCTTACCTACCAAATAAAGCCCTATACGCATATCCACTCACATACATAGAGCAAAGAAAAAATTCCAGTCAGCCTATAGACGTATACTGTTGGATAAACTTGGATCCTTTTTTAGCTTCTCCAGAGGTGAAGATAGAAACATGTTATACTTGCAAAAATTCAAAACAGCCTACAGAGAACCATTTGACACCAGCATTTGTAATATATACATGCACATGCACTTCTATAGACACATGCATACTGATAATCTCAACATTTCCACTTTTTTAACCTATTCCCAGCATGCATCATAACAGAGGATAGAAAAAAGGAAAAAATTGGTTGAGCTCAAAAAAAAAAGAGACGAGATGAGTTTGGAGCTTTAAATTCTCATACATATACACAAACAGAGTAATAAATTGCTTACCTCTACATGTAAATTTGGACCAAATATGCATTCAATAATTTTGTTACTGATTAACCAATTGGCTAAATCATTCCCAACATTTTCTGCTTCAACTAAGCTTTCATTATGACAAAGTTCATTATACATATTAATATGACTCTGAAATAGACAACACAGGAAATTAGGAAAATATATATGATAGGATAACAAATATACATAAAATAAACTAACAAAAGTTGCTGATATTATAAACACCATTATTAAGCCCATCATGAAATTAAGTTTTTGACTGAATAATGATACATAAGCTGTTCAACAAACACAAGAGTGATTTTTTCTAAACAAAAACCATTTCATAGCAGTACAGCAGAGAAAGATATGAACAATTTAATAAATTGCCCTTAAAAGCAAAGATATTTCCCCATCAAAAACTGATTACATTGAGAATTTGAGGTACTGTATATTAAAAAATTGAAATATTATAAAATATTTAAAGTAAAAATGTAAAATATTCAAAATTTATTTATCACTGTTACATTACCTTCTGAAAGGAAAAGTACACAATAATATCTAGTACTGATAGGCTATCCAATTTAACAACTTATATGAATGAAAATCTTTCTACTAAAAATGATCCTAAAAATTACGCTAAGTTTTAATTAATTAAAACAATCTAAATGCATAAAATTAATTACATAGATATGTAGAATTCTGATTTTTATGTAATTTTTTTTGTTTTTCACAAAATATATCACAAAAAATGTATGTCCACTCAGATGCTAAAGCTTTTCTGAATGAACAATAAACAAATAAATAGGAGCAAATACAAATATTCCTTATTTTTGGATATTCATGGCAAATCATTTTAAATTTTAATTTTAGTATTATGATAAATTTTTGTTCAAGGTTTAAAATGCATCTCTTTAAGGCCTCAGAGGGAAAAAAACAGCCTTATTTTAGTTTTAGTACTAACAGCATGTTTTTTTTTATATCCACAAAACATTTTTAATTTATGGCTTCATAAGATAGACAGATTATGATAAATATGACATGACTACAAAATGATAATTACATTAATTTGAGATATTCCAGCGAGGCGCATGGTGAGAGTAGTGCTGCTGAAATATTTAAAAGCTAAATCAAGACCTTCCTTATCAAAAGTAGCATGAGCATCGAGGGGATCTTTCACAGCAGTCCACATGAACTCGAACATATTGCGATTCCCCACTGCTCTCAAATGACTATCTTTCACTTGACATAAATACCTGCAACAGAAATCTCATTTCAAATCAAGAACTGCCACTAGACATATCTCACAGGGAGGAAAACTAAAATCTCACCTTATTACACAGGATCTTAAAGGGACTAGATGTTGCATAATGGAACCTATATTCATCCACAGTTTCAGCTACACAAGAGAACAAAACAATTTAACGATTGCTACTATTCTCATGCACTCACAATAAATTAGAAAACATAAAATGGTTTATAAATAGCATTAAAATTCATACATAAGCTGGTGAAACACCAACAGCAATATATAAAGATGCAAACTATTAAATATACAAGATTTTAGTTTTTCCCTTTTCTTTGGGTTTTTTATCATTCATGTCTTGGGATAACAATTTTAGAACTTTCCTGAATTTTCCACATATTACACAAAAAGATCTCATAAAATTTCATTCATTTAAAATAAAATACATTTATTTTCTATTTATCGGTAAAAAAATCAGTGACATACATTTATACCCCCCAAATTATACAAAAATAATATTATTACTAAAATTACTTCATTGAAGCACTTTAACCCTTTGAAATCTGAAGATGAGTAGCCTGGGTTTGCAATTAAAAGATATCCTTTTTTTAAATGCTTTGAAATCGGTGTTCTTTACCATACAAATAAATTGTTGAAATATATCTATTTTGATTCATTATTTTGCGGCTTTTAAATTTTTATATAATTGTTAATGGGGGTAGCATACACAAAATTTAGCACAATAAAGTTACATCAGAAAAATAACACACCCATTCTCTTTTGAAATATAATTATACTTGACATAAACTTGATTGCCCATTCAATAGATGTTACCATAATTTAGTCATTCTTACAGTAGTTAACCGTAGGTTACAGAATGTAAATATACAATACCTTTCTCTATAGGAATCATATAATTCAATATTCCTCATCTACAAAATTCTATAATTATATTCTGAATACTTTTAAAATTCAAAACAACTTCACAAGCTATCATAATGCTATATTGCATGTAACAAATGCACTTGCATAAGCTAGTTTTGCTCAATGCGAAAATTAAAAACACAGGAAGCATTTAATTCATTTGTGATGTTAAAAAGTGACAAACTGATTGTTGTCATCAAGAAAATATAAAACAAGAACTTACATTTGATATGACAGTAATCATTGCATGGGCTAAAGTCATAGGGAGATTTTCAGGTGATGCATCTTGAAAGCAAGCAATAAATAACTTCAAACCACCCTTATCACAAAAGAAACAAACATTGCGAAGAAGGTAGACTGGAATGTCCATGTCCTAATTCAAAATAAACATTATAAAAAAATACACTCATTTCTCGCATAAAAAACATTTATAATGTGATACTATTTACTATTTTTTAAAAGAATTCATTTTCACCATCCGGTTTGTTTTAAAGCCATGGTTCTGAACCTGGGGAGGCAGGAGTGATATTCGGGAGGGACACACAAATGGTTAGCAAAAAAATTTGTTGAACGTATTTTTTAACTTGGCTTGTGAAAATGAAAATTAACTTCAGTGTTTAGGTGAGTGATAGTTATTTATTTTTGTTCTTTTCCGGTTCTTTCATAGCCGGTGCTACTAGAATCCAAGTCTTTGTTTGGCTGTCTGGTTCACTACGGCATCGCTTTCTTAACCTTGTAGATAGCATATATGCCTTGGCCAATCTCAACTTTCACATTTTAATCTATCTAAACACTTTAATCTTTCAAAATTTTTGTAGGCAAGTTTCAAGCCAGGGGGGGGGGGGGGGTACCATAGGGTCTGAAGGTCATCCAAAGGAGGGCATAGATATAAAAAGGTTGAGAATCACTGCTTTAAAGGCATTAAAAAAACTTTTAAAGCTACAGGTAAGATATTGCTCAAGAGTTAAATATTATACTTGCTAACTGAAAAAAGAAACAGTAGTTAAATTCAATTTAAACATCTCAAAAACAAAAATAAACCTTAAAATCTAAGTCTTGTATTTCAAAATTTCAAATATATTAAGCAGCTAGACTTAAACTTTACACATAGCTTAAAGAACTTCACCAATAATCCATCTTCTTATATTGGGAATTTACACACTTGAAACATATCCTCTGAAGTAACACTAGATAATTCTATTACACCCACTAAAATTCTTTAAAATTGATGTAACAATAACAACCATCAGGATATTTTAAATTGTATAAATTAAAACTAGAAACTAAATTAAAATTACTGGTGAAATATATTTATTATCAATGCCATTAACATAAAATCAAATAGTCATTTTACTAAAATTCACTTATAATCAAAGTTTGTTTTACTTCATGCATCAGTTTTCAGTTTAAACTTTTAAATATTTTTCACAGAAGTGCTGTGTTTGACCCCTCACTATCGAAGAATGTATAGTAAAAATCTACTTCCTACAGCTTACTTTTTGTACATTTTATAATACACAAGTTTTAATCTATTTTGTTTTAATATGTATGTATACATACATTGAGAGAGAGAGATGAGAAGTAGAATTATAGGATGAAAAGCACAGTATGGCATTCTAGCCATTACATTTTAAGGATTGGTACAAAAAGGTAAAGAGGTAGAATATAGGGGAAAAAATTAAATGAATCACATCAAGAATTATATCTGAAATAAATTACTCAGCATAGTCTCAACCAATTTAAAAAAAATCTAGATATACCTTTACACAGAGCTGAGCAACCAAACCTTTGCTGATCCCAGAACGCAAAAGAAATTGAAGTTCACTGCATGATATGTCAAAGCATATCATGAAATGAACTTTGATGCACTGTCATTGAATAATATGTATATGAGGTTGGTTTAAGAATTTGCAAATACAAACATAGAACAAAATATCTTCCTTTACACATATGAAATGTTAACTTTCTGTAAGGTAAATACATATTGTCTTTCATTCTATTGTAGCACAGTAAAATGTCTCAAAACAACATCAATTATAAAATGCATAAAACATTGTAATAGAAGTCTTATTTAAATAAGTCTTATTAATATAAGATTTATTTAAGTTTCAACTAAGATTTTCACATTTGATCAAAACATAGGGGGTGATTCTTTTAACTGAAATTTTATATTTAAAATGGCTAACCTGAAGTTTACTTTATCAAAATAATGAATATTATGCAGGTTTGTATGAAATTCTTATCTCCTAAGAGAAAAAAAAAAGACTACATTCAATTGCCAATAAGCACTAACAAAAGAAACTCATAGGAGTCTTGATGTCATAAAAAATAAATTATTGTCGAATGATAATCTCAAAGCAAATTCTCCAAGATATAGGTCTGGTTTGGTTTTGAGCACTATGGTCAACTTTTTGCTACATGAGGGCTAATTATAATTGGAACCACTGTTTAAGCCAATTCCAAACGGCTAGAAACATCCATGCCAAGAGTGGAATCCACAAGACTCTGGTACCGAATGCCAGCACCCTAGCCATTCAGCCATCGTTCAGCTCTCTAAGATATATTGCCACACTGATTTTTTTCTTTAGACAGCTAAAACAAAGTTCATAAAAAGACTAAATAAAAAATTAATTCCATACATTCAGAGCCGGTCCCATAGGTGAAGCAGTGAGGCAACCGCCTCAGGTGCTGAATGGAAAGAAGTGCCAAAATGAAACAGTAAAAATATAAAAAATTTTAACGAATAACAAAAAAATATTAAGTCTAATCTAATAAATGTAGAAATTCATAAAAATATACAAATATAAGCGAATGTTTAGACTTATTTTTTTAATAAACTCCTGAATTTGAGATTATGAGGATTAAATTTTGAATGCCTATTTCTAAACGCAGTTGTAGCTCTAAGATTTCTACTAACTCTATCTGTAACTATAGCAACAGCTGAGTGCAGTTTTTCTAAACTAAAAATATTTAAGAACTATCTATGAACAACAACAACTCAAGAGCGATTGAATGATCTAGCAATAATTTCTACAGAAAAGATGGAATAAAAAACAATAAATTATAGAGATGCAATCAAACAATTTTCTGCAATAAAGGCTCAAAGAAGAATTTAGAAATTATTTTTATTACATAACAAATAATATTCAAATTTACTTACTTTTTCCAGTTTTTTTAAAGTTCTGTAAATTTTTTTTTAATTTCTGTGTTCTTTAAAAGTAAATACATATTTTCCAAAATAGACTATTACTAATAGAGATACATTCATTACTTAAGAATCTCTCCAAAAATTTGTAAAGGCTCAGTTTTGAAAACTTGCCTCGGGCATCACAATTGATCAGCCCCGCTCTGCATACAGTCATTTATATTTTATTTTACTTTTTGGATACTCAAATTAAGATACTTTTCATAAGAAATATAAAGAATAGACAAAATTTGTTTTACAGTTAATAAAATAATAACCATTAAAAAGCTATACTTACATCTAATTTTGATTGCATGCTGTGCTTGAAAGCCATATACAAAGGAAAATTCAAAAGAAAAACTTTCGAAAAAATATTGAGAATTTTTTCCCTGTCTTCTGATGTCCATAAACTCCAGTCTTCCTCGTGAGTATCCTTTTTGACAGGTTGGGTTGACTTCAATTGCAATGAATCTTTTTCCGTTTCTTCCGTAGAATTAGAAGAAATATTTTTGTCTTTTTCTTTAAGGACATGGTCTTTATTTTCATTATCTGTGGTCGTCTTTTTGGATTCATTAGTTTTAAGTCCGCTGTTAAGGGACAACTGATCACTTTTCTGTAGCTTAACATCCCTACCAATTTGTTTTAATATTTCAATTATACTAAGTGCAAGACCTTGAACAAGAGCATTAAATCTGTCAAAATTCTTGGGATCTTTAAAACAACATGTGCACTGCCTGGAAAAAAAGATACATAAATTCTAAAACTGATTAACTCAGAAAAATATGCCAGTTGATTATTCAGATATTTCCACGAGATTATAGGCTAAAGCTAGACATTCATAAAATCACCTTAGGAAAGAGATAAATCAATTAAACAACTTACAAAATCTAAGTTGAAATAATTGCATCAGCTTTAAAATATACATTAAGGAGACAGATTTTATAGCTGTCAAGTGATCATGTAATAATTCCCAAATATCCAAGGAACATTTCCTCAAAAGCAAACATATCTAACTGTTTAATACTTATTGTTTAAATACTTGTGATTCAGTTATAGATACAGCCTTTAATACAGGTATTAATTACTGAACCAGATTTTTTTTTTAGAAAAATTTAAATATATCACAATTATTTACAAAATTTCTAAACTTAAAGTGAAAAATAAATCTTATGTAAAAATGTGTTGACAAGTCATTAATATTCCTTTATTATCACTTACAAAGATCTTTAAAAAATGTTACTTTTCTACTCAAACAATTTGAAATCTCACATATATAATAAGTCAGTACAAATAATTGACAATCAAAAAACCTTAAAAGAAATAGCTTTACCAAAACTATATAGATAACTTAGATATATAATATATAAGTGCATATAACAGAAGCTCAAAAAAATTAAAATACTATTACTGTTTGTTACCTTGAACAGTAAGTCACCATTTTTAATGAAAAGATTATTATATTTTAAATTTTAAAAAAAAAATTGCATAATTTGAATTTTTTAGGTACTCAAACTGTCATCTTTAGAATTTCTTCAAAATTAATATCTGTGATTAATTTTGTTACTTACATATTAACCCAAAAAATGTTATTACTATCTTTAACTGCTTTAAAATGCCTTTAAAAAGAGAAAATAATGATAGATGTATGGATATAGCAAGATATCTATAAAATTTAATCTTAAAAAGCAACTACACATACGCAAATGTATTTCAGATTTTTTTAAAAAAACCTATAGCTGATACATAAACTCAAAAGAAATAAATCTTTATTTACTATTACTCAGGTACATAAATGAGCCACACAAATATAATACGCTACAATTCTCATTTATGTCATTACATCATTTTCCTTATGTAATAATTAGAAGCAGCTTAGCTGTTGGAAATTAGCAGATTTGGGATATATTTTACCCAAAAGCTTCAGAATATTTTTTCCTGCTTCACAGATAGTAGAATGACAATTGTGTGATGTTCTTTTACTTCTCACATTTTGATAGAGAAATTTTTAATTTGTAAAATTATACCTTATCATATACTATTCATAAAATGTCTTTCCTCATTTTAGATAACAAATGTGTCACAATCATACCATAATTTTTTTCTTACTTCTATCATTTAAGAACATAAATTTATCATAAAAAACAACATAGAAACTTATAAACTTGTATAATTTCTTCAAATATAATTAAGAAAATTTTTATGCATGATTTCTACCCAATAGGTGAAAATATTACAAAATTGTTTTCTAGATACTTTGACCTACATTTCTGCTCTGCCACTTAATGAAATTTTCATTTTAAAAGAACTAAAGAGAAAACTAAATTCTTTGCAGTAATATCCTATATTTACCAGATTCATGTCATACACATATAAACGTTGTGTACATTTCAAGAGATCATTATACTAATCAGAAATTTAGGTATTTAATAAAATCTTACCTTTGCATCCATGACTGAACATATGCACACAGTGTATTCATTTCCTGCCTAAATAGATACCTAAGTTCCCCTTTCTTGATTTCATTTTCATCTATAGAAGGAAAATAAAAATAGAATTAGATTTAAATGACCACATGAGAATTTCATAAACAACATAATCTAAAATAAATTAGGGTGAAGTAAGGTAAGTGAAAACGCAAAATCATAATATGATTTTGCTTATTTAGATTCAAAGTGGAACTATATTAAAGCTCCACTTTGAATCTAAATAAGTTTTTAAAAAGTTGTTTTATTTAAATGAAAATTTGCATACATACTTTTGGTTATGTTCTACATTTATAGTTTTATATTTTTTTACATCTATTTTTTTTTGCCGTAAATATTTAAAGTTTTTGTATTTTGCATTCTCACTTGCTCCCGCACTTAAGCGAGAACATGGGTCCCAATAAATCACAGTTGCTTATAGCAAAATAAGTGGGGCAAGAGAAAGAATAGATATTTCATGCTGAACAAAAGGCATTTTTTTTACATTCTTTTGTTGTGGAGGTATTTGTTGTTCAAGTTAGCAGTGTCAGCAATGTCCGAATATTAACAAAATAAGTATATTTGTATTATTTGTTTTAGAGTAACAAATGAATGCTAAAAGTTAAAAAAAGTTTTCTTTTGCTTAAACCCTACTGAATATGGTAGCACCAAAAAGACACAGAAAAATTAGTTCACCGAGCCTTCCAGGCCTCAGCTCTTCCAGGAACACTAATAAGTCATCATCTGGTACAAAAGGCAACTCAGAAACAGTGACAACATGTAAAGCAAAAAAAAACCTCACAAATATAATCTAATACACAAAAACATTATAAAAGAAATAACCTTTCATAATAGAGTGCTAACATTTAAATATATATGTATATATTTCCTATTGTACCCAAAATATAAGAGTTTGATATTATCACAACCACTGTTTTGTCCCCTTTTTTTAAACATTTATATATTTCTTTAATCACTAGTGAATTTAATCCCTGCACAAACAAAAGCTTTCAGTACAGTTCATTAGTAAACTATTTTCTTAACAAAGATGTAATATGCCAGCCAACACAACTTGAATAATTTTATCTTGGATATTAAAAAAAAAATCAATAAAAAAGTAACGTATGACTTCCCATTTCAGTAGGTTTCGATGTAACATAAAACACTATATCTAAATAAATTTGCATAAAAATCCTCTTAAGTCACTATAAACTCAATCTTTAAAATTTATTTTATGCTTAAATTTTAAATTTGCTTTTTTAACTTTACAGCTAATTAGAATTTTATGAAAGAGAGATATTCAAACCCTATTTTAGCAATAATTTTTTCAAACAAATCAAAAAGAAGTATCACACTTCATGCTTTAGTTAAATTCTGTTTAAAAATATTTTAATTGATAAGAGTAAATATAAAGTTATTTTTAAAACTAAGAAATATAATGTAAAAAAAAATCAAGATTTTATTAGAGTAATAAATAAAACAAGACAATTAACAACTATGACAAGCTTTATTAAAAAAAAATAATAATAATTTTAAAAAAAACTAAATTAAATACGTATTGATTCTTACAAGCAATAAGCTAATAACTGGAACTTTTTTTTTTCCTCTAATGCGGCAGACGGTACTCTTGGACATTATCCTTACCGTCCATATGACATTGTGGTTTTTGCTGACTTTTTTCTGGGAGCACCGTATAGATGGACCATGTCCTGCAATTTTGAACCAAGTCAAGTGACAAGACCGAAACACTTGACCTGGCACCTCCACAGGCAAATTTAAGAACTTGGAGGACAATGTGATCATGACAGATTTTACGTGCACCAGCCGCCATTAGTGTACACAGCGGTGGATTTGTCAGCGACCGGCATCAAACCTCCAGCCCTCAGATCACTGGCTCGGTGCCTTTGCCAACCGGGCCACTGTACCCATGAACTAGTGTAGTTTATAAACACTTTCTAAATATCTTATTCCAAAAAACCATAAAAAAAATAAACAGTACAATGAAAAGTTCATAAATCAAAAGGGAAATTATTTAAATTTTCTTTTAATTTTATCTAGAACATACAACAATATTTTCACAAAATATGTGGAAATATTCCAAAACGTATGTACTAAATTAAAGATCAAAAACCCAAATAATGAATATAAGTACCTTATGATAATCAAGTTCATAAGATAAACATAGAAATTATGATTGAGAACTAATGATGAAATTTGTAAAACTAATCAGCAATATATAGCATTTATTATTACATAAAAATGTACAAAAGACTTGTTTATTCTTAACATACAAAGTAAAGGAATTTATTTTAGGCTTATTTTTTGATAACAGTTAAATTATAATGTAATATCTGATTTTTTATTAAATTTAGAAAATTATCACGTTACTCTCATTTTAAAATTGAATTATATGAAAATGACGATATTCAAACTCAAAATAGTTTACAAACATGTTACATTTACTGTACATTTTAATTATGGAAGTCTATGTTTAGTAATATATGGAATCAGAGAAATAACATTACACGATACTATCTGACTGCAAAACTTTTATGCTAGATTATATAAAACAGCCAATTGTGAAATGTAAAGCAAGTATTATTCTGTATGATAATAAATATTGTAGCACAGTTAAGAAGCTACAAGGAACTGACAAATTCCAATCTGAGTGAAAAAAAATCCTTCCAAGATAGATATCCTATATTAGTATATATCTTATAAAATATACAAATATATATATACATATTAATATGAAAATTGTACATGTATTTATTCAAATTAACACTTAACAACACAAACCATAGAAAAAGGGTTGTTGCTAATGCAAAGGTATAGATTTAAAAGCACTAAATTATTTTTTTAGAACATGACACTTAAAATAATGAAATGAAATCATAATTTACTATCACTCATCAATACTGAAATAAAGTGTTTAAATTTAAGCCTTTTTTGCACAGACATCTTTCAATGTGGAAACTATTAATTACACTGACATTCATGAATACTGTATCTATAAACACAATACGTTTAATATCCAAGCATTTTTCTGTAATATACGCATTTAATTGTAGTAAGCTGTACTAGTAGGAAATTGAATAAATTTACTATATCGAACAAGAGCTTCCTCCTGACGCTTATGAAAAACAAACATTTAATCTCAAAGCTCACGGGCATAGAGGAATAAATACGGCCTGAATTCAAAAAACAATTTTAAAAAACAATTCATAAGATGAATTTGTAAACGCATAGGCAAACATATAATTTCTGGCTTAAACATTTTGTTACATATTCATCGATAAATTCGCACTAATACAGCATTAAATGATTTTGATTCAGCGTACAGAGAATGAAACATAATAAGTAATCACATTGTTTACAAAATAACACGAGTTGATACTCGAATGTGTTTTCAGGAAGCACGAACGATAATATCGCCACTTGATGCTTAAAACAGAGGCAAAAATTACGAATATTATTTCCTGCCACATTAACAAGCATATGACCAATCAAAAGGCATAGTAATAATACTTCTCCAAGACAGAAATCAAAACAAAATAAGAGAGACGTAAAGCAGCATACATCTTTGAAGCAGTTCGATGACGTCTGAACAAATATCGCACATTTCCAAAGTGAACAAACGAACATTGGGGAATATATTCACATTAAAGAGGTTGATATTTTAAAATTTATCTCTAATTTTAAAAAAAAAATTATATCTAAGCAAAAATTAAATGCTGACAGAGTTCAACGCCATTATGCCGCTTTAAACACGCGGTTGATGCCACGGCATAAATTCATAAATATCAAGAAGAGCTTTTCTGGTTGATTTATTATCCATGATATAAAAAAAAATTAATGATTGCAATAAAAAAATACTTTTTAAACACAACAATTTCTGTACAATTTTTCCTAAAGAACTTACTAACTGAATTATTCATTCATGACGTGTTTTTAAAATCTGTAATAACTGATCAAGCCCGATTTTCAAAAATATGAAACCTAGATCACAAAACTAAATAATAAAAAGTTTAATAAGATTTAAAAAAAACCTCAGTGTGTAAAAATTAAATAAAAAGTCAAATATTGAGGATCTTAGCCTATGTTTTGAGGGTTTTGAGGAAGTAGTATAATACTGTGGTTCATAAGTGTGTGTAAGAACATATTTCGAAACTGTCGAACTTTTGAACAGTAAGTTGGTAGCATACATGCTAAATTACTTCAGTTGCCAGCCAAATGTTGCATCATATGATTTATGCCGCCACAAATAAATGTGATTCGAATGTAGAATAGCTCTTGATATTGCTTATATTTAACTACATTATTTAGGCATTTCAAACCTCACCCTTTTTTATTATAATTTCTGAAAAAACTGAGCACTGTATATTCATAAATTTGGTTGCTTTTCAGTGCTTCAGTTGTTCAGGCATGCTTTTCCTTGTGAAGTTTAGTATTCCTTCAGTTTTATTACATATAATTGAAATTTATTCATCAACCAAACTTCGTGTATATATATTATAAAGGTTTATTTGCTTTATCATTTTATTAATGTACTAGTTTCACAGCGTATATTTTATAGTATTGTTTACGTAACATCGAATATTTTTTTTTGAAGCTCTTGATCAACTTTCGTGAGCTTTTAATCATCATTTTAAGACTGTTTTGTGAGTAAACCCCATATACGTTCAAAGCTGCCTGTAATACATTATAAAGGTTGTGAATAGTTATTAATGGCACAAATATATGACAGAAAGGAAATAAGTGATTATTCTCTCTCGATCTATTTATATTGTATGAATAAGAAAATATTAGTCATAATAGGAACATCAGTAATTTCTTTATATCTTAAAAAAATTCATTGAATTACGCTTGTAACATGTAGATTCAGTTCTGTGAATGGTAGAAACTGGAATCTTTAAAAAGCTTATACGTGTATGTAAGTTTGTATGATTTTATAATATATATAAAAGTTCTTTTCAGTGAAGTGCACATCATATTAAAAGTTCATTTTTCAAAATTGATCTTTTCACTTCATTAAATGTACTGTTTAGCATTTTTTATTACATCAGTAATCCATACAGTTCTAAAAAGGAATTATATATTACTGACTGTCAAAAAAAGCTAAGAGCACATTGCTTTAATAAAAACAATTTAATATCAGACAAGATGCAGAGTATCATACTCTGCATCTTGTGTGTTTTAATTTATAAGTTAAATACAAGATTTTTTAAACATCTACTTTTGAATAAAACAAAATAAATGGTGCCATAAAAATGCTTTAGAAGTCTGTCACAGAATAAGCCAAATAATTTGAGAAAAAAACAGTTTGAAATCTAATGATATTTTCATCAAAACAATAATTGAATGAGTAGAATATGATAATTTGACACAAATTATGGCACTTATTCTCAGTTCTCTATTCCTTATTATAATCTCTATTCTTTATTATTGTATATTAAAATAAAACTATGTAAAGCGAGAAAATGGAATAAAATATTTTTCTGAATTTATTACATTCTACAGTTAAGTATTTTCTTAACCAACTAACTTAGAAGTCAGCTTTTCTTTCACAGTAATTTGATATTATCAGAACATTATTTTATTTTAAATTGACAGTTGGTACATTTTTGTGAGAAATCCAATTAAATATCATGTATATTACTACCATCTATTATGTTATTGAGTTCATTTCATTTCTATTAACTTATGCAGTAAAGAGTTGTCATTCCCGAGCATTGAACCCTTAAAATAATTTTTTTTTTTAAATATTCCTTTTGTTCAGCTTTTATGTTTTTTGAGACAGTAAAATTAGATATTCCAATTCAATAGAGTATAAAAGCATGAAAGCAAAATTAAAGTTAAAATATACAGTCAATAACTTCAAAGGCATGTGTGTATTATACTATATACAAACAGAATACTTAACATGACTTACCCAAAATATGAAGGTGTTTTTTTTTTTTTTTTTTTTTTAAATCTTTATTGCCTTAATAGAATATTTCAATTTAAATATAACACCTTTCAATAATTTGTTATACCACTTGCTCAAACATTCAAGTGAAAAAACTTGAATGGTGATGCAAGTAAGGTAAATGAAAATAGAACTAACAATCGAAAAAAATTTTAATGCTCTAACCAAAAAACTTAAAAGTACAGAAAAGGAGCAAACAAAATAAAATTAAACTGTGACATGTACAAGGAATTTGAGAAAATGTGACTAAGTTCTAGGTTATACTATCCAATTATTGCAATTACACTTTTGCGAAATATCCTAAAACTCTACAATTAGGAAAAATATTGCAGGGCTGATTTTTTTTTACTATTTTTGCCCTTCAGATTATAAAAACACCTGTTTAAATTATTCTTGTAGCTGTTATAATAAAGAAAAACTGTTCTTGTAGTTCAAGTACAGTAATCTTTTAACAATTAGTTATTGAGAGTGAATAACTACTGACTCAATTAGTGCAATTTTAATTTTTTTTAAGTTTATTATTAAAAATATCATATAACATTGCTTTTTGATGCTCTGTTGTTATTAAAACTGGCCTCACTTACTGAAAGTTACAGATTCTGTCATGCATGGGTTAGAAAATCACCAAAATTAGGTTTAGAGAGATTTCATTAAAAATTGCCTAACAGTTATAAGTAAGATACAATATCCAGAATGACATGTATGAGTTCTTATAAAAATAAAAAATTCAAAATTTTAAAATGAGACATTTCTCATCTTGTTAACTTAAGCATTTTATTATAATGTAAATTTATTGTGAATCTGGAGCTCAATTTAAGCATAATTATTTGAAACGTATAAAGCAGTGTGGAAGAAAAGGTAATTCATATCAGGCTAAATGATAGGCAACCTGTTGAAACACTGAAGAAATAATTTATAAATATCTAAACTTGTCTCGCATTTATTAGTAATTAACTAAAACTACTGAAAAAAGTAGTGGAAATTGGAATCTTATTTGTTGCAAAGAAAGGATTTCTCCAAATCAATTTTAATTTCTACAAGAAGTAAATACAATGAAGCTGAAAAATTAAGTGAATCATAGAAGAAAAATAAAGGGAACAATTTTTACTGCTTGCATATTTATGGATAAGGTATATGCTGATGTTTGTTTCTCTGCAGTATTTAAATCCACCATGAAAATTGTAGATATCATTTCTGAAGTAAAGGTAATTTTAAGTGAAAGGTTAGGTAACTATATTTTTCTGTCATATTAAAATTAAATTTTATTTACGTGCTTTCTCCTACCATTCTCTTAAAATCTGAAATTTGCATCATATTTGTTATTGATTGCATAATAAAATTTTGAATTTTTTTTTAATATAATAAAAAATGTTATCCATTTATTATATGATATGATATTCAATCTCTTTGGTGCCTCCCTATTTATTGATGTGTATTTTTTAATAATTTCAAGCATTATTGAGTTTATGATAAAGTCAAACCTCGTAATAATGAACTTCAAGGAACCAAAGGTTTTGTTCGCTTTATCCGGTGGTTCGCTATATCCAAACCATTAAGAAAAATGCTACAGTTCATAAAATGTATAACTCATTAGTTTCAATGTGTATTCAATAATGGTGTATGAGAAAAAATGATAAAATCTATTTAAAATGATCATTAATGAATTAAATTGATTACATTAAACTGACACAATACTAATTTAATTACGTGCAAGGGGAAAATGGTGGGACCAAAATTTTCGTTCGTTATAACAGGGTTGAACTGAACTTATAAAATTGCATTGATGGGAGCATACTACTTTTGAATGAGAATGTGAGTCTTAAATCTATTGAAAGTTATATATAGGTTGATAAATTGTTATATTTATACATACTAAGTTATAGTAAGTATGCATATAAATACATTAATATTGTGATATTTATCGATATAACAATACTCTGCATAGTGAATAGTGAATTTTTGATAGTACTCTACAAAACATTCTTGTATAACTTTCCATTATTTATAGGAGATATATTTTGTGTTTCTGATGATGCATATTTTATCTCTATTAATCCATATTTATAAAATCAAAGTATAATAAATTAATGGTTATTTTCATCTTTTTTTTCTAAAAAAAAAACTTTTCTCATGCTATTTATGTAAATTCATAGTTTAAATTCTAGTGATATATTGTAAGAATTTGAACAATTCTCCTGTTATTACTAATATACTTAATTGAGCCAATTATACATCAGTCTTTAACTTGAAATTCTTTTGTATTATTTTGTGGTTAAAGACTTCTCATTAGGGATTTAAGATTGAATCAATTAAAATGAAGTTTACGGGGGTCCTCAAAGGACTGGCCTCAAAGTTTTAAGTTATTTAAAACTTTCAACTTTTGACTTCTTTTTTCTTAATTACCTATGGTTATGTTAGAAGAGAGTATTAAATTATTTTTTGAAATTATATTTATTTTGAATAAACATGAAAAAAAATTTAACCACTTTAGCAAATCCAAATATTTTGTTTCCTCCAATTTTTATTAATTATATTCATATGTGAGAGTTTATAAAGGTTCTGTGTTAAGTAATGCAAACATTTACGGTACTTATGTATTATAGCTGAAACTTGGGGGCTCTTTGCTATTGGTGCAATATCATCTAGTCAATACCTAATTTCACCATGGTAACCTATATTCTAACTGCAAGTTGCAAAAAAGCATTGTCAGCAGCAGTATGTTAAAAATAATACAAATATGTATGCGGAAAACACATGAGATAATAAAAAAAAAATTGGCTGATGAAGAACAAAATTTCGATTATAAATAATTTTAGATCTAATATTAAATTGCGTACTAGCGACAAAACAGAAATACAAAAAAAAATATTCAAAATGAGTATATTAAGAGAAACTCAAATCATTAAAACAATGAGTCTTAGGATGCTTAAATTTTGCATAATGGTTGCTCTTATTCTCTAGGTGCTTGTTAAGAAATCTTTTTAATAAATTCAAATTCTAAGGGAATTAATAGACGGATAATCCTCCCCTCAAAAAAAACACACTGTATAAGGCTTCCTAGGTCTCTAGAACCACGTGACCTAGGAAGCTGAAATTTTGTATGGTGGTTTCTCTTAGGCTCTTGGTGCACATTAAGAAATCTTTTTTTAAAAATACAAATTTTAAGGAGGTTAAAAAGGGCTTAACATCCCTCCCCCCCCCCCAAAAAAAAAATAAACACTATATTTCTGGAACCATAAGGTCTAGGAAGCTGAAATTTTGTATGATCGTTCCTCTTAGACCCTAGGTGCACATAATTTTTTTTTTAATACAAAATTTAAAGGGTTAAAAGGGGCTTAATCCCCCCCCCTCAAAAAAGCACTATTTCTAGAACCATAAAGTGTAGGGGGCTGAAATTATGAATGGTGATTCCTCTTATGACCTAGGTGCAAACTGAGCAATTTGTTTTTTATGGAAAAAAAAGATTTTAAAGGGGTTTAACACCCCACCCCCCAAAAAAAACCTATCTCTGATGCCATACTTTTTTTTTTTTTTTTTTGTTAATTTGCTACTACCAGAAAATGTTTATTCCGGGTTGCATGATTTTTTAAGTGGTTTGCGGTCAAAAAATACTAGCGAACTACTGTTCTAATTCCCTGTGTGCTCACTCAGGAACATGTTTTAAAATAAATTCAACTTTTTATGGTGTTAAAATAGGGGCTTAAATCCCCTAAAATTATATATAAAACCCATTATTCAATATCATATTACTGTCTTTAAATTATAAGGTGAACTCTTGTGAGGAATGACAACTCTTTACTACTAAAAATAATTTAAATTTACCAAATTACGTAATTGATGGTAGTAATATATTTTGACGTGAGGCACAGGTATTATATTACAAACTAAAAAAATTTAAATAAAAAGATCAAAGCGAAGCTTACAATGTAAGCCTTAAAAGTGAAAAGCAATGAATCCCGGGAGCGATACTAACAAGGAATGCACATAATTGCCTCTTTACTGCCATTTTCTTATTAAGTGGCAAAGTTTCAGCTATAATATGTAAGTACCACATTTATTTTATTTTATAAAAAAACTATATAAATGTGCATGTTTTTATCAGCACTGATTCATATACGGTCTTTCGTTTGTTTTACTGCTAAAGTCAATAACTTTTATCATCATTTTTTTAAACATATTTAAAATTTGAATACATGCAAAATTAGTTTGGAACCCTAAAAATATTTATAAACATTTCTGTTATTGAAATCCCATTACTTTTATTTTTGTTCAAGTATTTTCAATAAGAATTGAGTATTTGTGATCTTTCACTAATATTTTAAACATATTTTTTTTAATAGGAGTCTATCTTCACTTTTTTCCACTGTGATTTGTAATTAATCATAACAGTATATTAAGAACTGCAGTGAAGGATAATTTCATGTTTCTATAACTGAGTATGCATGTTTTTTTATGTTATATAAAACATTCTCTGTAATTTTTTTAATTAGATAAATAAGCCATATCTATTTATTTATATTTTTAATATTGTGGTGATGTGGTTAAAATAATTGGGACAATAAATATATTTAAATTTTTTTTGTATGTCTCAGTGTATAATTTACATTTTTATACATCTTTTCACTTTCATTTGTTATTTAAAAGGTAAATTTCATAAAAAGAAAAAATCTAAGTTGTGTATCTGTTTTTTAAAAAAATATGAGGAAGAGGGAATTTTTGTGATGAAAATTATATAATTATCATGAATAAAAGAGGTATAATGTTTTATATTGAAGTAGGGTAAATCAATAATTTCTCAATACCTGTAAAAATATAAGATTTATTTTTTTTTAATCTGAAGTTTTAAAAAAAATTGTGCTAAGTGGAAAGCTTTTTATTAAAAAAATTCAAATCAAATAAAATATATACTTGGAAAATTATTTTGCTTCATTAATTTAGATTCTCTTGAACATATTAAATTCCTTTAGTAAAGTCTGAGATTTTGAGTAAACTTTTTTGTTTCATAAATATATATGTGTGTGTGTGTGTGATATAATACAAATATTCTATTTTCATTTCAGTAAGATTTACTTATTCTATTTAATTCAGTTAAAAATTGAAGGTACTTGTGACAACTCTCTCTCTCTTAAAGACATTTAAGATAGAGGAAATATCTTTAAGAGATGTCTTTCTTTATATTCTAAAAATTATCAGAAAATGAGAAAATTTTCTGTTAAAAAGAATGAATAGGTGTAATCTGTATCTGCAATCCCACACACAGAGCCTGCAAAAGTTGTTTTCCATGCAAGCTGAATTTTTGTCTGAAACTGTGCATTTGCTTTATCCTTGATTAAGTTAGCTGTAATTTGCTGGGGAAGTTACTTCTTCCCATACATTCCCTTACCCATAATTTCATTGCCAGCACAAAATAAAATTCAATAGCTCATGAGTTCAGTGTGTAATTCTATACCGCTAAATCAACAGCTGCTTCTAAAAGTTATTGAATCATTCATTGATGTGTCAACTGTTCATGGTATGAATTCCATATGCTATTTCATTGGATGCTATTTGACATCAATCCCTAGCTGTTTGATTTTTATCCTTATAAGCTCATTTATCAGTTGTACTACAGTATATTGAGTGGCAGGGCTGGCCTTAATCTTTGCAGGGCCCTTCAAAATACTAATATATATACAATAAATGATAAAAATATGTGAAGCATAAAAGACAAAAATTGGAAGATGGTTATATTTCTTTTTGAATACATTTATAAGAAAACAAAAACTAAATATTTGCTAGACTCCAGAGATTTTATTTACAAATTTTTCTAGATTTTTATCAGCAAAATCATTTATAATTTGATCTTGTTTTAACTTCCTGATTTCTTCATGATCTGTAGAAAGTATTGCAAGACAGTGAAGTATCTCTTGCAGTACTGTTGACCTCAGGTATGATATAATTCATTTCAATCTACAAAAACATCTCCTACCTACCCCTTTAGAAATAGGCTTAAAGATATAAACACCTTTGGAAAGCTAGTGGTTCTGTCATTTTTAACAAGGAATTGTAGGATTTTTATAAGGTTTCCAAAACATGAAGAAAGGTTTTAATGCTTCCATTTCTTTGACCAACATATACAGAGGCTGTTCACACATTTTTTAGACTATGTATATTGTATTCACAAAACTAAATTACATAAAATTCTTGTGTTTTAAATGTTCTATTTGACATCCCTTATTCTGAACTATCTTTCAACACCGCAATTTCCAGGATAATAATGCCTTTTGAAGTGTCAGAAGAGGTATTCTATCCCATTCCTCCTGAACAGCTTTCCAGAGTCCTGCAAGGGTTTTGGGACGACGTTTGGATAATGCAGATTTTAAAAGTCCGAAAGCACAAAAATCCATAGGTGATACATCGGGAGATTTAGTAGGGATATCAGTGAAGGGTATGGCCTTGATACCAGTTTTTTGTTCCATTTCTTTTAGGAAATTTACAGTGGATTTTGATGTGTGACTGCTAGCTTTGTCCTGATGGAGTCTCACAGATTGATGGCACTGTGGGTAAAGCGATGGTATTTCATTAAGAAAAATTAGCGATAAAATATGTTCCTGATAGTATTTAGAGTTAATCTTGACATTTTTTTCCACTCTCTTTATTTTTAATTTGCCATTATAAGAAAAACCAGCAACAATCATGAATCCCTTAGAAAAACTTTCTTTCGATTCTTTGAACCATGTACTTAAATTCTTTTTCTCCCCTTTTATGATAATAAATGGCTCCTTTTTTGTTGCAATCATTTAAATACACCCATGATTTATCTATTGTGACAATTGTTTTCCATTTTTCTTTGGATAAGTGTTTCTCATATAGAATTCTGCAGCGTGTCCTGCATTCAGCGATATGATTTGGAAGAAGACGATGCACATTGTGTTTTTTCGCTTTCTTAAGATTTAAATCAACGTTTATCATTTTGTTTACAGTGGACACCGAGCATTTTAATGATTTTGCAACTGGCCTTTGACTAGGGGGATTTTCTTTTAACATTAAACAACATACCTTTAATTAAAAAGTAAACCATAGAAATAAACAAAATTAAAATACAAGCATAGACTGCTAAATCACTATAACATAAAACATATCCTGCAAAGAAAACATTTTCAATAAAGGATAGCGCAGAAGCTTCATATCCCCATAATGAAAAAAACAAATAAATAATCCAACAGATATAGATAAAAATTATACTAAAAAAGTCAAAAACAAACAGAAATCAAGCACTATGGGCATCCACGCACTAACGGCAAGATTCTGCATAAGAGCCGGAACTGAACCATAAAACGACAGAGGTAATCGACAGGTCACGTCATCAGGGGGCCTAACCATGTCAATTACCTCAAGGGGAACTTTCTGAATAGGATGCAGGTACGCCCAAAAGACATCCCAAGGCCCCGAGTTCCCCAAAGAAGCAATTAGTCAAGAAGAAAATGAAAAGACAAACACAACTTACTGTATGGGCTCAACGCACCTTACAAGCAAGCACACAAAAAATCCTAATGCAATATAATCGGCTTCTACACACCCCAATTCCGTAAGTGACGGTTATGGCGAAACAGCAGCCAGTTCTATCCTAATGTTTACGTCATTGTAACATTACTATAGCTCCACCCCCCATTACAACTTAACCAAAACACAAATACTATTCTAAACAACTTTAAAAATTCCTGAGTCTAAATGCCATTTTTTTAAAACTTTTAAATTACCGAAATTTTTAGGGAAATCGTTTTTTCTTAAGTTTTCCTCGAAAATGCTACATGCCTCCAAAAAATCCCCAGCATTCTTACATATGTTTTTTATTCTGTAAAGTTGTGAGTAAAAAATATTATAATAAATTTTATAGTTTAAGTTGCTATGGAAATTGGTAAAAGTAATAACCTCGAAGTTAAAATCTAACCTTTTATCATAAATTCCTATTTTTATTTCCCTATTTTGAATTTTAATTTTTAAATCCAGATAAGTCGCACAAAGATTATTTTCGTTAGTCCGGTTCAAAGTAAGTTCCTTTGGGTAGATTTGATTAAGAAACTCCAGATCGTTACAGTTAAAAATTATGAGGTCATCAATATATCTAAATCCGGTAATATTATTTGAGTTAAGAAATTTAGTTTCGTAAAAATGTAAGAATAGGTTGGCAAATGCACTAGAGTAGCTATTTCCCCATAGGTATACCTTTTATCTGTTTAAAGAAACATAAGCCGTTAAAGAGATAGTTTTCAAAAATATTAAATTTACATAAATCAATCCAGTCACATTTTAAGATTAAAGTACTATCTAAATAAGCATCACAGATTTCTGAACATATAATCATTAAATTATCATGAGGAATACTGGTAAACAGGTTTTCAAAATCAAACGTGTAAATGCTATCTATATTCTTACTTTTTAAAAAATGTAGAATATCCTGGTTATTATTTATAATAAAGCTTTTTTCGGTAACCTTAATTTTATTTAGAATAATTTTTAAATATCTAAAGAACTTTTTACTGAACAAAATGTTATAACAATTTGTACTACAAGTAACAAACCTAAATTTAGTAGATACTTTATGGAATAGTTGAAGATGTCCATTTTTTCCTTGGATACTTGTTTGGAATTTTTGTCCCACTTGAGGCTCCAATTTGACGTTTTTTTCCTTTCTTGATGATATTACCTATCGACGCTTTAGATATCACAAAACCATGACTCTCTCTCACATCGTTTTTGGATAACGAAGTATGCATATTTCTCTTCGAAAAGAGCATAAATGTAGCCTTCGAACCACTGCTTTGTTAAAAATGCCATTTTGAATAAAAACAAAACTTTCAAGCCGCAGACCATAATTTTGACTTTTAAAAATATAGTACAATTGCAATTATTTCTTTTGCAGCAAACTATTTTTTATTACCGCTTACCAAAATGGTCTAAAAAATGTGCGAACAGCCTCTGTAGTCATGTGCATCTGCATGCTTTACAGACTTTGTTTGGTCATTATTCTGGATCATTTTTACATCTGTTAAGGCAATTTCCTTTAAGACATATTTTATATTTTTCTTTGTGCAGGGCCTGATTGGATCTAATCAGATTGGGTTCAATCAGCTTAAGACCCGCCCTGTAAGGTGGGATATTGCAGGGTCCATATTTTTCAAATTTAACTACCCTCTGAAATACCATTTTTGTTTGTCCTACTTTTAAGGGTTTTTTTTTCTTCTTTAAGATATAAGGGTTGGTGTATAACAAATCTATGGGTATGCCTATCAGGCACATGTGAACAATTTTTGTGGTAAATTTGTATATTGACCAAAATAATTGTGCTGGTTTTAAAAAAAAAAAAATTACTCATATAATGCAATTTTATCATCATAGTGTTAAGATTCTACTTTAAAAAAAAAAATTAAAACTTTCCCCCTTACTAAAAAAAATAATTTACTCCTCTTTAATGAGAAGATTCCTCCTTTTCTGCAAAAGAAAAAAAAATTCTGTTTTTCATTAAATATCCTGTACTGTTTCTGCATCAGTAACTTGGCTAATATTCTATTAATTTAAATGTATTTTGATCGAAACAGTTTTTAATAGTTTTATTGGAATGCATTTCTACACTTTATAAACCTACTTTATGCTTTTTAACAATCTACATCTTCGCTGTCTAAAGGCTCCAGTAGCGTAATCCTCAAACTGAAGCCCTGTAATCCCTATGGAATCTTCCCTTTTTCATATGTTTTATTTGTGTAATCAAAATTCATCCTCATCTTAGAATAATTGTTTAAAATTCTTTTTTTTAATTAAAAAGAAAAAATTAGAAAAGGTTCACACTTTCAAATAAAAAATTCCCTTTTTCTTATGAAGTAGTCATTATGAAGTGTACAATTCACATGAACCTATTTAATTTCTGGGTACTTTTGCATGTCAGTATTCAGAAGAAAACATTTATGCAAAAGAGTATTTGTATTAGTTTTCTCAAACCTAGAAGTAATGAAATATAGATAACGAATCCTTTTCTGTATGTTTGACAAGTAAATGACCATTCAACGTCCCTTATTTCCCATGTTACTTTCTTTTTCATTTATGCATTGTAAATTGTATAGGCACTTACTACAATACAAATTACTTGTACGAAAATTAACTCATCATTCTTTGCATTTTAAATGATAATAGTGTAATATTTCAAACCAAAATGAGCTATACTTCAATATTACATTGAATTATAGCTCATTGGTAATTTCTTTTTCTATTAAGAGGACAAAAGAGCCGCTTCCAACAATATTTATTAAAGTTTCATAACAAATGCATCAACAACAGAAGGCATACCTTCCCTAACAGGTAACCCTTGATATGCTTTACACATACCAATGATAAGTTTTTAATACTGCCAGGACTAAAAAACGTAAGCATTATGGTCTATAAAATGTTTAATGATACCCTATCAAGTATGTTTTTAACCCTGATTCACAATGGAAGATGACATCTGTTCATCTTCATCTGTTGGCTGCAAGTTTTCACTACTTTCGTCGATTAAACTATCTGGAAAGAGGAAAGACTGCACTGTTTTGCATAACATTGGAACTAGCACTTCCTCTAATTCTGAATGTGTCAGCCATAAATAGTCATTGACAGTGTCCGTTTTAGGTATTGTCAGGGAATCCTCTTTAGGATTGAGGAGTTGAGCTTTAAAAAAGAAGACCTGGAAGAAATGAAAATTAATATTCAGAGAATATTGTTCCACAAAAACAATGGAAGCAAATTAATAAATATTTACAGCATGCAAATATAGGGACAAAAATTCATGAGAATTAAAAATATATATATAAATAATACATTAGAATTTTTATTATGAATTATACATAAGAAATATTACATCATAAATTAATTATATTAAGTATTAAGCTTAAGTTATGCTCCACATTTAATATAATTAACTTTTTTACTTTTATGGAAAACTTTTAAAAATTTATTTCATTATTACAGAGCTTATCATAAGCTCCATATTAATACAGCTCTTATTTTTCTTCTTTTTTCTCTTCTCCTTATAGCAGAGATGGGGAACGCACGACCTTTGCGTGATCTTCTTGTGCGGCCTTCATAAAAGCTAGCATTTGTATTAATTAATATTTAATTTTATAGATTACAAAATTTGCAAATCAATGGAATTAAAGAACGGCATGAATGTATATATGCAGGCTTCGCATTACGAAGCTTGATCCAAATACTCAATTCCTTTCAAGCAAGAAACAAGTACAAATATCCCACTAGCTTAAATTTTCCATCGGATTTTAAAATTAATTTAGGAAATGTTGCTATGTCAGTCTATATATATAAAAGAGCTCGTCTGTTTGTTTGTCCGCTATAGAATCATAGACTGTTTCACCCACTGGGACCAAATTCGGCACAGTGAATGTTTAGGACTTGAGAAACTTAAGTCAGCAAAAACAATATTTAGGGCTCAATTAGTTTTTTAAAAAAAAATTTTTAATGATTTTTTGTGCCGCTAAGAGGTGCGCGTACCACCTGTGGATAAAGCCCATTCACCACAACCAGCTGGTCTAGGGGTGACGGTGGGGGGTCAAATTCCAATGCGCGGGAGGAAGAGGATTGGGAATGACCTTTGGCCCTGACTCCCGAGATAAACGCATCTTTCCTGGCTCTGCTTTGTGAAATCTGCAGATGATTTTGATTACATATATCGTTTATATATGACGTCACATTCGTTTTCATGCGGAAAGTGATGCAACGATTTTTTAAACGGATGACGTTCTTAAGAAGTATAAAGAAATAAATGCATCTGGATGTTTATCTTTAATTAACATAAAGGAGAAAAACTAATAATGGCACCTAAGAAACGTGCTTCATTTGGAAAGTCTTCTGATGCGAAAAAAAACAATTTCATGCTGATAGAAAAAGACATGCTCAAAGTAGATATCGTGCCATGAATGCTGACCAGTGGAGTTTATGTGCATTTCACTATAATCCAGAATGTAATTATGCATCTGCTAATGAAACAAGTATTGGATCCATGTCGAAAATATGTGACAGCTGTGGTGCTAAAAAGTGGTCTAGAGAATTCCCAGAAATGTGTTGCAGTAATGGGAAAGTACAATTGCCTGCAATTCCAGAACCACCCAAGCCTTTGAGAACATTAATCATAGGTAATACATCTGATTCAAAACATTTCTTACAAAACATAAAAGTTTGAGGGAAATAGGCTTCATGGGGAATCCCGCCTTATTTTGATTAAATAAAGGGGATAACGCATCTTACACTTTAGCTCTTTGGTGCTGTGGAAAAAAGTGCATTTTTAAGGGAAAAATAAATAATAAATACAAATGTAAATTATAAAACTTATTTCTAATTAAACAGTGGATCAAACAAATCTAATTAAACAATATCTAACAAATATAATTAAATAGCAAACTTATTCAATTCAAACATGTGAATCCCGCAACACGGTGTTATTAATTCTCAATAAAATCAGATGAAGGTCCGCAGGCTCAAAGTTTCTTTCTTTCTTATTGTTTGTATATCATTTCAGTAGAAATGGACTAAGCGCATTCTGTCTGGCCAGATGAACATGAAGAGTGGGGGGTGCACCCCAGTATTTTTTTGATGGAATGCAGGAAAAATTTTATATATCTACCCGGGCAATAATGCTAGTTATTTATAATTTAATACTTTTATTTTTCTGTTGTATTTCTTTATAATGTTAAAATTATTTAAAAATGCTTCTACTTTATTATTTTTATTTGAAGTGGTATTTAAATATGTAGTTGTTTATTAAGATTTATATATATATGTGCGTGTGTGTGCTTACATAAATAAAAATACCAACAGTGAAATAAAAAATGACACGTGTATCTATGAATATAATAATTTTATTAAAAATATAATAATTAATGATCAATGTTATAACAAGTTTTTACCCTTATGTGAATACAAAAATATTTTGTATTGCAACTTTTTAAGTCAAATAATAAATTAATAAGGACTTAATTTTTTTTGTTATTTTTCTATATAATGCACCAAATTGTTAAAACTAAACCTAACTATAATAATTTCATAAAAGTCACATTTATAGGTACATCAACTTATGCAGCCTCCTTTATTACTGCCTAATTTACATGTGGTCTCTAATGGTAAAAAAGGTTCCCCACCTCTGCCCTATAGCATCACATATATAAAAAAAACTTTTCTGCTCAAAATTATGTTTTCCACTTTAGTTTGAGAATATTTTCTCTATTAATACCCTTTACTCAGAAAATGCATTGACATAAATTCAGGCGACACATTTTGACACAAGAATATTATGTCAAAAACTGCAAACTATCAACATATTTTCTGTCCCATTTGACTACAAATTCAGCAAATACTTAATCCAATTATGACCACTAACTATTTAAACTTTGTATTTTATTTTTTACAATTCCAATCAGTGATTTGCTAGCTTAACCTGGGGTCATCATCATCATCGTTTATTCACATAAACAACTGCTTATAAAATAACTGGCACAATTGTTCTGACAGCTTTGTTTGTAATTTGCTGGGCCTTCTTTTGTCTTTAGTTAGATTTAAATAATTGGTTCTAATGAAACAACTTGTTTTTTTTAAATCTTAATATAACTATATCACAATAACAAATAATTTATGTATGCACAATGAAACTTCTCTATGATGGCCAGTCATGGTTCCGAAAAAAAAAGTAGTCGTTTCGAGGTGTGGCTTTCCACAACAATGGCTCTATGGAGTCTTGAATCACTTTTGAAAAAAATAGGGCCGACTAGAGAAGTTTCACTATATATGAAAATATAATTCAGAAATTATGCTAATTTTTTTTCAAGTTCTTGAAGACTTTATGTAACCTGTAGTAGCATTTTCAGACACCTCAAAAATGATTTAAAACAATTTTACTTCCACAAAAGTTATAATAGTAAGTGTCTGCATTTTTCCAATCCTATTAATTGAAAGTATCATCAAATAATATTTTTGCACCTCAACTGAAAAATCAACAGCTTGTCATGATGATTTCTGCTTAGGAATTCATGATGTATGGTAACGGAAATGAAATTTTACCCTTTTCTAATCTGTGATTAATGGTTTGAAATGAGTGAGCACACCCAGTGACGCATCCAGGATTTAATCTTGGGGGGGGGGGGGGGGGGGGGTTGAACGGATAAAAATATTTTTAATGCAAATTCAATATTCATAATGCAATTTCTATTTCTTTGGGGGGGTACTGAGCACACCAGCTTTTTTTTTTTCGGGAAACAAATGGTTTATGTTAGATAATGATGAAATTGGGCCCAACCATAAAAATGGAATGGAGAATGTTGAAATCATATTGGTCTGGGAATAATAAACAGAGGTGATACGTCTTTGGCTTTGCTTTTGCATTATGGAGAAATATCATGAATATTGGCACATTTGTTTACAAACTATAATCATTAAAAAATGTTTTCTTAGATAAAATTATGGTAGTAGATTAATATCCTCATAAAATGGTTGTACTTGTAAGTTATGTACGTATAAAAAGGTTATACCAGTGGTAACTAAGGAAATTTTTAGTTTGTAACATCATAATTTAGTTGGATACAAGAGTATTAAATAGCAGTATTGCTGCTTTATGTATAATCTATATGTGAACATCCCATAAATAATTATGAATTGAATTCATCAGATTTCAAAACCAAACCAAATGTGGAAAAAACAACCAATTTCAAAGGCAGAAATAGTATGATATAAAAAAGAATTATAATTAAACTGCAAAAAGCATATTAATATTTTTACCTTGGCACCACAGATTCCATTTCCTCGTATTGCCTTGGGATATTTGTATTTGTAATAACCAACAGGAGCGTTTCCCATAAATTGAACTTTACTCTGATAGATGGCTATTTCATTTAAAGCTCTCTCGGCAGTCTGAAATGAAAGCCTTAGATGAAACAACATATAATAATCAGTGTTTAACATTTACACATTAAAATTAGACTTTTTGAGACCGATAAATATCAGATCTACAAGAGACCCAGAATGATGTAAAAAATTACTTTGATACTTGCACCAAAGAATAAAACCCAAAAATGAGCACTCTGGATTAAATGCAAAATTTTGCTTAAAAAAATTAAGAGTTTTATTTTCTTTTTAATAGGAAAAAAAAAGAAATTTTAAAAAGGAAATTTGAAAAATTAATAATAAGTTTTACCAGTGAATAAAATGAACAATGTTGCAATTTTATTTGACCCATATGGTATCTTGTTAAAGACAAGAGATTTCTAAAGATGGAAAATGAGTAAAACAAAGAAAGACTGTTGAAGCCAAACTTATAAGGAATGAAAGTTAGTCATTCTGACGTAAACAGCACTTAATCTATTTGAGGAGACAAAAATCCCAAGACTATTTACCAACTTCTTAAAGACAAAAATAATATTTTTCAGAGAACTGACTGATTTTAGCAAACACCTAAAATCATGAAAAGAAATCAAAACTAGCTTTTTTTACTGCAACATTAATTAAGATTCTCACAGGGTAAAATTTTAAATTTTTTTATACTACTTAGCTTTATTATAATTTTGTTTTTGTTTTTTTAAGTTGAACTAAATGGGACACTAACTTGTTTGATTATTTTTAAAATATGAATGGCAATAACATCTAAACATATCTTTGAAAAAAGATTTATATTCATATTCTCTTACTTTTCATTTATTTTTCTAATATTGATTATAAGAATCATGGTACTATGCAAAAAGCTTTGCTAACCCCCATTACTGGTTATTTTATGACAGGGTTGGTTGACTTAAATGGTTTTTTTTACAGTTCGTACTTGAGACAATAATTAATCAAGTATTAATGAATTCTTTAATTGCATGTTGAGCAAAATAATTTACAGATAATTTGCACAATCAAATCTCTAAATTTATTTTAATTGTCAATTCTGTTAATTGAATATTTGTCCTCTACAAGTGTAATATTAATAAAATTATCACCATATGCAATATAATGGCAATCACTGCTTCAAAATACTAATAAAATGAGCATTGATTTGGAATAAATACAAAGTATAAAACTTTGAACTTAAAGAGGCCAGGTGAAGGCATTCGGTTCAGATCCTGTGGGTTCGAGTCCCACTGTTGGCATGGATGTTTGTAGCCATTCAGAATCGGAACTAAACTGTAGGTCCTGGTCTAATTAGCCCTCGTGTAGCAAAATGTTGACCATAGAGCTCCAAACCAAACCCTGAAATTAAAGAGATGGGGGGGGGGGTCTTTAATTTGAACCCTCCTTTTCAATTTTTAAAATAATTTACACCTACTGTCAGTTTGTGTTTGACTGAATCTTAAGTACCTATTTCAAAGAAAGACAATTTTGAAATTTTGGACATTTAAAAACACTATAATATGTGAAAGTAAAAGAGAAAAAAAATGTGATGTATAAAAATTGGCTTATCCTGCCATTAATAGTTAACATCAATAATAAGAGATAAAAATCTTATACTGATGGATAGTCCGATTTTATGCTAAATCCATTTACTTACCTGTCGGAGAGTTTCTCCTTCCCGATGCACTGCCTGTGGTAAAACCCATTTGAATTCATTCCCTAACTTCTCATTAATAACCAAAACTAGTGAAGAGTCCAGTTTACGCTGTGTAGAGTGCTTATTATTGTTTATATCTGCATCTGCAAGAGAACCCCATAAACATGAAATAAATTATAAACAGCAACAATAAAAATATTGTAATAAATACTATTTAAATTAACTAGATATCAAATCTCGCACTCTTCTCAAACTAAAAATCTTTATTTCAAAATTTTTAAAGACTGTCCAGTTAGTGATATTTTAAATAACTTGCATTACTGTTAGTAAAGCAAAGACATTTTAAAAGAATGTGCAAAAAACTTTCTTTGTCATTAAATAATAACTATTGATATTTATGAAGGAATTAAATAGCCATTCATAGAAAAACACTATTTACTCAGTTTCCCATTATGAACTTTTTGTTCTGAAGTAAGGTTTTTAACTTTTGGACAAGTTTAACAATTTTGTAAACTAAAGCTTTTCAGAACCTTTATTAAAGTTAATAGAAATGCTGTTTAATTTATACACACACACATATATATATATATATATATATATATATATATATATATATATATAGGGTGAGCCCAAAGTTCGTAAAAACTTTAAAAATTCATAAAAAGGGAAGAAATCATGATAAAGAAGCGCGGTTTGCAAAATAGGACTCAAAACGAAGTCTGATTTTATTTAGCAGCCAGAAAAAGTTTAAAAAGTCACCAGTAGATGGTGCCAACATGCAAGAGATTCAGCAGAATTATGCGAATCAATCTTGAAATAAATGATCGTGATACACGAGGACTTGAAGGATCAGCCACAAAGTGGAAGACCCTCGTTGACGGAGGGCCACTGCGGTGGAAACCTTTATGAATAATATGGCGGTGGAATCGTCCCAGAGAGAAGCAATGCTCGCAAAGCTGGACCAGTGACTCTCCAATAACTTTTTTTTATTTTCATTTTGCTGCTAAAAAAAAAAGACTTCCTTGTGAGCCCTTTCTTGCAAACTGCACTTCTTTAAAAATTCATAAAAAGTAAGAAATTATGATAAAGTTTTAATGAACTTTTGGCTTACCTGGTTTATATATATGTTACCATAAAAGACCAAAATTGGAGAATGTCGACATTCTCCGGTGAATGTCAACACATACCAAATACGTTGGTGAGAGACTGAATATTTTGTTATATTCTTATACATTTGGACCATCACTGGTGTACGTCGACAAGCACAGATATTCTCTGGTGGAAGTCAAAATGAGAATCCGAGAAAACAGACAGAGGGGCGACAAAAACGTCAAATCCTTTGTTTTGCTGTGATTGAGGTCGCGTGGCTTCTATTTGTTATACTCTGGAACACTGCTGTTTGTCAGTCTTATGCAAGGTTTGTGAGTGCAACATTTTCTTAATTTTTATTTTTTTATCTGATACCCTAATTTATACTGAATGGCTACTGCAGTGAACCAGAATCTTTTTTTTTGAAAAGTTATGTGCATTAATTGCAAGTAAACGAGAAGACAATTGTTTTTATTTTTCTCAAGAAAAGTACTCTAAAATACTTTCTGAAGTGATTTCTGCTAAAATTAAGTGCAGTACACCTTTGGATTACAGACGATTAGAATGTTTTAATTTTTTTTAAATTAATGATGGAGAGAAGTTAATTGTACCATTAAAACCAGGAGAAACGAATATACAGTATTGTGTTACCAATGATGAATTCAGTATACCATATGAAACTCACACCAGAATAGGCCATGGAGGAAGAACACGTATGCTTAAAGAGCAAGTTAAATACAAAAATGTTACATATGAAGTTGCAATGTTGTATTTAAATTTATGTAAACAATGTCAAATGAAACAGTGCACCTTAAAAAGGTACTGTGTTGTAAAACCAATGGTCAGTACAGAATTAAACTCAAGATGTCAAGTCAATCTGATAGACTTGCAGTCATACAGGGATGGTGAATATAAGTTCATAATGGTGTATCAAGATCATTTAACGAAGTTTGTCCAGCTACGAACTTTGAAAACTAGGAAGCTGAAGAAGTAACGAATTACCTTCTTCAAATATATTTAACATTTGGTGCCCCAGTTATGTTGCATTCAGATGCAACTGTAGGGAATTCAGTAATCAAGTCATATCTGAACTATGCACTATGTGGAAAGATGTTAAGATAGTTCATGGAAAGCCTCATCATAGTTAAACACAGGACTCTGTTGAAAGGGCCAATCAGGATATACAGTATATGTTAAACGCATGGATGAATGATAACGATACAAATAAATGGTCAGATGGTTTGCCCTTTGTTCAATTTGCCAAGAACACTACATACCACAAAGGAATACGCCAAAGTCCTTATGAAGTCGTGTTTGGCACTAAACCAAAAAAGAGGAATAGCATCATCATCTTTGCCTGGCGAACAAATCACTAATATTGAAACCGAAGAACAGCTCGAAGAAATTGTTAATAATGTTGAAGAAAATGTGAGCAGTGTCCATACCAAAAACAATATTCCAAAGGAAAATATTAAAGAGGAACTGCAACCTACCACGTCTTCATATAAAACCCTAACTAAATAACACGAGTTTATTTATGTAAAAAGATCAGCCACAAAAGAGAATCTTCTACTGCAAGCAACGAAAATGATACGAACCTCAGAAAGAAAATCTCCTCCTCCTAAAATTGGTGATACCATACGAATACAAGTCCCTGATGTCGACTGTGGTCATACAGATGCCCGAAATGTGTTGTCGGTTGTTCTTGGAATAGAAGACTCTGACTTTTATAAATTAGCAAACAAAAATGGTATCCTCAAGCAGCTTTATACCCATAATCAGTTTGTAATTTGCAAAGAAAAGTTACTTTCCATAGATAAGATTTCTTCTCAAGAAATGTCACTGAGAGTAGCAGCTGCAACTAATTTGAAAAGTAGAAGGCAAGGCTATACACACTGTCATTGCAAAAAGAAGTGTTCCACAACTAAATGCAGTTGTAAAAGCAAGAGACTCTTGTGCAATTCAAAGTGTCATAACAGTTTAAGTTGTTGCAATAAATAAGATTGTATAAAGTCAATTACACATAATTAAGTAAGTTTATTATTGTTATTTTCTCATTTAGAATATACTGTTCGTTTTAAGTTCAACAATTCATTTACATGAGCTGTTGTTACTTAAGCTTTCTCCTATTTTAACATGTATCATATGTTTTAATAATAAAGTATGATTTAAAAACATAAAAATATTTTTAATCAACAGTTTATTTACATGTGCACTTAAGCTTTATCCTATTTTGACATTTATCATAATGTTTTCACAATAAAGTATGATTTGAAGAGTAACAAAATATTTTTAATCAACATTCACCATCAGTGCATGGTGAATGTCGACATTCGCCTATGTGAGAAATAAGAATATTTAGCAAATATTTTGGACATACACCAAGCGACTATGTGAATGTCGACATTCTCCAGATTTCGGTCTTTCATGGTAACATATATATATACACACTGTGTATATATTTATATGTTTGTATGCATGCATAAATAGTTGCACTATAAATGGATATAATTTCAGTGTGAATTTGGGATTCTTATTTAAATAGAAAAGTATGTTCAGTGCTTCTTCACATGAAGATTCATAAAAATGATTAAAACATAGATTTAATAAATATATTTTAGAAAAATTTAATGTAAGGACAAAAATATTTTTTTTTAAGTTTAATAGTTTTTGAATTGTTTTAAAAAATTTATTATTTTTGTTTTGAAAATGAGAGCTAAAATTAGAGAATGTTAGGTCCAAACAAGTTACTAAACTCTAAGACTTAATAAGAATCGTTTGTTTAGCTGCAAGGATGGAATTCAATTATTAGTACACAGTTTCTCACCAGTTATCCTTGAAGCAGGCTTGTATTTTTTAAAGTCTTCTGCACATGCATCTTCAAAATCTTGAGCTGTTTGCTTTGCAACTAGATCCATATCTTCCAAAATACCTTCCTTAAATTTCTGAGCTATGCGTCTATTTCATAAGATGGGGGAAAAATTATATAAAAATAAGTAACAGGGTTCCATAACATTTCCCTGAAAAAATTCAAAGCTTTCATATTCCTTTAGCATTTAATCAGCTAATATTGATAATGGCAAGTAAAATTTCAACTTTTACAACAGGTGGTTTAGTTGTTCTTTTCATGTTCCCAGAATCTTTTTTTATTGTTGTTAATTTTGATTACATTAAGAATTGTTTTATGTGATGGCGAGTAAAACACAACCATAGGCGTAGCATGCTTCTAACTTTTGGAGGGGCACGAATTGAATTCAGTTCGGGCCCTCTCAGCACATTGACTGCCAGTGGTCCTTGAAATATGAAATATGATTTTTTATAAAATTGAATAACAATAGAATTGATTTTTGAGTAATATTCAAAAGTTATACAATGAGAAAAATAAATATAATATAAATAGAATGAGAAAAAAAACATAAAATCTAATTTTTGTTATGGATCATAGAATTGTTAAAAACTATGTTATGGCTAAAGACATAATCGGAATCTTCAGTTTGGCAGTTTGAAAAAGTGGGAAAAAACAAACTTTCTTAAAAGTTTTCTACAATATTCCAATTTTAACTTAACTTCCATTAACATTTTAAATTACTTCCAAGTTAAGTTGGGGGCCCTAAACACTAAACTGAACACAAGCTAGATATGTTGTTATAAGATTTTTTTTTAATAGGTAAGTGGGAGGAGTTTGAATTACACAACAAAAATAGCTAGCGTGACTCCTAATGCAAAAAATATATACCTTACATGCACAGTTACACCTCATACTTATTACGTCAGTATCTGGCAGATTAAACGTCTTTCAATGAATATACAAAATATGCACAACAGCACTTTTCTTCATGTAAACATTTACAGAAAAAAATTTCAATTCACACCAAAATTTCAATTTTGAAATCTTTTATCATTATGATAGTTTTGGGAAAGATATAGTCCAACATCACAGCTGATAGAAGTTTCATAAAAGAAATAAATTAGTTTTATTATAAATTTGAACATATTTTCTTGTTGAATAATGAATGTGAGTATTATCAAAGAATTTGACAGGACTTCAGTAGCAGTGACTGGTATAAAACAAGAAAGAATTGAATTATTCAGACTTGTATTTATTATAAAATTTAAATTCATTAGTCATTTTCTCCTTAGATTGTCTTTGGCTGAAGAGGTCTAAAGTTTTGAATCAAAGATAAACATATTTAACAGTTTACATTTATTATAAAAGGGACATGTAACATGAATAATTCTTATTTTTTCGGAGCTTAGATGGCATCATTTATTTTTGTTTTCGTAAATGAATGGCAGAAATTTTTATGCCATTGTAGTATCTGTAAATAATAATAAATATATTATCTCATTTTAAATAAATCAAACATACAGGAAAAAAATTCATTATTTGTCTTAACTCAAGGATGAAATGACTGTAAATTTTCATACCTGGCATAAAATTTGAAAAAATAATTTTCATTGAAGTTTTTCATAACTTCATTTAGCACTCTCTAAATTCTTAGAAATTTAGTTTTTAATGAGACTTTTACTATGCACAGTAAAATTACAGATTGTAGCAAATAAAGTGAATGAAACAGATATATCAAACTAAAATTTCATGCAAAATTTAATATTACATTTCAAAAATTTAAACATGTTTTAGCAGAGTAGTGGAAGAACAATAGCTCTTTAAAAGAATTATAACATTCAGTTTTTACTTAAAACAAAAAGGTTTATTAAAAATCCTTCAAGAAACTTAAAAACATAAAAGCATACTACAAACGAAACATCAAATATGCAAGAGCCCATCAACTTACGGCCAAACGGCCTTTATATATACTACAAAAAGATTTGCATAAAACTGCTCAGTAACTGCAGCTCAGTTTACCTTACGATTAATCACCTGAAAATTACACTGCCGTTTGGCGGGGAAAAAGCTGAGCGGTCAGGCGAGAGAATAACCAAGGAGGAAATGCATATTTCTCTATCAAATTTTATGCCTTTGAAATATTAAATGAGATTTTCAGGAAAAGAAATAAGCACTTCATTATACTAGATTTTTGTTCCTTTATTCTGAATTGATTATTCTTAAATTTCTTCCAAAACTTGCTCAGCCCCTCCCCTTACCATATTTTTTAAAAAAATTCACGTAAGGTGTTCCCACATTTGAATCATTTAAGGTTATTAAGGTACCGTGTTTCCCCGAAAATAAGACCTAATTGGAAAATAAGGCCTAGCACGATTTTTCAGGATAATCCCCAGTTAAGATCGTCAGTAGGGTTTCGGTTTTGGTTAAAACCAAAACCGTAGAAAATTGGTTTGGTTATTCAGTTTTTTTAGATAACTTTTTTTCAGAGCTAATCTCTAAAAGTTTTTAAAAAAAAGCATTAAAACTCAAACTAAAGCTTGTGCTTGGTTTTTCATTTATACAAATTTTTGCTTTTTCTGAGAATCCCAAATGTTGCTCACTTAAGTATAATAGTTATTTCTCTATGCCTTTAATATCAAATTAAATGATAAAATTCATCTATAAATCAAAGAAATAAAAAGTCTTGAATGTTCACATCACATGATATCCAGATACAATATGTCCAGCGAAGGAGTCCCTGATTTCAAAATCAAAATTCTCGAAAACAAAGATCTGTAGAAGAATGCAACAAACGATATGTTTATCATGAAAGCTGTAAGAATTTTATACACTAATTTTCGAAATAGTTACAAGAGCTGCCACCAGATGGCACTCTACAACTCATATCAGCATGCATAAATAAACTCGTAGGCTTTGCAATTAGTACATCACAATCTTTTCAAAATGTCCACCATTCGCTATATGAAGGCAGCGCAAACAAACAATAAAATTTGCCATCACACCCAGTAGTGTCTCAACAGAAATCGACCTGCCACATAGATCGCAGATTGAAGCTCGTCCAGCGTGGTGGGATGGTTCCTGTAGACAGTATATTTTAATATGCCCAAAAAAAATAGTCCACAGGGACTCAGGTCTGGCAAATATGGAAGCCAATCCATGCCTGCGCCAATAAAATTTTGCTAACAGTACCATCCATTAGCAGCTTTTGTAACTATTTCGAAAATTAGTGTATAAAATTCTTACAGCTTTCACAATAAACATACCATTTGTTGCATTCTTCTACAGATCTTTGTTTTCAAGATTTTTAATTTTAAAATCAGGGACTCCTTCACTGGATACACTTATATAGACATAACATATAGATGTATCTCTATCGATGTATAAGTTATGTAAAAATATAGATGCATAGATATCATGTATTGCATATATTTCTTAACATTTAATACAAAAAATGCCTTTGAATAACAAAATAATAGAAACAATAGCAACATAAATGAATTTTGTAATTCTGCAGTAAAAATATTCTGCAACAATACGTGAAAAAAAAACACAATCATGAACTTTAATTGATCTTAGACTGCAAAACACACAGGAATTCGATTGAACTGATGAATGAGAGAGCTTTATTATTGAAAAACAGCATTTGTGACAGCTTGAAAGAGTTAGGTTCATCAGATATTTTTTAACAGAAATTGATTTCGACAGTTTTTGTACATAAATATATGAATAAATATAAATTGTTGTGCATGAAAAAAATAAGACATCCTCTGAAAATAAACCCTAATATATCTTTTAGAGCAAAAATTAATATAAGATGCGGTCTTATTTTTGGGGAAACATGGTATGTATCTTCATTAAGGATATGTAATTTTTGTATTTACAAAATAGATGCGAAATTTGCCTATACGAGCGAATAAACATAAAAATTATTTTTTTACTACTTTTCAGCAAAAACTCAGTAATAAATGGCTTTTTAAGTGAAATTAGGTAATAATAGTAATAATTTATTAACATAATTGCTTAACTAAGACCATCTGCGGTCTTTAACTGAGAAATCTCACTCTCCTTCGGATTTCCTCCAAATAGTTTGTCCATACTGGAGTTGAACCTAAAAATCTAACTGTAAAAATCATCCATCAAAATTTAAGGAACAATTTAGTAGATTTAAAAATGTCTCTTAAGAGCCAAAGTCAAGGGTCTTTCAGCTACTTAAACTAGTCAACCAAGAGAGTTGATGTTATAGAGATTTTAATTGCAACGAAATGCTGCTACATTAAGGCCTCTACCACGCAAATGCCCCTACCATGCAAAAGCCTCTTTAGTCCCATTAAAAGAGTAGATGCAGAGATATTTTAGTATGTAGAACATAGTAATTAATGAAAGAAGGCAGAGACATAAGGAGCATAATGTGGAGCAACTACTACAATGTTAGCTTTTAACTAAGAATTTTGATACTTATCTATCCAAGTAAGTAAAATTGTAATTTTTTTTTAATAAATGCAAAACTTTCAATTGATTTTTTTCCCCCAAATAAATGCGAAATTTTACATATTGTATATTTCTTGTTGTGAAATTTCGATATTTTTTATGCAAAATTTATGTATCCCTAATCATCAAGTAGGGGTGGAGAAAGCTATATACATAGTGTTCACATATCAAAATTTGATACATTGGCAGGGCATGGCTAAGATGCACCTGGTGTCTGTCTTTTGTTAAAACATTAAAGAAATAATACAAGGTTATACAAAGAGCAGAGTAGACAGTTCCTGTTGAAAAACAATGAAAGTCAAGATGGTTCATACACAAATGCACTGTGATTGACATGTGGGGGAAACAAAATGATATGATGAAAAGGTGTGCAGAATTTAAAACATCCTTCCATTATCATGATCTTATATGGGATAGGGTTACAATGAAATGATAAATTACAGATTTTCATAAATTAAAAGCTAAATTCCACAAGAGGTCTAATTTAGCATAATTTACCTTTGTGGTAACATTTTCAAAAGTTTTCATTTAGAATATCAACAAATACCAGTCTAGTCCGACAAAATTGAAAAAATATATACAAATAATACAATATTTTTCACTTTTAAACTAGTTGTATTCAGCCTATATAAGCTAAAACCACAAATCCTCAGATAGGTTTACTTTAAAAATAAAACAATAATACAGAACAAAATAGAAAAAATTAAAGCCTCAAAAAATTGCTTTTTATCTTCAATAAAGAATTTTCTACAAGTTACATATAATATATCAAGCTATTTAAAAATTATAACTTTATTTAATTTTTTTATGATTTGGCTTTCCTAAGGGTTGCCAAAAGATAACTCCAACATTCACATAATATATATTAAATAGCTACCCCATTAACAAGAAAGATATAAAAAGATCAAATTATAAATTTTAAATATAAGATTATACAGCTAAGTTAGTCATAGTGTGAATGCTTTAAAATCTTATAATTATCAGTATTAAAGCTTTATAAATATTTTTATTCATTATAAATATTTTGCATTATAATTATTTTTATTCATTCATCTCAGCCCCCCCCCCCTCCCATGCATTATAAATATTTTTATCCATTCATCTCGCTCACCCCCCCCCCCCCCCCCGGCAAGAAAAAATCCTGGGTGTGCCACTGTATGTTAAAGTCTAACAAAATGAATAAGTATAAAAGAACTTACTTGTCTTCAATATGCCTCTTTTCATGATCACTTAATAGACTTTTTTCAACTTCTAACTTTTGTATGTATTTAAGATATTTCTCCTCTAGTGGAGTTAAAGGCTGCGAGATTATTGGCTTTCTTTCTAGGCATACAGCACCAACTATGTCCCATTGAGAAAACGTTCTACTAAATGTCATTAGCACTGAACCATGTGTTGTTAAATTATTACCTGGAAAGATATTATTCATATAAACAAACTTATGATAATACCAACACTCGTGTATATAAAAGCACACACCCTATTAATGCAGAAATGTAGCTGTCAACTAAGGAAGAACAAAATCAATATTTTACTATACTATTTTCAGCTAATTTGCAATGATATTTCAGATGACACTATTTTAAATTTAAAAATAAGTAACAGAAATATAACAAATAATATGAGAAAATTAATACTCCTCATTATATAAAACCAAAACTTCGAAGAAAAAACGCAGGCACTTTCATTACGAACATCTATTTTACATTTACCAAGTTAAAAATACCAAAACCGTCAAAACAGAAAATTTAATTTAACAAAATAACAAAAAATGCATCCATAAACTAAGAACATGCTCTACTTAATTAAATTACGACTCTTTTTCATACAAACTTATAAGCAGAAACTTGTAATCGGCATCTCCAATTCTCATCTTTCCATAATAGTAAATATAGACTCTCACTTTAAATTTTGATGAAACAAAATAACAATTAAAAACAAATGCAATCACGTTTTAAACCCTCTCTCATAATATTTCAAATTAAACGCCGACTCATTTTAAAACTACTTAATAGAGAAAATTTTTAAACATTTCCGATTCTTACTTTTCTTATAAAAATTATTTATTTTACAACACAAGGATGAGTAACTTCTGAGTCTCATAATTGGATATAAATATAAATTCAATTGGTATTACTGTAAACAATAAATACCCAAGGTTACAACGTTTGCTGTATGCATTGCCAAAAAAGTTATTTAAAAAATCTTCTATAGTGTATTACATGCACGTGACGTCATAATCCTTTTCAGTGGCTGTTTGTCAGTTTGTGGTAAAGCTTATGTCGTTGACAGTTGGTACAGAGACTGGAATTCACTTTCCTAGGGGTTAAGCTTATTTAAGAAGCATTGCAATCAGCTTTTACTTCGAGCTTATCAGACTGTGCTGCTTTTAACACAGGCCTACATTTTAATAACGATTCCGAACAATAACATTCAAGGTCAAGGTAATTCTGGTTTACGGAGTTCCTAGCAATCTGAAGAATTGAATCTGTTTGACCTCCGGTGGAAAAGAGTGAAAAAGTCATATATTAGTTTCCGATGTAAAATTATTTTATAAACATGAATTTCGATTACTGGAAGACTGCCGTTGGGATTCGTAATCGGTCCTATCTTTGGACGGAGCTGAAGAACCGTTCCCCGGAGAAAACCATAGTGGTACGTCGACCGGAGCAAGTTCTTTGGGGATGGCAGAGAATTTGTTTATCATCTTTATTTTATTTTATTTTGCGGGGGGAGGAGGGTATCAATACGCTCGTAGTCTTTTGACTGAGGTAAGAAGTAAGCTTTATATGAGAGCACCTATCCTGATAACGACTTATGCAGCTAATTAGCAGCTGGCAGGGAATTTAAAAGTTTCAGATCTTCAAACTTAATTAGCCGATGTAGCCTATTGATAGAGCGTTAGGCGACTTGGGGAGTGAAGTTCGAATCCCGACGAACGCCATTCAATACCTTCGTATTTAGGCGGGATAGGGGCACGTAAAATATGTAGACCGGAAAGTCCTATGAAGCCGGGGGGGAGGGGGGGGAGAAGGTACGATCCCCTCAGATGTCGCCCCTGGGGGTGCTCGGACAAATTGGAGGCTGCTATGATGAGTGAGGCGGCACGTGACCTGCGTACAACAGGAGATTAGGCCCTATCCCTAGGGATTCTGGCTCGTCGACTACAACCCTGCCGCTGGCTAGCACCAGGGGGCGAAGACTCAATTTTCATTTATTCTGTATTTTGTTTGTTTCATTTATTAGGCTGCTTGCGGCACTCCAATATTTTCTACAAGTTTTTTCAAAAAAATTCTGGAGAACGGCAGTCCGAAAGATTAAAAGCGTTCTCTTTTAATCTTTCGGACGCTCTTAGCGTCCAAAAGGGGATTGAAAAATTATCCTTTTTTATAATTTCATAGTGCCATAAAAACATAAAATTTAGATATCGGATCACATTCTCTTTATATTGGTGGGGTTTTATTAAGCTATTAATTACCTACAGAAAATAAACTCAAATCCTTTCTTTACGTAAAAGTAAGAAGCGTATTTCAATAACAGAAGAGCGCTAATTGCGGAGAATGTTTCATTGTCGAAAAACAAGCAGGTATAATAGCTAGGGTAGGGGAGGGTGGCCTGTGACTCATAGATGAGGGGAGGCGGGAAAAGACAGTGCCAGTTGCAGACTTGTAGTTCTCGCCTGTGGGTACGTCCGCTTGTAAATTGTAATTTTTAGAGAATTGTGTAACAGTGTTCAGTTAATCAATGGTACAGTTTCAGTCTTCAGCTCCCATAGTTTTAAATCAAATATACGTTTTTGTAGTCTAGTGTTCGCGTCTACAATCTACATTTTGAGGTAAGTAACAATAAGAATAAATTAAATACTTAAGTTACCGGTACACCTTTAAAATGAAATTTTCGTCAAAATTTTTCGATTTTCTGAATTTAATTTTATTTTAAAATTCAATATTTTATCTTTTTAAGGGAACAGTGGACATTAAAATTTACTTTTTTTGCTTTTCATCATAGAGATACGAAATTTTGTATATACACATTTCACTATAAATAAATAGAATACCTTAAAAGAAATTTCCAATATCATTATAATTTTAAGATTTTTTAAAAAAATTGAAATTTATAAATAAAATTTTAAAATGCTCCTTGCTACTTAATTTTTTAGATATTTCCTCCATTTTGCATTTTAATCTCTTTAAACTGTATAACAAACAAATCTAGGTATCAATTATTTAATCTCTTGAATAGATAATTTGAGAGATTTTTTTCTGAATTCCCTCCCGATATTCAAAATTTGGCCTTTTGAAAAGTTATAAATCAAATTTAATTACCTTAATGAAGTCTAATTGTAAAATGCATACCCAGTTTTTTTGTAAACAGCATCGGGATTCTTTCTTATCAATTTCATGAATTTAAGAAAAATTAAGTAGCATGGAGCATTTAAAAAATCTAAAAACCTTGAAAAATCTGTTTTGAGAAAAACAGATTTAAAATTTATTACTACATTATAAATTACTTTGTAGAAGATTCATAAATGATTTTTCACTTGAAAAAAATTATTTTGGTACTAATAATCTTCAGAAATATATATATTATTTACAATAACACAATTAGTATTACAATGACGAGATTTGCTGAAATAAAGGTCCACCGTTCCCTTAATGACATTTGAATTTTATTTCTATCGCATTTAGAACTAGAGTTACAGGGATTTGAATTTTACTCAATAGCTATTTTGCGAAACTGGTAGTACAAGTCTGTTGGGAAAAAAAACCGGAAGTTGAAAAAAATGTTTAAACTTTTTTAAAAGAAATCTTATCAGTATACAATAGTCCGAAATATATAAGTTTAAAAATAAGAATTTGAGCTTTCAAAATCTTTTAAATATAGTTGGCAACAGGTTTTATCACTGCTTTTTTCCCCAGCAGTGCATCAAGTGCACAGAAACCAATGCATGGACATCGGAAATAATAGTTGGTGCTATTGTCAGTGAGCACTGTCGTGTGGCAAAAATCCCAAAGATTGCCCAACTACAATTGATAAAGTCTATGATATCCTCCAAAACTTTCAGTCCAGTAATCACAATAGTGAGGTCGAAAAAAACACTGTTAACTCCCTCCCTAATAGAAAAGCCCCTGGTCAAGACGGTATCACCAATAACCTAAAAATCTTTATGCCTTAGACTGTCGAACAACTTTTTTTTTTGGAAAACCTTAAAAAAACAACTGATTTAACATAGAAATCTAAACAATTTTTATTGTTCAAAATTTCATTACTAAACTTTAGATTTTGGTGTTTTATATATTTTGTCAACAGATCTTGCACCTTCTCCAAGCACACATACCACCTGAAAGAGAAAATGTCGTGCAGGAACAAGAATGCTCTGAAGAAATAACAAAAATTATATGACAAAAGTTTATTCGAAAAGCATTTCTACGATACACGACTTAAAAATGACTTTACAATTTGAGATGACAATGTTAGCAAGAGTATGGAGCTTTTGCCTATTTACGTCGCTGGAACAATGCTCTGGCTCTTCCGCGACCCCGAGCAGCTAGAAGGAAAAGAAAAAAACATACATTAACATAAATTTCTCTATTTGGAAAATTTTTTCAAGCACATTTCATAGGGGGAAAAAAAAGGTATTTTTATGACATGAGATAGACAATCCTAGGCAACACTCAATACCTTGTAATTCTAATATGTCAATTTTCATTAATAGCTGGAAAGAATAGGATGTGATGCAATACAGATACGGCAGGCATAGCTTACAAGCCTGTTTCAAAATTGGGTCTTGGTTGATTTACTAGATAATGGATCGATTTGAGAAATCAAATCAACAGCCAAGTGACTCTTTGAACGGTTTTCTCTTTTCTCTTATTAATTCATTATTAATAATTTCATAATACAATATTTATTCTCCAATACACAAATGTAAGACCCACAAGTTTTAATAGAATAAATGTTACATTGTTGATTATTTTAAATGCTTTATTCTCAATTAAGGTGCAATAATATGAAAACTCATGTTAAGAGAAAGTTTAGAAATAGAGATTTCATGTTTGTATATTTTAACAATGTGAGAAAAAAATTCCCCTTCAAAGCTTATCGTTTAGCTTGGTGAACTGTTACCTTTTATATAAAGTGCTATCATTAAAAAATTAAAAATTGGAAATTTGGGAAGAATTCAATCTCTAGTTCTTGTAATTTTAATTTTAGATGAATGCACTGAAATAAGAATAAAAACCAAATGAATGATCCAGAATCTAAATAAGCACAATCTCTTGCTATCACATCACTAATGTGCCAACAAAACGAAATAACTCTTTCGGGAACATAAAATGAGGCAAGTTAGAATCAGAGTATACAGAGTACTCACGCATAACTTTCAGAAAATGAAGCTGTGTATTTCAATCCATTCAAACTTGCAAGATTGAAAAAGAAACAAGGAGTTATATTGGCTGCTATCTGGATGATTGAAGGAGGAAAATCCATTAAGTCTGGAGAAAGACTGAAATCACAAACCACAGCATTAAATTATGATGCTGATGCTGATGGGGGGGGGGGGGGGGGGCTCCAATTGAGTTTAAAATGTAAAATAGGAGAACTATGGTATTTCCTAACAGATAATGCAGATTGTTGATAATTTTCATGCCTGGACTCATTTATGCAAAAATTCTCTCATTCACATTTCTTACATATTTTATTACGCCATAAAAGTAACATTTCCAGAAGTTCATTTTTAGATTTTCTCAGACTAATGCTCCTGATTAGGGTTTTATAAGTTATTAAAAAGATTTGAACAGATTGTGATAATTAAACAAAACATTTAAGTGTAATCAATTGAGAAATGGGTGATAAATTGAGTCTTTCCTGCTACACTTCATATCTATGTTTTTCCAGTATTACAGAGGCTGTTCACACATTTTTTAGACGATGTATATTGTATTCACAAAACTAAATTACATAAAATTCTTGTGTTTTAAATGTTCTATTTGACATCCCTTATTCTGAACTATCTTTCAACACCGCAATTTCCAGGATAATAATGCCTTTTGAAGTATCAGAAGAGGTATTCTATCCCATTCCTCCTGAACAGCTTTCCAGAGTCATGTAAGGGTTTTCGGATGACGTTTGGATAATGCAGATTTTGAAAGTCCGAAAGCACAAAAATCCATAGGTGATACATCGGGAGATTTAGTAGAGATATCAGTGAAGGGTATGACCTTGATACCAGTTTTTTGTTCCATTTCTTTTAGGAAATTTACAGTGGATTTTGATGTGTGACTGCTAGCTTTGTCCTGATGGAGTCTCACAGATTGATGGCACTGTGGGTAAAGTGATGGTATTTCATTCAGAAAAATTAGCGATAAAATATGTTCCTGATAGTATTTAGAGTTAATCTTGACATTTTTTTCCACTCTCTTTATTTTTAATTTGCCATTATAAGAAAAACCAGCAACAATCATGAATCCCTTAGAAAAACTTTCGATTCTTTGAACCATGTACTTAAATTTTTTGGATAATACAATTGCAATTACAATTGCAATAATACAATTGCATAGTACAATTGCAATTATTTCTTTTGCAGCAAACGATTTTTTATTACCGCTTACCAAAATAGTCTAAAAAATGTGCGAACAGCCTGTATAATCACATTTTTTATGCTTCTTGATGCATCTCAACATATGGCTTTATAATGAATTTAAATGTCAACATTGCAAGAGCTTAGATAGTCTGAAAACAGTAGTTGCATGGTGATGAATTAAATATATTTGATTTCTGCAAGGATGTTCACTGGTTGAGAGTACTATGATCATTTTTGGCTACACGAGGGCTCATTAGACCAGTACCTACTGCTTACAGCTGATTCTGAATTGCTACAAACATCCATGCCAATAGTTGGACTTGAACCCACAGACTCTGGTACCAATTGCCATTCCTCAGCTTGCAAGAATGTTCAAAATTGGCCGCCGTCTGTATGTGCCTGCATTCATTACTAATTGGCACAAACCAAACGTCACAACGACAACAGTCTCTAGTCAGTCTCAGTTTAGTGCTAAATACAAATGCAGGTTAGTGTGTGATCGTATTGCGATAGATAGTGGCATTTGAACTTATAAGTGTTATTATAAAACTAATCCCTGAATATGAACAGTAGTAATGGTAAACATTCAAAATCCAATAGCAATGGGCTGAAAAAAGGTTTTGTGTTTTTAGGGATTAATGTATGAAGGACGAAGAGTGGCATGCTCTATTGTATTGTTACCCATGGAGGTTGGTGCAACATAACATGGTCAGGGTGCTGAGCACAAGAAAAACAAAATAACTGTTTCATCTAGCAGCATTCTGTCAAAATTTTTCTCCACTAAAGTTTCCTCTAAAAGTAAGAAGAGAGTACAGTTAGCTACTGTATTTCACACTGTAAAACACAATGTCATAAGTATATGGACTATGGGAACAAGCTTGTTCAAAAGCTTTTAGATAACTCAAAAGTCACCCCCAATATTTCCTGCGGTAGAACAAAGGCTGAGGCTATAACTACCAACGTTTTCTGCTGAACATTTCAAGACACCCTAACAGATGACCTAAATATTTTCCTGTTAGTACGGACTCCTCTAACAAAGTGAACTGAAAATTTTACTGAAAGTGTTACAGTATTTTACAAAAGAAAATGGAGTTTGCAGCAAATTGTACACTTTGTTGAAGGTCTAGAAACATCTGATTCCATAGTCAGTTGCATAACCATTCTTTGCATGAGTCAAGCTTAGATTTACAATCAGTGTCGACAATTTCTGCTGACAATACCAACTCTAATGTCGGACAAAAGCTCTTCTCAAAGAACAAAACAAAAACTTGCTGAAGACTGGTTATTTAGCTCATGTAGTTAACACATTTCGCCATGCTGTTGATACTTTAGACACTGATGGAGAAAGTGCAGTTTTTAAAAATATATTCACACTTTCCTCGGTCATCTATGAGACGTAACGAATTGAAGGATTTTTTCTTTTACTTCGTTGACTTAGAATTTAAAGAACTGTTAAACACATCCCTACACAAAGGCCGAGCCTAGTTCCTGCCAATGAAAGACTACCGTAATTTCACACGTAAATGCTGCAGCGCATACGTAAAAAAAAAGTAGTTAAAAAATTGTTGGGAGCGGCACTTACGCTGGTGCAGCGTTTATGCCGATTTCAGATTTTAAAATCTTATTTTTAGCTTGTGCTTTTCTACTAAAATTGAGCCTCAAGCATTACTTGAACGGGCATTTATACTTGCGCATACGCCAAGTACTTGAATATTTTTATAAAAGCATGACGATGATGTCATACTCTTTTTGTTGACCATGCATGTTCATTGCTGTCGTTTTCTCTCTTTTTGCGAAAATAGTTTTCCCCCCTTATTGTGAATCAAATTGACAAAATGGCTGCAAAATGCTGAAACAAAATCTACTGTGCTAATTTTATATTGAATCTACGAGGCATTTTCGAAAAGTGAAGATACAATGCCGCATACTCACTCAAAAATATTTTAATTGATTAAATGTACCTACATAATAAATTACTTACTGGTACATGCCTTATTTTTCAACATAGTTGCCGCCATTGTCAAAGTCTGGGTACAAGCTTCTGTATTCCACAGTCATAGAACTTTGCTGCCTGCTGTCGGAACCACATTTCAACTTCAATTTTGCCCTCATCATCGTTGTGAAAGTTTTGCCCTGCAAGATGTGTTTGCGGGTAAAGGACTAAGTGGAAGTCCCTGGGTGCAAGGTCCGGGCTGTATGGCGGAAGATCTAAAATTTTCCATTCGAAACTTTTGAGTAGTGCTATGGTTTGAAGCGCTGTGTGAGGACGAGCATTGTCATGGAGCAAGCAAACTGCTCTTGTTAACAAGCCCCTGTGTTTATCTTGAATTGCCCATCTGAGACATCTTAAAGTCTCGCAATATGCACCAGCATTAAGTGTGGTGCTGGAGGCATGAAGTCAACCAGAAGAATGCCTTGTCTGTCTCAGAAAACAGAAGCCATGATTTCTTTGGCAGGGATCCTGTATCCCACATTTGGCAGGATTCTGAATTGACGCATACATTATAAGGATGTGCTGCTCAAACAAGACTTACCGTAAAAATAACAAATGACCTTGAGGGGAAAGCGAATGTTCAAGGTTTCAGTCCGTGTTGCCAACAAGCTCATAGAAACTTTTCCTTTGCTCCTATCGGTGAAGTATCTTTACTTTCTGAATATGCCTCGTAATTGCCAAAGCAAAATAAATCGAAAACAGAGTTCAGTATTGATGAACGTTGTGTTCAGCGACGGCGCTCCGAAAAGAAAGTTCTACTAAAGATGCCGAAAAGTAAGAGCACACAGAAGGGAGAAAGCTGCTGCGCCTCAACTGGAAACTAACCTTGAGAAATGGATTTCCTCCCAGAGAAGTAAAGGCATTCCAAAATCCACATTAAAGATATGTTTACAAGCCAGAGTTATGGTGGCGAACATGGACGATTTTAAAGCTAGATCCAACTGGTGCTACCGATTCAAGAAACGAAAAAACCTCTTCGTTCAGGCCCGCACATCTGCGAGGAAAAAAATTGCCTATTAATTGGGAGGTAAAGAAATCTTTCCTGAAGTTTATAGGGGACCAATTATAGGACAAGTTTTCACCGATCAGGTGATCAACATGGACAAGGTGGCCTTTGACTTTCGACTGCTCTCCTAGCAGGACTGTTAACAAGGTTGACGAAACTACAGTGAGTATTGTTACTGCAGGTCACGAGAAAACGTCATTTACTTGTGTCTTGTCTTGCACATAAAGTGGTGAAAAAAATGAAACCTCTGTTGGTTTTAAAAAGAAACCTGTGTATCTTGTATTTTCATTTTGATGGTTATTAGTATCACCTAATGTCTTATTCATAATTGTATTCTTTATGTATTTTACCCATTTGATGTTATATGATTACGTTTCTTTTTTAATAATTATCATGCGTTACTGTGAAATAAAAATGTGTTTGTACCCTTTTAGGTTTTATTCCTTTTTTGCATTGTACTACAGTAGACGTGTAGTAGTACATGACATTTCATTACAAAAGAGCAATTTTGGATAAAGCAAATCTTAGCTTTCAAAGTGACTGCCTACGGCGTTTATAGGTATGGGGTGTCATTCAGCGCTTCTAGTGTTAAAGTATTAATTTCTTAAGGGAAATATTTAAAATTAGCACTATATTTAATTCTTTACATTAAAATGTATTAGTTTATACAGAAATAACCTAAAATATTTGTATCTCAATATTTGGTTATGGTACGGTAACAAAGAAAAATTTATAAGTGGTGGTTGCCCGGATTTATTTTTTTTAAAAAGGAAATTTCAGTCCTGCGGCACTTACGTGCGAAATTATGGTAGTTAAGTCTTGGCCTGCTCTAATGTCTTACTTTTTAAGTAAGGCAGAGGATATTCCTATGGTGTCATTCCATGTCAAATCAACACACTGATTTTACTTCACCATTTCAGATTTGAATGAAATTTGGCACACAGTTACTTTCCATATAGATTAAGAAAAATACCAAATTTTATTGAAAAATATCAACCCATTTTGAAAATGTACCCCTGTGAATGTTAAAAAAAAAAAATCAGTCAAAATAACTCGACAGACCAATTTTCAAAATGACCTAGAAGCTTTCCTAATTAAGCTAGAGAGCTAAGATTGGTGGCATTTTAAAGCAATTTTCAATGATATAACACAATTAGGGCTTAGAAAAATTTATTTTAATAAATTTTAAATTTGAATTTTTCAAAATGTGCCACTTCAAAGATTTACAATTTTTTTTTTTTTAAATAATACTTTATATAGTACTGAAATGATTGTATAGGTTTGAAAGTGGGATCTGTATGGGTTCATGTTAAAATATTGCATTGAATACAGTATTCCTGATTTGAAAACATGAAATTACTTAATACAATGTTTTAAAGCCTAGAAAATTAGAAAATTTTTTTTTATTTAAGATGTGAAAGTAATCATATTAGTTTTGTATAATATGAAATACATTAGTGCATGTTTTGATTGCTTGAAGTGTATGCACTACCTATCAAAATATAAAATTGCTGATTGAAAATAGTAAACTTGATGCACTAACTGATGGTAAATTAAAAACATTGTTTTGCTAAAATATTATGTAATCCTGTAAAAATTTTGAGTTTTTTTAATAACACTTTATATAGTACTGAAATGATTGTACAAGTTTGAAAGTGGGATCTGTATGGGTTCATGTTAAAATATTGCATCGAATACACCATTCCTGCTTAGAAACACGAAATTACTTCATTCTACAATTAATTACATTGGTTTTGTATAAATATCAAATAATTACCAGATCATATATTTATTGCGTGAAGTTCTTGTACATTTCATTTATTTGTAAAACTTCATTTTCTGACAATCTGAATACTCTCCCTGTTGGAGTTATAGGGTTTACTAAAGATAAGATTTGAATGATAGAAACCCACAGTATATCTGGCCTACTTGGGTAAGAAAAAGAAAGTGAAGGTCCTGCTGGATGTAGAAAAGACACCTTTACTTCATCTGTTTCATTTTTTGCCAACACATATGAAAGCCACCAGTTATGTTTATATAACATATACATAACCTTTTACTTATAAAAGTGTAAGTCTGTCTTCCGATAGGCATACTTTTTCAATAACTGATTCAGATGCATGACAAAATGTCTTGACTTTAACTTTTGATGTACTTGAAGCTACAGGGATAAATCCATGTAATTTCTGAGTACCTTTAATAGTAATGGATTTACTGTGACGATTTAGTAGAAAATTTTCTGTATGGATGTATGTCTTCATTGACGTATAAAAAATTGACTGATGGAATATTTTCTACAGCCCACTGGTACAACTGTATTGGTGTCATTTGGTTTTCATATGGGCGCTGTAAGCTTGCCCTAGCTGCTAACCTCTTTACTGTGCCACCAACACCATCACATGGTCCTTTACCATGTGCAGTGGCACATAAGTGCCACTCAGCTTCTATATTAAAATTGTTTTTGGTGGAAACACAAGTTGGTAAAATTCTTGTTTTTAAATTGGGCAGCTGAACCATCAGAATAGTAAAAGATCCTTTTAATCCTTTCAAACTTCGTTTTCAAAAAATCAATCATGTAATACACTGCTACTGTGTTATGTTCTAAGCATTCAGATATTACAACTAAACTCACATGTTTAATCTTTCCTTCCCCTTTAAAATAAATTACAAAAGGGTGGACAGTGGCTTGTTCACTGGTCCAGTGATAGCTTTGGACCTCATCTAGTAAAATAAATGTGTAGTTCTCAGAAATGTCGTATGTTACAACATATTCCGCATCTGCCAGATTGTTCTTGATTTAATTAATAAATGAAGATTGGCTATAAAATCATGCCGAGCAAGAACAGGAAGCTTTTGACAAAACAGATCAATGAATTCTGTTGCGGATTTCTCTAGTTTCTAAATTACACTGATCAACAGAAATCCATTGTCAAAAAGTTACCTTTTCACTTACCATCAGTTAGTGCATTAAGTTTAATATTTTCAATCAGCAATTTTATATTTTGATGGGTAGTGCATACACTTCAAGCAATAAAAACATGCACTAATGTATTTGATATTATACAAAACAAATATGGATTACTTTCACATCTTAAATAATTGTTTAATTTTCTAGACTTTAAAAACATTGTCTTAATTTCGTGTTTTCAAATCAGGAATACTGTATTCAATGCAATATTTTAACATGAACCCACACAGATCCCATTTTCAAATTTACACAATCATTTCAGTACTATATAAAGTATTATTCAAAAAATTTTGAAAATCTTCTAAGTGGCGCATTTTGAAAAATTCAAATTTAAAATTCATTAAAATAAATTTTTCTAAGCCCCAATTGTGTTATATATCATTGAAAAGGTCTCGAAAATTGCTTTAAAATGCCACCAATCTTAGCTCTCTAGTTTATGAAAGCTTCTAGGTCATTTTGAAAATAGGTCTGTCAAGTGTTTTTGACTTATTTTTTGAACATTCAGAGGGGTACATTTTCAAAACGGGTTGATATTTTTCTTAATCTATATGAAAAGTAACTGTGTCAAATTTTATCAAAACCTGTGAGGGTAAGGTAAATTTTTGTTGAAAATTATGTTGATTTGATATGGAATGACCATAAGTCTCTAAGAAAATTGTTGCTTTTAAATGATGAAAGCATAGTCAACACAAGTGAAACTAATGACATTGCAATTGTTTTTCCATTTTTTAGTAACGTGTCTCCCATTTTTGAAGTTGTCAGTAAAAAACATCAAAATGATAACATAACTGCAGCTGAGATTTATGATGTTATGGTTAAGATGGTAAACCAGCTGGAGAGCAGATTTGAAGACAAGTATTATGGATCTTTTGTTAAAAAAGCAATGAAGCAATTCGATGATAGCAAAAGGGAAGACCTTACTGAAGGATTCCAGGAGTTTTTGGAAACAGCAGTAAAATACTTGTAAAAGTGGTTTGACCACAGATGGAAATCCCCTTCATGTTTTAAGACCAATGGCTTTAAATCACAAGCTCTAGTTTACCGACTTGTTGGCTGTTGTGGAGCAGTTTAATCTTAAAAACAAGGTATCCAAAGACAAAACTATATGATCAGTTTTCCTTCAATACAAGAATATCTTGATATTTTGGTTGCAGAAAAGGAAATGAGTGTAGGAAATAAATAGCAAATGCTGTTTCAGAAAAGCTCTGAGTTCCCAAATTTATTTAAGACTGTCTCTTTTTGTGTCAGCATTTCACCACCTAATTCGCTTGTTGAAAGTTTTTTCACACATGAATTTGAAATGGACTGATGCAAGAAATAGGTGCTCTGCCCAGTTAATAAATGCAGAACTAATTGTTGCAATCAACTTTACATCTTTAAGCTGCAATGAGTTTTTCGATAACCTCAAGAAAAATCAAAACTTGAAAAAATTGTTTAGTGCAGTGAAGTCAAGTAGCAAGTACAATTTCTGGAAAATGTAAACTGTTCAACTTCAACATGTCATTAACAAAGCTAAATGACTAAGAAACTTATAATAACTGAGTGTTAATTCATTATTTTTTTAAACGTGTTTGTCTTTCAGTTTGAAAAAAATATAAAATAAATTCTAAATTAGGTTTAATGACTCATTCCATAGTAAGGCCTATAGTAGTCTGTCAAGTTTTTCACCTCAAAAGTTCCCTCTGAAAATGACAAAATCACTAGCATAGAGTTAGCTACTGTATTTCACAGTAAAATGCAATGTCATACAATTCAATGGACTGTGGAAACACAGTCAATCAAACTTTTTTATAACTCAAAAGTCCACCCCCCAAAGATTTTCTGCACACATTATGTATATTGTACAATAAAATTACAAATTTTACATACACGTCCCTAACACTATAAAGGCACTTACTTAGTTGTAGTAAACTAATAAAATAAAAATCGGTTTTGTACTATATGCCTAAACTAACAATAAATTGCTTTTGATTTGTAAATTTTCTATGTAATTACGTTATTATTTATTTAACCTAAACTATGTAAATTGCAAAACTTAAACGAAAAATTCATTGAAAATGGCTTTCGGTTTCGATTTCCGAAAGCCATTTTCAATGAATTTTTCGTTCAAGTTAGGTTAAAATTTAAAAAAATTCCTGGTTACCCCCCGACCCCTAGAGGTTATTCCATACACCTATACGTATCAAACGCGGGTAGTATACTTATCAAAACCCGTGCCTAAATTTCTGTGTTTTTATTTGGCAACCCTAATTACAAGAGAACTAAAATAAATTTGCTATTGTAAAGGACTTACAGTTACAAGAACATAGTAAAAATCCAGCACCAGATCTCACTTCTAAATGACCATTAACATCTTACCTTGTGCTCTTAATATTGCTGACTTTCCTCTTCCACTAGTGGCTGCAGCCGTTCTTGGTCCAGTTTTCTTGAACATGGGTGCATTTTTCAACATATCTGGTAGAATGAGGAACCTAATTTTACTGCCCCTGATATATATATTTTCCAACTGTGCAACTCTGCCATCTCTGTAAGTTACTGTAATACCAGACATTTGGCAATTCATGTTATCTTCAGCTTCAACTAGTTTCCCGCGATACACTTCGCCGGTATTCGTTTCTAGAGTAACAATGTGTCCTTCAGCTTCATGAAGAACCTTTACAGGCACACCGAGAGACATTATGGATATCTGCCCGAGTAACAGACGAAGCAATATACTATTATTAAGGTTAAAATACGAAATGAAGTAAGACTTGCGAACGCAACTATTTACAAATTACGTTCCTTTATCTAAGTTAGTGAGTGTTGCCAATTATAAAAAGAGTGTAAGAACAATATTAATAAGGATGTTTAATTAATTTTTTTATGAAAAAGACTATTTCCATTATAATGTTTAATTTTTATTTAAAATATTTCTGCATATTTTAGCATTAATGGTTATAGTTTATCTTAACTGAAATGATAACTGTCAAAGAATGAAATAAGCACTGGAAAAAGTTGCACAAATATATTTAATGTTGTAAAAAATAAATTTTTCTGCCATAGAAATATTTTATGGTTTTACACCCACTCGAAACATTTGTTCTAAAGTTAGATTTAAAGACGCATTTTAAGCCATGCTCGTTCGGTGATTTGCATGACATGTGATTTCAATTAACTGCAATGTCTGGTTTTACGTCATGTAACCACATGATATTTGTCTATCAAGTGCTGCCATCTATTAGAATTTATCATTTGAAAAATTTCGACATTAAACTGTTGAAAACATTAAAGATGAGAAATATTACCCACTTGAGTTAAACAAGTATAATTAAACTGGATAATTTTTTCTTTGGAATGAATTTTTTTATATTAATGTACAGCTTTTACATAGTTCTGTCAATATTTTTAAAAAATTTTAAAGGAAAATTACTCAATCATGAGAAGCATGTTTGGAAAAATAAAATCCAAAATAGTATTAAATTTAATAGATGTTTTGATATAGTCATTGCTTCAGATGTGATTCCGCACTTATAGTAATGATATTTTCTCTCTTTCTTCCTTCTTTGGTCAAAAGTTTTCCCCAAATCGCAGTGGCGTACCGAGGATTGGGTGGGTAGGAGGAGAAGCGCCAAAATGGTTCTTTTCACCAATTCTATATTACTATATGTTTTTCGGAAGGGGAGCGCCGAAAAGGTATCGTGCACCGGGCGCCAGTTATGCTCGCTACGTCACTGCCAAATCGAAATCGTTTCCAATATGTCCTACCATACAGAGCCTGACTAAGGCAGGGGCATACGGGGCAGTTGCCCCGGGCCCCCACATCAGAGGGGGGGCCCCCAAATCGAATAGAAAGTTTAGTAATAAGTATTAAGTTCTTCATTACTGAAGTAGTGAAGCAGAGGGGGGCCCCAAAGAAGTTTTTGCCCCGGGCCCCAATTAGACTAAGTCGGGCCCTGCTACCATATATCTCATGGTAGAGCGTATCCTGGATTCTGGATATTTTTGTCTAATGCTCCATCCGTATTTGCCTCAATAGACTTTTGATCACGTTCAGAGAGTGTACTCATTTTTTAGTTTAATATTGAGGAATTATCTGTAACAAAATTTTTGTAATAGATTGATGCTGTTAAGAAATTGGACGATCATCTCTCGGAACAAAAATACAAACTATGTTACATGGAATCATACAAATCATCGCTTAAAATAAAAAAGTAAACTTTGAATATATATATATATATATATATATACATACATACACACACTCATACAGAGAGAGATGTAGATATGATATAGATATATTTTATGTAAATAAGTTGCCAAGCTTAAAAATTACAGAAAAAAAGGATGAAATTTGCTTTGGGATAATCTATATTGTGGCTATAAGTTACAACAGTTTAATACACATATCATGGAGATCAATTAATCTAAGTTTTCATTAAATAGTTACAAGATATAACTATTTTCTAAAGCTAAGTATTGGAAGAAAAACTATTTCTGGGATTTTTGTGGGAATAAAACCTTTAATCACTCTCTGGCGAAAATTGCCTCCATTTGGTATATTCCCTCTCGAGTAATCAAACATCAACTAAGGTTGAAAAAAATAAAGATAATAATCACTTGGGCTCGGCCGGGATTTGAACCCGGGACCTCTCGCACCCTAAGCGAGAATCATACCCCTAGACCACCGAGCCACGTTCAGCGATAGTTCATGTAAAACCAGAAGCTTACGAGAAAATAAATAAACGATTGGAGACATTTAAATTTGATGAATTACGCGAAATATAGATATTAACTATGGCATTAATGCAGCCTTTTTTTATATTTTACCAACAAAACAATTTAAAGTGGGAATATAATGCGTACCAAAAAATATCTACTTCTAATGAAGAGGTACTCGTTGGACAAACTTTATTGGCTTCAAGTTATAAAATCAGATTTCTAAAGGAAATACAATTCTACATAATTGTAATTATTGCAACGACGCTAATTACAGTTTGTTAAAATAAACGGCAGTCAATGTTGCAGTTAGAATCAAACATTGCTTTTGCCATTTAAATATTGGGACGTCTCACAATACTCCTCTTTCGAAGTGTGTAATTTATAGTAACACTTAAGAGCTGGCTTTTTCCTGAATATTTCTCCATCGAAATTCTAGACAGGTCTGGCCTTAGAAATTTTGTCGCCCCTTCTCCCTCTGTTGCAGCAGTATAAAATTCATTTGTCTTCATTTTACACAACTACTAACCATGCAAATTCTAAAATTCGTAAAGTAAGATTTGATCTTTAAAGAGAGTTAAAATATACTTTTATTATATACTACGTTACACTTCGTTTTCATAGAACTATGCATAAATTTTACAACGTCCTTTATTAACAAAATTATAACAACGTTTTAAAACAAAAAGAAAAAAGAAAATTGTTAAAGTCATGTTGAGTTGTTTTGCCTCTTCGCGATTTCATAAAATCATCTGCTGAACTCAGAGTTCCATGGCTGTACGTGACACTCCCACCTTTGAATTTCTCGGTTGAGAAACTCAAAATTTATCACGAATTAATTCAAAGATTTAGGCGTTTAATTGCTTTTATTTCACGTCCTACTCTAGTTCTCTTAGAAGGCTCGAGATTGGAATCAAACTGTGTGCACTGTAGTGTCGCTTCGGCAGACGACAATTAAATCCTCATCAATTTATTCCACATCAATTTATCGTTTGGCCATCAAAATTTTAATTAAATAAGTTGAACATGTGTGGTAACATAAGTGATATAATAAAAAAGAAAAATCAATGTTTTGGTTGTGTCTGTTAGATGTATTCGATGTCAAAAAGTAGATTAATTATTTAGTTATATAAGCAACATCTAATATATAATAAATAATATTTATATTGGAGTCAGAGAAGCGTTATTATTATTATTATTATAATTATTATTCACCTACAATTAAAGACGCTTCATTGGTGGACTCGTACGTGATAGAATCCTACTATGGCTGACGAAGATGCAAGCAATGAAAATGACCCTAGTGCTACAACTGCGGCTGTCGCCAAGGTAAGCGTCAAAGTTCCTTATTTTTGGAAACCAGATCCGAAGATATGGTTCCTTCAGCTAGAAGCACAATTTAGAAATGCAAAAATAACTAAAGACCAAACAAAATATGATTATGTGATAAGTTCCATAGAACCTGAGATTTTGTCACACGTATCTGATATGCTACTAAGTCCGCCACAAGATCGCAAATATCAAGCCATCAAGGACAGATTAATTTCATTATATGCAGACTCGGAGACTCAAAAAACTCAAAAATTACTGAGTGAGCTAGAACTGGGAGATAAAAAACCATCTCAGTTACTGTGTGAAATGCATAATTTGGCAGGTGACAAAGTTACAGATACTTTCCTAAAAACATTGTGGCTCCAGCGTCTACCTGTTAATATGCGCAGCATTATATCTGTTAGTGGCGAAGATTTGTCAAAAGTGGCGACGATGGCTGATAAGATTTGGGAATTAAATCCTATTACCCCCCAAATAGCTGCTACTTCGTCCATTACCGTAAACTCGGGGCTGATTGAAAGCTTACAAAAACAGATGAATGAACTTAGTTTACAAGTTTCTATTTTATCCAGACAACGACACAGTCGTTCGCATTATCGTTACCGAACCAAATCCTACATTTGCCTTCCAACAAGATTTGGAAAAAGCCTCGCCACGGCAGGCTAGGCAACTGTCATACATTGGCCAGTTCTCAACTAATATCCAGTTCATTCAAGGGGATGAAAATACCGTTGCTGACACACTCTCTCGTATAGACACCATTTCTGTGCCATCTTCAATAGACTTACAAACTATAGCAAACGTTCAAGAAGATGAAGATTTGGAAATACTGAGAAACAACCCAAACTTAAGAATCTTACAAATTCCTATGCCGGACAGCGACAAGAAAATCTACTGCGATACTTCTACAAATTATAATCGCCCATACATACCCGCAAAATTTCGGCAGAAAATATTTTCATCAATCCATAACTTATCTCATCCCGGAATAAGATCCACAATAAAATTGATTACGAAACGTTTTATATGGCCCAACATGAAAAAAAACTGTCAAATGTGGACTAGAGCATGTATATCATGCCAACGTTGCAAAATCCACAGACATACACAGTCAGCTCTGGGAGAATTCAAAATACCCCCACATAGATTCCAACATTTAAACATAGATTTGGTTGGACCGTTACCTATTTGCAAAGGATTCAAATATCTCCTAACTATAATCGATCGTTATACTCGATGGATTGAGGCGGTGCCGTTGGAAGATCAATCAGCAGAATCAATCGCTAAAGCTATGGTTCATACCTGGTTTTCACGCTTCGGAATACCGAATCGCATAACATCCGACCAAGGTCGACAATTTGATAGTCAACTTTTTCAAGCCTTGGGAAAATATCTCGGTTTTCATACGAATACTACGACTGCGTATCATCCGCAGGCGAATTGTTTGATCGAAAGACAGCACAGAACTTTGAAAGCAAGCCTAAAATGCCACCTGCTGGAATCAAAGTCATGGCTATCAGCATTGCCTTTCGTTCTTTTAGGCATAAGATCTGCCATCAAAGAAGATTTGGGTTGCTCATCAGCAGAACTTGTATACGGAACAGCCTTAGCATTACCTGGAGAATTCTTTTCAACAGCACCTCTCATGAAACAGTCGGAATTTTCTCAAAACCTTCAGAAAATAATAAGAGAAATTAAGCCAAGTCCTACCACAACCCACGGAAATAGAAAAGTTTTTGTTTCTAAACAACTTTCCAATTGTTCTCACGTATTCCTATACAACAACATCAACAATTCTTCACTACAGCCTGTCTATTTTGGACCCTATCCTGTAAAGGCAAGAAAGGATAAGTATTTCGATATTGAAATCCAGGGAAAAGTAAGAAGAGTTTCGATCGACAGAGTAAAACCATGTTTTCTAATGAAAGAATCGGATATCCCCTACCATGAACCACATTCCAAGAAAACAAAACTTGACGAAACACCTGAGCTTAAGGCTGCCGAAGAAAATTCAAAGACTACCAGAACTGGCCGACATGTGAAGTTTCCCAGTCACTTAAAAGATTATCTTCCGTAATCGCTGTTACTGAGAAGGGGGTGTGTAGTGTCGCTTCGGCAGACGACAATTAAATCCTCATCAATTTATTCCACATCAATTTATCGTTTGGCCATCAAAATTTTAATTAAATAAGTTGAACATGTGTGGCAACATAAGTGATATAATAAAAAAGAAGAATCAATGTTTTGGTTGTGCCTGTTAGATGTATTCGATGTCAAAAAGTAGATTAATTATTTAGTTATATAAGCAACATATAATATATAATAAATAATATTTATATTGGAGTCAGAGAAGCGTTATTATTATTATTATTATAATTATTATTCACCTACAATTAAAGACGCTTCATGCACCTTTGTTGCTCCTTCACATGACAAGTGCTCTCATTCTTCTGTTTTCCGCCCGAAAGTTCTCTGTATGCATAAACAGGATACTCTAGGACTAATTTATGCATTTCCTTACAAAGAAGACAAGTGTTGGATCACAAAAACTCAAATTAAGCAAAAGCTGAAAGAACCATCAATAGTAACTGATGGTTCAAACACTAGAATTAGAAGCCGGTTTGAATTTGAAAAACGTATATGAGCTGAGTAATGTATGAAAATCAAGTCAGTTTCAATTTTATTCATAAAATGTGATCTTTTGTAAGTTAATTATAATAAATTTGTATTTGATATTTCAAGCCATTCTTAACAGAACTTTTGCCATTCCGTTACCATATGATTTCATTAAGTCTAATTAATTTTATAATATTAATTATTATTTTGATGTTGAAAAATAACTGAAACTTTTAGTACTGAATCAGGTCTTGCTGTTGACATTTTTTTGTTTTGTTACTGCAACAGTTGGCTGAATTTTTATTTGTTATTGAATGTTTTTATTTGTTATGTCCAAAATATATCATTCCGTTACCACAAAAAAAGTGCTATTTTTTAAATATAGATAATGTGTAATTTTAAATTATCTGCATTTTTCATTTTAAGTCATTAAGATGTTTATAGTTTGCCCTATTTTCTTTTTTTATTTTAATATTTAAGTTAGTAGAATCTGCGATATATGTTGTGAATGCTTGTCCAAATGTCATTCAGTTACTCATGGAAGGTCCCTTATATCATGTTAAAAGTTTTAAGAAACTCGTGTGTTGAACTATGAACATGCTTAACAGGAATTATAGTAAAAATTATGTCCTCTATTTTGCTTTTCTATTGTTATTTAACCAATCAATGTCAGATTATAAGAGAATTAATATCCCTGTGTAAATTTTCTTTCAATAAGGCAAGCTTTCATTTTTTTGCTCTTGAAAATTTTGTATCTAGTAAAAGCTTACAAATAATTAATATATTGATTACATTTCCCTGTTGCTGTAGTAGTTTGAAATACATAATATTTAGATTGTATGTTGTTGTTATATATGGCAATTTTTTTTAACTAAATCCGTGCAAATTATATACTGCTGATACTGCTGGCCATTCATTTAAGGGGGTACCGTATGGGTAGCTAGCATTACCCCCATTTGTATGCAATATCAGTTTTCTTGATCTTATTTAAAGAGAACAATGAAAATTTTACACATTTTTAGCTTTAATTTATATATTTCAACATACATGAACACAGATTTCTATATTTTCTGTTTTTAATATCTAAAGAGAATAAATAAATTATTAAAAATTAATGTTAGTTAATTAATTAATGTTTTAATATATCTTAATTCATTACATCTAGTTAAATATACAGGTTTGAATAAAGGGGATAGATACTGCTTATTCCGCTGGCTTTCTCAACATGAAGTTAGTCGAATAATAGAAGTTAATTTGATTGAAAATTATTAGAGCTTTTCTTCTGTATCACTTGAAATGGATCATCTGGATAAAAGTAATTGCAAGCAGAATCTTTCTTTAAAAAAATAATTACAGTTCTAATAAAAATTTATTATTTTTATTTAGCTTCCCCAGCATTTAACCTAAATACTATGGACCCCCTTAGAAAGTCCATTACAGAAAGGAATTTTTCAATTGTGCTTGTAATCCTGAAGAAATTTTATCTTCGACATACTAAGTTTGAAATATCACTGTGATGAGTACATAAAACTAAAAATATGATAGTTCTACTTTTATTTAATTTATGTATGAATATATATATATATAAATACATTTTCAAATACTTACTTTCACACACACACACATATGAAAAATGTATTCATCTGTGTATACACACATGGATAAATTTGTTATATACAAATTTATTTTGTTTATTTAGACCTTTTTATTAATTTTGTATCTACTTATTAAATACAATTTATTTGCTAGTTATTCAATTTCTTTTGGTCTGATTTAATTTAATATCAATATTTCATCCTCTTCTGTATAAATGCGCACTTATGTATAAAACTCAAATTAAACAAATGTGTAAAGAAAAAATAATTCAAATTGCTGTTTTTCTGCAGTCACTTGTATTCTTCTCCGAGACAGCACTTTACTGTTTCCATAGTAACGATATAGAAATTACAGAAAAATAAAGCAATGTTATTGGCTTATCGTTTATCGTTATCAGAAAAAACGTAGTAGCTAGTGGGCGGTGCTTATCCAGAATTCGAAAGGGTAAAAGCTTTCTCACTGCGTACGGAAAAAGTGGCTGAGACTACCGATTTTGCTCGCATCCGAGAACAGCGTACGAGGTGAACTGCATCTCGGACCGGGAGAATCTCGAATGCGAACTCTTTTCGTACGGGCTGAGATTAGGCCCGTAGAAGTTATCCTCGAAATCTCAGCAACTTTAATCGATTTAAGCAATCAACTTTACTCGAAATAACTCTCCTGAGACTGAACTGAGCTCAAGTGCATACAGTCTTTGTACAGGACGTAACATTTCACCTGTCTGTGTTTTGACTTTAACAAGACGTACGATGCCGTCTTTGACTGGAAAAACTTGGATTATCTTGCCTAAAGGCCAGCAGGCCCGGTGACAGGATTCTCGGGCCCCTAAACCCCGGCACATCTCACCCACCCACCCCTCACTGAATTAGACCAGAACTGCGAACTTGCAGGTTATTTTATAACCAAGACTTACCTGATTATCAGCTTTTTCTTCAGAAGAAATGTGCACTGTCATGCATTATCTTTTGATGTACTATAAATTGTACTTATAATTTTTTTATGTTAAATAAACACATGTCAGTGGAAAGGGATGGGGAAACATTTGCGAAATAAAAACTTTTTGACAGTTTAACACATTTTACAGTTTTATTATACAGTTATCAAAACTAGGACTTAATTGAACTTGAACATTTTATAAAAAGTCATAATTAAACGTACTTTTCCTTTTTTACTTTATGAAAATACAACTCTTTCTTCCAAAGTCACCAATAATATCGTCATATTTCAAGCTCCTTGCCAAACCAGGTTCCATCACCAAGATGCTGAGATCGTTCATCCTGTCTTGGTTTATCGTTGATCGATTGACACTTTTTATTCTTTTCATTACACTGAAACTTCTCTCACCGTGACTTACAGATAAAGGGATGCAGCAGAACAATCTGATTGCTATAGATGGAACAAGCTGTCCAACTTTATCTTCCTCGGTGCGTTCAAAAGTTGTAATGATGTTTCTCCTAAGTTGGTCTTATGCTGTTTTTTGCTCAATCAAGAGATTTGCGAACTATGCCAGATCTTGAATGTCGAGTTTTGGTGTCACCAGCATAGTCTGCATCACTATACACCTCAAGCTGTTTCTTTTCCCATTTTCTTGCATATAACATCCTGAAGTCCCTTTGAGGTACTTGAAAATTCTTTTAACAGCATTCCTTGGGTCTGATACCTTGGGATTTTCTAGTCTTTCAGATACTGATATCTGAATTCTAATATCTGAACGTGACCCTATAGCCAAATACATAAGACCTCCTACTGCTTCACGATAGGGCACATAATCACTAACTTCTCATTTCTGTCACCTTTTCACATGGAATAGAAACAGCATTTAATTCAGCCATTCTAAATCGACTAAGAATCTTTCTTGTGTAAGCTCTCTGTTCCAGAAAATCAGAGCCATCTTGCAACCGTTTGATGTTCATTCCATGGAAACAGTTTAATGGCCAATTGTCACTTTAAATTCATCTTTCAGTTTGGTTACAAATGATGAAATCTCACTTTCATCAGTACCAGCAATAAGACCATCATCAACGTATATAATAACAAATAATTTCTTTTCATTATTTGTCCGAACAAATAAACAGGGGTCTGAGTTACTGCATTTCATACCTTGTTTTTCTATGAAGTTAACAAATATTCTGTTCCAGCATTGTGGAGCTTGTTTCAAACCATAAAGACTTCTGTTTAGTCTGCACACTCTACCAGATTTATCATCAAGACCATCTGGTTGCTTCATAAAAACTTGTTCCTGTAATTCACCATACAAGAAAGCAGTTTTCACATCAAACTGTAGAAGATCCAGATTTTCACATGCATCAACATTTAATAGCATTCTAACGATGTCATATCGTGCAACAGGACTGAAGGTTTCATCAGGCCCGCTGTCAGGGTGGGGCAGGGGGATAAAATCCCCTGATCCTGGGCTTCCGGGGGGCCCGGTTAAGATAAGAGTTGACTAAAAATGTTCAAATATTGAGTGGGGAGGAGGCCCGCTGTATTATTTTGCCCCGGGCCCTGGCTCAACTGACGGCGGTCCTGGGTTTCATCATAGTCGGTGCCTGGCTTTTGCGTAAACCCTTTTGCCACAAGCCTCGCTTTGAAACGATCAACCTTTAGTTTTAATTCGGAGAACCCATCTGTTAGCAATAACTTTCTTGTGTTTGGGGAAATCTACAAGATCCTAAGTGTGATCGTATAGAATATTGTTTCGTTCAGTGAGGTCATTTCCATCTTTCAGGATCACTGGATTGAATTGCTGAGGCATATGAGTCAGGGACATCATGCTCTGCAAATAAAACATAATCCTGTAGATGGGAAGGTATTTTAATCACTATTCGACTACGACTTTGCAATGTTTCTCAATTTACAGAGACATCTTTCTCAGATTCCAAACTTTCAGCAGGATCAATTATTAAATTTCCTTCATTTTCAAGATCAACCTTATCATTTGTACTGAGTGTACAATCCAAATTTCTATTCTGTTCAGTGATACTCAGATTTGGTGGAATTTCAGATGGATTCATGGAGATTAAGATTTTCTCTTCTTTGAATATGACATCACGGCTCAAAACGTCAACTGGAAGCCAAATTCGGTAACCATCTTTCTCACTACAATATCCTACAAGGTTGCCCTTCTCATTCTTCTTGTCCCACTATTTCTTTCTTTTTTTTGTTTTGGTACATGCACAAAACATTCTGTACCAAAAACACGAAGATGATCAATGTTTGGAGTTTCTTTCTCGAACCATATTTCACATAGACTAATGTTGTGTGTCCAGTTCTATTTAGTATATAAACAACAGTGTTGACTAGGGTTACCAACTTTTTCTCTGACGATTCCGGGACAAATAGCTCAAGACTGAACATCATCATCATTATCAGTCAGACATTACCTAGTTTTCTGAGAAAACTTTTTATGTATGAAAAATTTGAAATGCAGTTTTTAAAATTTAATTTTTATACTTTCTATTTTGACTATTATAGAAAATTATATATATATATATATATATATATATACAGTAAAAATCGTTTATAAGAACATCCATGGGACTTTAAAAACTCTTTCTTATAATCGATAGTTTTTATAACCGATAGATGACTTAAAACTGCTGAAAATACGAAATTCACTGTCACATAATTTTTATTTACACCTGAAACATGACATTCAAAAAATGGTTAAGAGGTTCAAGTCCAATCAGGGAAAAACACACTGCTTATTTTCCTATAAATATTTTTTTAAAAACTTTTTCAAATACATAGTTCTAAAAATGTTAAAAAGAAAAATGAATAAAATTATATAGCTATTATGAATGTACATACATAATACAATATTTTGTTTTTTCATGTTTATTGATTTACCGAAAAAAAGTCAGCAATATTTGTTTGTTTAGTTTTTTTAAAAAGAATTTTCGGTTATCGCGACAAGTTCTTTGACAGCTTTTTTTATCGGATCCTTCACAAAATCATCATTGCAAGCTAAAAATTTATTAACGGTATTGATTGCCGAAAACATTTCTTTTAAACTCGGGCAAGAAAACTCGTTCAAATGATCTTCTGAACTGACACTGTCGTCAATATGATCCTCTCTGCCAGAAATCTCTGCAACAATATCTTCATCCGTTATATTCCCATGAGTTGCAAGAGCCAAATCTATGTCTTCATATTCCTGAAGTGAATCTTGTTCTATTGGCAAATCTCGAGCGCAGTCTTGAAGCATTTCATCTCTAGCGTCTTGAATTTGAAAAATGGAAGGATTTTCACCCCTAAGAAAACCAGTATGCCGGAAACAATTAGAAATCGTTAAAGGTTTAGCATTATTCCACGCCATTTCTAGCATGATGATAGCGTCCAGTATTGAAATCTTCGGTTCTTTCTTATTTTCAATATCGTCGATGATCTGTAGAATCAAGTTCTTCCTGAAATGAAGTTTTAAGGACTTAATGACACCTTGGTCCATAGGCTGCAATACGGAGGTTGTGTTGGGGGGAAGAAAAGTTAATTTAATGGCATGAAGACCTTGAACCGGAGGGTGGGCCGGGCAATTGTCCACAATAAGAATTCTCTTTTTTTGTTTAATAAGTTCTTGATCCCACTTCCGTAACCAGTTTTCAAAGATTTCTCCCGTCATCCAAGCTTTAGAATTGGAATAATAATCAACTGGCAGCGATTTTATATTTTTAAATGCATATTTCACGATCACTAAAAAGCTTCAATTTTTTAGTTCCAGTTAAATTTGCCGCAACCATTACTGTTATCCTTTCTTTTGAAAGCTTACCACAACTGCAGTTTTCGTGTTTGAAACGCTATGTCCTATCCGGGGCCATCCTGTAAAATAGCCCAGTTTCATCAGCGTTGAAGATTTCATGGTCTTCATAGCCTTCTCTTAACGCAGTCCAAACGGTTTTAAGCCAGTTATCAGAAACTCCTGGTAGCACGGCCTTCGATTCTCCCGAACACAATGGAATGCCTCTCCCGAAATCTCTGGATCCACGAAGCTGAACAAACGAAATCATATTTTTTAAAGAGATTCGCAAATTCATTTGCTTTCGCTTGCAAAATTGGTCCGCTTAGGGGAATGTTGGTACTCCTTTGAATTTTGAACCATTGCGAAAGGGCTTCTTCTATGTCAGTATGTGGACTTTTTCGAAGTTTCTTAGTTTTAGTCCGATCTTTTTCAAATTCTTCTTTTAATTTTACTCTATTTTTAAAAATATTTGAAATCGTGGCATGAATCACCTTTAATTAGTTGGCTAATGTTCCATTTTTTTCACCATTTTCTAATCTGGAAACTATACGAATTTTTTCCTCAACCTTGAAAGTTTTATGTTTTGCACTCATCATTGAATATGTGGAGATACAGACTACGGAGGTACAGACTGTGATGACTTGTCGGCTGTAGAAAGAGTTGTAAATGCTTTGCACTCTTTCCTCTCGTCACTAGTCTGGAATTTCTACTGCCGTTTGGGTTGGTTCCGCACCTCATAAATTTTTCTTATCGGACTCCACTGGTGGGTGGATGTTTAGGGGGACTGGCTTGGCGGGGGTCAGCACTTCCGTCCCAGCCACTAGGGGTATGGGCGGTGGCCAACTTTTCTTGGCAAGTTTTGTTTTCTTGACGGTTTTCTAGAGGCACACATTTTTAGCAACCCTTACTTTATGAGGGCTGACCACAGCCGAATTAGTTCATGAGAGTTGGGTTTTATTTTACATTAAAAAAAATGGGTAAAATGGTTGAAGAACAACGTGCTGCTACTTCCCGTCCGTTCACAATTAACATGTTCTTATAAGCGATTTATTTTCGCAGACACCAATTAATTTTAAGTCACTAAAAGCGATATGTTCTTATTAACGGCGTTATTATAACCGGATTTTGTATCCATTATAACACATGAGAATTGGCCGGGAACTAATAATTCCGTTCTTTTAAGCAATATGTTTTTATATCCGGTGTTCTTATAAACAATTTTTACTGTATATATATATATATATATATTACATAATAATAATGATAATAAAAATTTTAAATCTTAGAATAACAAATTTAACGCTATACTTTTATGGGGTTTTCCAATAATATTTTCTCTCACTTTTTGCTGCAATCCCCAATTCTTTCGCAAGTGTGTCCGTATTTAAAAAGTTCGCAAATTCTGCATACGATTCACTATTAAGTCGTATTTGCAATTCCGCCTTCACTAAGTCGATATTCATGCTATTCCTGGCCTTCGTCCATACACTGTTTATGTGACTAAATACTCTCTCTGGGTAAGCATTACTCGCAGGGAAGGACAAAATGAAAGACACAATTTTCATCAGCTCGACCGATTTTTCATACTTTTTGAAATACCCTGCCCATAGTTTGTCATTGAAATCACCATCTGTGCCATCACCGTGTACTTCCTGATCTGTATATAAATTGATCTTGTAAATAAATATCGCGGAAACTTTCATTTTAGTCTGTGACGTTCACGCTACCTGTCGGATTACCACGACGTCAGAACGTTCAACGGATTTACACGATGTCAATTTCAATTTTAAAAAAATGGAATAGTTTCCTCTACATTCCGGGACAATTTGGCATTCATCCGGGATCAGGGACAGCGATTCCAATTCCGGGACAATCCCGGCCAATCCGGGACAGTTCGCAACCCTAGTGTTGACTGCTTCAGCCCACAACCTGACAGGGAGATTCTTTGCACGTATCAAGGATCTTGCACTTTCAACGAGTGTGCTTTTTTCTCTTTCTGCAGAACCATTCTGTTCTGGTGTATATGGCGCGGCAAAATTTAAAGTTATTTCCCTTGATGCAAGGATTGTATGTACTTCAGCATTATCAGATTCTTTTCTACCATCGCACCTAAATTCCTTGATTCTTTTGTCAGTAGTTTCTGCTTCATTTATGAAAGTTTTTATAGAGTTTGCTACTTCAGATTTGTGCTCAATAAATAAGACTCTGCGATATCTTGAGAAGTCATCTTTAAAGCAAACAAAATATCTTGACCTTCTAATTGATCTCTGTTGCATGGGGCCATAGACATCTGCAGGAATAGTCTCATCAGCACACATTGGCACACATAATTGGCACACATTTTGGTCTCATCAGCACACATTCTTTCTAGAGCCAAAACTTTTTCGGTGTTGCATTCCGAGGACACATCCTTCACAGAACTCTCCACTGACCTCAACATGAACACCTCTTTTCTCTAAAATTTGTTTCACATGGCGCTCGTTTTGGTGACATGCCACAGCTGTAATATCTTCTGAGGCAATGTATACATCAGCAGCTTCATCAGGCATTCTCACTCTCATTTCGAGTGCATACAAGCCTCGAGATGTTCTTTCGCCTGTCTTTCGCATATCATCATTTTTCAAAAAGGCACATCCATTTTTATCAGCTTTGAATTTCAAAGTTTTGTCAACAGCTTTACTAATAGAAAATAAATTTCTGCTTATTTCTGGGACATACTAAACATCTGTCAGGTGATTTGTTTCCCACTATTTGTTGACTAGCATTTCCACGTTGATTATTCCTTCACCATATGCCAGAATAACTTCATTATTTCCTATTCTTACTTCTTTATGGACAGAAAATGGCTTGTATGATAGGAAATATTTTTCATTGCTCGTCATATGTGCTGAAGCACCCGAGTCAGCTAACCATAGATCTGTTTCTGGAACACCAGCATTGCATACAAAGGCATCTCCATCAGGTCGTTTACTTACACCACTTTTCTTGTAGCAGTATTTTGCAATGTGTCCAGGTTTGTGACAGTGAAAGCACTTTTTCCCAGGCTTTAATTTCTCTTTCTTCTTTGCTGAAGATTTAGCAACAAGAGCTACACTCTCACTTTGTTTCGATGACAGTCTCATTTCAATGAGTTGAAGGTGTTCTGTTAATTTTTTAATTGTCCTCTCCTGCACTGGGACAGATTAAAAATATTCTGCAGGGAGAGTTGACATAACTCGACTCATGAGTCAGGTAGTTCCGTTTTCACTAGCCTTTTGAGTTCGTCATTCAGTTTGCAGAAATTCCGTTGGAGACGGGCAATGTGTGTTAAGACATCTTCTGCAACATCTTTTTCTGAGTTAAAAAATTACTTCATTAAACGATCTATTCCCTGCTCGAAGACTGACAGTAACTTTTCCCATACACACTCTGCAAGTTGCCGTTAGCTCAATATTGGCATCGTCCATGCTGTTTACAAGAGTTAACGCATCACTCCTAAGAAAAGCTTTGTGCTTTCCTTCGTATGATTTTTTACGTCCTCTGGAGATCGATCGGCGACTCACGATCCCCAGTCACAATGTTTAACACATCGTTGTGCCGCAACAAAAGTTCGATTTGGCACTTCCATTTGGTCCAATTTTTGGAACCCTCCAGTTTCTCAATTTGCGCTATGGATTGCGAACGCTTTTGTTGCTACAATGGATAACAAAAGCGTTCGCAAAATGAGTCCGTAAAATAAAAGTAGTTAACCACGTGCACTTTCTACTTAGGCCTAACAGCCGCGACTAAGCATAGCACGATGCATCTTTAATAACGCCGTGATGGACCCGTAACCTGTTAAAACTAGGTTTGCAGATTAACATGAAAACTAAATTTATTAGAAAAGGAAAACTGGATTATATAATGACGACGACAAAGAATACAAAGATTATGCAAAGCGCGCACACACACACACTACAAAATGTTACAGCTACTGACTGAACAACAAGTACATAAACTACCGTTAACGGTTACAGTCTAGAAGAAAACATTTCAGGTTAAAGTTTCATGGTTGAAGGATTATTTTTAACAAATATCGTCACTAGAAATAATCGCCATGAGCTCAGAAATTTTATTTTGTTTTTAAATTTTCTTGTACTCCATTAAATGCTTCAGTTATTAGGTATTCATCCGAAGCACTTATTTCCGTTCTTTTTTTGATTTTTGTCTGCGCCTGATGGTTTTTCCTTTTATCAGACGTACTAGAATGTTAAATCTATTTTAAAAGCTAAATTCTAACGAGAATTAACAATTATTTCCTTCTTATTTGCATCACTAATCTTTCATATATATAGAAAATCTTGCGATATATTGATCTCACGCCAATGTAAAACACGAAAATACGCATCACTGTTAACACTGTCGCATTCTCGCTCTCCGAATGACAATAACAACCCGTCAAGTTTTGTCAACCCGTGTCATTGTCAACCGTCAATTGTCAACCCGTGCGAAGTTTCGAATGAATTCAACCATTTTGAGAGTTAGTGTATAATCCAATCTCGTCATTAAGAATACGTTTCACTAAAGAGTTTTGATACGCATTTTAAGCTCAAATCAAGGTCAAAGAGATGAAAGACGTTTTGCTGTCGTTACTCCGTCTGATGTCAATATTCTGGGAGTCTACAAGACGTTGTTGTTTGCGCACTGGTCCACAAACAAGTCTAATCGTTGGTGGCCTTCTGGCAGAGCATCTGGAAGGCTCCCACCCTCTGACCTAGTAAGAGGGACTTTCTGGTTTATGCATTGAACGTGCTTCAACACGAAGGTTGTTTTAAATAATTATGGCTTTTAAAACATATACAGTACAATGAAGTTTAATGACGTCAAAATGAAACTAACGACATTTTGAAGTGTGGTTTCAACAGAGAAGTAACGAAAGCCATTTTGTATGATTTCGTTTTCGTTTCGTTTAGGACAGTTTTGCTCCAGGCCCGGTTGTGGCCTCGAATTTCGGTGAGGGAAATGAAAGTTTTTACAGATCAATACATGTTACTGGTTAGTGTGTCCGAAAGCAAGAAAAACGATTTCGCCCATTCCATAATGATCCGCCATCGTCTCTGATTTCCTGGGGTTCGAATGTGACTTCCGAAAAAGGCTCCGTTTCACCTTATTACAGATCTTTTAAACTTTCTTTATCTTGTCTGTTTCAGCCTTACGCTCCCTCAGAGGGAGCAGCTGAACTAAAATACCTGCCCCTATAATGATGAAGTAGACAATGAATTCGTGGTGTGGATAGATCAGTGTCACTGGAATGAAAATAATCACAAAAGCAGAAATATTATCCCCAATTTTTGATTTTTCAATGTCTAAAAATAGTTTTATGCTTCGCCTTTTAACTGACAATATTCCTGGATCGAGTGATATCTTAAATGGCTTCCAATCGAGGCTTTCTACAATTTAATAACGTGACACGCCAAAGCCAAAGAGCTTTTACAAAATGGCTGCCCACCCCTCAAAAAGGCCTTATTTTGTTCAGAACCGAGACAATGCTAAGGAAGAAACAAAATAATCACAAAAAAAGAACGGAACCAGTAGTGGCCGATATACACAGGTTTATACAATATACATACAGTACCCGCCACTATTAAAATCAAATTTAAAGGAATGGATTCAAATCAATGTGAAATGATTATAAATTCGCCGCTTTTAAAAATCAAAGTTTCAGATCTATTTACCACCTAGGTCATGTTTCATTTCAAAACACGCTCAACCTTTTCTTTGTATCGCACCCCTTTCCTGAAAAATGAAAACAGGATTCCTTGAAGAAGACATATCAGGGGTAAGAACTGGTTCTTCATCAAATGGTCAGCAGTCAGTGAACATGCCTAAGCGTAAAGATTTAAGTGTCAGAGAAAAGCAAGAAATGCTGAAAAGATATGACGAGATGCAGCCAACGAGAAGCTTCGTCAAAACTGGGGATTTCTCAAACCGCTTTATTAAACTTGTTGGCGCCATTTCTGATGAAATTTAAAAGAATGGAAACTCAAAAGAAAACGCGATGGAAAATCTGAGGACATAGAGAGTCTGCACTTTTGAACTGGTAGGAGAACGCAAGAATACAAAAAATACCCATTTCTCGCTCAGAAAGCACAGCAATTTGCTAGTCGAGGAAAACTCCGTGGCTAACCCGATGGAAGGAACGTTGTTTCTAGAAAATTGCTCGGCCAGAAGCAAGAGGCTGCTTAGAAAAAGTCTGGGTTAAACTGATCAAAGATTATCGACCTGATCAAATTTTCGACCCAGGTGAGACTGGATTATTTTACTAGGCACTTTCGGAACATACTTTGATGTTTAAAACTGAATCTGCTGCAGGAAGCAAAAAAGTCAAGCAAAGATTTACTGTGCCGTTAACATGCAACATGACAGGAACTGTAAAGAAAACGCCTTTGGGGATTTTTTAAAGCAAAAATCCTCGGTGTTTTAAAGGTGTTAAGAACCTTCCAGTCAATTCTTCACACCGTAGAAACCCTTGGATGACCTCAGACTTTTTCCTCAAATGGGACAAACGACTAAAAATGAAAAAAAGTCGTGCTTTTGTTACGCAATTGTTCTTCTCATCCAAATGATTTGAAATTAAAAAATTTTAAACTAGTTTTCCTTCCCCCAAATACCACAAGCATCATTCAAACTTTGGATCGAGGGATCATACGATCATTTAAATTTCATTATACTAGAAAGACACTTGTTAATAGAACTTGTCAAAGAAATTAATTCTTCTAGCTCTGACTCTATAAACAAGTTTCCAAAGTCAGCCAGCAACTGGGATCATTCAAAGTTCTTGGGAAACTGTTACGATCTCTGACTGTTTAAAAGTTTGTGGCAAAATTCTAATACAAAGGAAGAAATTTCAGTTGAGGAACATGAACCGACTGAAGAGTTCTTGGAATATGTTTCCATCGATGATGATTTGCAAACGTCAGTTGGGAAATCTGACTCTGATATTGTACAAGAAATTGTTAACTCAAAAGATTCTTGTTCTAATGACATTGATTCAGAATCCGAAGATGACGAGAAAATGATGTTGGATGTTTGACGTCGAACATTGGAGCAAAAAGGTGGACATAAAGAACATAATGGTCAATTTTACGCATTTTCAAACATTATTGTACAAATGATTCTTCGGAACAAACCACAATGAGTCAGCATTTTCAAAAATTATAATGAAACTATCAAATAAATGAATTAAACTCATTAAATTTAAGTGTCTGATTTCTTTTTTACTTTTATTTATGGAACTAATTCTAGTACGTCGGAAACAAAACTTATTTTAAATGAATCGCCGTTTTTTAAAATCAGCCGCTTCATGAAATCAAATCCTTCAGGACGAATGTAATTTTATAAAGCGGCGAGGATTGTATATATATATACAGTGGGATCTCGCTTAACGAGCACCTCGCATAACGAGCAAAATAAATCGTAAAAAAATGGCTCGCTTAACGAGCAACATTTCGCATAACGAGTGACGTGGAAGGAAGTCCCCTCTTCATGTCACTCGGATCTTCACGTCACCAGGATCATCGACGGCCGATGATCAGAAATGATGAAATAAGTATTTAAGGGTAGTCATGGATGCCAGGGGACTGGAGGATAACAATCGAGGAGCACAACCGAGAGCTGACCACCGAACAGCCAATAGAATTGCAGTGCCTTTCACGGCAAGCAGTTGTAGAGGAGAGTTTGTCAGTGGAGAAGGACGAAGAAACGGCAAAGAAACAATCTTCTGGCGCAATAAAAGAAATGATGAAAGCACGGAGAAACTGTTGCATCGTAAGTTACAAAGCATCGCCCCGATAAGACGGAGGCTATACATTTATTCAGTGACACATTTTCGGCAAATTTTGAAGCGCCGAGAAAAACAAATGTCGCTAGACAGCTTTCTAGTAAAAAAAATCAGATATGTGTCATAAATTCGTAAATAATAAACTACATATGGATGATTTTGCTCTTTAAGAATTTATGTATAAGTAATTTTCTTTAAATAATAAACGTTAGATCTAAAAAATTTTGAGGATTTTTTGGCATGGAACGCATTATTGTATTTTACATAAATTTATATGGGAAAAATTGTTTCGCTTGACGAGTGTTTCGGCCTCCTCTGGCCTTGATAACGGCTGCCACACGACGAGGCATGGATTCAACAAGTTTCTGGAAACGTTCCACGGGAATGGCTTGCCAAATATTGTATAAAGCTGTCCATAATTCAGTAAGGTTCTTTGGTGCTGTGTGATGGCCTTTCACGCCTTGTTCCAAAACATTCCAAAGATGCTCAATAGGATTTAAGTCTGGGCTTCTAGGTGGCCAATTCATGACAGAGAAGTCAGAGGAATGCTCATCCAACCAGCCAGTAGCCAACCGGGACTTGTGAGAGGTACAGTTGTCTTGCTGGAAAACTCCATTACCGTGCGGATAACAGAACAGCATAAACGGATGGAGGTGATCACCCAGCAACTCTACTTACCGAATTGCATTGAGGGAGGTTGGTACACGCACCAAAGATCCCAAACTGTGCCACGAAAAAACATCCCAGACCATGATTGAGCCACCATGCCCTTGTACAGTTCCAGCCAGGCATGCAGGATACATGGCTTCATGAGCCTGACGCCATATTCTCAGCCTCCCGTTGGCGTTAAGTAGTCGGAATCGAGACTCATTACTCCATGCTACTCGTTTCCAGTCCTCTACACTCCAGTCTCTGTGCTCTCTTGCCCAGGCAAGACGTGCAGCCCGATGGCGAGTATAGAGCAATGGTACTCTCGTAGGTCGACGGCTCCCGAAATCCATACGGTGAAGCGAGCGTTGCACAGTCCGTTTACTGACTGTACGACTGGCACCGTCATTAAACTGGGTGGTAATTTGAGCTAATGTTTGACTTCTCTGGCTACGTACAATACTCCTGAGCCGTCTCTCACCACGCACTGTCAAAGCTAATTGTCCTTTGCAGTTTGCCCGATCGCTAGTTTTTTTTTCACCATCCATGTATTCTTGGTATACTCTTGACACTGTCGACTTTGAAAATCCTAGCTGTCTGACGATTTCGGAAATTGAATGGCCCATGCGTCGCGCACCTACGATTTGTCCGCGATCGAAGGCGTCTAAATCAGGCAGTTTACACATACTGGCAATTCCAACAACTAATTCAGAACCACTACAGTACGCGCTATATATGCAGTTACCACAGCGCCCTCACTTGCGCATACATGATGCGCAGCGCTACACAATTTGCATACGCTTTGCTATCCCTAATTCAGTGGCACTTCAGTGTATATATACAATATATATATATATATATATATATACATGTGGGACAGTTCGCCGTTCGAAGAACAATTACGAATGATAATACTTAAAGTATATTAATCATTTAATTAATCTAATATTTACAAAAGCTTAGTTCCTTGAAGTTACACCATATCCCAGCTGGTTAAGTGCATGCACCACGCACTACGGAAATTGTATCGGAAGCGATGCACAACAGTTCGGATTTCAAAAGTTCCTCGCGCCTCTTTCCCATTGGCTAGGTGAGTCGCAGCGCCATCTCGCCGCATCCTTGCTACTCCGTCCATGGCGTGTATCCTTGATTAACTGCATGACACAGCAGTCTGAATTGCTTTTTCAGCACTGTGGACCTAAGCCTGCGGTGCCCATCTCCGCTTTCATGACCGTGTGCTTGGGGTGCCATACAGCATATGTCTCGGTCAGGTGGTCAACGTGACGCGGGACCCCAAGCATGCTTGGTCTTCATTTTATCCAGCCACTCAAGGGATGAATGGCTGAGTCGACCTTGCCCAGTCGCAACCCTGGACTTGTGGAGTGGCAGTTTGACGCTCTTAACCACTACCGGGCGTCATACATACATACTTACATACATATATAGATTTATATATATATATATATATATATATATATATATATATATATATATATATATATATATATATATATATATGTATATATATATACATACACATATGTACGTATATATATATATATATATATATATATATATATATATATATATATATATATATATGTATATATATATACATACACATATGTACGTATATATATACACTCATGGACAAAATAATTAGAGCACCAAGAAGGAGTCGTCAAAATGAAACGAAATTTTACATACGTAATGACCACTTTGATATTAGTAAATGATAAGAAAATCAAAGAAAAAGGATAATTTATTTCAGAGAAAAAGGCAAAAGAACGGAGGAGTTAATACTCCGTTGGATCCTCTCTAGCGCGAATGCACGATGCGATACGATCGGGCATTGAGTCATACAAGTTCTGTATGATGTCTTGAGACATTTCGTTCCATATTTGCTGTAACCTTGCCTCTACTTCGTTCAAACTCGTGGGATGCCCAACTCGTTGTCCCAAATGATCCCAGATATGCTCGATTGGAGACAAATCTGGGGATCGGGCAGGCCAAGGAAGGGTAGTAACAGTGCGGAGACAGTCTTGTGACACCCTTGCCGTATGAGGCCGAGCATTGCCTTGTTGAAAAATGGCTCCTGGGAGCCGTTGCATGAGTGGCAACACATGTGGTTGCAGGATTTCATGAACATACCGCTGGGCTGTCATGGTGCCACGGAACAATACTAGGGGTGACCGTGTATTGTATTCAATGGCACCCCATACCATCACACCAGCTGTGGGAGCGATGTGTTGCTGTACAGCAAAGGCAGGATTGAAGCGTTCATCACGGGCTCTCCACACACGAACACGATTGTCATCACTGCCGACATTGAATCTGGATTCGTCGCTAAAGACGACCTGGTTCCATTCCGCTGCAGTCCAGTTTCCTCGTGCGCGACAAAACTCCAAACGGAGGCGTCGATGGGTGGGCGTCAAGGGCAGCATACGTAATGGGCGCCGCAATACCAACTGTCCTTCAGCCAGGCGCCTTCGTATGGTTCGAGAAGACACAGATGCCCCTAGTGAAGGTGCTACCTGTGCCTGGATGGCGGCTGATGAAGCAGTTGGCTGTACGCGTGCATTTCTTACGATGTGGCGGTCTTCTCGACGACTGGTCTGTCGAGGGCGTCCTGAGCCTGGTCTTCGTGTACATGACATCTTTCGGGTCCACTGGTCCCAACACCTCCTCACAACACAATCAGAGCTGCCTAATTGACGAGCTACTCGCCTAGCTGACCACCCAGCTTCCATCATCCCGACGATTCTCCCCCTCTCAAACTGCGACAACTGCTTATATTGTCTTCGAACACGGCGTAATGGCATGTCTATCTCAGCTCTTCCTTTGTAAATGATTCAGCACACTCAAACAAGCTTTGGTTACCTGTTTTATATTCCACAGAGTACGATGTTCAACGCCCTCTACCGGCTATACGTAATGCGCAATCACGCTGCATTTCAGATCATTTGCATATCTCCCCGACATGTACCTTCATTGCAAGTTTCGTTACGATCCCGCAATTATTTCTTGGTGCGCTAATTTTTTTATCCATGAGTGTATATATATATATATATATATATATGTGTGTGTGTGTGTTATATTTAGTGATGTTGGTGGTTTATTATAAAAATGAGAAAACGTATTGAAAGTTTCGAATACGTGACATGAGTCATCCAATGTTTAGAGTAGCTGATGGGTACAAAGGTAATGATCACAAATTCTGAACAACAACAAAAAAAATCGCCTCTAAATTTTAATCGAAATTTTCCGAATTAAAAAAAAATCTGGCTTAATCTTCTTACCTAATCGTAATCGTTTGTAAATCTAATTTCTTGTGTCCGAAACGTTATCCAAATCTTCGAAATAAAAAAAAATAATAAATGGAACTTCGCGTCTAAAACAAAAAGATTCGGTGCCCAATCATTTAAAAAGTAATAACTGAAAACGCATTTATGGGATAGAAATCGGGTGTCGATTCCGATTATTTTTCGCGTTCATCTACACATTCGTATTGCGGATGAAACGAAAGGTGTTGCCAAGAAAGAAGGAAAAACTTGCCGAACAGCCTCCACCGGTTCCCAGTGATGCATCGGAGGTTTTCGCCTCCTAATTTATTCGTCACGTTCGCTCGCAGAATGGAAGGGTGGATTAGGAACCATGGGGTCAGAGATCAAAATGCAAAAAACGCTCGCTTTGCGGTCAGGACCTATTTTTTCTCCAATTCGTTTGGATAAGGTGAGGCCTTGTTTTGCCGCGGAAATAAGATAACAGAAATTAAAATAAGAAAGAGATTCGAATCTTCCGCCAGGGATTGTAAAAAAAAAAAGGAACCAAAACGGAACTCAAACGGACCCCTTTAGAAAAATCGCAGTTTTGAGAGCATTTCCACAGATTCAGCCGCAGGGACTTTGTTATATTATATGTTTGATATATATATATATATATATATATATATATATATATATATATATATATATATATATATATATATATATATATATATATATATATATATATATATATATATATATATATATATATATATATATATATATATATATATATATATATATATATATATATATATATATATATATATATATAAGATATAATTAAAACAATGATATAAAGATACACCAAGATAAGTTAAAAAAAGATAGTAAATTTCTGAAGCAAAAAGGAAATTTTGAAACAAAAATGGAAATTGATGTATTTAAAAAGACGTGAGGGGGATTAAGACCCCTCTATCCTGGTTAAAAGATCTTTTTACATAGCTAAAACTTTCCCAGCATTCGTCATACATCAATTAGAAAATTTAAAACTTTTCAAAAAGTTTAAAACAAGAAATAGAAAAAGTGAGACATAAAAGTTGAAGTTATATTCTATAATAAAATAAAGTGACATAATGTCATAATAAGATGATCTCTAAAAACTACCTTACTAAAAACAGTAATTAAAAATGTATTAGAAAAAGTTATACTACAATTTATAAACTGTTTTAAAAAAACTTATTAAAAATTTAAAACAGCAGGTAAAAAATGACACTATACCTCCAAGTCAAAGTGTTCAAGGACATCCACAGTATATCCACCAGAAAGCCAGCTGGATACTCCGCCTGTATAGCCAGTTCAATCAAGTTCTTAACTCTATTTCTCATCCCAGTCCTAGATCCACACAGTCTATCACAACGAATTAAGTAGTTGTTGACTATATTACGCTTTACATTTGAATGTAAGGCTGTATTCCAATTGCATAGACGGTTAATTTCAAAGTCGTACATATCTCGTTTATCGAAAATGCAAAAAGACAGAGTGCCATTTCATAAAGTAATGGTTACATCCAAAAAGTTTATTTCGTTATTGGAGTTTTGTTCGGTCTTAGTGAGTTTTATATTATCTGGATAAAAAGTAGGAACAAAGTTACAGTTAACCTCGTGAGCAATGAAAATGTCGTCTACGTATCTAAAGAAAGCTATTTTTGGTAAAATTGATGATTTAGATTCAAAATAATATAGTATATATCTGCCAAATAGGACGATGATCCACCCCCCATTGGCAGCCAAAATGTCTGAATATAGTATGTAGTACCATTAAATAGATAATTTTCAAACAATATAATACGAAGAGTATTTTTAAAAAGAGTAAAAGTAATATATTCTTGTAAATCAAACCTGTGAAAAAACTCAATTAGAATTGAAAAAAGAAAAGTTGTGTCTATATTATTGAATAGGTCTACTACGTCAAAAGATTCTATTTTTTCTATATCGTTTAAATTTGTGATTTTTGATATTAGTTGTAAGCTATTAGAGATTATATTGGATCCAAATTTTTTTATTTTAATGAAAAGGTTTTTTTAAAACTGGTATTATCAATTTATTATCATAAGTTATGTAGGTACCGAATCCAACAGTTACTGGTCGAAAGGTAATAGGTTTTTTGTGGAATTTGGGAATTGCGACAAGGAATAAAGATTTATATTAATTTTTTATGCAACGTCGTTTCAAAGACAACTCATCAAATGCATAACGAATGCATATTCGTTGTGATAGACTGTGTGGATCTAGGACTGGGATGAGAAATAGAGTTAAGAACTTGATTGAACTGGCTATACAGGCGGAGTATCCAGCTGGCTTTCTGGTGGATATACTGTGGATGTCCTTGAACACTTCGACTTGGAGGTATAGTGTCATTTTTTAATAAGTTTTTTTAAAACAGTTTATAAATTGTAGTATAACTTTTTCTAATACAGTTTTAATTACTGTTTTTAGAGATCATCTTATTATGACATTCAAACGATGAACCGAATCCGAATCCAAACGATGGACTCCACTGAAGAAGCGAGGTGCAATCGGTCAAGACTCATAAATGTCGTCTCAGTCCGCCATCATAGACATGTCGCAGTCTGTTGCATGGGCTGGGAAGAATTGGCCACTTATTCGAACATTCCTTTCAATCAATGTGACGTGTGTATTGATGATTCCATCGTTTTTCAAATGGTTTCTCTTGACGTCGAAATTTTTTTTTCCCTGCACACATTCCTGGAGGCTCGGTTCAACAACTCGTGCTTCAAGAGTGACAACAGAATAACGAAATGAGGGGAGAAAACCGGTCCGACAATCCATTACGAATGGAAGAGACGCACACACAAAAAATACATTAAACAGAAATCCTTCTATCATTAGCCTTTTCTTTTTCCCAATTTAGACATGTCTATAATAGAAATACGGACATATATATTTATGCAATAGAACATATGTATACTATAGAAGGGGTTGTCATGACGTGGCCGACAACAAGGCAACATAATTTCACACGAGATCAAGTAAATCAGACTCACATTTGAGATAAGCAGAGGCACGAAATTAAAATTAAAATTAAGTTCCTTTATTAGGACTCACTATATACAAAATATTTACAGTTAGCCGTTAGGCTATTACTATTCATTAGATTTGCTAGTCGTGCATGGAACTAGCCACTGGTCTCACAAAAAAACTGTCTTATCAGCTTCCCAACGCTGACCAACCTCTAGACCTCGCCTCTGCCAACTGACTGTCCGTTCCTCCCAGTCACCTCCAAGCAGATTTTTCCCCCTCCGAGGGGGTTGGATTTCACTTCCACCACCGGACGCCTTGTGGGATCTTTGTCTTTGCCGCGCTGGTCACTGTTCAGTCAGCCCAGCCCCTGAAAAAACTTTTCATAAAGAGAATCGGCTAGTTCTCCGCCGATCTTTGTCCTGTGGTATTCCTGAAATTAATGATGCACCCTAGAATAACAAAAACTATTATCTGGGTTTTTCTATGGGTAGTCCCCTTGAACCTTTAGAACGTCTCAGCTTCCGTCTTCTTTGTACACAATTGTCCTGTGAACATTGTTGGAAAAAATGGGATGTTGCACGACATCACAGGGTTTTATATATATATATATATATGTGTGTGTGTGTGTGTGTGTGTGTGTGTGTATGTATGTATCTATATATATATGTATGTATGTATGTGTATATATATATGTGTGTGTGTGTGTGTGCGTGTGTGCGTGTATGTATGTATGTATGTGTTGTATATATGTATGTATGTATGCGTGTGTATGTATGCGTATATGTATATATGCGTGTATATATGTATGTATGTATGTGTGTGTATATATATATATATATGTGTGTGTGTGTGTGTGTGTGTGTATGTATGTATCTATATATATATGTATGTATGTATGTGTGTATATATATATATGTGTGTGTGTGTATGTGTGTGTGTGTGTGTATGTATATATGTATGTATCTATATATTTATGTATGTATGTATGAGTATATATATATATATATATATATATATATATATATATATATATATATATATATATATATATATATATAAATACACACATATATATATATAAATACATAAATATATATATACAGTAAAAACTGTTTATAAGAACACCGGTTATAAAAACATATCGCTTAAAAGAACGAAATTATTAGTTCCCAGCCAATTCTCATGTGTAATGATGGATATAAAATCCGGTTATAATAACATCGTTAATAAGAACATATCGCTTTTAGTGACTTAAAATTAATTTGTTTCTGGAAAAATAAATCGCTTATAAGAACATGTTAATGAGGAATTTGCACATGTGGAGAAAATGCTCATTTCTATTTTTTATTAACCCATTAACCGCCAAAACTATAAGGGCTGAATTTTTTTTATACAAATAATATTGGCTATTCATTTGAACATATACAACATTAATTTATGGGTAAAATAACAAAACTGGTCTTAACTTTCGAAAAATCGAGTGTTGCGTTCGCGCAACGTCAGCGGAATAAGAGTATTGGCATTAAGTGAGTTCAACTGAACTTCTGCAGGGTTTTCTTTGATTTGAGCACTGGGAATATTTTTTTAACTTTTTACACTTTAGAAAGATAAAGATCACTTTACAGGTAATTTATTTATTATAAAGATTTAACTTATGTTTTCTTTACAAAATTACTTATTATATCCAGAAAACAGTTTCTATCACGAAAAGCTTCACTACAATCACGATGTATAGTAACGTTACAAACTTTGCATGGATAAATTGTCTGGCTATGGCATTGTTTACTACGCAGTCTTCTGTTGTCTTCGGATTTGACAATAAAATGTCCACGTTCTCCACGTAATGGCTTTTGCATGCTGAATGTCCTTATCAAGAGATCAGTAAGTTTCTTCCTGAGGTAAAGAATAATATCCATTCGGCAACAATATTCCAATGATCCGTCTCATGTAGGCTTCAGATGCTAAAAAATGGGGGTGATTCTTTTGTTGGGCACATGAGTTTGTCTATTCGACGAGAAGGGAATAAACCTCTGAGCCAAAGAGAAGATCAAAAATCTCTGCACTAGTTTTATCTTGTATTATACTTTTCATAGTTCCGATTTGATCTTTTTCTTCATTTTTCGGCTGAGACATATTCAATGGTCCCTTCTTTATCCATTTCAAATCTTCAGTTTTTGTTTTTTTAATTTTTTTCGAAAAATTTGTATTGCTTTTAGGAGGAAAAAACTTCTTTTTTACTCACACTTCAATTTCGACAGCAGTATCGCATGGTAAATCATCATTGTCACTATTCAAAATATTATCATTTCCTTTTTCTTCATTAGCCTCTGCTGTCTGTGGTAAAATAACAACAATATCAGTTTAATTCTCTTCATCATTATCTGAATCTTCGTCGAAAATTCTTTGAAGAACTTCTTTAAACGTTAAGTATCTAGTTTTAGGCATTTCTATAACCACAGAACGGGGGAAAGTTCTACGGAGTCGAGCGACACATGTGAATACCCTTTTCCCGCTGACGTTGCGCCAACGCAGCACCTGTTTTTTCTTCCTCCCCCACCCAAACAAAATCAACCGATTGATGGAATGTTCTAATAAACTTTGATCTTAGCTAAAAATAAATCACCCCTAAATCTCACGTTTGTCTCCCTATATTTCTTCTATGAAAAAGACCAGGAGAAAGTTCTCGTTCAAAAATGCTTAACTATCTGTCTAAGTTTGGAACTCGTTAATTAATTAAAAGAACAGTTGAAGGCAAATATTTTTCAATTCGATTATTAACCCTACTCAAAAACTACTGTTAACATAAAATTCGTTTGATAGCTAAATTTTTATACGCATTTATTTTGACCGTTGCGTCAACGCAACACCAGAGGTTAATGGGTTAACAGATTGGTTATTAAATTGTTCGAAAACATCAATTAAAACGTACATAGAGATCTAAATAATAAAAATTTAAAATTTAAAATAAGTGAAAAGTGTTGAAAAATCATGTGACCTCAAAATGCTACGTGATTGGTTCTGACGTCACTATGCCCCATGCTTCAATGTTTACATTTTTCTAGCGCGAGATTCTACGTTTCCTCCTCTTAAACTAACATTTTAAAATCCTATTTTTTTTCTAATTTGGTTTAATTTTTCTAATTTCAGTTTGTGGCTATTGTTTATTCCCCCTTTTTTTAAATTATATTCTATCGTCGTCTTTATTATTAGTTTTATTTCTGTTTTGTTTACCATGGCGTTATTACCCGGTTTTGCAAAAGGGCAATCTGACAACCTGACTAAAATGGATTCCTTTGCAGTGTTTTCCTTTTTGGGAAATAATCCAAGTTTTATGGGAGCAGAAATACTAGGATTTAAAGCTCAGAGGTATGTATATATTTGTTTGTATTTATTATTCTATTTATGTAATGTAGATTGTAGAACGTTGACGTGCGTTGTACTTTACACAAACTTTAAAGTTAGACATTGTTTATGAATATTATTAAATTAATCTCGTACTCTAAAAGTTTAATAAACAGCTTCTATTATTATTCATTCATAGTACATGCTTAATTTTGTAGAATTAATTAGCACTGCAACATTACAAGTAGTGTCTGTTATAGGATATTCAGTATTTTTAATTGTCTGTTAAAAAGTTGACAGAAATTAAAAACACTACCAAATTTACGAATGTGTTCAGTGTTCTGCATTCATATCATAGAAATATGTGTATTTTAAATGGTAAAGGAATTATAATAAATCTGAACTATGCATGATAGTTAAACTTTTGACTAATCACATATTAAGTGTTGCAAAGAAACAAATGTTTACTACTTATAATAATTTTAAACAATCCTCTAACTGCATAATTTTGTGTTTTAAAGACACATTTTTAAATTAATGCTTTAGTACTTAGAAAGTTACTTTTACTTAGATCTGGACGAGAAGGCTATGGAGATAATGCTGTAGGATATGTTCAGGTAAAAAGGGTTTTTTGGTTTGGTTTGGAGCGCTACGGTAATTTTTTGCTAACACGAGGGTTAATTAGACCGGGACCTACAGCTTAAAGCCGATTCCGAACGGCTACAAACATCCATGCCAAGAGTGGGACTCGAACCCACAGACTCCGGTACCGAATGCCAGCGCCCTAGCTATTCGGCCATCGTCCGGCTCAGGTAGAAAGGGATGGAGATATCTGTACAGTCAATGCAAGGGTGACACCAGAACATAATGTCACAAAATAGACTTACAGTGTGGAACTCAAGTTGAATGAAAAGGAAGAAAATGTCCTTTCCGTCCAATGCAATGATTGTGCAGCATCTTTGGGTGAGTTCCTTTATGTATTATATTTAATTTTATCTAAAAGTTTTAATGATAGTGTGTTTGGGGTAGATACAATAGACCATCCATGGTTAGCTTTCCCCGCTTTAAGTCATTTATAAATAATTAGTAATACTTCAGCAGTTATAAAAAAATCTTTTTAATACAATAAATTATACATTTTATGTAAAAAACTAGCACCCAAAACTAGTGTAAAAAGATTAATTAAAAATAAACTTACAAAATAATTAATATATTTTATGCTTTTGTCACATTTTGCACACAAATTGTATTTATTTTAAAATTTCATCACCTACCCCCAACCCAGCATCTGGTGAATTCCATTGTAACGGACGAAACATTCACACACAAAATAAATAATAAAAAGATTATGAGATGCATATTAATGCTTCAAAATAGGAGTACGTTATTTTTTCCTGATAAAACCAATGCTAAAGATAAACTTGACAGGTTTCAAAAATTCTTTAATGTAACGGATGTTACATAAAATGGAACATCATTTGTACTATAGCGTCATAAGATAAAAAATTCTGTGAATCTATTATGTAAATTTGCTCAAAAATTTTAAAAATAACATCACAAGACATGCCTGTAATTTATCAGAACCTTGACATAAAAATTCAGTCATTTTTTTTCTGTAGTAAAAAATTTAAAAACTATTTGTAACAGACGTTACATATAATACATGATGTTGCAACTGTACCCTTAACTAGGCTATTTATATTCAAAACAGTCACAAACATGCATTTATTTTACTTTTATAGTTTTTACATTAATATTAAATTTACTCCAATTAAATTCAGTGGCATAATTTGCGTAAGTAATAAGGTATAAAAATGATAATTTTACTTGCTAAAAAAACTTACAAATAGATATTTTCCCATTACTTCCCCTCCAAAACAAACTTAATGTAAGGAAAAAGCAATAATAGGTTCTAGTTCTAGAGGCCATAAGCTTTCCAATGATATATAACACTTAAGAATTTGTTTAAAATGATTTTCTTTCGTAATGGTTTCATGTTAGGTGGAATTCCCCATCTGGAGAATATAACTCATAACAAAACTTGTTGTTTTTACAAATATATTTAAATATTTATTTAAGTGGAAAATGTCAAAACTTTTATTTATTTCATATTTGCTGCAATGATTTGGCAAATCATTATGCAATATACATACTTTAAGAGTTGTATATTGCATATCTCTGCTGTGAACAAACATTTTATAGATCGCTATCCAGAATGCTAGTTTTTCTGAAGTTATTCAGGTATATTCAAAATAATTTAATCTGATAGAGATAATATGGTAATTTAACGATTTTCAATTATGGATGAAAGTTTATTCATTTAATGAACACAGAAAAAAATTAAAGTCAGAAATAACAGCATTTTGTTTGAAACATTTTTCATAAAATCAAAATTTTAATGCAAATAAACATTTTACTAAATTTCACTTGAATAATTATTCAAGTGAATAAAATATGATATTCTCGGAATATAGTTTTCATTTTTGCATTAAATGCTAGTTTAAATTTAACCGACAATATTTTGATTTTTGTTAACTAAATTGTATATTAATATTTCTGAGGGTTTCTATAAATATATTTTTTTACAGGTGGATGTAAACATGCTGTAGCTTTGCTTATGTGGCTTCATAGACGAAGTGAAGAACCAGCAGTGACGTCAGTTTCGAGTTACTGGAAGAAGTGAAAACTTTCTTGTGTAGGCAATTGAATAAAATTCATTAAAGGGAAAGATTTAGTAAAAAATAATTTGGAGCCTTTAATACCACAAGATGGCTCATTTCGAACCAAAGTTGTTGAAAAAAGCAGACACTGTTCTCACTAAATATTATAAAATGAAAGACCGGTTCATTACCTTGTCACATATTTTTGGAAAGAACATTGGATCAACTGCTGTTGAGTTTTTAACACATGCTGCATCCGAACCACAGGTCAGCAGTCTAAATGGTCTTGTGATGTTCACCCTATCTTTTAAGTGATCTTCATCAAAAGTAGGGGGTATTGAAGTTGAGGGTTCCATTGCTGCTTCAAAGCACCTTTTAGCTCAGTTTGGGACAACGGTGGCACTGAAAACGATGTGGGACTACACCAACTTTCAGATGTAATCTTTTGTCAAACGCCACTGCCAGTAATTTTCCATGTCCTCCTCCGACTGAAAGATAGGTAAATTTCTTTAAAGGTATAAATTTAATTTTCATTACTGACTACATACTCTCTTATAAAAAAATTCCAAACATCCGTTAAGAATTTTACCTCTTTGAGGTGCCACTTTCTTTGCCCTAATCACTATAAGTCATGATGATTGTAAATAAATAAGTAACAGGAAGCCTATTTAGCTGATCATGCGAAGTTGGAAATTTTGTCTTGTTATTTGGATTTCCTGCTAGTACTGTTTTTTATTTGAAATGATCAAACAAGCACGCACATTATTATCATGTCTATGCCCCTAATTTAAAAAGAGAGCCTGGCATATATTGCAGAAATATAGAGGTACAGGTGCAGTGCTTCAGTGAAGACATGTGGTTTCAACCAAAAAATTCCATCACGTAGAGTTTTTTTCACAATATGAAATTTTCTGTTTTCAGTCTTTGTGTTTTTATGAATATACAATTAACATGTTATTTATTTTTGTTCGCCCGCTAAATTTCATCAACATATATATAACATTTTTTGTTATTTTATAATAAACAATTAATAAAATCAAAAAATGTTCGGTACACATAAATAAACAAAGGAAAGAAATTAATAAAATAGTGTAGACAATGAGATGAAGACAGACATGTGGCACCTGATGTCTCTTAGAAGACGAGAAAAGGATTGCAGAATATCCAGAATCAAATGCTTTTGTACTAATCACAGTAAACGACTCAGTAATGTGGATTCTAAATATATATGTGAATATTAAAGTAATTTTTTCCACAAAACTTCTTACTTATTATTTTGTTTTACTCCCTAGAAATGTTTTTACATGGTATATAGAGCATTATTTTTCTAAATTTTCAAAAAACTGTTACGTAATGGACAAAAACGAATGACATATTTGAAATTAGCATACCAAAAAACATAAAATTCAATTGCTACTTTGCAAAGAATATTTGTTCTCTGAAAATTTGCATCTGTGTTATTAAAATGCAGCAACAGTATAGACTTAAAATTTCAGTAAAAGTGTCATATAAATTTATTCATAAATTGATAATGATTTTGGCTAGTAAAAATATTAGACTAATCTTGCGAAACATTAATTTCATAGTTTGAATCTTCATTGTAAGCAAATTAATATGCATAATGGAACAAAGTGATATAATTATATATTTTTCTTGTAGCACTATTTTGAAGCAACATTGAATTCTTATTAAAAGTTACATTTCACATGTTAACAGAATGAAGAAATAACTTACCGAAAAGTGATCTTCACAACACCACCGAGTTGTCTTAGTGGACAATGCTGGATTTTTTTTTTTCGTCGCGTTTCATTGCAACTGTCCATGCTTTCCTTTTGACATTATCTTTTGGAACACTAAAAAAAAGCTTTCCAGGTGTATTTACCGTCGTGCTTGGGCAGCAAGGTACTATACAGTATTTAAAATTTGCTTTAACACACTTTGACATCTTAAAAATAAAGAAAAAACACTCAAACTCAAATTACGCAACACAATCCAAACACCGAAGTAAACAAATTCGCTATGGAGCATTGTGACGTCACATGTATCCGCGTAGGAAAAGTAGCGTTTTTGAGATCAAGTAAATAGTACGCGTTTAAAAACAAACTATGTTAACTTTTAGAGTTCTAAAACTTAAAAAAAAAAAGATGCTTTCGATCATATTTTTCTATTTTCTATATCATAAATGCAAAATAAAAAAACGTGCAAATTCCTCATTGGAAAGTAACAGCACGTTGTTCTTCAACCATTTTATCCATTTTTTATCTAAAATAAGCCGACTAAAATTAAGAAACTTTGAAAAAGAACACATGCTGACATAGAAGAAGCCCTTTCGAACTAGTTTAAGATTCAAAGGAGTGCCAACATTTCCCTAATCCGACCGATTTTTCAAGCGAAAGCAAATGAATTTACGAGGCTCTTTAAAAACATTATTTCGTTTGTTCAACTTCGTAGATCCAGAGATTTCGGGAGAGGCATTCCATTGTGTTCGGGAGAATATGTGGAGAATCGAAGGCCGTGCCACCAAGTTTGGTTTGGAGCGCTACGGTCAACTTTTTGCTACACAAGGGCTAATTAGACCGGGACCTACAGTTTAAAGCCGATTCGACCAGGGCAAGGTCGGCCACGCGCCACTACAGCAACTGTTGACCGGTATATACTGTTGATATCTCGTCGAAACAGAACAGACCATGCTACTCAGCTGCAAAGACAGTTGCTCTTGGCAACAGGACGAAGGGTGTCCAGCCAAACAGTACGTAATAGGCTTCATCAGGGAGGTCTCTATGCACGTAGGCCAATGGTATGCATTCCGTTGACCTCACGCCACCGTGCGGTCCGAAGAAGATGGGCTGCTGAACATCGAGATTGGGAGCAACATGATTGGAGCCAAGTGCTGTTTACAGACGAGTCCCGATTCAGTCTGGAGTGTGACACCCGACGTGTTTTGGTATGGAGGGAAAGGGGCACTCGAAATAACCCCACATTCGTTCGTTAAAGGTCACAATATAGACGAGCTGGTTTTATGGTATGGGATGGAATCAGCATAGGTGGACGTACGGACCTGCATATCATTCGGAATGGTACTTTGATGGCCCGAAGGTATGCGGACGAGATACTGAGACCTCATGTCATACCTTACGCTGCAGCCATTGGAGATTCCTTTGTTTTCCAGCATGATAATGCCAGACCGCATACAGCTCGTCTTGTGGAGAACATGCTTGAAGCTGAAACAATACAGCGTATGGAATGGCGAGCGTGCTCTCATGACCTGAATCCAATCGAGCATGTTTGGGACATGCTCGGACGACGCATTGCTGCGAGACCAAGGCCTCCTTTTACTCTCCGAGACCTCGAGATTGCACTTCTTGAGGAGTGGAACAGTATTCCCCTATGTTATCTTATCGATAACATTATCGCATCCATGGAAAACAGGTGCGCAGCAGTCTTAGCTGTTCGAGGAGACCACACGCCATATTAAAAATCTTGTATCATTTCTAAATCATACTTTTTTTTTATCGTTTACATGTAACCAAATTGTTGCCATAAATAATCTTTTCATGTTTTTTCTATATTTTCAAAGAATTAAGCTTAATTACAAATTTTTTTAGGTCTTTTTTTCTGTATTGCGCATTGGTACGCGTGTACTATCCATTTTATGCCAATACGTTGCTGTCTCGCACGGTTTTCTTAACTTCTTTGCTTGCTCCCCTAATTTTTTTAGCAGTGTATGTATAGATATATGCATATATGCATATATATATGTATATATATATATATATATATATATATATATATATATATATATATATATATATATATATATATATATATATATATATATATGCATATATATATGTATATATATATATATATATACATACATATATATATATATATATATATATATATATATATATATATATATATATATATATATATATATATACACATACATACATATATATATATATATATATATATATATATATATATATATATATATATATATATATATATATATATGCGTGTGTATGTATATATATATATATACACATACACGCACACACACACACGCGCGCGCCTGTACATGGAACTAACAGCTGGTTTCGTAAGAAGAACCAAACGTGTTGCATCTCTGGAACAGTATAGAGATCCAATTTTCGGTTGTGAATTGTTTGCGAGGCGATGATCGCGCCAAGCCTGGAAGCCCCGCCCTTCGCCAGGATGATTTCGCGTACCTGGCGCAGCCATGCACGGAACATCTTTTTGTTCGGCGGCCCTCTGGCGGTGGTCATGTGAAGACGTCACGGGGCTGGTTTCCGGGAAAGGGGAAACATGGTCGGGGTGTAGTGTCACATTTGGCATCGTGAGGAGGTTTGGTGGCACTTTCGCCTTGAACGAGGAGAGAACCAGTTCCGCGGGATGCAAAGTGGTTTATTTACCCAAATTACCTTACCTTACCTCGCTCTCGACTGGCTTATAGCTTCCGAACGCCACGAAAACACACACACACACACATATATATATATGTAAATATATATATATATATATATATATATATATATATATATATATATATATATATATATATATATATATATATATATATATATATATATATATATATATATATATATATTATATATATATATATATATATATATATATATATATATATATACATATATATATATATGTATATATATATATATATATGAATATATATACAGTAACCACCGCTTATAATGATCAGTGGTTATAAGAATCAACCGTTTATAAGAATCAATATCGCAAAAAGAAAAACAAATGTAATATTTCCATGTTAAAATTTCCGCTTTAAAGAATCAATCCGCCGGTTATAAGAATCAGTTTGCAATCTTCACCTTCCTTTCATTTTTCCAAAAAATCCCACTTGAACTCTCAAAACGCACGAAATTCTTTCTTAAGTTTTTGAAAAGAAAGATTGATAAAACTTTGGGGTGGAAAACAGTCGTAAAATACATTCCTTTAGGCATAACATAAGAGTTTCTCCTTATACGTTTTTGCTAAACACTGTCTTATTAGCTTTACCCAGGGGCATCTAACCCGCCCGGGTCCGATTTCGCTTTTCTCCAGACAGGCACACCTTTTTTCCCACCACTTACTTCCTGGTTGCGGATTTCTGGACCCTGAAACACATAAATCTTCCACGAAGTGTCCACCATCACTTACGCAAACGGGACAGTGGATTCAGCACTTCAAACCGTGAAACGTAAACGGATCCATTTTGCTGAATCAAATGTTTCACGGTTTGATTCTGAATCAAGTATAAAGTGAATCTTCGTCTGAGACTGTAATAAGCATCCGTCGCTAGTATTCATTTTAGTTTTCTAACAAAATTGCCAGTTAGTGTTAGAACTTTTTGATAGTCGAATTCAAATATGATAAAACCAAGGAAAACTCTTAGTTTTTCTGAAAAACAGAACTTGTTAATTAGATATGATGCTCTTCCAAAGTGTAGTCAAAGAGAAGCTGCCTCTTGTTGATTTTATAATCATGTGTTGTTACTTATAGGTCTAGAAATTAAGTTATAGTATTTGTTTAGAAATTGAGTATTTTTAAAATTATAAAAAATAATTTTAATAAATGATAAATAACGTAAATTTAAGAGTATTTAATGGTAAATTATGCATATATGTGCATATATGTTTATATATATGTACAAGTATATATTTGTGTATGTGTGCCTGTCCAAAGGGAAGTTTCGGTTATAAGAATCAACCGTTTATAAGAATCAAAAACAGTAATAACAAACGTGATTCTTATAAGCGGAAATCACCGTATATGTATATATATATGTATGTATATATATATATATATTATATATATATATTATATATATATATATATATATATATATATATATATATATATATACACATATATATATATACACACACACACGCATATATATATATATATATATATATATATATATATATATATATAAAAGCATATTTTAGACTTGAAAGCTGTGCTAAAACGGAATAATTACCCCGAAAGTCTATCCAAAAACATAATTGGTTGTTTTTGTTTTAATGAATAGTTTGTTCTGTTGCATTAAATATGTTAAACATAACAATAAGATAAAATAGAAAAAATAATTACTAAAAATAAAAATTAAAATAAAAATCATAAGTAAAAATAAAAATAATAATAAAAATAACTCTTAGTAATAATAATAAAAACTAAATTATTAAGAGTATAATAGTCCTAAAATGCGGTAACCTAAGTAAGTCTGTAACTGAGAATCCACTACCTCCATGGTTGCAAGTTTTGTGACGTCAGTCATCTTGTGGTTACAAGTTCTTAACTTCCACTCTGTCTAGCGCCGGGCTTGGTGTTCTTTGGTTAAGTACTATTATTCAATCTTTATTCAATTTTTAATCAATTCTTCTGTTTTTCATGGATTGAACGGTGTCTGAGTGTGTTTATTGTATAGATCATACTCATCGGAAACAATCCGTTGGTTTTTAGACAGCATTGACACCGCTGATGAAGAAATGCTGTCTAAAACCTCTTTCATACTTTTCTTTTCATGTTATTCGTTCCTGGCTGCAAGTAGCTTTAGAGCTATTACTGGTTTTCTCTTTCATCGTTTTCTTATATATATATGTGTGTGTGTGTGTGTGTGTATATATATATATACACTGTATATATATATATATATACAGTGGAATCTCGATCTATCGTTTTTCAAGGGACCGGTTGAAATGAACGATAAATGCGGGAAAAGATAGATGCGGAAACATAACAAAGCAATATGATCGTTGGGACTGGATAAAATGAACGACACATACGGAAAAACGATGGATCCGAAAACGATCGATCGAGATTCCAATATATATATATATATATATATATATATATATATATATATATATACAGTGGAATGTCGATCTATCGTTTTTCAAGGGACTGACTGAACTAAACGATGGATGCGAAAAACGGTAGATGCGGGCACATACAAAAAAGTATTAACATTCCTTAAAGTTTGATATCCCTAAAATATATTTACTCACATACATAAATGCATACATACCTTTAATGTTATTGAAGATAAAATTACAAAGTTATACCGAAATCCAAGATAATAATAATAAAAAAAGAAATACACGTAGATACAGAGGAATTTTAATTCAAATAAAAGTATTTAATCTTCGTTTGTTTTTTGGCGGTTTTCTCTCCACAATTAGACAATATTTTTTTCTGTGTTGGAATTTGCATTCCTTTCGGTATCGGTTATTGTGTGAGAGTATAAAGAAGCGTCGGCCGTGAATGGTTTGTAACTAGAACCATTCCATTGCACTGGATGGGGTCCGACATAAGACCACCAGGAAGTTCTGCTTCCGGGTGAAACACTCATCGGCCAGTGTAGAACTGCAGTAATCAGAAACGTCTCACACCCTAGACCAAACACCAGGGCGCCTCCATACCAAGGCCTACAAAAAAGCTGACTGTGAGCCATTGCTGATAAGAACAGAAATGTTGAATAGTCGGTGAATTCGGAATGAGTTGCCGAAAATAGGATACTTCAGGGGCTAAATAATTAAGGAACACCAACGACGAACAAATAATGGGAGTGGCACAATAACGCAAAACCAGGCTAAACAGGAGAGAACAAGAATACGAGACCGTGTATCTCAAACGTTCTGCTCATTAGAGCGTCATTCTAGCTCAATCCAGACATTTATATTTCAGGTTCAGTTATTATGAAAAAACGATCGATCCGATAAATTAATGTAAAGCTGCGATGTTCTGAACGAATATTGCGGGGAAACGATGGATCGAGGAACGATCCATACGGTCGTTTTTGCTTGTTTTCTATGGAATTTATTCGGGACTGTATGAAATAAACGCTACATACGGGAAAACGATCGTTCGCGGAACGATCGATCGAGATTCCACTGTATATATATATATAATTGAAAGATATAACGACATCATGAAAGAAAAGCAATGAGGAAAACCCCGGATGGGAGTGTATGAATAGGATGAGGAACTTTATATATGATGAAGTGAGGCTGTGTCTGCCTGGATGCTCGCATTAAACGGTTCGCTTTGCACTTACACACACATACACACTGAAGAGCCAAAAATAAAAAGACTGGTAGAGGCAAATGAGCGATCAGTGCCTATATGAGACAAGGCGTGTCAGGTCGGTTGTGGTGATTAGCGGTAAAACATCCGATTTCCAGCTGTGCGGCCACTTCCTGAAATTGCTGGGGCATCGATATCGGCCCACTCGTGACGCCACTGGAAACGCGTTGCCTGGTCTGGAGACGATCGCACATGTCCGCAGTTGGACACAGTTGACGCTTCCCGTCCCATCGTGTACACCCATTGTGCGTTGATGATTCCGGCAGGACACTTCCATCGTCCACATCAACATCATTGAGCCTATCTGGGATGACCTCCACCCCCTCGCACTCCAGTCCGTGTGTGATATTGGGCAGGTGTACCAGTCACTGTATATAGGTATTGACATGCATATACATATATATACATACATATATATATATATATATATATATAGGTGGTTATCAAAATAATGGAAACACTAGGAAACATCATGAAAACCTTTATTAATACGGCGCAGGAGCACCTTTGTCACGTAATACCACCTGATTCACCTTGGAATTAGATTATACAAGTCAGGAATAGTGGTTAAGAATATATTATACCATTCTTCAGGGAAAAATCATGAAAAGTTCCTGTAGAGGTGCTGTGGGGGATATCGATACCTGGATCTATCCGCTTATACAGATCGCGGTGGTTGGATGATATAGAGTCGGGGGGATTGCACGGGGCAGGATAAGATATTTTTCATGCTCTTCAAATCCATACTTGATAGATTTATCTACATGTATAGGGGAATTATCATCCTGGAGAACGCCATCACCTGAAAGAAATAATGTTTGCATCATAGGACGGACGTGGTAAGCTAAAATTTCGACACAGTCCTTCCCATTCAATCTCCCTTAAAGGGTTCCAATAGCACCTGAACAAAACCACGAGATGCCATCCCAAACCCTGATAGATCTACCTCCATGATTGACAGTTGTGATGAGACAGCCAGAATCTTACGCTTGTGCAGGTGTTCTCCAGACATACGCACGTCCTGTTGCGAGGAACAACGTGAACAATGATTCGTCGGACCAAATGCCGTTTTTCGACATATTACTCGACCAGTATTTGCGCTCGTGGCACCATCGTGGACGATATTTGTATTGGCATCTATTACGAGTGGCTTTGGAATAACTACTCTTCCGTAAATGCTTTGTTTGTGAAGTTCCCTTCTACCTCTGATGGTCGATATCGGGACATGCAGATGCAGATTGAGCTCTTCGGTCAATTTGGTCGCAGTTGTTTCGTGTCGCGATCCGCTTGAATAGCTCGTCCGTCTCTTTCACTCGGCTCTCCCTTTCGTCCACTATTCTGTCTGGCAAAGGATGTTTTTACGTGCTCTCTGTATGCTATCGTGACTTTCGATACCGTAGCTCGAAAAACGCCCATTGGCCTGGGGGTTGCAGTAACAGATACTCCAATTTAAAGGCGCTCCATATTTTACGCTGTTCCCCCCAAAAGCACGATGCTCTTAGATTCATTTCTGCTATCTGACAGTAGAGTAATACATACACTATATTATATGAAAATATACCGGTGGCCAGACTCGTTTCTTAAGGAATACGAAGGACATTCATAAACACCACCAATATTGGTAGATGTTTCCATTATTTTGATAACCACCGGTATATCTGTAGCCTTATGACACGTGTCGATATGTCATCTTTGCATGTTTTCGGCAAATTAGAAAAGTAACTTTTGTTGGGAAATATAAAAACGCTCAATTGAGTTTTTCCAATTCTTTAGTCAATACTCATATTCAGTCAGCCTCAAGCATGTGGCTGGTCTTGCAATAAAATTTTCGATGAGGTACTAAAATATTCAACTAGGATACATTTGCCAATACGAATAACAGCTTTTGCCACATGAAAGAACCCATTTTGAGTGTGACTTGAAACATAAAATTGAATTTTTCGGACATAATGCCACAGGGTCATCAGAAGAGGTGTCTGTAGTTTGAATTGTGCACACCGGGAACAACAATGGACCGATCGTATTTTGTTATTCGCGACTGCAGACGGACAAACCCGTTGTTCGTTGGTTTAAGCCCTCTGAAAACTGGACTTTGTGGAGATTCGCTTGTGGCAATAGCATTTCAAAAGAAATCTCGGTCATTTTTACAGAGACGTTTCAATCCATTGAGGTTTCATTTTGACGCACATGTCCAGGGTTCGACTCTCAAGGGGTAGAACTCACTCTGGGGGTGACATATGAACCCCGAGCCCACTGTCAAGAAAGCGGAGACTGTTGCGCCACTGGTCAGTTTTAATTTTTAAATTATGTTGCGGGGTTGGGTATGACTGGATTAGGCAGTCTAAAGAAACTGACCGGCTCGCGAAAAAAGCCACCAACCGTCCCTCATAAACGTCTACAAAATTCAGTGTTCTTTTTGCCCGGGGATATATTGAGTGCAGAACCTATGTTCTCTTAATAACACATTCCCTGGCCACCGAGTAGCCCGGATTTGACCCCTCTAGACTTTTACCTGAAAAAGATACGCCATTTATCGGACAGAATCCCTGCGAAACCTCCTGTGTAATGTCCAAAACTTGATTCGTTTCTGTATCTTTTACGGGAAAAATAAACACCTATTATAGGGTTTTTTATTTCACGTTGCGTTACCAACAATGGGCTGCAAAACCTTTTCAAAAGAGCTTTTGACCATTCCTCTGTATTAATATTTGAAGCTTGCATAATTATGGCGGCTTTTTCATTTCTGGCAAAACCTCGTAAGAAATCAGTTCTGGCAATTTCTGATCTGGATCAAATTAATCGACTGCAGCAAGATTGCAAATTTGTTATGAATGTTCTCCATGGATCTTGTTTGGAGTTCCAAATACAATCTATCTACACACTGGAACATGGACCTCCTTAGATCTTCTTGTGAACCTCCTTAGTTCTTCTTGTAAACCTTCATCTTTAGCTTTTTCACCCGGCATCATCTTTTAGGATTTTTATCTGGCTCTCTTTTCAATTCCCATTTCTTCACATTTCTGGGAAGCCAAGTCACTAACTAAAGATTATCTATTTTCCTTAGTAAAAAGGTGTCAATTCTCTTTATTCTTATTAAAGCCTGGTCCAAGGAAATCCCATCGATTTGCAGGTAGTGTTGAGTGTGGTTGATTTCCTCCAAAATGTCTGACCACAGACGCAGAAACGCTAAAACCGTGAAATCGCAAACATTTGGCATTATAATCCGAGCTGATCCTCTTGTATTTAGGTTTTCAGACTCGTCGCACAGCTTCTCCACTGCATCGTTCCATTTTTCAAAAATTGTTCATTACCGATTTCACAGCTGCTTGCTGTATCGGACAGCTTTTCAACCGCTACTCCCGAAAAGGGCAGTCAACATTTCCCATTGTGTCAGTTGATCCCAAGATGTAAAATTTTTCCAGTGTGCCGAAAAATGTCACACCGGTTGGAGTGCAACTAAAAGCGTGCACCCCACGCAAATCGAGGGAGTGATTGGCTCTTGGAAAAACTCACTGCCTCGTTTGAAAAAAAATCGGTTTTCATATCATCCGGTAGGGGTGTTATCTACATCACAAAAAGAGGAACTTTACTTATTTCGTCTGAAATTTCAATATCAGGCTTCTTTTTGAGGTAGTGTTCCGTCTACATATTCATTGACACAAACTTGAAGAGTTTTGTTGAAAGTTTCTTCTTGTGTTTGAGGATTCTGTTGTTGACCGACATCTAACATCAGGTCAAGTCCCGAAGGCTATGGGCGATGAAGGTGCGGCATAGGGTCGGAGACCGACTTGGCTAAATGACCGGTCCCGTCATTTTGAACCGAGTCAAGTGACGACCTCCAGGGGTAAATTTGAGAACTTGGTAGCCACGCCCTACTTTACGCCACCATTAGTGAACGCGGCGGTAGATTTGCATCGAACCAGGGCAACAGATTCTAATTCCTCCAGACCAATTCCAGAACAGCACTAGTGGGCTCTTCTTTGCTTTTGAAGGTTGCTGTTGTTGGACGAACTTTAAACATGGATCCTGTTCTTTTTTCTTCTGCCTTTTTTTTCAATTTTGAGCCCTACTAGGCTGTTTACGTTTCATGACAGTGTTTATGAAAATATCGCCTTTAATATATTAAATATCAGTAGGTCAAACACTTAGAAGGGTACCTACAGTAATCCCTCGTCTTTCTGATAAGCGAGCCAAGGTCTCACTTATCAGCGGTTCGAAAGAAGGTCTTTCATTTTATGTGTATGCAAAGTTTCCTAAAAATAATGACGTTCTCTCTCGTCTGATTAAAAAAAAATTATATTGAAAATATACGTATTTTTTTTTTTTGCAATAAAGTTTAAAGATTCAATTAAAAAAGGCCCGCCACTGCACGCATACGTGTATGCGTAATGTAAGAGAGCTCGAAGGAATCCGCTTTACCTCGATACAATGATAGGACATCTTTTCGACACCCATGTCGATGTTTTGAACATCGATTTATTGAGGCCGATGGTTTTTTAACATCGATGTTTTTTTTAATGAAAAAGTACCATAATTAAAAAAAAATTACCAGGTAGCATAATTTTCCCACTCGGTAAATGTAAGTCTGAATTCTGAAAAGGACGAATACAAAAGGGGGAACGCTTCCTTAGCAAAGAGACAAATGGCAATCAACAACCAATGAACCAATCAGAGCGCTTGGGATGTTCCTGACACTCCAGAACATTCCACGGGGTTCTATTTTGCAAATAGTATATACACGAGAGCAGCCGTTTAAGTTTTTGTTTTGTTCTGGTTTTATATAAGTTGACGTTAATTTTATAAGTAAGATGCCTCTCAAAAGTACCGTTTGGAAATATTTTTGCAAGGCAAAAGCAACCAAGTTTTTGTCATTTGTGTCAGCCCAATCAGAGAGTAAAATTAAATCCCCCACGACTAACAGAAGTAACATTAATGTTAGAGATTACTAAACCAGTTTTAAAAAACAGATGTTCTAAAACATCGATGTTTGAAAACATTGATGGTTTTTGGGCGATGTTTTATTAGCATCGATGTTTTAATATTGAATATCGATGTTTTGTTATCGATGTCGCATCCCTATTCTGTATAAACAACCGAGTGAGAGCTTTACACCATTGAAAACATGAAGGAATAAAGTTAAACAGTTTAAGAAATTTGTGCACTTTACCTCCGGCACACACACAGAAATTCCTAACATTTCATTCCAGTGTCGCAAGTCTGCGATCGGGTTTGATTGCTCACATTCGCCCGGAAGTTGCCTTTCCCCCTCAATAAAAATTAAATATACAGCATACTTTATTCACAGACGATGATGAAAACGAATTGCATGTTACGGTTTTGAAATAAACATTTATTCAAATAAATTTTAAAAAATTGTTTGAATCCTCACATATATATATATTCCCTCCCCCCTCATGAAGAAGAAAAAAATTCGTTTTAATGCGTTTTCTCATGCAAATGCTTTTCTCGAAAAAAAGAAAAAAATCGTTTATGAGAAAAATAATTTTAATTGAGTACCCGTATTGCTATTTTAATCCACTTTATCGTCTGCTTACAGTTGTGAAAACGGGGGTGAGCTACTTTAAAGTTGTCTGAGAAATTATTTGTCAGACTGGAAAGCTTACGCTGCGACTTCCTGTCATTGGAAAGCCAATTTTTCTTATATATATATATATATATATATATATATATATATATATATATATATATATATATATATAAATATAAATATATATATATATATATATACACATACATACATACATACATATATATATATATATATATATATATATATATATATATACATATATATATATATATATATATATGTATATCTATATCTATAAAGGAAGAAGTCCTGACTTATATATACATACACGTATCAACGCCCAGCAAAAACTATTGGAGATACAGATATCAAATTTTAGGAGCTTATTACTTTTGTGCTGAAGGCGTCATTTAAGAAGCGATTTTTCAAAATTCGCCCCCCAAGGGGGGAGGGGGGCAAAACGTGTTTTTTACATATTCCTTCATATCTCAAAGAAGGATATTTATATCCATAACATTCTTGCTTTAAAATGTAAGTAACATGAATACCTAAAAACCAATTTCAGGATTTTTCAAAATTAGGCCC
>OU015502.1:137028992-137032618 GCA_907164885.2 Dolomedes plantarius
TTCTGAGATGTGTATAACATTTCACATAAATTTTTTCTATGTTATTTATACTGTGTTAATTTTTAAATTGATTTTGGTTAACAAACATTCTTAAAATCCCGGGCATCGCCGGGTACTTCAGATAGAATTACAACGTTTGAACAGGACAACGTCTGTCGGGTGTGCTAGTATATATATATATATGTATGTATATATATATATGTATGTATATATATATATATATATATATATATATATATGTATGTATGTATGTATGTTTGTATGTATATATATATATATATATGTGTATATATATATATATATACATGTAATATCACGGGCGCGGGCCGACGAAGGAAGGCTTTGTAATATACTGGACAACCCAAGGAAAGAATGGGCGTCCAGCACATCACATACATACATACATACATACATACATATATATATATATATATATATATATATATATATATATATATATATATATATATATATATATATATATATATATATATATATATATATATATATATATATATATACAGTCGAACCTCCATATATCGAAGTAGCAAATTGCCGAAAAAAAATTCGATATATAGAAATTTCGATATATAGAATTGAGCTTAGTTTTATCATAATTCTCCTAAAAAAAATTAAAGCTAATTTTCGTATACGAAACTCCATTTCTAATTTATATGCGAATCCCATTAAATGAAAGTTAATAACTAAAAAATGAATTAATATGAAAGATTTATTGAGTACTACATACCTTTAAAAAAAAACAATAATCCAGACAGTGGTTACAATGATCACAGTTACAGTCTTTTAAAAAAAAAACTATGAATATCTTGCTGAACAGCCAGTTTTGCGTAAAGTTCAAAATGTTCGTATTTATTCAGTCCACTAAAAACTTCATAAGGGTCATTTTCCGCGAATTGAAGTATACAACGTATTGTTTCAAATGCCAAAAATTGGGAGATTTTATTCTAAAGTGGAATAAAATCTCCCAATTTGCCTTGGAAAAAAATTTCGATATATAGAGATTTTTTCGATATATAGAAACAATTTTTCTATGTAATGAACATGGAGATTTGCTAAGAGTTCGATATATAGAAAATTTCGATATGTGGAAGTTCGATATATGGAGGTTCGACTGTATATATATACACATATATATATATATTTGTGAACTCGTCTCTTCTGTCCGACGTCATTCTGGTCCGTTTTATGGCATCGCCGAGGGTCATAAATAACGTCTGCACGTACGCGGGGAATTATTTATAACTCTCCGAAATTTTCATTCATCCGTTCGTCTGCGCGCGTTCCATTCATCGGAATTCCTGCGCGTCGGGAAAACAATGGGATCGTTCGAAAACCGAGTGGTTGGAATGCTGGAAAGAGGGGAGATTAATTATATATCGTTTGGAAGGGGGGGGGGGGCATTCTCAGACATAGTCAGAGTTTTATCTTCTTGGCAATAACACGTACTCGAGAGCATTTGAAATATGTATACCTATGTATATATACGGTAATGTACGTTTACGCTTTTATGTATATACAGTGATTTCCGCTTATAAGAATCACGTTTGTTATTACTGATTTTGATTCTTATAAGCGGTTGATTCTTATAGCCGAAATTAACGTTTTTGGACAGGCACACACACACCTATATATACATATATTAGATAATTTTCCATAAAATACTCTTTAATTTACGTTAATTATGTTTTATTAAATTTTTTTTTATAATTTTAAAAATACAACTTAATTTTTAGACCTATAAGTAGATACACATGATTATAGTAAGAGAAAAAAAAATCCAATATTTGTTACAACATACTTGCTCAACAGTTTTAACATTTCAACTACAGAAAGGGAGCAAGAAAAAGTTTTCTATGGTAGTTTGACGAAGATTTCAGGAAGCTGTTTATACCTCTTTCAATACTAATAGTCTCAGACGAAGATTCACCTTCTAGCTTACGTTTCATGGTTTGATTACGTGCTGAATCTACTAATGTCACGTTTGCCTAAGTGATAGTGGACACTTCGCCGAAGATTTATGTGTTTCAGGGTCCCGGAAGACTAAACTGGATGTGGGAGGTGGGAAAAAAAGAGTCCCTATTTTTGTTTGTCAGTGGAGAAAAGTGAAATCGGACCCGGACGGGTAAAGATGCCCCCGGGTCAAGCTCATAGGACAGGTAGTGATAAAGCGTTTAAGGGGAAACTATTATGTTATGTCTAACAAAGAAAGGGATGAATTTTACGACTATATTTCATCCCATCTTATCAATCTTTCTTTAAAAGAAAAAGAAAGAAAGAACTTCGTGCCTTTTGAGGGTTTAAGTGGCTTTTTGGAAAAATGGAAGGAAGGCGAAGAGTGTAAACCGATTCTTAAAACCGGTGGATTGATTCTTTTAAGCGAAAATTTTAACATGGAAATAATACATTTGTATTTGTTTTCGCGATATTGATTCTTATAAACGGTTGATTCTTATAACCACTGATCACTATAAGCGGTGGTTACTGTATATGCATAAATATGCACGAAATATACGTACGGTAAAACTTCTCTACAAAGTTCTATTTTCTTCAGAACCGATTCAAGACTACTTAGAGCTAACGTTTTGGAAGAAACCTATTTTCGACGGTCACCCCTCAGAACGACCACTTATTTATGGATCCACTGCTGGCCGTCATAGACAAATTTCACTATATATATATATATATATATATATATATATATATATATATATATATATATATATATATATATATATGTGTGTGTGTGTGTGTGTGTGTGTGTGTGTGTGTGTGTGTGTGTGTGTGTGTAATGATCTCGGCATACGCGCACGATAAACTTTAACTAAAACTATGTAGAGGAGATGAAACACAAACATGTTGTAGACGTAACACCGAGGTACGAGATGAAGAGCATTTCACGAGAGCCGTCGACACATCGGGGAGGTAAAACCCACAGAGGGGAGAGGCATTGGAAGGGACGCGCAGAACAGAGATGCGACGCATATTCCGGATCATAATGCAGACAAATACTATTCAGCAACACACAGGTACCTTGACAACTGGACATACACAATAGCACCGCCACTGGTCCCTGCATCCAGAAGGCTGATTTTGCATCGCAGCAGCGGACAGCGGCGGAGCAGCGCGAAAACAGAACAAGGTGAATAGTAAAAGTGTACGCCGAAATCTTTTGCAGAAGGTTATAAAGTGTAGGGACGCCGACCACGGGGAAATTTTTTTATTGGCTAGAATTGGGCATCTGACTTGATTACATAAGGGTCGCATGATGTTCCGAAAGCCGCAACGTGGCGAAAACATCACGTGGTGTTGATTCATGTTTTAAAAATATCTTTAACGCGCGTGCACTAAGGGGTAATATGGATGGTTAGTTCGTTAAATCCTAGTTCGCAATTAGAAGAAAGGGATTGTTCTTTATTGAGAGGGAACAAGGATAGTTTTAAATACGCGTTAGATATATAATGGTGGGTCGTTATTAACACATATTTATATATATATATATATATATATATATATATATATATATATATATATATATATATATATATATTATATATATATATATATATATATATATATATATATATATATATATATATATATATATC
>OU015502.1:137035618-137038118 GCA_907164885.2 Dolomedes plantarius
CTGGGGGTGGTTTGAGAGTTGGTATGGGGGTGACCGCGGGGGGGGGGTGAAGTGTTTATTTTATTTTTCTTACGTTTAGTGGAGTCGTGGGTCTTTAAAATGTTTGAGAGCCGCTGCTTTAGTCAATTTTAGACAATGGCGTTCAAACTAATAGAACCTAATTTAGCTAATAGAACATAAATTTGGAAAAAAAAAGGAAAAAAAAGAAAATAAGTTTGTCCCATGGCCAGTTTTTGGAAGTCTTCTGTTGATCTAAATATATTAATTGTTTGAGGATCGTAAAATGGGAAGAAGCTTACGAGTTCTGCAGGTTTTTCCCCCTAAGTTCACGAAACAGAGTTAACATACGATATGCATTTGAATTACTTATTCCGTGAAATCATATCAGATAAATCTTTTAGAATTTTGGCGTTTTTTAAGCAGTGGGAGGAAAAGCTCTTCAAACAGAGAAACATAACGACACATAACTTTCATTCCGAAATATTAGTCCATTAGTTATATTAAGGCATAAGAAAATTAATGAAATTATTTTTAAAGAGTGATTGCCCGGGTAGATATACAGATATAAAATTTTTCATGCTTTCTATCAAAAAAATGCTGGGCTGCAACCCCCGCTCTTCATGTTCATCTGGCCAGACAGAATACGCTTAGTGCGTTTCTACTGAAATGATATACAAACAATAAGAAAGAAGATACTTTGGGCCTAGGCTTCATGCGGAATCCCGCCTTAATTTGATTAAATAAAGGGAATAACGCATCTTGCACTTTACCTCTTGGAAGATGTGGAAAAACTGCGTTTTTAAGGGAAAAATAAAGGCAAATGTAAATTATAAAACTTATTTCTAATTAAACAGTGGATCAAACAAATCTAATTAAACAGTAATCTTATTCAATCCAAACGTGCGAATCACGCAACACTGTGTTATTAATTCTCAATGAAATCAGACGTACAATCAGACGAAGGTCCGCAGGCTCAAAGTTTCTTTCTTTCTTATTGTTTGTATATGATTTCAGTAGAAACGCGCTAAGCGCATTCTGTCTGGCCAGATGAACATGAAGAGCGGGGGGTGCAGCCCAGTATTTTTTTGATGAAATGCATGAAATATTTTATATCTATATCTACCCGGGCAACGGCGGGCAATAATGCTAGTATATGTATATATGTGTGTATTGTATATATATTTATGTATATATGTATATATGTTTATATGTGTGCGTGTATAGATATATATTGTAAATCCATACTCATTCAATATGTTTGGAAGTAACTCCCACCTGCCGTATAAGAACCTCTTTCGGAATGGACGTCAGTTTTCCTCAAATCTTCAGTTTTGGAAAATTGTGCGGTGGTCTCCACGACCTCCTGATGGGAAGACGTCCACATTAAAGAGCATTCCGAAAGAGGACTTGTTATACGGCCGAGCACAGAAGTGCAGGGGGCAGTCATATTAAATGAGTATGTACTTCCTGTAATCAGTCCTGGAAATTAATAGCCTTGTTAACACCTTGTGTGCGTCTGTATTAATGTCTTTGTATTAATATTAGTATGTGTTAATATGTGTATGTATTTGTATGTATTAATATGTGTGTATGTATTAGTATGTGTAATTAACACCTTGTGTGTGTATGTATATATATACACACACACACACACACACACACACACATGTGTGTTTGTTTGTGTATAAATTTCTCTACCCGGCCTATTTTGTTCGAAATCGATTCACTATTCCTTCGAGACTCCCTATGGAGTGTAAGAAACCTCTAGACTTCCGAAGTGACGGGCTGCAATCTGGAGGCGGCCCCTCTCCTTCCAGTAACGAACAATTTCCTGCATCTCGCGAAATTCGATTGTCGCCTCCGCTAAAACAGTTTTTCTCTCCATTGATTGGATGTCGTGGGTGGCCCAGCTTCTCGATTTTCGGGGGGTTTATATACACACACACATACATATGTATATTCATGTATTCATAAGCAGTGGCTATACCGTGTCTTCTCAAAGGTTTCCACTCGTCATTTAAAAATACTTTTTGTCACCAATGCGGAGGCGTCAAACATTCGCCTGTACTACGCCGCAACTGTTTTATTGTGGGGGCATCCTATAGGCGGACAGCATTACCCCCTACGAAGGGACGACACGAACATTTTTCGTGGCGAGTCGCCGGGATTCGATCCGAGCACCCGAACTTTTTGTAATATATTAACAATTGATTCTTAAAATTTCGATTAAGTTAAGCCAAAATAATACTTTAAAACAAGGCAGGGATGCGCTGTATCCCTGCATAACCCCAGAAAAAAAAAGCCCTGCTTTTATATATATCTATGTATGTATGTGTGTGTATGTATATATATGTATATATACATGTATATATATATATTTATATACATGTGTATATATACATGTATGTGTATCAGGGGCTGCTCATTTCCAGAGATTGGGGAGGGGGGCAACACCGGTTCTTAGATTTATATATATATATATATATATATATATATATAT
>OU015502.1:137048118-137065618 GCA_907164885.2 Dolomedes plantarius
GATTCCCTTCCATCTTTAAAATGTCTAAACCATTGAGACACTTGAGTTCGGCCCATAACATCATCACCGTATGCGTTCTTAAGCAAATCGAACGTTTCGGTTGCCGTTTTTCTAATTTTACTACAAAATTCGATGCTAACACATTGCTCAGTAGATTCCGTCATGATCCAACCCGACACGAGACTCCCACTGTATTCACTTTTCGTTATGACCAGTATATATATGTATGTATATATTATATATATACACACACACATATATATTTATATATATATATTCTTGCTACAAGAGAACCGCGCTTCGCAGTGCTTGGCTAATTGCCAACATAACAATTTTACACATGTTTAAACATGCTAATTAGCCTACGCACGCAGAGCGGTGTCTGTATTATGTTTTATACGTTCATTTCTGATACTTTACGGACAGCCCTCGTATATAATTTGTATATATGAATGTATGTATATATATGTGTATATATATGTATATATATATATATATATATATATATATATACATATATATATACATATATATACATATTCATACATATATATACATTCATATATATACATATATATATATGTATGTATATGTATATGTATATATATAAATATATACATACATATATATACATACATATATATACATTCATATATATATACATATATATATACATATACACACACATACATATATACACATACACATTCTGCTTCTGTGGAGTGACACACCCATCCCGGAATGAGTCCACGCTACGATAATCGAGGGAGGAGAGTGGTCCCTTTTCGCTTCAGAGACTCATCTGTGGTTCGTCTTATGCCCACCGCATCCATATTTCTCAACCCTTAAATCTGCAAAAATAAAATTCCGCCTTTTACCAGCCAATCAGGTATGCTGACATCCTTCAAGTCCTTCTCGAACAGCAAGGTGTGCCCGATTTAGAAAATTCACTCGGGATGGGGGCGTAACATTTCCAAAATTGATACACACACACACCCCCACCAAAAAAAAAAAAAAATATCATGAATCATTGTGAAAGTACCATTTTACCAAGAATTGGCTATTGGAAGCGTAGAAGCCTAAAACATTATCAAATAGCAAAAAGCGATACAACGTATTAACTGCATCATTAAAGCACCAATACAATGTGACCAGAAAAACTTATATACGCTATAACATGCATATGATGAACCAATCAATGCAATTTGAAAGGATATGTAAAAGTTTACTATTAAAAAAGGTAAGATAAAAGACAAAATTTGAATTGGGAATTTTTTTTTTCTTTTAAAATAATTTTTTGGGGGCCCCCAACATTCGGGGGCCCTAATGGAAAATCGGGGCCTGCCCCTTCTTCTGGTCCGCCAACTGACATCACTCTTCTCCTTTCGTTAGGTTCTACAGAGACGTTCCCTCCAAGAAAATAATTTTTTTTTTTCGTGTCGTTAGAATGCCGAAAATTCCAGTCCCCGGATTGAATGTATAATTGGCGGTATTCAGCCAACTGTTTGGCAGTGCGGCATCTGGAGGGACCGACACGCTGACCCGTACACTGTCAAAATGAAATGCTGCTTCTACAAAAATGGATGAATAACTAGAAGGGTAAGAAAATATGCCTGACAGTCGAACCTCCAGATATCGAAGTAGCAAAATACCGGAAAAAAATTTCGATATATAGAATTGATCATAATTCTCCTAAAACATTAAAATTAAAGCTAATTTTCGTATACCAAACTCCATTTCTAATTCATATGAGAATCGCATTAAATGAAAGTGAATAACTAAAAAATGAATTAATATGAAAGATTTATTGAGTATTCTTTTAAAAAAACAATCCAGACAGTGGTTACAGTGATTACAGTTGCATTCTTTAAAAAAAAAAAAATACGAATATCTTGCCGAACAGCCAGTTTTGCGGAAAGTTCATCGAAGAAATGCTCGCATTTATTCAGGCCACTAAAAACTTCTTCGGGGACATTTCCCGCGAATTGAAGTCTACGACGTATTGTTTCAAACGCCAAAAATTGGAGATTTTATTCTAAAGTGGAATAAAATCTCCCAGTATGTCGTGAAAAAAAATTTCGATATATAGATTTTTTCGATATATAGAAACAGTTTTTCTATGTAATGAACATGGAGATTTGCTAAGAGTTCGATATATAGAAAATTTCGATATGGAGAAGTTCGATATATGGAGGTTCGACTGTGTATGTGTGTGTATATATATATTCCGCTGCCGGCCACCTCTCCAAACGGCCACTTCTTTTTACCAAAAAGAAAGGATGTTTCGCTGTTTAAATATTCGTACTGATGGTGTGTTGATCGTGAAGCAGCATTCCGTTTGTGAAGTATTCGGACAGGCGATGGCTCCTGACGTCACGCGGAAGAAACGGGTTTCGCCTCCCACATCCTTCCTCTCGCTCGCCATCTATCGATATTTCCCCCCAATCGATTCTCCCCGTTTGTTTCGACGGCGTAGCCTTTTCGTTCTCGTCATTATTCTGACGGAGAGTCCATCACGCGCAATTATGTGTATATGTGCGTATAACTAACACACACACACACACACCACACACACACATATATATATATATATATATATATACACATACATACATACATACATACATACATACAGATACAGGTAACCACCTTATAACACAGGAGTTATGTTCCAAAATATTGCCGTGTTATGCGAAACGAAGAACTAGTACGAAAAGGGGGGGGGGATTAGGTTCCAAAAATTAAAACAACATGCTATTATATTTTCATAATTAAGTTAGATATCTTTATTAAAATTTTCTTAAGAAGTAATAAATGAATGAAACACTGTTTTGTTCGTCATCAGTAAGCACTATCAGCCGAGGGCGTTTTCTTTTTGGAAGGATATCTAGCATAATCTTCAGATCCACGGTCTACCTTTTGCAAAAATGCTGTTATTTTTGCTTTGCTTTTAGTTAAAAGATCTTTCATAAATTTCCTCACGTGGTGCTAAGCACTTATGAAACTCTCTTTTAAAGTTTGTGCTCCTTTCATTTGAAGGATCTTCATTTAAGAAATGACTCGGCCCTTCTTTATGCTTTGTAGAGTAAACTTTTTAACGTCTTTGTCTTCACCATCATCTGAGTTATCATGGAATCTTTTCTACCAAACTTGCTTCTTCCGCCAGTAATTCTTGGATATCTTGTGCAGTCAAAACCTTCCCCTAGAGCAGGGGTGGCCAGATTTTTCCAGGGTACGGGCTACTTCTAATTTTTTTCAAGGTGTTGCGGTCCATCCAGGGACGTAGGTGTGGTGAGCTTAAAAAGAAGAAAACGGTCTACAATATTTATTATAACTTAATAATAAATACGGAATATGTACTTACCTACATGAAGCATCGGAATGTGTTAAAAGAAAGTTAATGTGATAAATGTGTTAAAAGAAAGTATAAGTGTGAAATGTTCAGAAATATTTTGAGAAATATGGAGGAAAAAAAAAATTGGATCACAAGAAAAAGTTCGTTAAACAGAGAATGCACTTCGCTATTTGGAGGTTATTTTACGAAGAAATTTGCAAAATGTTCGCAAAATAGAGAAATTCGCAAAGTAGAGGTTCGTTAAATAGAGGTCAGACTGTATTCAAGTAGATACTCCTCTCTCTTTATAAATACTTGAGTGTGTGTACTGGACTAAAGTAAATGTGAATGAAAGCAACATGGAGGGTGGGAGCGGGACTGTTCCGATGGACGTCCATTTTCGAGAGTGACTCCCTTTCATTTTTGAATGCCTTTCTCGCGTTTTTTCAACCTTGGCAGGGGGACATTTATCTTCCGACGGTCACTCTCCACGACCTCGGCCATGGAAGGACCACTCGAGCCGAAATTAATATCCTTAACAGGAGGTGTAGCCTGGCTGTGTGTGTGTGTGTGTATATATATATATATTCCCTTGACCAGTAGTTTATATATATATATACACATATATATACACACACACACACACACACACACACACACACACACACACACACACACACACACACACACACACACACAAGGTAATTTTTATTAAACTGACACTACTTCCAAAAGAAATGTTCATTATTTTGCCGCATTTCATTTCACCTGTGCGTAATTCATCTTCACAATAATAAACATCTTTCTTGGACGCGCTGTATAATTATATTTTGCTTGCCCTGTAGTATATATACATAGACACACACATAACTGTGTATGTGTGTGTGTATGTATATGTATGTATGTATATATATGTATGTATACAGAGGCTGTTCACACATTTTTTAGACGATGTATATTGTATTCACAAAACTAAATTACATAAAATTCTTGTGTTTTAAATGTTCTATTTGACATCCCTTATTCTGAACTATCTTTCGACACCGCAATTTCCAGGATAATAATGCCTTTTGAAGTGTCAGAAGAGGTATTCTATCCCATTCCTCCTGAACAGCTTTCCAGAGTTCTGTAAGGGTTTTGGGACGACGTTTTAGATAATGCAGATTTTAAAAGTCCGAAAGCATAAAAATCCATAGGTGATACATCGGGAGATTTAGTAGGGATATCAGTGAAGGGTATGGCCTTGATACCAGTTTTTTGTTCCATTTCTTTTAGGAAATTTACAGTGGATTTTGATGTGTGACTGCTAGCTTTGTCCTGATGGAGTCTCACAGATTGATGGCACTGTGGGTAAAGCGATGGTATTTCATTCAGAAAAATTGGCGATAAAATAATGTTCCTGATAGTATTTGGAGTTAATCTTGACATTTTTTTCCACTCTTTATTTTTAACTTGCCATTATAAGAAAAACCAGCAACAATCATGAATCCCTTAGAAAAACTTTCTTTCGATTCTTTGAACCAACGACTTAAATTTTTTGTCCCCTTTTATGATAATAAATGGCTCTTTTTTTGTTGCAATCATTTAAATACACCCATGATTCATCTATTGTGACAATTGTTTTCCATTTTTCTTTGGATAAGTGTTTCTCATTTAGAATTCTGCAGCGTGTCCTGCGTTCAGCGATATGATTTGGAAGACGATGCACATTGCGTTTTTTCGCTTTCTTAAGATTTAAATCAACGTTTATCATTTTGTTTACAGTGGACACCGCTCATTTTAATGATTTTGCAACTGTCCTTTGACTAGGGGGATTTTCTTTTATCATTAAACAACGTACCTTTGCAATAGTCGAAGATGTCCGTTTTTTCCTTGGATACTCGTTTGGAATTTTTGTCCCCCTTGAGGCTCCAATTTGACGTTTTTTTCCTTTCTTGTTGACGATATTACCTATCGACGCTTTAGATATCACAAAACCATGACTCTCGTATCGTTTTTGGATAACGGAATATGCATATTTCTCTTCGGAAAGAGCATAAATGTAGCCTTCGAACCACTGCTTTGTTAAAAACGCCATTTTGAATGAAACAAAACTTTCAAGCCGCAGACGATAATTTTGACTTTTGAAAACATAGTACAATTGCAATTATTTCTTTTGCAGCAAACCATTTTTAGCAGCAAACCATTTACCAAAATCGTCTAAACAATGTGCGAACAGCCTCTGTATATATGTATGTATGTGTATATATATGTATATATATATATATATATATGTGTGTGTATGTATGTATATGTATATATGTGTGTGTATGTAGATATATATTGGTGTGTGTATATATATATATATATATATATATGTGTGTGTGTGTGTGTATGTATATGTGTGTGTGTGTACTTGTACTTGTATTATGTTTTTACTGATAAGGGCCTATTTATGATATTTAATTACCTGCTGAGCAAATATATTTCTGATGCATAATGTTACAATTGGAGATAAAGTCCTACAGATAAGACCTTGGAGCTCCGACAAGTTGAAATACCTGAACCCGAACGGGACGCGCGATTCAATCACTCGAGGAATACGCTGAAGATCTGGAGTACTTGGGGGTATTGAGAAGACAGCATAGCAGGACTGGACGAGATTAGCACGGAACCTTAGGACTAGTGGTCTAACTGCACTTCCTGGGTCACGCCCTCAAGTGCAGGATTTCAGAGAGTAAGGGGGCGTCCATTAATTACGTGAGACAACCCCCCATCCTGGTGAGATATCGTGAGATTTGGCTCGACCCTCTCCTCGCCCCCCTAATTTCACATGAGATTTTTCAAAATGCGTATTTTTAGTGTAAATACGTTAATCTGTGCGCGATTGCGTCGGATTTATTTAAAAAAACATAATTTGCTTAATTATTTTTTAGTTAAGACTAGTATTTAAGACTACTAAGAACGTAGTCTAGAATCACGGCGAGAAAATCGAACAGTAAAATACTTAAATAGGAACTACTAAAATTCGTAAAAAGAATATATTCATTCTAATTCAGTCCACGGGGACTCGCGTGTGGTCTCGAGAGTGACTACTGGAACTATTGTGTAGGATTTAGCCATATCTTAGTGGAGAAACATGTTTTACTTAATATAACACTGTTTCTTGCGGGAAAAAATGACGTGATATTTGCCGAGCCCCCCTGGGTCAGATTCGGCTCGACTCCCTAAAAGTAATTAATGTAAGTGGCTGGGAACCAGCGATGGACAGGAAGTGATTGGATGCCTTCAACTGGAGAAAAGAAGTTACAGTAACATGCGAGTAATAGCCCCTGAAATGGGAGAGAGCTATAGTGGAGAAAAAGAAAGTCTTTTGCAGGACCTTTTATACCCAGGGTTTCTCTCAATTGGCCAGAGCCGGTTTCAGCGCGTGCACTAAGCTACAAACTAGTTAAGTTTACTTGAAAAAAGGGACTGTGCTTTGTTGATTTTTTTGTTAGATTAGGACAATGGATAGCAGTGGGGCGATTTCATTACAATAGAGTCCGCTGGCTAGCTTTTTTTTGCGTCCATGTCGCGGATTAACTTCATAAATAAAATAATTGAGATGGTCCACGTGTTCGTGTTCTGTCATCGAGTGTTTATTCGTCACCGGTACCGGTTCGTTAAAGTTATTCGTGGATGGAAACTCGTTTTATCACTTACTGCACACACACGTGTGTGTGTGCAAGTAACTCATTGCAAATGCAGAATAAAATGCACGAGACACTTAACAAAACAAGTAACAAAGTATTCATACAAGTAACAAAAAACAGTGTATTCTCAAACCTTTACAGAGTCCGCTCACAAGCGAGCGATAACAGCCACCCCGACTGCACTAGCTGCGGTGCACATGTTTTGCACATCACTTCCCGATACCACATGTGTGTGTATACACATGTTTGATTTCTATATTTATACACGCCTGTGTACATATGCACGTGTATATATATATATATATATATATATATATATATATATATATATATATATATATATATATATATATATATATATATATATATATATATATGTGTGTGTGTGTATATATATATATAAATATATGTGTGTGTGTGTATATATATATATATATATAGTGTGTGTGTGTACATTTTCCGTGTTTTCACGCGCTGCGATTTCTGTGTCAGAACGGGATGTGTGGCGCATAAGGAGGATTGTGGCACGCACGTCGTGTCCCCTCGCGTGCCTGAACTTGGCACCGTGACCCACATGCGGACCATCTTCCTCTACACCTGCCGCAAATCGAACACTTTCGTCTTCTTTGCGGTCAATTCACAATTACGTGTGTGTGTGTGTATAAAATATATAAAAATGATAATTTGTTTGATCTTGTATAGAAATCCACAGTTTATAAGCGACGTTCGGGAAATTTTACACACAGGCGTCGCAATTAAGGACCTCCGGAATCGAAATTAATGACTTAATTTTTAATTAATAAAAAAACCATTTTTGAAGGCTGAATCCAGAAATGTAAGCGTCTCGCAACATTCGGCGCCATGTTAGGCTTACTGAACAGCGAGAAGCAAAAACGATAGAAAAATAGAGTAAAAAAGTTTCAAATCATATATTAAGCCAGAATAATAAATGAAAATGATAATCTTTCGAGTCAGATTTTATACTCTAAAATTAATATTTTAAGGCATTTCGAATAATGATCGTCAGATTGTAAACAAACGTTCCTTGTTGCCATTTTCATTTTACTTCATTTGTTCAGTAAATGCTTTTTTTTAAGTGAAATATATCTTTATCAAAATATTTTTATTGATTATTTTTATCATAGCATAACTTTAATTTGAAAAGTATTTCCTTACTGGAGCTTTAGAAAGATTAAAGAATTCTAAAAAAAACTTTTGTGTAATTTATAGATTTGTGTGTTTAATTACTGTAATTAATAGGTTTATATTTTTTAAAAACGTTTTATTTCCACTAGCCCGAAAACTCAAATTAATATTGAATTATTTACTTAACTGATGAATAACCGTAACTGACTTTGAATTTTTACATGCAAAAACAGTTTTGCACGATGCTTTTTACTTTTGCATGAATAAATTTGTAGTCGGCGTTTCTTTTCTGCAAGAGGTGTATATTTTTATGCTTTTACTTGAACTTATATAAATACACATATGTATTTTATACATATGTTTGTAAATGTGTGTGATTGCACAGTGAGCTGCCCGAATCATCGTTCGTGTCGAGATCCTTTTGTTGCAAACATCCCCCGACCATTTCGGACTTGCTGCCCAAATCATTTTTGTCAGTCATGAGGACCTCTTTACAGGGCATACGGTAGCGGAATAGACGGTGCTGTACAGACCTGACGACTTTCCGGATTTTTAATGCATGTTCAGGGTTTCGGATTTTTAGTTACATAACATAAATATCTACCCAGTTCAGGTCGTCTGCGTCGAGGGAAACCTTAGAAAATTTGCTAATATGCAAATCGAAGGCCACTGTTATGAAGAACAATTTCACAATGCAAAATCAGCTACCGTAAATGCTACAAAAATTCCAAGATTTTCTTCAATTAAGTAAAACAAAGAAATAGAAGTACTCAAAATGTAGACTGCTGGGGTCCCTGCTAGTGTAAATATGATGTACATTGAAATGTATGATTACAAATTCCAAATATATAACTTTTGTTTAATATTATAATTTCAAGATGAGTAAGGAATATTTTGAACTATGTAATATTATTAAAGAGATCTCATAAACTATAAGTAAGTATACATTATAATTCTTTTATTATAATTTTTTACTATACCGTTTATTGTTATGTCGATTATTTTATGCACGGTAGAATATTGCAGGATTTTGCTCTTACTGAGGTTGGCAGGTCTGCATATATATTATTTTACCAATTTTATATATATATATATATATATATATATATATATATATATATATATATATATATATATATATATATATATATATATAATGTAGATGCGTCAGAATAAACTTATGTATAAGCTTCTGTAGACACTTCTTGACGGACCTATTGTGTCGGGAACCATGAGTGGACGTCAGACAGAAATTTTACTCCATATGCACATGTATAAGTGTATATGTGTATGTGTGTGTGTATACACACACACAGGCCCTGATTTTCCATTAGGCTCGGTATGCCCGGACCTAGGGGCCCCCGAAAATTTTAATTTTGAAAGGAAAAAAATTAAAAATTCCCAATTCAAATTTTTTTTAATTTTACCCTTTTTAATAGCCATTTTTTTATATATATATATATCCTTTCAAATTTGATTGATTGGTTCATCTTATGTATAGTTGTATAGTTCATCATATATGTTATAGCGTATATAAGGGATTAATAAGTTTTTCTGGTTTCATTGTATTGGTGTTTTAATGATGCAATTAATACGTTGTATCGCTTTTTGCTATTTGATAATGTTTTAGGCTTCTACGCTTCCAATAGCCAATTCTTGGTAAAATGGTACTTTCACAATGATTCATGATTAAATTTATTGTGTGTCAATTTTGGAAATTTTACGCCCACATCAGTGTTAGGGGGGCCCCCATCCCGAGTTGGGCCTATAGTCAAGAATTTTCTAAATTGGGCCCTGCACACACACACACACACACACACACACACATATATATATACATACATATATATATATACATACATACATACATATATATATATATATATATATATATATATATATATATATATATATATATATATATATATATATATATATATATATATATATATATATATATATATATATATATATATATAAATGCCTATCATATTATTCGGACTATAAGACGCACCTTCTTACAAAAAAAAACATAATCGACTTAAGATAAGGCTTCATCTTATGGTCCAACCGTAACATTAAAATAAAATGAACATTTTATTATATATTTTATGTATATTTTTGATCTGTGTTGGGCAAGAAATTGAAAATAGCTCTACAAAACATTGTTTTCTACAACTGCTCTCCGGTGTGTGTGGGTATGGGCCCGTTCACAGTAATTTGGCTGATTCGTGCGTGCGTTTCGGTGACCGCCCTTTTTTACCCGATGAGAGAGCACCCTCCCGGAATGAATGCATCGCCGACACTTACAGCGTGTATGTCCACCAATAAGCATTCTGACACCCTTGCAAATGACGACCCCTCCGCCCTTAAGTATCAAGTGCAGATCCCGAGAAAGTTGTGATGGCCGACGTATCTGACATTCAGAAGGGGAAGGTGAGACGGGTGCTGCCCACAGAAATTCGGAAGAACCGCACCGAACATGGTCCAGGAGTTTCGACGGGCATCCGGGAGTGTTGCTTGGTTTTCGTGGTCGTGCTGCCGCCCATAAGTCCAACCGGTCGAAAGTGGACCGTAGATCGGTGGAAACGGGTTCTTTGCGGCGACGAATCGAGGTTCACCGTCTACCGTTCGGATCCCTCCTGTCAGAATGCATCGTGTCCTCGGTCAAGTTCGGCGGAGGTGGAATTATGGTCATGGTACGCTCAACTGCACTGTTACGGGTTGGACCCATGTTACCAACGCCAGCTGTCGTGTCCACCATGGATTGATTATAGTGACGACGGGGTTGGCCCAGACCTGAACCCTATCGAGAACCTCTGGGATCGCCGAATTAAAGGGTGACAGAACCCTCCAAAATCGGGGAAGGAATTTAACGTGTCCTCTACAAGAAGAAAATGCCAGTGGCCGTGATACAAGGACTTGTGGAAAGCATGCTGCAATTGCCTCTCGTGGAGGCTCTACAAACTATTGAATAGGAATAAACTTTGCTCTTCTTTCCTATAACAGGTGTCCAAATACTTATTGGTATATAGTGTGTGTATATATATATATATATATATATATATATATATATATAATATGTGTGTGTGTATCGAAAAAAAACCTCCTCCTAAATTACCATTTACACGTGTTCTAAATTCTCTTTTTATTAAACCACAACCCCTCTTTTAAAATGCAACCTAGAATTAACCGATTAATATTTTATTTTTGCCTTTAATGCACAGGCAGATGCACCCTCTCGGGCCACTAGAAATTCCAATTCCGCAGTATTGTATGTGTGTGTATATAAATGTATATATACTATAAATATGTATTTTTATGTATGTACATTTATATATGTAAATCTCTATATATCTATACATATACGCTCACTTCCAAAAGTTAACCACGGAGCGGTAAAATGCGAAAAAATGGACAAGTACTGCTTTGACTGACATGAAATGCTGCAAGTAATTAGCTCTATGTTTATTCATGAAACAAAACAAAGAATTATATACAGATATAAAAAATATTGAATTTTCATAAATTATAAGATGACGTCATATTTTCGTCATTAACAAAATGGTGTTTAAATGTCAGATAAACAACAAAAACCGGCCTTAATAGGGTATGTGAGCACCCCTCACCTTCATGCAAAGTGTACAGAGTGCGATCATGCTTGTTACGAGGTGATCAATCACCGCAGAGTCCAGTAATCGCCATTCCTCCTGTAGGGAACAGTTTCTAAATCTCTGAGAGTGGCTGGAGGTGGGAAACGTCTACATACAGCGCGGCCGAGGGCATCCTAAAGATTTTCAATTGGATTAAGATCCGGCGAGTGAGCCGGCCACTCTATACGCGCAATCCCTTCACTCTCCAGAAAGTCGTCAACGGTGGCAGCTCTATGGGAACGGGCATTATCGTCCATTAAAACGAAAGAAGGACCAACTGCTGCAGCGTACAGTTTCACAGTGGGGCCTAGGATTTCATCTCGATACCGTACAGCAGTCACAGAACCTCGCCTGTAGATATGCAGGTCGGTGCGATATCCCAATGAAATCCCTGCCCAGACCATGATGCTTTTACCGTGGAATGCGTGATGTTCTTGGGCCGATTGCGTGTGCCTTGTTCCATCCAGACCCTTACACGCTTATCACCGGGTTGTAGGGCAAATCTGGACTCATCTGTGAACATGACGTTGCCACATTCAGACACAGTCCAATTCACACGCTGGCGGCACCACTTTAATCGTGCCCCTCTGGATCGGACGGATAAAGAAACACAAACTCGTGGTACCCGGGAGTACAGACCATTCATGTATAGCCTTCGACGAACAGTAGTGGCAGATATCGTCTTACCAATGGCCGCTGCAACCATAGATATCACACGTCTGCAGGTCGATCTTCGATTCCGCTTGGCTACAACAGCAATATTCGATCTTCCGAGGGGGTCGCAACCATGAACGACCGGCTACAGGTCTTAGGACAACTGTTTGGCTGGTTTGGAATTGTTTCCCTAATCGTGGAATGACGGAATGATGAACGCCGAAGAAAAGAGCAACATCTGTGATAGACTGTCCTGATTCAATGCGTCCGACAGCCCGACTGCGCTCAGAATCTTCCATTCGTTTTCTGGAAGCCATAGAAACACGTCTAGCTTGAAAACAAATCGTACAAATGTTCTAAACATCCTTCATCAGCACTTACATGCAACTCCTGTAACTCTTGACAATACCGGCTTCTTATACGACTGCCTGTTTTGCATATTTATCGACGCGAAACCGTGATGGGCTGTTACCTAACATATTTGCATACTTCCTTCTACCTTTGCAACAAATTTCAGCTTCTTTAATTTAGATTGGCTCACGGAAATTAACATCTTCATCCTTTTGGAAGTGAGTGTATGTATACAGCGTGTCCCTTCAATAACGGCGTGGTTTTAGCTTGGGCACAAAGCCTTGTAGAGAGACGAAACAAACGTGAATTTGATCTGTTGTGCTCCCTGAGCAGAACTGGATATGATGACCGGAGTGCCTTGACCAGCTGGTTTTAACTCCTGTACGGAAGATGTTATGTAATGTTCTCAGTAGTTAAACTATTGAGGCTAGGTTAAAGATAAATGTTACTATTACAATCATTGTACAAAAATTTTAAGTTTAACACCTGCAATAGTTGAAGGGGAAGAGAAAATTTAAGAAAAAAAATAAGCAATTATTAAGAATAAGAATTTAAGTTGAAAAAGTTAAATTAAAAATTTTGAGAAGGTAAGATGAAAAATTAAACAAGTTTAAGATAAGATGACCCTCAGCAAAAGAAAAAAAAGTCCCTCTTCAGGGACATGCAATTCGTAATGAGATGATTGCAGATTTCCGCGGGTGAAAAATGAAAATATCAAGATAGGGAAATTTGGAATAGGCGATACCACCTAGGACCGAACCCACAACGTAGGGTTTCGCAGGTCAGCGCGATGGTGCTCCCTTAGTTGCCCTGCAGACGATATATCAGCGATCCTTCCTTTTCAATGGGTCGAATCGAATACACTTGCGAAACCCCCAAAATAGAAATCCGATAGGGGTAAGTTTTGGAGACCGTGGTCAATCCGCCCTTCTCGTCTGTTTGGCACGGTCGGGGAAGAACTCCGTCTGACTGGCGTGTAAGCTTCCGCCTCTTTCATTCGACGTATGGCAACAGGATTTGTTGCATACTTATGACCATTCGAAACCCCACTATTATTTTACGTCAGACCTCAGTAAATGACTGCTTTCGGGCTCCTACTTGAAGAGTCATGCCTGTTTCCGACTTTATAACAAATATGCCTACTGGATACCTCATCCCATGCCAACGGAATGATTCTAACCCTGGTAGTGGAATTTTCTATACGCCGAACGGAAGACTGTTGTCACTTGCGGCTAGCATGTCTCTTCCAAACTTTCATCGCTCTCTGGCCGCGGCTTTTTCCACCCCTTGGCTGTGTCCGGAAATCTTCTTATGCTTTCTACAATGTGTGTCTTGACGATGCTGAAACCCAATAAAATGCTTTCCTGGATATGAGTGATTATATTTATCTGATCCATGATTACTAACATGTCAACATGTGTGATATTGTTTCTGACTACTAGTGTGGGTACATCCTCTGCTCTACAACTGGGAACAAAGAGCTTTGTTCTCCTGCCCTGCCCTGCCCACATCTGGTCTCTCCGTTTCTCCCGTTTGGACTTCATTTTCTTCTGATTGTATAAGGCGAAACGTCACTGGCTACGTCAGTTTTTGTCTGCTATAGTTGACGTCATTATCGGGTGGCAGAAAACAGAAGCCGTTCCTATGCGTTTGCATGTGTTTTTGGACGATACCTTCATTTTGAGTTAAATAATTTAAGTTTATTTATAAAACTCCTCATATTAGTTGTATGTAACAGGTATTTTAACACTTTTTTTTCAATATTTCGCCAGGTTTAAGAGAATATAATCATTCTTTCGTCGAGAGTGATTATTATTATGTCGAGATATGTATAGATATCGGGATAAGTTACTTAGGAGCAAGCGTCTCGTATCGTAACTCCAGTCTTCCTCTGTCAATAAATACGGGTCACGTACCGAATAAACCTTTCCGGGCCGTACCTGAATGTTTAATTGGGTGATATACCTTTGTTTAGATACCGTATCTAAAGACTTGGGCTTCCTCTGAGAGCATTTTATTCGACAAGCTGTAAGAATGCTCATCGAATGCCATGTTAAATTCTGCAATGTTTTGCCAAACAAAGTAAAATCTGCAAGAGTCGAGATGCGACATGCTGATTGTAGAAGGACTCTTGGTCGTTTTGGTGGAGTCGTCGGCTCTAGTACCGCGCGAAGTGAGGCCGCCCACATCGAATCCCTTTCAATCGCGATCCCAGTTTCCGATGTCGCTCGTGTTCTGTGGCTCCGCAAGTTCTATGTTTTGAAGTATGGGGCCTGTCGAAACAGAAATGTCCCCCGCAAAAATGAAAATGTGCACGATTTCGACGAAAGCTTCCATTCACGCTGGTTGGGTCGAGACCACGTCTTGGGATTTGTCCAATCTCCGATTGTCCGCAAACCATTTCTATGTACACATTTTGGTTCGTGAGCCGCCATCTTGGCAAGACTTCCCCCAAAGTTCCCACTTTGAGCCGAGAAACCCGTTCGGTGTGGCTTTCCGAAATGACTTCGAAAGTGGAAGGTTTTCGTCCCGCCCTGCACGATGGATTGCCTTGATCCCGCCTTTATCGGAAAGCGCTCATCGACCGCTCTCTTTTCCGACACTTCGAGCCAATCCGTGAGCGCGTGTGTGTATATTTATATTTGTATGTGCATATATGTGTGTGTATGTGTATATACGTACGCGTTCCGAGCGAACACCTCTCGCCGACACGCAAGAGGTGTTCCGCCTGCCGAGGGATCAGACGATGCCCGATAAGTGTCTATTAATACAAATCCATTTCTGGAAGACGACTCCGATGCCTTCGTTATGGCGGCTTCCCATTCCCCGTCGCACGATGCCTCGATCAATCGACTGCATTCCAACATCGACGTTTCATTCGATTCTGAGCGTGCCATTTGCGGACGGTGGGCATTCGAGGTGGACCGAGGGGAGTCGTATAGTGAAGGTTATCTATGAACACACATGTTTATATAGGTATATATATGTATACGCATAAGTGTGTATGTACAGAAGGTCGTTCGCACTTTACGGAAACGATTTTTATACTTAAGTTTTATGTATAAATGCCATATTTTTTTAGCGGCGATTTGCTTCTATCTGATAGCCATGGTTCTTGACAATAGCTCTAACTTGAATTTTCCATGAAAGTAAACTTTTTCTTAGTACTGTCATGTCCATTTTACCCCATTCCTCTTGGACCGTTTTCCAAAGTCCGTTCGGTGTTCTTGGATGCCGTTTTCCTAACACTCGTTTTAATAAACCGAAAGTTTTAATAAACCGAATCGTTTTAATAAACCGAAAAAGTCCATCGGAGAAGCGTCGGGTGATTTAGCAGGTATTTCATTGAATGGGATGCACTTTATTCCTGTTTCTGATTCTTTCTTTGCTAAATAAGCGGCGATCGATTTAGTCGTTGTGACTTTGACCATAGGAAGCTCAAATTAATCAATGTCCTTTCCATAGAAGGCTGTAATTTCTTCTTCAAATGTTGGTTCTAAAATATTCTGATAGTAGAGTGAATTAATTTTGGCTTTACTGGAGACTTTTTTGGTTTTTAATTTGCCGTTGTAACAAAATCCTGCAACTATCATGAACCCCTTCGAGAACTTTTCTGTACGCTGACGAAGCCATTTCGTACGGTCATTCTCGTCAGTTGAGCAATAGAAAATTGATCTTTTGTTAATTATAGTCACTTAAATACACGCATGCCTCATCGAGTGTTAGCACAAATTTCCATTTTTCGGCAGCTAGGTGTTTTTCATATAGTTTTCTACAACCTGTGTTTCTTTCAGCAGTATGCTTTTGCAAAAGCAGATGAACTTTAGGTTTAGGCAGATATTGTGAACTGCGGATTTAGATGACTAGAGACGGGGTTTTGTTAATACTTCTGGAGCGGCAAGGCTCTATATTTCTATCAACTGCCTCAGATTCATAGTGGTGTTTATCCCATACTTTTCACCCTCTGCTGCGGTTATCTGCCTGAATGTATTTTTCTGGGACTTGCAGATGTTCTCTTGCCGTTGGGTGGGCTATTCTGAGAAAAGGGGCCTATTTTAAACAGATGTGGGGACCCGAATTGTTGTAAATAGACGAGATTCAAAATTATAATGTCACATGCATGTATATCTATATATGTATATACTGAATGATATACCCAAACGCAGACGGCGGGCCCGACATAGCAACGAGGCCGAACTGGGATGCCGATAGACCCACAACAGAACATTCCAAAAATGGGAAGACGCTCATTCATACTCCGAATCCATGTTGAGCTACGGGGAACGAACGACCCTCTCGTTACTTTCCCTACTCCCAGTGCGTGCTGCAAAGATGTGTATATATGTAATATCTTAAATATTTTGCCCTCCGTTCTAGCATTTAAACTCCACTCCCCAGTCATATTCATGTATCGCTTTAAAACCCTCAGCCGCAGAACTTCCCACGAATCGCATGGCTTTGCATTCCTACACGTGCATTCATCGCGAACCCTACAAATAACAGCCACGCGTCCACCTCGCCCTCTCGCGTTTAATGTTCACTTGCGAGATGGACGGATGCACTCTTGTCGCCCTAATAAACGATTCGGCCCGACTGCTTCCAAATGTAATTTTGATTCCTTTCGGGCCGACTCTAGCTCCAGCCATGGAAATATCAGCTACTTTTTACTTTCAGGTTATACATTAATT
>OU015502.1:137073118-137223118 GCA_907164885.2 Dolomedes plantarius
ATATATATGTATGTGTATATATATATGTATGTGTATATATATATGTATGTGTATATATATATGTATGTGTATATATATATATATATATATATGTGCTCATTGAATTCTAAAAAATGGGAAGCGCTGTCTTGACGGGAGACAATTCAGGTGTCTAGGTCCGCTAAACAGGCAGGGGTTATCAACCTTTTAAGGGAACAGTTGACTTTTTTTGTTTTGAATGGATTTGCCTGAAATTGAAATTTGAATATGTGATTAGTACCATGGATATGCAAAAGTGCTTAAAATTTAAAGGGGAAATATTAATTAAATCAAAAATTGGCCCAATTAAAAATGTTGCATGCGCAGTTCTTTTGCATATAATATGGCAATTTTTATTTACAGGATACCTTATAGAACTCACAATGAAACTTATAAGCATTCATAAAAAATATAAAGAGAAGACAATAATAATAGAGAAAACACCCTTTTTACTACGCAAAATACCTATAAATCATCTTTTCGAGTACAAAATTTAGAAATTCTGAGCTACGAAGCCTAATTATTTTCGTCAATAAGATTTATTTCATATACAGTTAAGTATATAAAACTTAAATTTCGAAGCAATACGATCATTAGAAATGCGCCCGGAGCAGTTTGAATATTCGTATGACGTGAAAATTTTTATTTTGAGAAAAGCACATTTAAAGTTATTGCTATTAGTAACCACATGATATATAAATTAAATGCAAATGCCTATGACTAGGAAAGTAATCGCAGAAATTAAAAATTCGTTTTGCAACACATTCCTACTCGTCCGTAGTTTCACAATTCAATAAAATAAAAAAAAAAACTAATTTTTGGACAAATTTCCCAATTTTGAAAGTCCAATACCCCTTAATATTACGGGAAATTGTTATGCTAGATGGCGCTGCCACTCTATAGCTTTGTAACCCCAGTCGGACATTCAGATGCCGAATCTTCTGTGCTCAGTTCTGTGTTCATTCTTCTACAAATTTCAGAAAACAGAAATAAATTCACTCACCCGATGATCATTCCATGAAAATTTCTACCTCTAACGGGCATCCGAAAGAAAGGCCGTATCGACAGCTTCTCGTTCCGATGCTCCAACTTTTATGGGGGATGCATGCCGGAAGTTCAGTGGTTTTAGTCGTGCTTTATTCTTGTTAATACGTCACTTTAAGTACACAATTGATCACGGGTTCGCACACAATTTACTTTATTTCTTTGGAATTTGATTCTCTCATATTAATATGTGGATTTAATATTAAGAAATATATAAATTCAACTGTTTCGATGAAATTGTATTGAACAAATATCTACCGCCCACTTTTGATGGTCAAATTTCCTCGCGTCCGCCCATCGGTGACGCAATATAACATGGTTTGTAAAAAAAAAAGGTCCTTAAATTAATCTTTTTATTGATACTTTATGTATATTTATGCAATGAAAGAGATGAAGACTGAACGATGGAAGCGTCTTTGGCCGTGTTCGCTCGAAAAGTGTCCCGTGACTATTCAGAGGCGGGATTCGAAAGTGAGCAGCCAAATAATGTTTTTAGGAAGCGATGTTGTGTTGGAGGAAGGCAACAGACCAAAACTCGCCACGATTGCGGTACGACCTCTGCGCCAAACCATACTGGCGCACAAACTCGTACTGATATTTCTGAGCCTCATCACGATTCGAAGTACCGTGTTCCATCTCGATTGTACAATGTACAGTTGCACAGATACCAAATCGATACTTCTGCGACAGGAACAGGCTCGAACGAGTTGAGCTCCGTCTAGTTTAAGCAGTAGATGTCGGTGTGGGGGTATGGCGAATGTTCTCTTCAATAGTACCGTTTCTTTTTACCATGTTTTTATTAACTTGCTTTCTTGTTTGTCTGGTACAAATCTTGCAATCGATTTTTAACTAACTTCCCGACTAGCTAGACATTTGAAACTTTTAGAATAGCTCGGAACACGATTATAATGCATTATTTTAATACAACTTTTAGCCATCATTATTCCATATTTTAAAATCCATTACGTAAAAATGCGAGAAGCGTCTGGAGCTAAAAGTAACTGCGTTACAGGCGCCATCTATTAACGTAATAGTGAACCAAGCATATTACATTTTCATTAGAATGAAATAATGTTATTTATGCCCACATGCTAGATTCAACAGAAAATTTAAAAACATGGTATATAAAAAGTCTTGTAATTATTTCTGTTGAGAAATATCTGGCTTAAGCAATGACTTTGCCGTGACCGGAACACGAGGTGATAGGCTCTTGGTCTTTCTCTCGTCCCCCTTTCATCTTTTGTACCGTCAAAGAATAGACTTTTAATTTTTCGTCCTTCAAGATCTTCCTCATTCGTTTCATCCTGAAATCCTAAACCCCCCCTGCGGACGTGCTCAAAGGAACAGACAAAAGGGAGAGAAACCGGCGGGAGATTCGAACAAAATTTAATTAAATGTAACGTCTTGGAAAATGTTGCTAAAAAAGTTCCAAAGTCAGCAAAATCACCCATTCAATCAAAGAGTTGTCCTAAAAATCTCCATTTTGTGTGTATGTCAACTTAGTGCCAACAATGGCCAGGGCTGCCCAGAGAGGGGGGCAATTGGGGCACTTTGCCCCAGGCCCCTAACTGCCGGAGGGGCCCCCAAAAAGTAAAAAAATAATTTATTAGATTTCATTCAAAAGAAAATTCTGAATCTTGAAAATTCAAAATAATCTCCTGAAAAATGGGGTCCCCCCAAAATATATAAAAGCAAATTATTCGATTAATTAGATTTCTCTTACTCTTCTGAAAAATACGCGTTTTAGTTTTAATGAAAAATCTAACTGTTTAGTCCTAACTGCTATAAAATTACATTCTCTCTAATAAATTGAAGACAGTACTAACTACTAAAATAGAAGCTTTGTGGATGTGATATTTATTGGAGAACATAGCAAGAGAGCAGTGCAATGAAATATAATAATTATGTTAATCATTCATGTAATAAAATGTTAAGTATGAGTAACTGAATTTGAATGTGTGTTTTCGTCTCTTTTCTTGGGGCCCCCAACAGAAGTTTGCCCCGTAAAGTGTGTGGGCGGCCCTGACAATGGCACCTTTTCCGCACTACCCATCCTGATGTGTGTAGAAATCGCTGACTTTATCCTTTCAGAAATGTGGGATTCGATGAAAGGTTATTTGGGAGGGGCCTCGTTAACCTCTCCACAATAAGTGGCCGCTTCAAGGGTGATGTGATTATATATCATTTATAATATGTGTATTTATAATTCATATGCGTCGTGTCAATGAAAATTGTGGAATTCTAAACGAACAACTTCGCAAGAAGCGGAGATCTTTAAAACGGATCGATTTTGGTCAAGTAGAAAAAAACCAAACACCTTTTAGAAATAATATTTTGCCACTCTTCATTTATACGTCTGAAAGTTTGCTTTACCTCCGGACCGAATCCCACGCTGAAAAACGACGCAGTTGTATGTATGTATGTATGTATGTGTATATATACATATATATATATATAACGTACGTATACACATAAGTGTATGTATGTGTATATGTATGTACACATTCAATATATATATATATATATATATATATATATATATATATATAAAAGTATGTATACACATAAGTGTGTATGTGTGTGTATATGTACACACATATATATATATATGTGTGTGTGTATATATTTGTGTGTGTGTGTATGTATGTATGTATGTATGTATGTATGTATGTATGTATATATATATATATATATATATATATATATATATATAACGTATGTATACACATAAGTGTGTATGTGTGTATATGTACACACACACACATATATATATGTGTGTGTATGTGTATATATATATATATATATATATATATATATATATATATATATATATATATATATATATATATATATATATATATATATATATATATATATATATATATATATATATATAAACGGAGTTGTCGTTCGTTTGTAACGCAAAGATGTTTCGACCGAAAGTGCAAGTGATCGAATTCGGGTGTCCAACGGATGAATGGCGGGTGTATAGGAGGAGCTATTCTCGATTGGATGTTTCGACTGTAGCGACGAGTCAGAGTTTGGACGATAGAGTGTCGTGGCATCGAAAGAAACCGGTCGGAGAATCGCCGGACATCCGGGACGATGCTGGCAAGACAACGGCAGACCGAAGCGTCAGTCTGGCAGCCGTCGACCCCCACAGAGCGATCGTCAGAGCAGGGATCACAGCTACGTGGCGTCTCGCATGACCATTGACAGACGACTTGAAGTCCGATGGGAGGGGTGCCACTTGGAGGTGCGATACGTCAAGTGCCGTTTCCGACTGTGTCCCTCTGGATCAGCAGTCCTTTGGACACGGTGACCCCGTTCGTTTGGACCAGGGCGCCGTTCGGAATCGGCTTGGAGCTGTCGGTCCCTCGTGTGGCAAACGAGTCGACCAAACCAGACCGTACGACACGTGTTGCTATGACGCGGCCGGGAAGGTGATGTCCCGGAATGTTGCCGGAGAGACACCCTCCGGGAACTTTCTGCCGCTCCGGTAGAAATCGTCTGAAATTTAATCTTTCCAATGTTCTTCCCATTTTTTGTCTCCGCCATCGGATAACTCCTTGCGTCGTCGTTTTGTGATGTCCCCGATGTGTGCCGATCGTCACGCATCCGTGACCCGATTGTCGTCCGATTCCTACGCTCTGATTGCCGGCCCGTGATTCATCTCCACTCCCGGGGAATCCCTTTGTCGCCCTCACCCACAAAGGACGCTTTTTTTTACGTCTGCATCTGGGTCTGTAGCATATCCAAATCAATCTTTGGAGACCATCGACTTGCTATTGCCTTGTGCCAAAAGCAAAACGGGTAGCTGACAAAATGTGCTACCCGTTTCATTCCTCTCAATTGTCGTTGACAGGAATTAATTCAATTATTGAGTGAAGATGGCATTTTTGAGCGCATATATTGCTTTAGCCCTGCGCGATGCAGAACCCCTGGGATCCTGAAACTGAAGTCGTTTTCAGACCAATCTCGTAGGTACAGGAGTGTAATAACTGTTTGTAGTCTTCTCTTGGATGACTTCCGTCTTTTAGGACATAGTTAACCATTTTCACTCGTTGTTCTTGTAGAAAGCCGCCTTCATCCAGCATTGTCGCATATGACTTCGGGAACTGTTGTGGCAGCGGCGAACATTTTAACCAGTGACAGACCGATCCGTTATTTCTGTAGGAAAAGACGGCGTCTAAAACAAATCGTCATAAAGCGATGGCTTTCATAAAAGCTGGGAGAACCATTTTGTCATTATTTTTTTAGATCGTCTCTTTCCGCTTTCTTTTAAAAGTTCTGTCATTTAAAAATAAATGAAACTTGTTAAAAAATGCCCGTTACTCCGACTGCCAGGTGATGTCCGAATGGCATTCGGTTCAGATCCTGTGGGTTCGAGTCCCACTGTCGGCATGGATGTTTCGGAAACGGTCTAAGCAAAAAGTTGTCGTAGCGCTTCGTTGCTCTGACTACTGGTGATGCTCCCATCGTAGTTTTTTTAAGCTGTCCAGTCTTGTACTAAGCGAGCACATGTTTTATGATGTCGTGAGTGTGTATAGGTTGAGGTGGTTCTCGTATTCGGGAATGGATGTCGAGGCACGCTTCAAGGAGGAAGGTCCTGTCGTCATTCCCGTCTCTTCGACCACAAATATTTTATTTTTTAACTCCATATTCATAATGAAAATAATTTGTATTCTTTCAAGACCCTTATAATCAAAAATAAAGGTTTTTTGGATGAATAATGCCTGTTTTTCAAAAGTCTCTTCAAAAATACTAGCATTTTTCAAAATGCTCCATGTACATTCCTAATCATTTAAAAGCCTTACAGTTTTTAATAGACGTTTGCAGTATATGTATAAACAATTATGCAATGATTTTTTTTTTTGTATGAATCTAAAGCCATAAATAATTATTTTTTATAATCTGCCTGTTATCTTTTTGTTTTATTTCGCGGTCTGTATATTTTAAAAATATTTGTGGATTCGAGGAAATATGCACAGTTCTGTGGCAAACACTGGAACTAACATTAACAGAAAAATATTACGCATGGAGCATTTTGAATGATTTTTAACTAATTTTTAACGCACTATTTTTGAAGAATTTTTTGACAAACAAGTTTTATTCTTCTACAAAGTACTTATTTGTGAATTCTAAGTGTCTTGAATGTAGTAGAAAAGAATATTAATTACCCTCATTTTGTAAAAAAGTTGAAAATTTAATAAACGAGGTTGAAGGTGTCGAGGACAGGTGATGTCGGGCCAGATAGACCCCAAATGACGGCACTATCATCCTGGAAAACACCCGGTTGGCTGGACGCTTCGACACTCGACACGAGATCGTGTGCTCGTGTAGGTTCATTCTCTAAAATAATACACCATTTATATCGATAGGTGCTTCCATTATTTTGATAACCGCCCCTATGCATATACATATACGCGTGTATGTTTGTTTGTGTGCGTGCGCGAGTATATTTCGCGGCATATGTATTTCCACGCGAGCGCCCAGTGAGCCATTTTCAGCGCTTCCCAAGCGGTGGGTCGCCACTCGATCCTAAAACTATTAAAATGGTCTTTGTGCACTTTTAGAATTGTAGTTTTTATCCTCACCTAGGAACCAATTGGTACTATGAAACCACTTGTTGCATATATTGCAAACATATATATATTGTTAAATAAATAACTGTTTTGCTACAAAAGTGCTTATATTTTGTCAACCATTTTCAAATCAGAACACAAATTGTTTATCAATAATCAATCTGTATCTTCAAAAAAGCACACACACACACACACACACACACATATATATATATATATATATATATATATATATATATATATATATATATATATTTGCAATATTTGATGGTAAATTCTATATACATAAGGAAGGGATACGATAGAAATAAGGTTTTTATTCCACCATGGACCGATGGACCGTGGAGGTATTCCGATAAGGAAGAGGTGGGTCGCCAGCTGAAAAAGGTTGGGAACCACTGATCTAGAAGCACTGTCTAGGGGGACGTGTACCCCCCCCCCCCCCACACACACACACACACTTCTGGCGATGGAAAGAATCAGTTTTTCTCTTCGCTATTTGGATGGGATCGAATGTTTGTCGGCGGTGTGTATGTTCACGGAGTCAAATAAGGCAGCTTCATTCGACGTCACGAATGCAATCACGTGACATACGAAGGGCAGAAATTGGAGGCCTTGCGTACGACTCTGGAATGCATTTCTGCGAGTTTTAGAAATCTATGCATTTCGTTAGAAATGTACTGACCTTCGTTTTGGCACGAGTTGAGATGTGACGGGCTGTGCGCAACTTATCCTCATAACATAGGATTTTTTCTTTTTTTGTCTGCCCTTAATTTCCCATCCCGCTGTGAGTCAACGATCAACTAAAGATCGATTTTTGTATTTTATCGATTTGTTTTTGTTACTATTATTTGTTTTCGTTTCGATCGAGTGAAATCCTTTTTATGGAAGATCGATTTTTATTTCACCCTAATCCGAGTTCCACCGTGAGCCCGAACGATCGGCTTTTGTATTTTATCGGTTTAATTTCGTATCTATCCATTAACTTTTGTTACTTTTATTATTCGTTTTCTATTCGATTCGAGTAGAGTCCTCGTGACGGATTTCATTTTATCCCGCTTTTCGACTGACTACGTTCGATTTTATAGATCGATGTTTGCATTTTTGCGTTACTTTTATTATTCGCACTAGTTGCCATGCGTGTTATCGTTTTGCGTGCCTGCCATTTTTTTCAAGTTCGCCAAAATTTCCGATCAAACTCGCAACCCGACGATGCCTTGGCGACGTTTCACACATTCGAACCTTGTGTTTTGTTCTATAGATTCGTTTTTAAATTATTTATTATTTAATTAAAAAATATTCCAGTAAAATTCTTTTGGGAAAGCGGATTTTTTTTTTATCCCGTGTAGCAACACACATACGCAAATTATCGTTTGCGGAAGTACGTGACGTCATGCAAATTTCCAGCCTGCAGAATGACGACACACCATGCGTCGACTTCGCGCAAGGACCCTGAAATTAGCTGCATTAAATCGCGCGCAATTTACTACTTTAAGGCTCTGTTCACACTGCAGTCTCTGTTCATTGCGTAAGCGTCAAAGTAGTTTTGAAACATACTATTTAACCAATGACAAACCTCCAAACGATTAGCAACGAAATTTTTGATTGGTTAATTTCCGTCTCGGTGCCTTCCGCTAACGGACTGCAATGTGAACAGGCCATCAGTCAGCTTGTTCTTCAGTGTTCTTCTTCTGACGTGAGCTGACGTTGTTGTATTGTTTGTAAGAATAAATATGTAATGGATTCGGATTATCTACACCTACGTCACACCTTCGGGGGCCAAAGTGGTGACCCGGACGTGATTCGAACACGCAACCTGGAGTCGGGGTGATTTTTCCCTTTTGGCCGTCAGCTTTTTTGTTCGATTTTCGGTCGATTTTTATAGAAATTTTTTTCATTATTTTCCTGTTTTTCTTTTAATCGCGTAAAATCCTTGTAATGCAAAATGTTTCATCTTATTTTATTTTTCCATGACACCGTGAGCCCCGACATTCGATTCAACATCGATATTTGCGTATTATCACTGTCATCGCATAATATTTACTATTTATCTTTATTTTAATTATACTACATTAATTATACTATAAAAAATGTTTTTAAATGGGCATTACACACAGAACACTTCAACTAAGGGGGGGAGGTGTGGATTTCTTCCCCCTGCGATGACCAGTACATTATGTGAATCCATTTTTTATTCGAATCTTCGACATTCCGTGAATTCTATGCGATGTCACATATTAACATCAGTTCTTGCGCATGTATATACGAGGGTGTTTCGGAAAGTAACGATACAATGTCGCATACTCATTCAAAAAAAATTTTGATTGCTGAAACGTCCATTACAAATCACTGAGTAGTTCATGCCTTATTTTTCGACGTAGTTGTCACCCTTGTCCGAGCATTTGTTAAGTCTGGGTACAGGCTTTAGTTTGCCTCCTGTTGTCGAAACCACGTTTAAAAATTTTTAATCTCATCGTCGTCGTGGAATTTTTGCCCTGCGAGATGTTTCTTCAGATAAGTGCGGGGCTGTATGGCGGATGGCTCCCCAACCGCGGACCGGTCAACGTTTGATAATTTTACCGCGCCCCGATCAGGGGGGTTATGACTGCAATTTTAATTCCTAATCTGGAAATGTTTAATAAACTAATTTAAAATAGTTACAAGATTTCTTCTGTTACAAAGGTATATGTTGGTATATATATATAAATGCTACAAAGTGTTTTTAACTTTTCACACCAGATGGTGCTAAGTGTCTGTATTTGTCCTTTTGTATGTAAATGTATATTTTCTGTAAATAAAACTCAGTTGGAATGTAGTCCTTGAACGTGTGAGACACAACATTTGGCAGCAGAGCTTGTTGTTTTTCTCCTCGAAGAGCCAGTCGCATCGACATCCGGTCGCCGATGAATTCAAAATGCAACTGTGAGATTTCCTAAAGCGAAAGTTTAAACGATAGCGAAGAAAATGGACAACATGAAAAGCATTCCGTTGTTGAATAGTGGAAATTATCTAATCTGGTCTATGAAAATCAAGGCAATTTTAACTTTAAAAAGATTAATAGATGTTATCTATGAAGATAGACCACAGGATTTAAAATTACTAGAAGATTGGAAAACAAAGAATGATGACGCTGTAGCCTATATTTTGTTATCACTTTCAGATGAACAGAGTCTCCAATTTGCAGAAGAAACCAATGCCAAAAATTTATGGGAAAAAATAAAAAGGGTTTTCACAGGAAAAAATGAAGACCGGAAGATAGATGCTGGAAATGAGCTAAAGAATATAGAAATGCAAGAAAACGAAAATGTATCTGACTACATAGCCAGAGCAAGGGGACTTTCTATGAAGTGTAGCGCACTTGGTTTGAACATTTCAGAACGTGAACTGGTTTACTACACAGTTCGTGGACTTAACCATAAATTCGGGAAAATAAGAGAAATATTGAAGACGCAAAGAGAAAAAGAAATTGATGAAATATTAGAAATTTTACGCGAAGAAGAGAATACCCATTTAAAAATGAACTCAAATTCCATATCCAGAAAAGGAGAAGCTTTCCATGTTAAAAACAGTAATAGAAACGTAAAACTTTGCTGGATCTGCAACAAATCCAATCACATAGCCAGAAATTGTTTTTTCAGGAATAAAACAGGAAACAGGAGTGGAAATGCACCCGACAACGTGATAAGAACATTACCTAACGACAAAACCAAAAACAAGCAAAAAATGAGATTCGCGAACGCAGCATTTGAAAACGAAAATCAGAACTTTGCCCTTATGACAGACCCAGAACATTCCGACGCTACTTGTGAGGATATTTGGATTTTGGATTCTGGAAGCAGCTCACATATGTGCAAGGACCTTAAATTTTTTGAAAACTTTAATTCCGATGTTGGTCATATTAACTTAGCAGGTAAGAATTCTGTTTTAAAATCTATTGGCGAAGGAAAAGTTAAAGCTAAGACATTTGTAAACAATATTGAAAATACATTAACTATTGATAATGTGATTTATGTACCTGATTTAAGATGTAATTTGTTATCCATGACTAAATTAATGGAAAGAGGTTATAGTATTCAATCATATGATAATTATGTTTTGGTTTTAAGCAAAACTGGTCAAATTGTTTTAAAAGCTGAGAAAGTAAATAATCGCTTAGAAATTATAATGAAACCTTGTATTGATAATAATTCATCTGAATTATTAGAGTGTAACTTTGTTAAAAATGCAGAAAATTATGAATTATGGCATAAAAGACTTTGTCACTTGAATCCTCAATATATGTCTAAAATGAAAGATATAATTGATATAAATGTTAAAGAATCTGAAATTTTAAATTGTGAATCATGTAATATCAGTAAATTAACTCGTAAAAAACATTGCAAAATTAATATTGATCAAAGTAATTCTGTTTTGGAATTAATTCATGCTGACTTAGCTGGTCCTATAAATATTGATTCATTGGGTGGTTCTAAATATTTTTTAATGCTTGTAGATGATTATTCTGGTATGTATTTTTCTTATTTTATAAAACATAAGTATGAAGTATTTGATGTGTTTACAAATTTTAAAGAAAGGTATGAAAACCTAACAAACCGAAAAATCAAACGCTTAAGAACCGATAATGGATTAGAATTTGTGAATAATGAAATGACTAAATTCTTACTGAAATTTGGCATATCTCATGAAAGAACTGTAGTATGCAATTCAGAATCTGGCGGAAAAGCGGAAGAGGCTATAGGAGTTTTAGTAGAACGCGCAAGAACCTTACTATATGAGAGTAAACTACCTCAAAAATTTTGGGCGGAAGCCATATCCTGCAGTACTCATGTATCGAATATTACACCGCGCAAATATAAAAATAAACTTCCGATGGAAATATGGACAGGTAAAGAACCCAAAATAAGTTATTTAAAAACTTTTGGCTGTGTAGCTTATTATCATATTCCTAAACAATTTCGCAATAAATTTGATGTTCCAGGGAAACGCGGAATTTTTGTCGGTTATTCCAGAGATAGAATAGCATATAGGATTTATGACATCGCAAAAAATACAGTGATTGAGGAACGATCAGTTAAATTTGACGAAAAATTAAAAGGCAGCGAATTCATAACGAAAAATTCGGAATCCTATTTATGGAATGTTGAAAATCTGAGTCAGTTCGATTTTTCAAATTTAGAAGCAGAAACAGAAATTAACCCGCGTGAAAATAATCAAAGTGAAATTAATGACACAAAATCATTACAAAATGAAACCGCAAACGATCAAAGAGTGGAAAACTCAAATCATGAGTTATCACCTAAATTAAGGCGTTCCGAACGTATAAAAAATAAGTCAACGGCGAATTTGGCCTTAAGTAACTCTACTCGGGAGGAAAATAATTCAATACCTGAAAATTATGAGCAAGCAATGAATAGCATTAAACATAATAAGTGGAAAATCGCGATGCAAAAAGAATTAGAGTCAATGAATAAGCATGATGTCTTTGAAATAATTGAAAGACCTAAAAATGTAAAAATAATCAAAAGTAAGTGGATTTATTCAGTTAAAACAATTAATGACGAGGAAATTTATAAAGCAAGACTCGTAGCGGCAGGTTTTAATTTAATTAAAAATAAAGACTATTCAGAGTCTTTTTCGCCTGTTGTTAATATAGAATCATTTAGATTATTGATATCATTAGCTGCAAAATTAAATTTATCTGTAAGATTTTTTGATGTCAAGACAGCTTACTTGTATGGCGATATTGAAGAAACTGTTTACATGGAAATCCCACCAGGTTATGAAGAACAATTTGGTAAGAACAATGTATGTAAATTAAAGCGTAGCTTATATGGTTTACCACAATCTGGTAGAAATTGGCATATTAAACTTAAAAATGAACTGAAAAGGATTGGCCTCAACCAGCTTGAATCTGACAATTGTGTTTTTATTACAAGTAATGAAACTGATTTTTTCGCAATTTGTATTTATGTAGATGATTTGGCAATATTTTCAAATAATTCTAAATTATGTGAAGAGATAATACTTAAGCTTAGAAAAACTTTTGAATTAAATGAAACTACAGAAAATTCCAAATTTTTAGGTATAGAAGTTCTACAAAATGAAAATGGTATTAGTTTATCGCAAACGCATTACATTGAATCTCTGATAAATAAATATGGATTGGAAAACTGTAAGAAAGCTAATACACCAATAACTAAAGGTGAGGATAGATGTTTTAATCCCACGGATGATTTAGTCAATCAGACTGAATATCAGGAAATAATAGGTGAGATTTTATATTTGGCTAATAGAACTCGCCCAGATCTCGCTTTTGTCACTAGCTATTTATCACAATTTAATAAACGACCGGAAAAAAGGCATTATACATTAGCTAAAAGAGTTTTGAAGTATTTAAACGCAACAAAAAATAAAGTTTTGTTTTATGACAGAGAAAATGGTTTTTTAAATTGTTGCGCAGATGCCAGTTGGGGAAATGCTGAGGGAGGCAAATCATTTTCAGGTTGTGTTATAATGATTGGTAATTCACTTCTTACGTGGAAAAGTAAAAAACAAAAATGTGTTGGACTATCCACATGTGAAGCAGAACTGCTAGCTATCGCCGATGTTGCAAGAGAATTAACTTGGACTCTAAACATGTTAACTGAATTAAAATGTGAAAATTTTGTTAAGAGACCTGTAGTCTTATATAGTGATAGTCAATCAGCCATCGATTGGTTAAATAGTGGTAAGTCATCAAATAAAACTAGACATGTGAATCTGAAATTCCATTTTGTCAAAGATCTCATTGAAAGTGATACTATAAAGACTAAATATGTGAATACTAATGAGATGATTTCTGATTTCTTAACCAAGGCTGTAACATTTGATAAATTGTTATTCTCATTGAAGAATATATGTTTAATGTAAATGTGCTGTTAATGTTCTGAAAAGATAAAACCCCTTTTCGCAGGGGGAGAGTGTTGGTATATATATATAAATGCTACAAAGTGTTTTTAACTTTTCACACCAGATGGTGCTAAGTGTCTGTATTTGTCCTTTTGTATGTAAATGTATATTTTCTGTAAATAAAACTCAGTTGGAATGTAGTCCTTGAACGTGTGAGACACAACAGTATAAATTAGCACAAATACACCAAACTAACTAAAATGGAAATAATTTAAACTACTCAAAAGTATCCAGTCGGGTGTTTTAGACCCCAACCTCCGGTCCGTGGATCAGATGGTACCGGGCCGCCCGGTACCATCTGATCCACGGACCGGAGGTTGGGGTCTAAAACACCCGACTGGATACTTTTGAGAAGTTGCTAATTTTTTCAAGGTGTTGCGGTCCACCTAGTGGCGTAGGTGTGGTGGGCTTAAAAAAAAGGTCTACAATATTTATTATAACCTAATAATAAATGCGGAATATGTACATAACTTCAATAAAAAAAAATTACTCTTTTAAAACCGCGTTTAAAGCAAATCGCGTCGGTATTCCATAAATGTTTCTTTTGGTATGCGTGTCTTAGTAAAGGCGGTCACCCCAAAATGTCTCGGTCGATCGCGATCGACTCAATGCCCACCCCTGGTCTAAAACTTTTGAGTAGTTTGAGGACGAGCGTTGTCAGCATGCCCCTACGTTTGTTTTGAATGGACTGTCTCAAGTCCCGCAATATGCATCACCATTAATTGTGGTGCCCACCAGAAGAATGCCTTGCCCCCCCCCCCCCCAAAAAAAAAAAACGAAAGCCATCATTTTTTTTTTGTTTGCCGGAATTGAAGTTGAAATGTGGTTTCGAATATTTTTCATTCCTTTAAAATGAAATTTTTTTCGAATCTTTACCTCCATTTCCTGATTTTTGGTAAATTTTTAAAGATTCATTTTTATAATTTAATTTATTAAATGCCGATCACGTGATTTCTTTTTCTGGTACTTTAAATAAATTTATCCTCACGTGCATAACAACTAAATAAACAAAAAAATATTTTTTTTACTTGCTGATGCGACAGACGATTTGACATTATCCAAAAAAATATTAAAATACAGTAAAAGAAATGTTCTACAAACTGTACTATATTAACTGTACTATATTCTTTAGTATTCTTTATATTAGATTTAATTTGAATATTTTCTTCTACATTATTTTGTCTATAAAATTATCCTTTACGATTTTCTTATATATATATATATATTTTACATCAATTGTATACATTGATCGTCGTATTTATCATATAATATATATACAGTGGAATCTCGATCGATCGTTTTTCGAAACATCGTTTTCCCGTATGTGTCGTTTATTTCAAGCAGTCCCGGCGATCCTATTGCTTTGTTATGTTTCCCGATCTATCGTTTTCCCGCATTTATCGTTCACTTCAGTCGGTCCCTTGAAAAACGATAGATCGAGATTCCACTGTATATATTTGGCATGAATTGCATACATTGACCGTTGTATTTAATTTGAATGTACTCCGTAGCGAAGTATGGGTTTTCAGCTAGTGTAGATATATATATGTATATATATATACATACATACATGTGTGTGTGTGTGTATATATATATATATATATATATATGTGTGTGTGTGTAGGTGTGTATATATATATATATATATATATATATATATATATATGTGTGTGTGTGTGTGTGTGTAGGTGTGTGTGCATATATATATATATATATATATATATATATATATATATTCCCAAGTAATTATCCAGTAATTCCCAATGGAAATTGTCCAGTTGCGTCTTTGTTCTTGCGAGTCCGAGCTTTGTCGTGAAGCAGAACGCCGCCGCTAGAGAGCAGTCCGCGCCGTCGATTTTGGCAATTTTCATTGGGAACAATTTTCACTGGATCATCCACCATACAGCCCTACCTGACTTAGCACCATCAGACTCTCATCTGTTTCCAGAACTTGAGGAATTTCTCGGTGGAAAGCGCTCCGAAAACGATGACAGGTTGAAAGAAACTGTTGCTGACTGGTTTAAGGGTGACTGGTTAAGAGTTCTTGGGGAGGGATGGGATGCAAAAGCCGGTGACACGACTCGACAAATGTTTAAATGTCAATGGTGACTATGTTGAAAAGTGAAAAAATGTTCCTATTTTAGTTTGTGATACAATTTGCGTTCATAACTAAAGTTTCTCTTACTCCATTACAAAACGGATCTTATTTTAAGAATGACCCTCGTATCTATTGCCGAACGTGATACGCCTGTTCTCTTTTATCTCTATAATAGTCAAATACCACTCTGACTGATCACTGGAACCATCAGCCCTGGGAAGCTGTCATTGAGTAGAGGGTTCTTTAAAAAAAAAAAATATATATATATAAAAAAAAATTTGCCTTCAAGGGGATTAAAAAGGGTTTTTTCTCCCCCCCCCCCGAAAAAAATTAGAAACCTGTATGGAATGTCAGTCCATTCACGGTCGTTCCATTATGCGGCGAACTCCTTTGACGATGGCGCTGAGTATCGGAGTGTCTTGGCATGTTGCCGTTCGGAATGGGCTTGAAGTCTGATGGGCCAAACCAAACCTGTCACTGCTCGGGTCGATAGTGGAAGTATGGGGTTATTTTCCCCAAGACCTCACAGAGTGCGCGAAACACAGCTGCGTGTTATCAGGGCAGTTTTTGCCGGCTTTGAACAGGCGGGGGATTAAAAAACGATTCCTTGTTCCCTTGGCAGACATTCTAAGAAGACTGACCCAGCCGAGAGGAGAGGCTTGGTGTTGTTTTTCCGAGAGAGCGAGCGGTCGTGATTTTGTTAAGCTCCTGTTTGGGACTAGATGGGTCCCGGAGCGTGCGTTGTCAAACCTATTAACTAAATATGTTGTTCCAAAATTTTAACATTAAAAGGGTACGAAGTTCTTCTACGCGGCTTACAGTAGTGTGAACTGGCAGGAATCGTCACGTAACGAAAAAGAGTTATGCCCCCTTCATAAGGGCTTTTTCTCAAGGACTCTGTGGCTGAATGGTTATCGCATCGGACTATCGCACTACGGAGCGAGAGGTCCCTGGTTCAATTTCCCGCACAAGCGCTTGCCGTTTCTATTCCCACTCATTCTGGGAATAGTGCAGTGTATATATATATATATATATATATATAGTGTATATATATATATGTGTATATGTATATATATGTATGTATATATATGTGTATATATATATAGTGTATATATATATGTGTATATGTATGTATATATGTATGTATATATATATATATGTGTGTGTGTGTGTGTGTGTGTGTGTGTGTGTGTGTGTGTGTATATATATATATATATATATATATATATATATATATATATATATATATATATATATATATATATATATATATATATATATATATATCAATAGAAATCTACATATTAAATCTCGTTTAGAGTTGAAGAAATAACGTAAGGAACTTCGTTCCTGACGGGGTTCCCCAACCGCACAATTTTTTTTGCAAATAAATTTCCTCGTTAAGTTTCTGTTTAAGAATTGGCCTTGTCATTATAATTAGGACTCTGTCTTTGGTGGTCATGAGTTCAATAGTAGTATGTTGACCTCGTAGAATTGCCACAGCGCTCGTGTTCTGAAGCGTGATTGCACTGATGTGTTTTCTTCTTCCCCTTCCAGAAAACGCTTCTTGTTCGTCTGAAAATTTCCGCTGCAGCAACGGCCGATGTATCCCCAGGCGGTGGGTGTGCGACTACCAGAGGGATTGCGAAGACGGGGAGGACGAACACCAGTCCTGTTGTGAGTATCTTCCTTACTTCCTTCCTTCCGAAGCTCAGACAGCGATCTCTGCATATATACAGAGGCTGTTCACACATTTTTTAGACGAGTTTGGTAAGCGGTAATAAAAAATCGTTTGCTGCAAAAGAAATAATTGCAATTGTACTATGTTTTTAAAAGTCAAAATTTTCGTCTGCGGCTTGAAAGTTTTGTTTTTATTCAAAATGGCGTTTTTAACAAAGCAGTGGTTCGAAGGCTACATTTATGCTCTTTCCGAAGAGAAATATGCATACTCCGTTATCCAAAAACGATGTGAGAGTCATGGTTTTGTGATATCTAAAGCGTCGATAGGTAATATCGTCAACAAGCAAGGAAAAAAACGTCAAATTGGAGCCTCAAGTGGGACAAAAATTCCAAACAAGTGGGACAAAAATACCAACATCGCTGAACGCAGGACACGCTGCAGAATTCTATATGAGAAATACTTATCCAAAGAAAAATTGAAAACAATTGTCACAATAGATGAATCATGGGTGTATTTAAATGATTGCAACAAAAAAAGAGCCATTTATTATCATAAAAGGGGAGAAAAAAATTTAAGTACATGGTTCAAAGAATCGAAAGAAAGTTTTTCTAAGGGATTCGTGATTGTTGCTGGTTTTTCTTATAATGGCAAGTTAAAAATAAAGAGAGTGAAAAAAAAGTCAAGATTAACTCCAAATACTATCAGGAACATATTTTATCGCCAATTTTTCTGAATGAAATACCATCGCTTTACCCACAGTGCCATCAATCTGTGAGACTCCATCAGAACAAAACTAGCAGTCACACATCAAAATCCACTGTAAATTTCCTAAAAGAAATGGAACAAAAAACTGGTATCAAGGCCATACCCTTCACTGATATCCCTACTAAATCTCCCGATGTATCACCTATGGATTTTTGTGCTTTCGGACATTTAAAATCTGCATTATCCAAACGTCGTCCCAAAACCCTTACAGGACTCTGGAAAGCTGTTCAGGAGGAATGGGATAGAATACCTCTTCTGACACTTCAAAAGGCATTATTATCCTGGAAATTGCGGTGTCGAAAGATAGTTCAGAATAAGGGATGTCAAATAGAACATTTAAAACACAAGAATTTTATATAATTTAGTTTTGTGAATACAATATACATCGTCTAAAAAATGTGTGAACAGCCTCTGTATATATACAAATATATATATTTGTGTATATATATATATATATATATACACACATACATATATTTGGGTAGATATATATATATATATATATATATATATATATATATATATATATAGAGAGAGAGAGAGAGTGAGAGACAGAGAAACATGCATAAATATATATAGAAAATCTTGCCGTAAAAGTCGAATAACCAATGCCGTAAAAGTGTAACATTTTCCCGGCAAATTCTATTAGAAATTTCCGTACATCGGGAGCTCATATCTTATGACTTTTCTTCACAAAGTCAGAGGAAAAGAGAATAATTTCGACAAATTGAACGCACGTACTAGAGCAGAGCTCTGCAACCTTTCATCTTCCACGGCACAACAGCGTTTTTTCGATAATTCCGCGGCACAACACAAGAAAAAGCTTGCAAATACATAAATTGCAATAAACACGTATATGTACTTATTAGTAAAAAAAAAACACAATAAAACAGCTCTATGTATCAAGATAACTATAATCTTTTAGTTTTATATAAGTCAGTTTGAATTGTACCCCAACACAAGAACAAAAATATTAAGTTATAGTTTACAAGTAAAAAAAAAATTCTCTTTACATTTTTATATTAAAATTTGTTTTTTGGTCTTCACTTAAGCCTAATAAATTAAAGTTAATTTAAACATAACTTATTTATTAATGATATATTTGAGCTTATTTTGATGAGCACATGTACGTTTAATATTTGGCTTCTATATTTGAAGTTCATGGTCTAGACCCTTTAAACACTATCGTTTGTCATTTTTAATTAGAACCAGTGTCGAAAAACTTTATTCGCATAATTATATCGTTGAAAAAGGGAGCAAAATTGCAATGGCCTTGTCAGAAATTTGTGGATATTCTTTCTTAACTGAAATCCAGAAAAATGATGCTCGAGCATACATACAATGTAAGGTAACATGTTTTTGTTTTGTGTATAATTTCGACCCAGAGAAATTACATATTAGCAAAAAGTTAGAGAAATTTCTAACAAATAGTAGCGGTGGTTAATTTTTTTTTATTATTATAATCGATAAAATCACCGCGGCACACTGCATTTTGACATCGAGCGTAATTTTCGTACAACGTTTCGCAAATTCGAATACGGCTTCTAGTCTCGCGAGTCGCCATCTTGTTTCCAAATCTCGCCACATGGATGCCACTCTCTCAGTAAAGTACTATTAAAACTAATGCCTTGGCTCGTATTCGGAAAAGGCAGCATTTCGAAAATATCGTTAAAACGTAGCATATCAACGTGTTCCGCAGATTTAAACTAAATCTCGCCCGGGTGAGGCTCTAATTATTCAAGTTACAGCCGAATGACTCACGGACTCCAGATATTAATCTATACAAAACTATTTATTACATTACGATCATAAAACTGACAGACATAGAATAGAGTAACATTCGGAATACTTCCTAGTGACGGCAGTGGCGTAGTTAGGGGGGTGCGGTCATATTTTTATTTAGTATTAGTTGTAAAACACCACTTGTTCAATTCATAAGTTTACTATTCGATTTCTTATTTATTTTTATTTATAAATATAAAAATATATAATAAAACATATTTTATGGAATTTTTTTTATAAATTAGGCATATGTTTTGTCTCATAGGTGGGGAAACTGCGACCTCCGTAAGTTATAAAAGTTGCATTTATAGTTGTATCAACTTAAGCGGCCTCCTTTTTTTTAAATATGGCATCCAATGGTAAAAAAGTTCCCCACCTATAGTTTGTCTCAGTTACAATTATTTATTTATGTTTATTAATTTATAAAAACCACCAATTGGTTGAGTTAGAAAGGGCGGCAAATTGGAGACCGCGGCAAATTGGCGGCAAAAGTTCTAGCTACGCCACTGGGTGACGGGGCTAGCTCGCGCGATGACTTCGCTTCAGTTCTTTTTCGCGACATTACAACTGGCATATTTGTAAATAATGACTTCATACGACGAAGTGCTTTCCCTTTACTGTTCATGTCTACGTGGTGTTTTGTTTTTAATATTCGTTAAAAAAGGAATGGAAACGTCACTAAAGAATGCCATCGGCTTTTGTGCTATGCAGCATTCACCCGAATACTACAGATCATAATTAGTTAATCATTGTTTAGTTCGTGATGTGGAATCCTTTTCTTTTCCCATCCTAAGTATTTGAATGCACTTGCGTGAGGAAACGAAAACAACCTCCGTGGGTGGATCACACCGACGAATGTCGATATAAATCTATCGATATCAAAAATTGAATGGAAGATGAGCGAGAAAATAAAACATTTTATAAACTCAACAGAAAACGGGAGATTTGAGCTAATTATTTTATTCTAGTATATAACCCCCGTCAAAAATACGGAATGGTGATTCATCATTTTCATGGGGCATTGCCGAAAACTGTACCTAAACAAACAACAGAACAGAACAAAACTAAACTAAATCAAAACTGTTTCAAAAGTGAATGACTCGCCACGCAGCAGGCATTGCCGAAAACGATACCTAAACAGCAGTAAACAACAATGAAATAAAACAAAAATAAAACGTGAAACACAATTTAATTAACATTAAAATTAAACATCGAAAATGTAGTTATTTAAAGGGAATATGAAAAACCATGGAGTAGAATGAATTCGAAATTCAAGTGAATGACTCGATTGAATTAATGATTCTTTTCAATGGATATTTCAATTTGAAGATATTTAAAAAGCTAAATGGTTTTGAGCTAGGGTGTTCGCTTGAAATTTTCATATTTTTTAAAGGGATTTCAAAATGTCACTTTTGTGGTATTATTTTTCAAGAAATATTTCAGAAAATGGCGCCGCAATGTTAAGATGTTCCCGGGATGGTTACCTACACCTTTTCTACTCTAGGCTTTTATATAAGTAAAGATAGATTAATGTGTGTTAGGGTAAAAATATTTGTACTTGAAAAACATCGAACTGCAGTCCTAGGACCGAAGTGGTTAAACTTGAATCGAGAAGACACGCATTGATTACGACGGACATTTTCTCCTCGGTCAAGACAGTAAAAGTAAAAAAATGCAACGCGGTCAGAATTTTTGTCAGTTTTGAAGTTGTGCCGTTGCCTAAAAGAGCTGTTATGTCCATCTTCTCGCGGGTTCTTTTTAGATCGGAGCTCGCCCGACGGTACACACAAAAATTTCGAAAAGGTTAAAAGGGTTTAGTAAAAAGAGGGAGGGGATTTATTTAAATATGGAATTAGAAATACTTTTCTGGCATCTCTTAGTTTTTGGCATTTTGTATATGTATATATAATATGTAAACAGTGAAACCTCTCTAAGGCGGTCAATCGTGGTTCTGAAAAAAAGTGGCCGTTTTGAGGGGTGGCCGGGCAGAGAATATATATATATATAATATGCCTAAAATATATTCCTCATTCCCTAACTTAATGTGTCCTATCCATTATTCATTTTATGAAGGTTCAATAATGCTTTTCGTAATTTTTCTGCTTTGTCCGGCCTCAAATAGACCCGTGATAAAACAGACGCAGTTTTACACTTCAGGAAGCGGTCACTCTAGAAGGCAAAGCATGAGTCGGGTATTTGCTGACCTCATCACCACAGGAAGGGTCCCATTCGGGAAGTGACGTTTTTCCATCGACTTCCTTCGTCGTCTGCGGTAGACCTCCGAAAAATGACTCGATAAATCTGTTTCTATGCACGGACTATTTCGAGTCTAATATATCGAACCCCAACATGTCTACACATCCATACCCTATAACAATAGGGCGCTGGCATCAGTCTCGCTGTCTGCTTGGGGGGGGGGGGGGGGTTGTCGGAATCGGCTTCAAACTGGCTAACGTAGCGCTCCAGACCGACCTTCTCACTTGACGTTTGGGTCCCTTTTTCATTGGCACTTCTCAGAAAGGAGACATTTTTCGATGCCGGTCAGTTGCCTCTCGAACGGTTTCCACCCACTTTCTTTAAATAAAAAACGACTCGACCCCTAACGAAGGCTGTAGCAAACATTGTTATTAGGCACGCACCCTAAAAAAAAGTCAACATTTTTTAAAATCAATGAACTGTAGATTCCGGTCTCGCTTGCCTTCGACACTTTTTTTTTTGCCAAATCTCGCGTGACAGGAATTTCATATTTCAAGATTTGTATTTCATTTAGGTAAAAATGAACAAAACTTGAAAAGAGCACGATTTCAGAATAAGCTACGTGTCGAAACGCCGTTTAAACTAAAAAAGAGAATGAGCCCAAACCTCGAACAGTATTTGTTGAAATATTTGTGTTTGACACCTAATATAACAGTATCATATCGTATATTTTGTAACATACACACACACACAAAATTAAATATGCTAAAAATCTGTCATATGGCAAATGTCCACGACGACATCCGATGCACTTTATGACACGGGGCATAAAATAAACACGACGGACGACCCCCCCCCCTTCCCCTGTTTCAAGAACACTTGGTTTGGCAGCAGCACTCGGGGACGTCGTTAACACTGTGACATTGTGTCAATTACTACACGAATTAGTATTTCTATAAGTATGTGATGCCCCGTTCCTACCCCTCAACTTGTCATCTATCTGTGAACTGTTGATGGGCGGTCTCATAAACTCTAGGATAAGAGGCCATAAAGTTCTTGTAATGTGCGGTTCTGACGTTATAGAACACATAAATCCAAGAGTGGTTCGAGGGCTTTTGAGATTTTCGACACTATAGTCAGGGCCTTTTTATCGCATGGTCAAATCGGGGCTTTGCCCAGGGCCCCCTGATGCTAGAGGGCCCCAAAACCCCCTTGGTGTATGCACCTAGTGCACCTAGTAGTATGCACCTAGATTATGTATAGCCCATGAATAGTTCTTATTTTTATAAATGTACGTAAGAGGGGGGCCCCCAAATAGCATCTGCCCAGGGGCCCCAGCGTTCATAATCGGGCCCTGACTATAGTGACATTTTGAATCCCATAAACTTCGAACGCTTACGAGCACTTGAAAGGCCGGAGAAATCCCTTTGAATTCGCCGACAGTATAAAAGAAGACCCCAATAGTCCACGCGGAAGAGTGCTCCTGTTCCGAGAGGCCTTCTGTCGCTGTCGGTGAACCATCGTGACTATCTAACTGTATAAATTCTAACTCGCCGTGCATACTTGCTGTAACTGTTGTAGTTGTATGTTTAACGTATCGTAGTAAAGTAATTGAAGCGAAAGGCTTGTCGTATTATTCACTACGGTACAACACCCACTCCCTCGACACTCCTCGTCTCGTCCGGGACTCTCCTTTCTCGCTGCATTCCGATTATCAGAAAGGTTATACAGTGGAACCTCGCATAACGAGCATAATTCGTTCTAGAGTCTTACTCGTGATGCGAAACACTCGTCAACCGAAACAATTTTTCACTTATAAATTAATGTAAAATACGATTATACGTTCCATGCCAAAAAATACTCAAAATTTGTTAGATGTAACGTTTATTATTCGAAGAAAATTACTTATACATAAATTCTTAAGGAGCTAAATCATCCATATGTAGTTTATTATTTGCGAATTTATGACACATAGCTAATTTTTTTACTAGAAAGCTATGTAGCGACATTTGTTTTTCTCGGCGCTTCAAAATTTGCCGAAAATGTGTCACCGCATTGTCACTGAATAAATGTATAGCCAGCGTCTTATCGGGGTGATGCTTTGTAACTTACGATGCAACAGTTTCCCATGTTTTCATCATTTCTTTTATTGCGCCAGAAGATTGTTTCTTTGCCGTTTCTTCGTCCTTCTCCAACTCTCCTCTACAACTGCTTGCCGTGAAAGACACTGCAATTCTATTGGCTGTTCGGTGGTCAGCTCTCGGTTGTGCTCCTCGATATCATTGTTATCCTCCAGTCCCGTGATATTTGCTTCTCGAACCATCCCTGACTACCCTTCAATGCTTATTTTTCGACCGTCGATGACGCGAAGAGGGGACTTCCTTCCACGTCACTCGTTATGCGAAATGTTGCTCGTTAAGCGAGCCATTTTTTAACGATTTATTTTGCTCGTTATGCCAGGTGCTCGTTAAGCGAGGTTCCACTGTATTTGTTACAATTATAGGAAAATGCAAAGCAGATTTTGAGTCGAATGATATAAAAGTGACTTGAAACTGTCGGCTCGATGACCACTAATTGAGGCTTCTTAGAAAATGTTTCGTTGAATTTCAAAAGGAATTGTAACCACGTGTGTAGAAATGTCGTAAGCTTATATTGGTATAAAAACAAATAGAACGAAACCATTTTTTGGAATAGATGGTGAATATCGAACATTAAAATTTTACGTCGGTGTTTGACGGAGCACTGTCGGTTAGGTTGTAATATTTAGAGATGTGGTACGATTTAGGAGACTGGTATACGCATTTGGCTACTTCACCCTTTGTAATGTGCTTGTTACTTTGCAGCGCCCCCTCAGTGTAACCCCAACCAGTTCTCGTGCGGCCACTACGTGTTCAACCAATCGTACTGCATCCCGCAGTACTGGCGCTGCGACAGGCTCGTGGACTGCGTCGACGGCACCGACGAGGGAGAGACATGCAGTAAGTAGTCGTCATACACCTTTGTGTCTGTACATATAGTATATGTGACTTCGCGGACACGCCAAGCATTGAAACCGGCGATGGCCGCTATTATTAACGAAAAATAAACAGAAATTGAGGTACTCGCAAATGCTAAGGCGTATTGACAGCTTCTTACAACTTCATGATTTATAATGTGACCAATCACGGGTCGTATCAACGGGAAGGGGGCCTTAAAGTTTGAGGATCTTAACACTCGACAGTTAACTTGTGTAATTTCGGTTGTAACCGGTAAGATTTAGACAATAACGTCTTCAGAGGCAGTTTATTTGACATCGGTCTCGACTGTTATTAGGAGCGATTATGATTAAGTAATCAACATTATTAATAATTAACATTAAAATCAACAATCGTCATTAATAAGTGTTTGTTTCTAATTAACGTGAATAATGGTTGAACTGTTTTCCAGATTACAGGAACTGTCTGCCGAGTGACCACAAGTGCGGCAGCGGCCTGTGCATACCGATCGAGAAGAGGTGCGACCACTACTACGACTGCAGGGACGAGAGCGACGAGTCGGACGAGCTCTGCAAGACCAGTGAGTATTCGACCGTACCACGTCAGCCGAGCCGACGGCAAGGATATGTCACGTGATCCGTCATTCTGAGACTCGTCGACAGAGAAAAGTATTTTGAGGGCTCGTTTTCAGAACTCTAACTTGAACCTAGGGAAAAAGCTGCGGATAATACGCTGAGGCCTATGCTTCGCTGTCAGATGTTTTGCGCATAATCCGCGAATGCAGTCAATGACGCGGAATTATTTCTCATGACGGAAATTAATAAATGTAATTAAACGTTACCGTGACAGCGTCATTACGTTAATTATTGGCAGCACACTTGCTGTAAGGACGGTAATTATAGCAATGCGGTAACGGCAATTACTGTAATCGATTGAATGCTATCCTAACATCGCAATTACATTATTTATTCATGGCATCATGCTGTAAGCACGTATTTGCGTTAAGGCGACGTCGTTGAGGAAACTGTGTCATTACGTTACCGCAATAACGTCATTATGTTTATTACGGTAGTAATGAACACTTAGTTCATGGAGATACGAAAATTGATTTTACAAAACAAACTTTGATTTTATTTTTATTTTATTTTGTGTGATCAATTACCGACAACTGCCGGGAATTGATCACACAAAATTGTGTGAATCATCCCCGACAACTGCCGGGATGATTTTTCGAAAATCAACAAAAGTTGATCAATTATAAAATGCCGACGAAGGCCTCGTTCACACTGCGTGACTCGCATCGAAGTATTTTTTTTAACCAATCGCGGACCATTAATCATTTCGTGGCTAATGGTTTGGAGGTCTGTGATTGGTCGAAAAGATGTCGGTCACGTGAACGAGGCCAACGTGTTCTCTCTCTCTCTCTCTCTCTCCAGATACGACCAAGTGCCGCCTGAACGAGTTCCGCTGCGCCAACGGAGCCAAATGCATCGACGAAAGCAAAAAATGCGATCATTGGAACGACTGTGGAGACAACTCGGACGAAGCAGACTGTGGTAAGAGTTCTTCCTTTTCGAAATTTAACACTAAAAAAAACTGTTTTCGAATTTTTGAGTCCCCATTCCCGTATTTCTTCTGTTTCGTGTCGTTGGTAGATTTTCGAAATATACGTCCCGATGACGGTCTTCATCTCCAATAATCCGGGACATACACGCAGTACGATCCAAATTTTCTGGGAATTGGCGTAAAAGTCCTAAACTGAAAAAGTTTCTATTGCCGATGCACAACCACATTCAAAGTAATCACCTTTGGCAAAGATACACTTTTGCTAGCGCTCGTATACCTTCTGGGAGCCATTTTTTGAAGGCCTCTCCTCATCTGCTGACACAAAACGGCGTCCCTTCAAAAGGTTTTTCAAATAAAAATCATACGGTGAATAGACACATTCATGGGAGTTTTGGCGAGAAAGTGAGTGACCAGTTTGGACCGATGTGCAGGTGCGTTGTCATGCAGTCATGTACCAGTCTCCACTTAGTCAGATCTGCGGCAGTTTACCACGAATGAATTCCCCCAAACGACGTAAATTGTCTACATAAGGCTCCTTGTTTACTGTTCTGCCTTCGGAAATAAATTCTGAATGACAATTCCTTGACAATCCAAAAAATACCTCTATCATGCGCAATCCCTTGACATGGGCGAAACCAATCTGAACACGTAGGGATTGTTTGGTAGAATCCATTCCATACGCTGTCACTTGAAATACATGCTTTTGTTGTCATAGATTACCCCAAACTTTTGGATCGTACCTCGTACGGGACTTGCAGAATGGTGCAACCGTGCCTCGTTCGAATGGGACGGCTCGCGTTTCTTATTGAATTGGCTTCGTGTCACGTTCGATGTCGGGTTGCTTTTATGGAGGTCCGTCGTTTGTCAGTCCTAGAAGATTGTGATGTCGGCTTGTCGATCCACCCATCCAATTAGAATTTCAAGATATTGTTTCGTTTTTAACATAAATAATCACGAGTTACATCTGCGAGGGGGAAATGGGTTAAAGTAAAGAAGTGGGTACCTCTTGGCGTGGTTTAGAGAAGTTTTCACAATTCGCCAAAACCCCGCATAAAAGGTCACGGCACAAAATGACGTGTCTAAACAGAATATACGGTTAGTTTTAAGCAATTTAAATAGCATAAATAATTCGGAATAAATCCTGAAGGACATTATTTCCTCATCGTTGAAACTAAAGAACAAGATATTGTAATCAAACGCAAACAAAAAAACAAGTCATTGGAGGCTGACTCGAGGAAAAATGTTCTGCATTCCGTCTTATCAGATAGTAATATCGAGATGATTCTTCTTTACTCGAAATAGAATCGGGATAGGTCTACGAAATGTTCCGCACGCTGACTAAGAATGTGACACATTGGGCTCCAGGTGTGTGGATGTCACACGAAAAATGGCTAACATTTTATAAACGCTTCTATTATTTTTTATGTTGCAAAATATCGATTCGTTTTTAGTTCACGATTTCCATACAAACGTATGATTAAAAAGAAATGAATGTCAGAGGTGGGGAACGCGCGGCCTTCAAATTATTTTAGGAATTGTTGCCATGTCAGTTATTTATAATTTAATACTATTATTTTTCTATTGTATTTCTTTATAATGTTAAAATTATTTAAAAATACTTCTACTTTGTTATTTTTATTTGAAGTGGTATTTAAATATGTAGTTGTTTATTTAAATTTAAAAATCTGGATATACCGTCGAACCTCCATATATCGAACATCCCTATATCGAAATTTTCTATATATCGAACTCTTAGCAAATCTCCAAGTTCATGACATAGAAAAACTGTTTCTATACATCGAAAAAATCTCTCTCTATCGAAATTTTTTCAAGACATATTGTGAGATTTTCTTCCACTTTAGACCGTTTACCTCAGGGGAAAAAGGTTATTTCCGGAAAAAGTAGAAGTGTATCTGTGATGACTGGAGAAGCAATGACTAAAAGATTATATTTTTTTAATGCTGATGAAATGGGACTCTTTTACCCAATAGAACTCTGACGATGATTGTCATGGAGGCAAGAACAGTAAGGATAGAATAACTGTACTGGTAGGCGCTAACATCAGTGGTAAAGAAAATCTTCGATTATTGGTAGTAAGAACCCTAGAGTATTCAAAAATGTAACGTCTTTAGAGGTTGACTAATAGAAAGTCATGGATGACAAGTGAAATTTTTCAAGCGGGAATTTTGAAATTGGATTGAAAAATTGCATTGCTTGTAGACAATTGCCCGGCCCGTCCTAATGCGTCTCCAAAATTATCAAATGTTAATTTGCTTTTTCTTCCCCCGAATAGCAGTTCAGTATTGTAACCAATAGACCTATAAAGGTAATTGTAATAAAAAACCTGAAACTTCATTACCGAAAACTCCGACGACTTATCTGGACATTTGTAAATGAAAAAACGTGATTGATATGAGGATATGTGGGGCAGAATTAGCCAAAGTGTGGGAAAATGGCGTTTCTGAATCTACAATAAAGAAACTGGGTTCAGCAAGATATTCGTAGTTTTTTTAAAAGAATGTAACTGTGATCATTGTAACCACTGTCTGGATTATCGTTTTTTTTTTTAAGGTATGTAGTACTCAATAAATCTTTCATATTAATTCATTTTTTAATTATTAACTTTCATTTAATGTGATTGGAGTTTCGTATACGAAAATTAGCTTTAATTTTAATGTTTTAGCAGAATTATGATAAAACTAAGATCAATTCTATGTATCGAAATTTCTATATACCGAATTTTTTTCCGGCAATTTGCTACTTCGATATATGGAGGTTCGACTGTATATATGTGCTTACATAAATAAAAATACCAACAGTGAAATATAAAAAATTACAGTGGTATCTATGAATCTTATAATTTTATAAAAAAAATTAATAATTAATGATTAATGTTATAACAAGTTCCCTGTTATAACAGTCCAATGTTATAACAGTTTACCCTTATGTGAATACAAAAATATTTTATATTGTAACTTCTTAAGTCAATTAGTAAATAAATAAGGACTTAATTTTTTGATATTTTTCTATAGAATGCAACAAATTGTTAAAACTGTACCTAACTATAATAATTTCATAAAAGTCGCACTGACAGGTACATCAAGTTATGCGGCCTCCTCTATTTCTACCTAATTTACACGTGGCCTCTCATGGTAAAAAAGGTTCCCCTCCTCTGGTATATTGTCGTAGAGATGGAAGCGTTTGCGTAAAAATGTGCTGAATTGCGATCAAAAATGCTTCAATCTTGTAAAAAAAAGTTGCATAGTGTTTCATCCTTTTCCTATTTTGGTGCTATATGAGCCCGAACAATTTTCGCAAGTAAAGTTTTCGGGAGAAAAAAAAATTACCCCGAACATAGTCTTAAATTAATAAATTTAAAAAAAAAATTGATCCTAAAGAGTCAGCCCCAAATGCAACTCATTTCGGGCTCTGAAAGTGGTCTAAAGCACCACTGGTGTGTTAAATGTCACGTGACGGGCACTTCCTATCTCTATAGGCCGATTCTTTGGCCAAACTACTGAATCAGTGCAGGGCCCGATTTAGAAAATTCTTGACTATAGGCACAACTCGGGATGGGGGCCCCCTTTACACTGATGTAGGCGTAACATTTCCAAAGTTGACACAAATAAATAATCATGAATCATTGTGAAAGTACCATTTTACCAAGAATTGGCTATTTGAAGAGTAGAAGCCTAGAACATTATCAAATAACAAAAAGCAATACAACATATAACTTCATCATTAAAACACCAATACAACGCAACCAGGAAAACTTGTTAATTCCTTATATACACTACTAGCCGGGCGAAACCCGGCTACACTCAGGCCAAAGTCTCTGAGCATGCGCATTTGTGCACATTTCAAAGAGCCGTTACGCACGGCAGATGCTCGTGTTTACATCAGAAGATTAGAATCCAAATAACTCTAAAACTATTGAAGTAACAGATTAAGTGTACGCAGAAAAAAATTATCAGTTTTTAAAGCTCTTTCCAAATATGTAACATTTATGTACTTTCATGAGAAAAAGAATACAAGCCGCCAAAAATGCAGTAGGCCATGTTTTCTCAGGATGAGTGATCTCCGGAAACGTGATGTCACGTGATGCCGACGGACTCCACGACATTCTCCACTGTTACTTTATTTATATAGATAACATACATATGATGAACCAACCAATCAATCAAATTTGAAAGGATATATATAAAAAAATTGCTATTAAAAAAGGTAAAATTAAAAAAAAATGAATTGGGAATTTTTTCTTTTTTTCCTTTTAAAATTAAAATTTTAGGGCGCCCCCAACATTCGGGTCCTAATGGAAAATCAGGGCCTGAATCAATGTACTTCATTTTGGTCTTGAACTGATTTTAATCTTTATAGATGTGCCAAATTTGGTTTTTGTAACCGCAATTTCTGTTAATGAGCGGTAATTCAGAATTAAAAAAAAATTGCTTTCTACGCATGCTCAGTGACACGTTTAAATCTGGCTTCAGGTACTCACTAACAGGCACGAGGCCGCATAAACACGTTAATTCGAGGAAATCTCTCTACCATTTCTATTTTTAATTATGTTTGAGATATATAGAATTGAACCTGACGGGTTACTGAATAGCCATACCAAGTTTTTAGTTCGTCTTTGATTTATTTTTATTGGATTCAATAATAATTTTAAGTGTAAATCTCTATTCTTAATATGATTTCCAACATTTGGCAACGATGTGTGTTAGTACATTTATTTCCTATCCAGCCGTCGTGTTTGGACGGGTACCGACTAGAAAAGAAATATTAATATGCATCTGTATTTCATCGAGGTAAACATGAGCAACCATTAATATTGAAAAAAGAGAGCATAATTTCAAAACATGGCAAACTTGATTTATCTCTATAACACGAAACTAGAAACAATTCGACGACCTCCTACAGTATTGGGTGGAATATGTAAAGGCGCATCAGCTCCCCCCGTCGCCTCTTGACACATTTTGGAGTCGGGGGTTCGCCGCTTTGAAAATCCGCCATCCGGGGCGGTATGAGCACGAGTCATCAAAGGCACGAGGGGCGCCATAAAAGCTCCTCTCGGCGACGGGACCACCCCACTTGGCGAATTAGGGATGCGACTTCGACAACAAAACATCGCCCAAAAACCATCGATGTTTTTGAGCATTCATTTTTTATAACTGGTTTAATATCCTCTAACATTAATGTTACTCCGGTTAGTCGGTTAATTTTACTCTCTGATTGGGCTGACACAAATGACAAAAACTTGGTTGCTAGAGTCGGCACATATCAGAGAATTTCCATGATACGTTTTATACCAGAAAACTGAGGAATAAATTATTGTTATAAAAACACATCTGATAGGACCAAAGCCATGAAGAAATATACGTGATGTTTTCTAATTTAAATTGGTTGAATGTGAAAAATTATTATAAATATCAAATCATATTTACACGTTGCAGAATAATTTAGTTCATGACTATAACACAAGACAATAGCATTGGTTTCATGGCAAAATCATTTAAAAGAATTTTTGAGTTTGGTTCAACAAAGTTTAATATAAAAAATTAATAAGGACAATTTATTAACAAATCTTTTATTTTCAAATGAAACAATACAAAAGAAAATTGTATACATTTACACCAATTTGAAGTAGCGACGCAAAACCAGCGTATGGGGGAAAACAGAACAGGCTTATTTTTTCTTTACTAAACATAACAATTATTGGGGCATATAATTATTATTCATTGCCACTTGTCTCGTTGCTAGGGGATCGTTCTCCCTTTTCAATTCAGACATTTATCGAGTGTGAACATTATGCTACGTGGTTAATTTTATTTTTATTTTGGTACTTTTCTATAAAATAAATCGATGTTTAAAACATCGATTCCCTATCGGGAATGTGTGCTTCCAGGGTAAGAATGTCTCGTCGTTTGGTTTGGATGACGACTCATTCCGAGGTAAGACACTTTGTTTAACAATATCATACATTTTTAACATATAAATAAAAATATGGGAAGCATGTTTTTTTAATGAAATAATTGAGTCTATAAACTGGCTTCATCTGTTTGCTTATTGGACACACTCTGCTGAATCATCGACAAACACAGTTTTTAAACCAGTTAAAACCGACCCGCCACGACATGAAAATGTTGTCTCTTTTCCCACCACGCTGAGTATGACAAAACGTTTATTTTTTTATTTTCTAGTGTTTTCATCCGTGTGTTCTAAATTTTAACGGAGTTTAATGTTCTCTTATAGAATTCGTTGAGTTTTCGCTCGGTGTTTTCTGAAGTGTTCGTATCATAGACAACATGCTCCTGTTTTGTGCTCGTTTTCGAATCGCGACACCAACGTTTTGATTGTGTTTTTGAGATGAGTTTGTCGATTCTACGAATTACAAATGTCAGACTCTGGTATCTTCTGACGCCCATTTGGCGCGATCGGGACAAATAACAGTAATCCGTATACTGGGAATTGACTTTTTGTTGACGTCCACTGGATGCGATCAAGATGGAAGTCTCCAAATAATAGTAACTAGCTTAGAGGCAACCCGATGTGTTGCATTTTCGATTTAAAATGAAATGGTTTCATCTCTTAAAGATTAAAAACTGTTGAATCACTTTTTAAAATAAATTAGAGTTTTTAAAATACAAAATAATTATTTAAAATTATCTTTTTTTCAAATTTCGGTTTTGGGCTTTTGAAATAATTCTTTCAAATTTCCGTTTTCAAATTTTGCTTTTTAAACAAAAAAGTTCATTCCATTAGAAAAAATTCTAAAGGTTTTAACCTCTCATTTCCTAAAACAAAATTTATTTTTGGATTTCAATTATTAAATGACTCGTTCTCAACTAATTACTTTTTCTTTTGGCAACATGGCCGAATGTAAATATTAAATGTCGTGGGGGAAAAAGTGCTTAAAAAGACAGTTCTGATGAATTCAAAATCGGTGGCGGAAGAATTCTCATCACTTCCTCATTAATTAGAAGCAAATTTCATGAACTTACTGGAATTATTAGTGAGTAAAATAATAAGTAAAAAAATTGCGAACTCGTCATTCAGTTACATTAAGATACTATGGCGATCAGCGCGGGAAATCTCAAAAGTGAGTTTTGTAAGTATGCTTTTTTAGAATAACACTTTTTTTATTAAATGTATTTGGTATATTTTGGAAGCCGAACATCTAGCAAATGCCGATAAATCGTAAAATTGACATTCATAGGTGCAGACAACCGAAATATTTGTCCATCTAAATTGTCGATTCCGCGAAATTCGGAAAACTGCTTTGGGGGAAAAAGCTTCGTTTGCAATGAAAAACATTTTTAACTTTATAAAAATATGTCTATTCGTAGAGATGAAGAATTGTAGAACACGGAGAATGGAAATAAAAAAAATTGTCGATTGGAGGACGGAAAAGTTGAATTTTGCATGCATGGAAATTGGCGACACGGAAAGGAGCTGGCCCACCCGGAATGTCATCTGTTTCTGCTGTCCGCTTCTTTTGAGAGTCTTATTAAAGCGGTTTTAATTTAATAATTAAAAAAGTTTTAAAGTTTTGAAAGTTGAGGATGGCATCAGTGCACGCGTCCAAACGGTACCAGTCGTGATATTCTGCTAAGCTTGGTTAGCCCGTCCCCGTGTCTGCTCACTAACAAACATACATACGTTTTTTTACCTTCAGCTGTTAATGGTAAGATAAGTATTTGGGAACTAACCACAAAATTTTAGGAGTGCAAGATCTAAATTTCCTAAACGTCTATTTTAGATAAGCTTGTAGGGTATCCGTTATTTTTTTCCAATCTATATAAAGAGCTCTCTTTTATTGAGAAACCCATTTGAAAAAAAGCTTTTATTTTAAATTGTTTCTTTTCCGCCACTGCTACGAGACACCAAAGTTGAGTTGTTTTCTTTTAACAAAATGTTAATTTTCTTTCAGAATTTCCCCCTTGCAACAGTGGTCAGTTCCGGTGCACCAACGCCATCTGTATTCCGACGAGGTGGAGGTGCGACGGACATGCGGACTGCACGGATCAGTCGGACGAAGTCAATTGCAGTGAGTTTGAAATCGACATCCACTTCGATTTTAGCCACGATGGGATATGTTGATGCGTTAGAAATGTGTGGTTTGATTGGCAGTTGGATGCTAGTCATGCATAAGGCAGTTTCACTCATGCAGCTACGGGATGCTGTGGGTTTTACTTGGGGTGTTCTGGTACACTCTGCCCAAGTAACACGAGATCGTTGAGGAAACGTTTTCGGCAGAGTTGGCCGGCCGGTGTCGAAACAACGGTCGGCTGTGAGTTGGCGGGCGGGAGACTAGTTCCACTCTCATTTGCAGTCGATATTTTATGATTATTGGTCCAGCAAAAACACTTTACAGCTGTCCCTATCGGTTTCTGGAAGTTTCTTTCAACCATGTCACTCAAATTTGCTCTCGGTTGCCAACGATGTGTATTACTTGGTTTGCGTCGCATTCCAAAACCTTAAAACAAGTGTCCCCACGTAATGTGGGGAAACTTGTTTTAAGGTTTTCACACTTTGGACACTTGTTTAAGGTTTCGTCACAGAATCCTCCACAAAGTGCATCAGAAACAGAAATTTTATCAGTCTGAGCCCATAGGTCTACTGTTGCTGCATTGGATAATCTAAACTGAACCGCCCTGCTTCAATCGTTTTCAGCTGAGCCGTCTCTGCCAAATGGTGACAAATAGTGCGTTTTAAAGCGTTTCCATGCTAGTTTATTTATATGGGTTGCGGGTTTCCATTAGCAAGTTGCTCAATAGGGTCACATTTTCAGGTGTTAAGTTTATTAACAGTACTTTCCCATTATACCAACCTCTTGGCCGTTCTCATATGCTTGCAGAGTTTGGAGTTTGAAATCTGAAACACCTACTTGCGAATCGCAGACGTAAAGACCTCAGTGCTAACAAGACAATTCTATTTAAGTGTATGCAAGAAGTGTGCATGAAAATGAAATTTAAAAGTTTATTTTCTGTGTGCAGCCAATGTCCACTTCTTCATACGTAATTCCCGCGCGGAAGAAATAACGAAATATATGCCACCCGAAGAAGAAATGTGGTTTGCGTTTTACGAAAACGTATACGAAAAGTCAGCATTATCTTTCTTTTTGTCTATCTCCCCCCCCCCCCCCCCCCGAAAGGGTACTTCCATTTTCTAGCGGTCTTGGCGAGAATGCGGTACAATGGGGTTTATTGGCGCGTTGAGAACATTAGAACACGTTTTAAAGGCACATTAACATTTAAAAACATTTTAAATGACACACATTTAAAAAGGAACTTTACCAATAAACTTATTTTAAGACATTATGCAGCGTAAATATTTAAATTTGAAACAGGAACACACATTGAGAACACCAAAGCAAATTTAAAAAATGGCAGACGTTTAAATAGGAACGTCTTAAAAATACCAAAAAATGTTTACAAATCAAATGACACTAACGTTTCCGCGAGAGAATAGTAATTCCTTTTCTCAGCGGCCTTGGCGAGAAAGGGATGAGTTTCTGAAACAAAAGTTACCGATATACACAAGCAATTTATTCAATATCTACACTACACAATCTATTTAATATATACATAAAGACGGAATTTAATATAAATTTGTATTTATTATTTTATGGAATGCAATTTCGTAAGCAATGTATTTATAAAATAAGCAAATGATTATAGATGTAATGGTTACATATATTGGTCACAAATAGTAACCGTTTGTTTCTCGCCAAGGCAGAAATGTGCCAATTTCCCTTTCTCGCCAAAGCCGCTATAAGAAGGAAGTACCTCCGTCCTATCCTAACTTCCACCCCCATCAGCGAATCATCTCGAGGATCCTGGAGACATCCAATGAGAACTGTTCTTTTCACCCTCCAAAGTTCTGACGAAAAGACTCTCTGCTTCACTTTTTGTGTTGCATTTTCCTGAACTGTCGATGCGAACTTTCAATACTCATTTCGGTGGTACTTCCGCTCTCCGATGATATTCTGTGTTTGAAGGCAACACAGTTAGCCAACTTACCGAGGGTCAGATTGTGCAGATTGCCACATTAAGAAATTAGCTTCTGCCGAGAGCAGACTGGTATTTTAGAAATGCCGATATTTATAGGGACTAATCGAAGCTATCTCAGAAATTTAGCCATTAACTTCCACAATTCTATTGACAGCGACATCCTGAAAAATCTAGCACAGTGGGTCCCCACCTTTTTCCTTATCGGAATACCTCTACGGTCCATGGTGAAGTAAAAAAACCTTATTCGTATCGTATCCCTTCCTTATGTGTATATAATTTATCATCAAATATTGCAAATATATGGGTGCCACCTGTGTGTGTCATCTGGGAGGGATGTAGTGGTTCTGTTAGATGCCATCAAAACACAATTCGATTTTTGTTACCTTTTCTGATGGTTTCTGATCTAGCAGATTATGATGGCCTCGACCCATCTTGAGTTTCCCTTCTCGAGTGCCGTGTCTCTCTCCGCTGTCACAATCTGAGGGGAACGCAGTTGACTCGCATTTCCTTATGGTCCATGGTACCAGTCCCTAGAACCTCAAATACTTGCGTAGAGGGGTCACCCATTAGAAGCCTTAAGAACGCGCCAAACCACAAAAAAAATCCAAGATGGCGGGCGGTCCCCCAGAATGCCTACACTCCCCCAAACGGCATGCGTTTTAAAATTCTCTGAAAATGGAAATAGGATAGATATTTGGGGCTCAGAATATATATATATATATATATATATATATGTATGTATGTGTGTGTGTGTGACATAATTTTGAATCTCGTCTAATTTCTATAATTCGGGTCCCCACATCTGTTTAAGATAGGCCCCTTTTCTCAGAATAGCCCACCCAACTGCAAGAGAACATCTGCAAGTCCCAGAAAAATACATTCAGGCAGATAACCGCAGCAGAGGGTGAAAAGTATGGGATAAACACCACTATAAATCCAAACCTGTTGATAGAAACCCGTTGTTAGAGCCTTGCCGCTCCAGAAGGATTAACAAAACCCCGTCTCTAGTCATCTAAATCCGCAGTTCACAATATCTCAGAGATAATGGCTGCAGGTGCCTGATATAAAGCGATCCAAATACTAGCATCAAGATAAAACGCACCCAATGTGCTTCTAAGAATCGTACCACCCACGACAAACATCTGTGTTTACTTAAACAGTCTCTGACTTGTTTCGTACAGCCCCTGGCTAAGGGAGCCAGACACGCATTCTGTTGTTGCCTCTGTATGTGTGCACTTGTATGTTCCGCGTCATGCTAGAAGGACGTTCTGATCTCTCTAGAGAAATAAAGAACTTCACATTTAAAAGAACCGTGCCTCTTCATTTGTGGATTTTTTGTTTATTGGAACGTCATGTGGTGAAATGTGACATATGTATATGTGTGCGTGTGTGTGTAAGTAATACATTCTGTGTTTCGATTTCAGCCCTGATTTCTTGCCCCGAGACCAAGTTCTTGTGCCCGACCGAGAAGAAGTGCATCGACAAAAAGAAGCTCTGCGACAACACCAGGGACTGCGATGACGGAGCCGACGAAAAGGATGCCTGCTGTAAGTCTCTTTCCCCCCATTTCCACAAAAAACGTCGCCAAGGTGGCGAGAATAGTCATAACGCATCGTCACCTGCCTCGGCATTTTCTTGGCGACATTTTTTAAAAGCCTTTTTCTGAATCCGAGCCCAAATTGTATATCTCCTCAAAGTAAAATGACGCGTCACATGTTCCTCAAATAGTGACGCTAACCTCGAAATGGCGCAAAAACGACGACTGCGTAAGTGAGACGCCAAGGAAATTTTTTCATTTGAATGTTGTTAGTCACAATATGCATGGAAGAAATGTCGCAAACAGTACACCTAAGAGTCTCGTTCATATCCTTTAACTGTTTATTACCGTGTTTTTATTAACTCGCTTTCTTGTTTGTGTGTGTGTGTTTGTTTGTCCGGTCCAAATCTTGCAATCCATTTTGAACTAACTTCCCGACTAGCTAGCTAGACATTTGAAACTTTTAGAATAGCTCAGAACACGATGACAATGCATTATTTTAATACTTTTAGCCATCTTTAAGCAGATTTGAATTCTTTTTCAGTTAATTTTGTTTTGTAGACTGGTGCAGCCATCTATCGGCCGGGACGGGAATGAAAAGTTAAACGCGAGTCAACTTCAAATTAAATTCATTTTCTTTCGAGTGGATGGGATAATTCATCAAAAGCTTTTAAAAAGTATATATTAGTGCATAGAATTGTCAAGTTTATATGATTGAACAGAAAATTTAAAAACATGGTATATAAAAAGTTCTTTTTATGTTGTAATTATTTTTGCGATTGACATTACATAGTCGCGGGAAGGACGACGGGTGGTGTTCAGTACTAGCTCAGCAAAATTGACAGCAGTGCCATCTCTCGGAGAGGTACCGTCTAAGGGCCTGTTCGCATAGAATCCGCCAGCTTAAAATTTTTCGTCCAATTCTGTTGTTTTAAACTTCAATTCAACTATAATTTTCCCCATAATTTCTTCTCATGATTCGAAATTATTTTATATACTTAAACTACTAAATTAAATTTCTTCAGCATATAAAATACACATTAAAAAACTTCTCAATAATGAGATCAATTTCCTTTAAACCACAAAACAATTTATTCCATTCGACATTAAGCATTACTGCCTTCTGGCTGTTCGCCAAGAATACACATTTTCTGGTAGAACATTTTTCGTTTTAAACACACTGCCATCTATTGGCATAAGATACAATTACAATTTCAAATTCTACACCACTGACCCTTTTAACCAATCGGCGCCAACGGAATCTTGAACGCTGACGCCGTTCACACAGTCAATCAGCGCCACCGGCATCGAAATACTTTTAACCAATCTCGGACGCGATAATTTCGTTCGGAGGCGTGTGATTGGTTGAAACTGCCAGCAAGTTTCTAGAGTAGGGGTCTACGGCCCGCGGAGACATTTCGATCATGCTGAGCGAAAGTTGGATATAAAGTTGAAAAAACCCCTTAGAACGGCCAATTCTCTCGCCCAAAGAATGCCCGGGGAAAAGTAGCACATCGGCTTGTCAAAATTCATTGTATTCAGAATCTTAAAGACGAAATAAACACAGAAAGCGGGCTGTTTCTGTCCAGAACCTCGTCTTCATGCAACCACCTTCTTATCTTCCACGGCACAACAATGTTTTTTCGATAATTCCGCGGCACACCACAAGTAAAAGCTTGCAAATACATAAATTACAATAAATACGTATGTTTTTAAAACACAAAACAGCTCTATGTATCAAGATTAATTATAATCCTTTAAGTTTTATATAAATCATTTTGAATTGTACACCAACGCAAGAACTAAAATATAAAGTTGTAGTTTACAAGTAAACAATTTTTCTCTTTAAATTTTTATATTAAAATTTGTTTTTTTTTGTCTTTACTTAAGTCTAACAAATCAAAGTTAATTTAAACATAATTAGTTAATGAGATATTTGAGCTTGTTTTGATGAACATATGTACGTGCTATATTTGGCTCTATATTAGAAAGAGCTACCCGAAGTTCATGGTCTAGACCGTTTGTCATTTTTAATTAGAACCAGTGTCGAAAAACTTTGTTCGCATAAGTATGTCGTCGAAAGAGGGAGCAAAATTGCAATGGGCTTGTCAGAAATTTGTGGATTTTCTGAAATCTGTGGATTGACTGAAATCTAGAAATATGACGCTTGAGCATACATACAATGTATAGTAACTACATGTTTTTGTTTTGTGTATAATTTCGATCCAGAGAAATTGCATATCAACAAAAAGTTACTTCTAACTAATGCGGAAGAATTATCTAACTAATGCGGTGGTTATTTTATTATTATTATTATTATAATCGATAAAATCACCGCGGCACAGTCAAGATCACCTCGCGGCACGGCGGTTGCGGAGCACTGCAATAAAAGAATAAAATCCTGAAAATGAAAACATTTTTAAAACGAACGATGGTTATAAAGGTACAAAGCTTCAGCGACGTGGCATTTAGGAATGAACGATCACGCTATTGAAAGGCAAATCATCTGATGGTCGTTTGCAAACGATACATTTTTTTTCTCTTATTTCACGTACGCGTGGACTGGACCCCAGAGTGACGTGCGATAAAATCCATCCCATAATTTGAGGGCTGTCATTTATTTGAGTTTCCTTGCAGCGTCCCACCTGTGCATGTCGCTGCGGTGCGAGTACGGCTGCCGGGCCTCCCTGGAAGGCGGCGAGTGCTACTGCGGATCCGGGATGCAGGTCGACCCCTTGAACTCCCAGAAGTGCACAGGTACGTACAACACACCAGTACCGGACGAGTTTTCCCCTAGTAAAACTGCATTCATTCGTTCCACGTTTAACTGTGCAATTTGTAAATGGATACCGTTGTTTTTCAGCTAGACATCATTCAAACAATATCTATACTAGAAGGTAACCCGTCATTTTGACGTCATAATGGAAAAAGTATATGAAGGTTAAAAATTATCTATCAATATTGCATTTAATCCACACCTTGTAGACTATAACATCTCTCACTGACCATTTACTTCTGGTAAGGTCATTGCACATTTTAAATCACAGATAGGGGCCACTGTCTGCAAGAAAAGCTGCTGTACTTTGGACATGCATAACTTCGAATGTTTACGTGTGTGCATTACGATTTCTAGTTCTATTATTGAGAGTTTTCGAAAATATTCCTTTGCTTTTTTGTTTGTTTGCTTGCTTCCAGCAAACAAACAAACAAAAGCAAACCCTTTCATTATTTTTTATTTATTTAGTTTTTCATGCGATTGGAGTAGTAGACTGCCATCCAGTTTTTTACAGCTCACTCCGCGATATGAATACTTGAGCTACTTGATTCATTCACATTCAAGTTTGTTTACTTTCAGAATTCATCGCAAAAGTAAACAGATTTTTAAAAACTGTTAAATATACAGCTAAAAGCATCCAATTTTTTTTAGTTCTGAATGTTTTATAGAAAAATAGGCTGAACAAACGTGATTTGATGGAGAAGATATTAATTTTTAGGTAAGAAAAAATTCTGATCCACATCTGAAATTGAAATTAAGCCTAACCGGCCGTTTGTTTACTGAGGGCTTCAACTGAAAGATGAGTACAGCCCGGAAGTGTTATACACAGACAACGGCTATTATATAATATATTATTTCTAGCAGTTTTTTTTTCTGACGATCCCTTTTTCTCCCTTCCTACTGAACCAAAATCAAGAAATGAGGTACCATTTTAAATTAAGTTCTCCGCTTCGAGCGAATTGTTAATTTAGAATCTCACATCTTATTGTTTGTTTTAAAATCGATGTATAAACGTTATAAAAATTTTTTCTTCCGCTAGATGGCGTGCGCGCGATCACTGGACTTTCCGATTTTAATATCGTCTGCTTTTATTGTCATTCTGTAAATTCATAAGTTTCTTTCTTGTACACCTACGCGGATTTTGCCATTAGTCTTTTTGCAGGGAAAAACAGTTTGTTTGGATTAAAATCTATTTTCTTTCTTCCTGAAGAACATTTTATGAGTGATATTTTCCCTTGGTATGCCTTTTTAGAGTTTAATTTTATTTATTCAATTCTATGTACACAATTGAATTGCATACGACTAAATTCTACCGAGCTGTAGAAACGTGGTCCACAGCGATTTAAAAACTTGATGAAACAAGTTGAAACACGAAACTAAAAATCGAAACGGAGACTTGCTTACAATATATACAAGAAGGTTTTATTAAACCTTAATATTTACCAAACAATATTCAATACATTCACTTCCCTGGCTAACACAAGCCAAAAATCACTCAATCCACGGTCTCTGTTTCCAACCAGAGCAAAACCCGTGCAATCTCTCAAGAGAAAAAAATCGGCCGCAGCCTTCACACTTCCGACCTCCCTTCAGCAGGCCGGCGTAGCAAGTCACTGGAGACAAAAGGCAGCCAGCCTTTTATCTTCTCCGCTCGAGAGCCTGGAATATTCCAGAGACTTCTTTACTGCTTACTACTTCCGATTCGTTGGGTCATTTCGGCTCCTGCCGTCAGAACCCAAGCTGTCAATTAGGCGAGCATCAGCAAACGCCTCCATTGTCCGGGAGAGGTTTCGCATACTGTCGGTCATCCGTCACAATGTCCCCAAGTTACAGGGCAGTCTACGCATGTCAGGTTTATCTGCAACAGATGCTCTCTGGAATGGAAAAAGTCATTAATCTGTCCTTCCTATTAACGCTCCTTCGAGTCCTTGGGAGTGCACATGTGGGGTAAATAATAAAGTCCATTTCTTGTAAAGAAAAGGGGCTGTCTCCTAATCAAAATAAAGGATGCAAAAATAAGTCAAACAAAATTGTATTCATCTTGACTCAGTGGGACAGTGTGCTGCTGGGAATGTGTTTGTGTTAAATGTGTGATCTGTTGCCACTGGTGTTGTTAATGGACTTGTTCCTCCCCTAGACATGAACGAATGCAACGAGTGGGGCTACTGCGAACAGGTGTGCATCAATACGATGGGCAGCTACATCTGCTCGTGCGTGGCCGACTACAGCTTCGTCGCCCCCAAGCATTGCCGAGCCAGAAACAGTAAGTCTCTCACTCGCACAAAACTCTGTAACTGTCGACTATCTGTGCTATGTGCATGTAATTTGTGTGGATATGTGTCCACTAGCTGAAAACCCGCACTTCGCTACGGAGTACATTCAAATTAAATACAACGGTCAATGCAATTAATGCGGTATGCAATTAATGCCAAAATATATATATAATAAATACGACGATCAATGTATACAATTGATGTAAAAAAAAATATAAAAAAATATATTTATAAAAAAAAATTGTAAGGGATATTTTTATAGACAAAATAATGTAGAAGAAATTATTCAAATTCAATGTAATAGGACATACTAAAGAATATAGTACAGTTTCAGGAACATAATATCTTTTACCGTATTTTAACATTTTTTTTGGATAATGTCCAATCGTCTGCCGCATTAGCAAGAAAAACAATTTTTTTGTTTATTTAGTTGTTATGCACATGACGATAAATTTATTTGTTGTACCAGAAAAAGAAATCACGTGATCGGCATTTAATCAATTAAATTCTAAAAATTAATCTTTAAAAATTCACCAAAAATCATAAAATGGAGGTAAAGATTCGAAAAAGATCTCATTTTTACGATCTTTCTCGCAATATAAATTTCATAACCCCCCAAATTATTATTTTAAATGCAAACTTAAAAACAGTTACTATATATGTATGTGTGTGCAGGTTCGGCGATGAGGCTGATCTTCGCCCACCACAGCGCCATCTTCAAGGTGAACGCCGAGGGGTCCTCCCTGGAGCTGGTCACCAACACGACTGCGGCCAGCGGACTCGACTTCCACTACCAGAAGAACCTGCTCTTCTGGTCGGACACTGTCACCAGAAAGGTATTCATTCATTCCGGAGAATCGCTTCTTCTACATAATATACACGGTGCATACAAGGTGCATACGCCCATAAACTAACCAGACAATTTTTTTATAAATAAGAAAAATATTATTCACTTTCAAATAAATTTATCTCCTTCAAAATAATCGCCAAAGGAGTCTATACAATTTTTCCGACGTTTCTCCAAGTCATCGAAACACTGTTTATAGGCGTCGGAACTGACCGTTCGCAAAATACGCGTAACGTTTGATTTAATATCCGAGACGTTTTCGAATCTCTGTCCTTTCGTGGCCATCTTAAGCTTCGGAAAAAGGAAAAAAATCAGCTGGGGAATAGGGTGGGTTATTTATCACTGTAATTGAATGCTTAGCGAGATATTGTTGTGCAGAAATTGTTGTATGGGGCCTAGCATTATCGTGTGAAAGAAACCATTGCCCAGAATCAAACAGTTCCTTCCTGACTCACCTTATCCCGTTTCTTAATCGAAAAAGCACCTCCTTGTAAAAATTCTGATTCATTGTTTGGTTTGCAGGAACAAATTCGTGGTAAATAAATCCTTTGTAATCGAAAAATGCAAAATCCACGAAAGGACAGAGATTCGAAAACGTCTGGGATATTAAATGAAACGTTACGCGTATTTTGCGAACGGTCAGTTCCGACGCCTATAAATAGTGTTTCGATGACTTGGAGAAACGTTGGAAAAAATGTATAGACTCCTTTGGCGATTATTTTGAAGGAGATAAATTTATTTGAGGGTGAGTCATATTTTTCTTATTTATAAAAAAATTGTCCGGTTACTTTATGGGCGCACCTTGTACATACAATTAATATAAATACTGAATATAAAACAATCGGAATGAAATACCAAAACCGCACGGAACTGCCCGGGAAGCTAGTGTTGATATCGTAACTATAAAACATCAGAACATGAAGGCCTTGTAGCTGATGACCGGCAGGAGTTGTGCCCCCCCCCCCCCCTTCCGGTTAAAACAAGTTTTTAAGCCTAGGCAACACTCCCGGGGGTCACTATAATTCCATAAACCTTATTATTGAAGTTGAAATGAGCCACAATTGTAATTGTAAACATGCCACTTGTTGTATTTAATATACACAAGTCTTTAATAATTGTTTGAATACAAATGTATATATGTATAAATAAATAACTGTAATTTTTAGAAGATAGATGTTTTATTGATGGACCTTCTTCACTGATCCACGGATGCAAAATGGTGCATCAAAACGAGAATTGAACTGGAACTGAATTTATTTCGTTGGAATATTTTGATTGGAATGTATACCTGCTTTGCTGAAATAAAAATGACTCAACGGATTCTTCAGCGTTTGGATGCTGAAATGAAATAAAAAATTTTTGTTCGCGCTTTTTTGGAAGCTGATATTTAATTATTTCGGATACCTTATGTAACCATATGGGTACTTACGTATTAACGCCACCGCAGCTGAAGTTGCGCTATATATATATATATATATATATATATATATATATATATATATATATATATATATATATATATATATATATATATATATATTTTATGATTTGTCGCAAAAATTTTAGGTGTCGATTGGCGGCACTTAAAAACCGCCAAATGTGTAGCTGCGGTGGCGTTAATACGTAAGTACAGGTTTGTTTATTTCGTTTGTCGCAGATCTACTCGATCCAATTGGACCCGTGGCGCGTGTCGGAGCCCATCCACGACTTCAACGTCTCGTTCCCTTGGAGCCCAACGGCGTTCGCGATCGACTGGATCGGCAACAAGATCTACGTGTGCGACGCCATCGGACAGAAGATCGACGTCATGGAACTGGACGGCAGTCAGCACACCATCCTCATCAGCAGAAACCTGTCCTCACCTCTCGACATAGCCTTGGATCCGCATTTGGGGTAATTCTTTTGACAGACCTTTCCACACTTTTCATTTCACCCTTTATCCAAGTCAGAAAACCGTCGAGAGAATTGGCCAATCTCTTTTGGCGTCTTTAAGTGTTTCCATTGAAAATAGTGGAATGCAACGTTTGACTAGAAACTTTTGGTGCTTAAACTCCCTCCAGCAGAAAAGAACGTTGCTGGGCAACCTCGTCCAGTAGCATCGGGGTTCGATTTCATATGGGAGCGTATGCGTCCGTCGACATTTTCGTACCACCTTTCGAGGCAGCTTCCAGTGTCGCGAGTTGCCATCGACCGCAGCTCTGTAAATGAGTGGGAAAGATGTATCGAGGCTTACACAGGGTCCTTCATTCTTACCATATTTTTATTAACTTGCTTTCTTGTTTGTCTGGTACAAATCTTGCAATCGATTTTTAACTAACTTCCCGACTAGCTAGACATTTGAAACTTTTAGAATAGCTCGGAACACGATGACAATGCATTATTTTAATACTTTTAGCCATCTTTATTGCATATTTTAAAATCCATTGCGTAAAAATGCGAAAAGCGTCTGGAGCCAAAAGTAACTGAGCTGCAGGCGCCATCTGTTAACGTGATAGTGAACCAAGCATATTACATTTTCATTACAATGGGATAATTTTTATTTATGCCCACAGGCTAGATTCAACAGAAAATTTGAAAACATGGTATATAACAAGTCTTGTAATTATGGTTTCTTTTCTTTCGTACTTATTCTTTTATTCTGGCCTTAAAAAATGGCTTATTTTCGAGCTGAAAACAACCAGAACTTTTGTCGCGTGCCCCTTGGGAAAATGCAGGTAGCACGTTTCGTGTGTATGTCAGTCTTTAAGATGAGAAAGCCGATCCCTCTCCAGTGCTGGTCCCTGGAAAAGTATCCAGGGGCGTGGCCGACTCAAAACGACCCCCGAGCCACTTGTTGGAAAATGGAAACGGCAAACTGGGTGCGAATTTGGATGTTTGGCGTGCGAAAGAAGTTCGATATAGGAGTTGCAGACTGCTTTCAATATTTTAGCTTCAAAATTCATGAAAATGTAGTAGTGTCTTAAAAAAAAAAAAAAAAAAAAAAAAAAGGCTGCATTATAATATCGAAAAATTACATTATCTGTGTGTGTCTATAGGGCGATGTCTCGCAGCATGTCACATCTCAACTCTTGCAGATTTTACTTTTTGTTTGGCGAGGAGTGGCAAAACATTGCTTAATTTAACATGGCGTTCAATGAGCATTCTTACAGCTTGTCGAATAAAATGCTCTCAGAGGACGCCCAAGTCTTTAGATACGGTATCTAAACAAAGGTATATCACTAAATTAAACATTCAGGTACAGCCCGGAAAGGTTTATTCACCGTATTTATTGACAGAGGAAGACTGGAGTTACTTAGGAGCAAGCGTCTCGTATCGTAACTTATCCCGATATCTATACATATCTCGACATAATAATAATCACTCTCGACGAAAGAATGATTATATTCTCTTAAACCTTGCGAAATATTGAAAAAAAAGTGTTAAAATACCTGTCACATACAACTAATATGAGGAGTTTTATAAATAAACTTAAATTATTTAACTCAAAATGAAGGTATCGTCCAAAAACACATGCAAACGCATAGGAACGGCTTCTGTTTTCTGCCACTCGATAATGACGTCATCTATAGCAGACGAAAACTGACGTTGCAACGTTTCTCCTTATACACACACACAGTGGAACCTCGATCGCTCGTTTATTTCAACTCTTTATTTGTTATGTTTCCGCATCGCAATGGAGTGTGTGACGCCATTTTCCTTTGCAGGTTGATGTTCTTCAGCGACGCGGACAACATCGACCGCGCCAACATGGACGGCACCATCCGCGTCACCATCGTCAACACCTTCATCTACAAGGCGTCCGGCCTCACCCTCGACTACGTCACCAAGAGGGTGTTCTGGTGCGACTCGCAGCTCGACCAGATCGTCGCCGCAAACTACGACGGCAGCGGCAGGTGAGCATCACTTACAGTGTCACCCCTCTCTCTGGTCCCGGTAGATATACATTTCACCCCATCTCTCTGTTGCAGGCACTCGATCATCCGCGGCAGCACCCGGGTCCCCTCCCCCAGCAAGCTCACCATGTTCGAGAACAACGTGTACTGGACGGACGGCACGCGGCAGGGCGTCCTCAAGACCGACCTCTACAACAACTCGCAGACCGTGCTCACCATCTACAGGGACCGGTCCCTCCTCAAGGAGCCAAGGGCCATCAAGGCCTTCCACTACCTCAGGCAGCCCGTCGGTAAGTAGTCCCACACACACATATATAACCATAGTTACTCATCACATACTTGACCATACACACACACACACACACATGTATTTATTTGAGACATAAGTCGTTCGGTGTTGTCAGTGAGGGTGGGAGAAGGTACGAGCCTCTCCCTCGATGCCGGCGAAAGGGTGGCGCCGTCGTCCACCGGATCTGCCGTCGATGGACCCGGTCTGGGGGGGGGCATCCATAAAAAAAAAAGTGTTTTATGTCAGTTATTGAGAGTTGCCGCTGTGTAAAAGTGGTTGAAAATGAAATGTCGTTTTATCAGTTAAAATATTGTACTGTTCGGTTGAATGAACAGCCATAGCTCAGCTTTCGGGTCAAAATGGAGTGGTGCCGTATGTCAAACCCTTTAAAGTCACCGAAAAATGGGCTGTCGTCGAAATGCGTCTTTCCTCCGTCCAATGAGTAAAGCAGTTTTAGAAAACCTCGTCTGAAATGCAGGGCCGCCCAGAGACTTTACGGGGCCTGGGGAAAACTTCTTTTGGGGGCCCCAACACTATTTTGTAGTAAGATAAATCTGATTAATCGAATAATATTTAAAAAAAATTTTTCTTTTTTTTTTGGGGGGGGGGGGGGGGCCCTTTTTTCAGGAGATTATTTTGAATTTTGGAGTACGGTACAAGTTTCAGAATTTTCTTGCGGAGGAAATCTAATAAATAAATTTTTAAAAATTTTTTGGGGCCCCTCCGGCAGTTGGAGGCCTGGGGCAAAGTGGAGCAAAGTGCCCCAGTTGCCTCCCCTCCTCATCTGGGCGGCCCTGCTGAAATGGAACAATCCAAAAAAGAAGTAGCCATTTCAAAGTATCGGGAATGGAATCGGTGTTTGCATTCCGCGATGACAGAGGTGGGGAACGCGCGGCCTTCATAGCACTTGTGTTAATTAATATTTAATGACATAGATTACAACGATTTCCAAATCAATGGAACTAAATAAAGAACGGCACGAATGCACGTGCATTGTCGGCCAAAATAAAGTTGACATTTTGAAATTGTCGTCTAAAGTCGCTACAATTGTATATTTATCCAAGCGAGCTTCGTTTACCTCCACTGTATGATACACTTTAGAAGTGCTCAGAGTTTCTTAGCAACACTACCAGACATGTTATAGGATCTCTACACAAAAACTATTTTCTTACTATTATTGTTGTGACCGACTCCGTGTACATTAAAACGTATTATTTTTTCTGCAGAAAAAAAAATAATAATTAATGATTAATGTTATAACAAGTTTCTAGTCTTATGTGGATACAAAAATGATTTATATTGTAATTTTTTATGTCAAATAATAATTAAATGACTTAATTTTTTGTTGTTCTTTTTCTATAGAATGCACCAAATTGTTAAAACTATACCTAACTGTAATAATTTGATAAAAGTCTCATTTATAGGTACATGAACTTAATGCGGCCTCCTTTATTACTACCTAATTTACATGTGGCCCCTAATGGTAAAAAGGTTCCCCACCTCTGTTATATGACGTTGTTATTTTTCCTGAAAAAAATGTCAGTTACAAGGTAAGACCTTCCATTCCGCTAAACGGAAAAATAGAAGAAATAATATTGGAATACTAATTACTATTAGTATTCTAATTTTGACACAGACTCAAAAACGAAGTAGAACTTGATACACAAACAAACAATGACGACGACACAGAGATGATTATGCGTATTTACAAATAACCGAAGTGTATCTGTGGAACATATAACCCATTCAACTGCTTGGCGCCGTTACGCCACGGGAGTCCTCGAAACGTTGTATTTCATTCCGTAATAGTTTGGGAACAGATGTAGTAAACGCAACGGGCCATCGCCAATTTGGCGCCAAAATCCCGTTCGGAGAACTGTTAGGCTTAAACTGCGAAATGTAAACAATAAATTGGAAAACAAACTTACTGCTGGCTTATGAAACTCGTAGGCGCACACGGGATCTTCGCTTCGCTCAGATACCTCTTGCTTCACTCCGTTACGCATCCGTCCAAAAACATTACAGAAAACCCCCAGCCGCTGGCTGTTGTACAGTAAAAAAAAAAAGCTTCCGCTGGCTGTAGCGGTCACTAAAACAAAGCTTATCGCCAAAAAATACCACCCGATCTTAAAATCCTCTCTGCCAGAATATAAAAACCGCCAAACAACCATCATATTTGGCGTTCGTTGCGTATACTACATGTGAAGTACAGTTTGTTTGCATACATGATCTTGAAATGGTGTTGGTGTTTCAGTGGTGAACCCGTGCTTCTTCAGCAACGGCGGCTGCGAGCACATGTGCCTGCTGACGAGATCGGCCGACGCCTACAGCCTGGGCTACAGATGCGTCTGCAGGATAGGATACGAGATCACGCACAACGAAAAGACCTGTAAAAGTAAGTACCTTCCGAACACTCCGAACTCAATTTAAAAAGAGTAACCAACTGAAAATATTCAGTCATAAGAACCATGAATCAAGGTATCCGACTGCGTTCGGAGTTCCTTTACGCGGCTTACGGTAGAGTGAACTGGCAGGAATCGTCACGTAACGAAAAAGCGTTATGCCCTCTCCGGAAGACCTTTTTCTCATCGGGCTCCGTGGCTGAATGGTTATCGCATCGGACTGCGGAGCGAGAGGTTCCGGGTTCAAATCCCCGCACAAGCGCTACATTCATTTATTTTTGTTGGTGATTAAATTGTAAAATTAATCGATTAAAAATTATGCTAGGTAACATCTAAATCAAAATAATTAATTTATATATTAAAATTTTTAATTTTAATAAAATAGAGAGAGAGAGAGAGAGAGAGAGAGAGTTGGTTGGTTGGTTGAATTAAAGAGGGCTGCGCTTTTTGGCGTGACAAAAATACACTAATATAATCAATAGAAATCTACATATTAAATCACGTTTAGAGTTGAAAAAATAGCGTAAGGTCCCCCGAACGCACAATTTTATTTTTTTTTTTTTCAAAAATTGTTCTTGCGAACATTTCTGTTATTTTTCGAAGGAATAAAGAACCCAAATACGAAAATGATGTTAAAGTAGACCGTCAATATGGAACTTTTTACAAAAGGAAGAATTTTTTTTTTCGAAATAGAGCCAGTTTTTACGGAAACGGCTGTAGCTCTACAAAAAAAGTTTTTTTTAATCCCATGTACGAACAAAACTCGTCGGTGGAATGACCTGAAAGCGAATCGATATTTTTAAATACGGGTGACGAAATGCAATGACGCGTAAAATTTCAGTCGATTTGCGCGAGACTTTTTTTTAAATGCAACTCTAAATCAAGAAATAATAGACTTCGAACCCAATCTGTATTTCGTCGCATTCTTAATAGCATGACAAAAAAGTCGTGTTTCTATTTTGAGTCATAACAAGAGTCGTTTACGTTTTTGATGAAAGAAAACAGAATGAAACTGTTGAGAAAGTTTGAGTGCTTAAGGGGACAGTGGACCTTCAAACATAACTTTTTTTTTTGAATGGATTTACTTGAAATGTGATTATGTGATTAGTATCATAGATATGTAAAAATGGTTAAAACTTAATGATGAAATATTAATAATTTATGAATTATATCAAAAATTGACCTCATTAAAAATGTTGCATGCGCATTTCTTTTGCATATAATATGGCAATTTTTATTTACAGGATGCCTTATAGAACTAACAATGAAACTTATTGCTTATTTTAAGCATTCATAAAAAAATATAAAGAGAAAACAATAATAATAGTGAAAACACCCTTTTTACTACGCAAAATACCTATAAATCATCTTTTCGAGTACAAAATTTAGAAATTCTGAGCTACGAAGCCTAATTATTTTCGATAAGATTTATTTCATATACAGTTAAGTATATAAGACTTAAATTTCGAAGCAATACGATCATTGGAAATGCGCCCGGAGCAGTTTGAATATTCGTATGACACGAAAATTTTGATTTTGAGAAAAACGCATTTAAAGTGATTGCTATTAGTAACCACATAATATCTAAATTAAATGCAAATGCCTATGACTAGGAAAGTAATCGCAGAAATTAAAAATTCTTTTTGCAACACATTCCTACTCGTCCGTAGTTTCACAATTCAATAAAATAAAAAAATCGAATGTTTGTACAAATTTCCCAATTTTGAAAGTCCACTGTCCCCTTAAATGATTATAGAAGACGTTTCGCTGCTTGACTTATAATATATTCCAGGTAGAGAGGGTGCGTGATTAAGTTTAGATTTTGATTCAAATCATTTAGAATAAGATTTTGATACGGGACGATAGGTCCTATTTCGAACGATCTTAATGCTCGCAATCTTATATTCGCCATTTAGTTTGTGTGTTATTAAAATGGATTGTTATGTTTAGCCGTATTTATTTGAATTGACCACCGAACCACTTTGTTATTTTGCGTTTCGACTTGTATTAAAAATGACTGCTTTCGCGGCACTTTAAATCGCATTCCAAATGATCGTACAGAAAAAAAAAATGGAAGCAGATTTAGAAACAGGCATTCACGATCTGTAAGGAACGGGAATTAAATTAATTTCGGACAGAATCGACATTTTAAACGGAGTGGGATACCTTAAATAATAACTAGACGAATTTCAAAAGAGTCGGTCCTGACTGACGAGTTTGCTGTTTCGATAATGGCGCAACAAAGCATGGTGCGCTGTAACTCATTTGGGTGAAAATGATCTGAACAGTCCTAACTCTCGACTATTGTTGACAGTTAAGGGGACAGTGGACTTTCAAAATTGTGAAATTTGTACAAAAATTAGATTTTTTTATTTTATTGAATTGTGAAACTACGGACGAGTAGGAATGTGTTGCAAAAAGAATTTTTAATTTGTGATTGTTTTTCTAGTTATAGGCATTTGTATTTAATTTAGATGTTATGTGATTACTAATATCAATAACTTTAAATGTGTTTTTCTCAAAACAAAAAAAAATTTTTTTTCGTGTCATACGAATATTCAAACTGCTCCGGGCGCATTTCTAATGATTCTAATGCTTCGAAATTTAAGTCTTAATATTTAGTAACCACATAATATCTAAAGTATTATTTTATTATATTATTATCTTTATACTTATTTATATACTGCATATCAAATAAATGTTATTGAAAAAAATTATGCTTCGTAGCTCAGAATTTCTAAATTTTGTACTCGAAAAGAGGATTTATAGGTATTTTGCGTAATAAAAAGGGTGTTTTCATTATCATTATTTTTTTCTCTTTATATTTTTAATGAATACTTAAAAGAAGCAATAAGTTTCATTATTAGTTCTATAAGGTATCCTGTAAATAAAAATTACCGTATTATATGAAAAAGAAATGCGCATGGAACATTTTTAATGAGGCCAATTTTGATATAATTAATAATTGATAAATTATTAATATTTCGTCATTAAATTTTAACCACTTTTACATATCTATGGTTCAAATTTCAAGCAAATCCATTCAAAACAAAAAAAGGTGGTCCACTGTCCCCTTAAGAGTACTCTCGGCCTCTGCCAAAGTAAGGGTCAGCTCTGAAATATCCAGAGTAGCGATGAAATGGTCGAAAATTCTAACACAGCGCAGAATATGGACGTGAACAGAAACGATCTCGCACGTATTTGTATTCCACAAACTCGTTCCTATGATGCCGATGCAGTACTTGATCACGAAACCAGTCGTGGATTCAGTCACTGCAAGCTGACAATGTCCGGAGTTCTAGCAGTAAGAATGGACGAGTCAACTTGAACCTTACAAAAGTAATTTGATCGACAGCAACTTCAGATCAACATCAGATTCGAGTGACGAGACCGGTACACCCGACCCCGCACCTCCAGAGGTCTATTTGAGAACTTGGAGGACGTTGCAGCCACGACAGATTTTTTGTGCACCAGCCGCCTTTAGTGTACGCGGCGGTGGACGCGTCAGATCATCGGCTCGCCGGCTTTGCTTGGTATTGACTTTGCTTGGTATTATGACGACGTACGTCAGCAATAAATCTTACTTTGAATCCTCGAATGGTATTGTGACAATTACGACACGAATTAGTATTTCTATAAGTATGTGATGCCCCGTTCCTACCCCTCAACGTGTCATCTATCGGCGAACTGTTGATCTGGGCGGTCTTATAAACTTTAGGATAAGAGGCCATAAAGCTCTTATAATGTGCTTTTCTGACGTTATAGAACGCATAAATCCGAGAGTGGTTCGAGGGCTTTTGAGATTTTTGACATTTAGAATCCCATAAACTTCGAACGCTTACGAGCACTTGAAAGGCCGGAGAAATCCCTTTGAATTCGCCGACAGTATAAAAGAAGACCCCAATAGTCTACGCGGAAGAGTGCTCCTGGTCCGAGAGGCCTTCTGTCGCTGTCGGTGAACCATCCTGACTGTATAAATTCTAACTCGCTGTACATACTTGCCTTGACTGTTGTTTAACGTATCGTAGCAAAGTGATTGAAGCGAAAGGTTTGTCGTATTGTATCGACAGTATCCGCGCATCTCTCATCAAGAGATACCATCCGTACACTTCTGAGCGAGCCCTACGAGATGAGTCGGGCGTTTGTAGGTCATCGGGAACAATGGGTGAATAAACGTGGCTACAATTTCCCGCCCTTTTTTCAGAGGTGGAAGAGTTCCTGCTGTACGCCCAGCAGAAATTCGTGCGCGGCGTGCTCCTCAACCCCGTCAGCACCAGCTTCACCGACGCCATCATCCCCATCGTCAGCAAGAGCGCCAGATTCGTCGGACTCGACTTCGACGCGCAGCAGAGCTACATCTACTACTCTGACGTCATCCTCGACGTCATCTACCGCATCAAGCTCGATGGCACAGGTAAGCAAAGAAACTTCTCGACTCTTCGCCGCATTTTGTTCGCAACCCATGTTTTTATTAACTTGCTTTCTTGTTTGTGGGCGTGTTTGTCTTGCAATCGATTTTTAACTAACTTCCCGACTAGCTAGACATTTGAAACTTTTAGAATAGCTCGGAACACGATGACAATGCATTATTTTAATACTTTTAGCCATCCTTATTTCCTATTTTAAAATCCATTCCGTAAAAATACGAGTAGCGTCTGGAGCCAAAAGTAACTGCGCTACAGGCGCCATCTATTAACGTAATAGTGAACCTAGCATATTACATTTTCATTACAATTTTTATTTATGCCCACATGCTATTTGCGATATTTTCTCTGCTAAATTCATTGATTTTTTTCCCTTCAAATTATAGATTATTTGATGGGATAATTCATCAAAAATTTTTAAAGTATTTATTAATACATAGAATTGTCAAGTTTATATGATTCAACAGAAAATTTAAAAACATGGTGTATAAAAAGTGTTTTTATCTGGTATTTATTTTACCCTCCTCTTCCGCGGCCACCCCTCAAAACTGCACGGAAGTGGCCGCCATAGAGAAAGAGAATTGATAGAGTTAAATAATTGAAAGCTTTTGATTGCCACAACTCTTCTGGTCTCTTTCTTTATGAAAACTGTATTCCTGAGAAACAATAAAAAAAAATATATTTTGTATTTTCAGTGTCACCAGTCTTAACCAGACCTGCCAACTTTCCGGATTTAGCCGGGCAATGCCGGATTTTTAAAGAATCTTTCGGGTTTCCGGAATGGACACTATTATTACCGGATTTTTAGTTACATAACAAAAATATCTGCTGAGTTCCGGTCATCTGTGTCGAGGAAAACCTTAGAAAATTTGCTAATATGCAAAATGAACCCACAAGGATACTGTTTTGAAGAACAATTTGATAATGAATTTTTAAAAAGAGAAAAATCAGCTACATTGTAAATGCTACAAAAATTCCAAGATTTTCTGCAATGAAAACAAACATAAAGAAATAGAAGTACTCAAAATATAGACTGCTGGGGTCCCTGCTAGTATATAAATATGATGTACATTAAAATGTATGATTGCAAATTTTAAATACATAACTTTTGTTTAATATTATAATTCCAAGATGGCCGAACAGTAAGGAAATATTTTGAACTATATAATATTATTAAAGAGACCCTATAAACTCTAAGTATATGTTATAATTCTTTTATGTACTGTTTTGTGTTATTTTATGCACAGTAGAATATTGCAGGATTTTGCTCTTAACTAATAAAGGAAATATAATTTATATTTCTGGGGAGGCTCCCTTTATGGTTCCAATGATCTTTTGCAGGCCAGACGAACGTGCTCGCTTCCCAAAACGAAGGCGTGGAAGGCCTCGCCCTGGACTGGGTCTCCAACAACCTGTACTACATCGACAGTCGCAAGGGCACCCTCAACGTCATCAACACCGTCAACTTTCAGTACAGGCGGACGCTGCTCAGGAACCTGAAGCGGCCCAGAGCCATCGTCGTACATCCCAACAAAGGGTGAGCATTCAAGGAACACTTTATAAATAAATATGTGCGTTTTTATGAGTGCATATATTCAAATGTATCTTTAGACATGTGTACTGGATACTGTTAATTTTTACCATGTTTTTATTAACTTGCTTTCTTGTTTGTGTGTGTGCTTGTCTGGTACAAATCTTACAATCGATTTGTAACTAACTTCCCGACTAGCTAGACATTTGAAACTTTTAGAATAGCTTGGAACACGATGACAATGCATTATTGTAATACTTTTAGCCATCTTTATTGCATATTTTAAAATCCATTACGTAAAAATACGAGTAGCGTCTGGAGCCAAAAGTAACTGCGCTACAGGCGCCATCTATTAACGTGATAGTGAACCAAGCATATTACATTTTCATTACAATTTTTATTTATGCCCACATGCTATTTGCGATATTTTCTCTGCGAAATTCATTGATTTTTTTACTTCAAATTATAGATTATAATTTACAATTTTGAAATCCATAATTAACTATGGAGTTTGCAGCTCATGAAGAAGCTGCATGTAAATTACATTTCTTTTTTTTATAGCAAATTTAAAAACATGGTATATAAAGTCTTGTAATTATTGAATGTTGATTTCCCTTATGTGGAGTCTATCCGTTGATATATTTTTTTCCCCTGCGTTCCAGCTACGTCTTCTATTCGGAATGGGATCGTCCGGCCAACATCAGCCGCGCCTACTTGGACGGTTCCAACCTGATGGTGTTCCGTGGGGTGCTCCTGGGCTGGCCCAACGGCCTGGCCATCGACTTCGAGAAAGATCGCCTGTACTGGTGCGACGCGCTCTTGGACCACATCCAGCACGCCAACCTGGACGGGACCGACGTCCAGACGATCAGCTCGCCCCGCATCAAACACCCCTTTTCTCTCGTCATTCATCACGGTAATACTCGAAAGAATATTACACCATAACTCTCGCTGGGCGGAACCGACGCTCCATGCCTTAACGCAGGGGTCCCCAACCCTATGCGACCCTCATTTAAAAATATTTCAGTTTTCAATAAATTGCTATGTAAATTTTTTTTTCTATTTTTTAATGATTAACCACACAAAAGTAGAAGTGGCGTCCAATACAGATCAAAGCGTAATGCGATCGATCTCTTTTCCCCCTCGCGCCAAATCTTCGCCAACCTAATTTCCCACACCTAAAATGAAATGAACCAAATGGCCAATGAAATGCAATACCGAAAATCACATTGACTTTGAGATTTATATTATTTTAAAGAATTTTTATACGTTGTAGATTTTGTATGCATTATTTAGTAATCATTTATTTTACTCAAGAATATTATCAATAATTTTTATATGTTAAATTATATTTTTGGAATTAAATATTTTTTTTTGTACATTATGTGCCTGTATTATTAACTATGTCCCCTTGAAAAAATAAATGGTGCCCGCCGTCCGACCGGTATTCTAGAATGTGCTCTGGGGTACAAAAAGGTTGTGGACTCCTGCCTTAACGTATGTGTGATCGATCGCGATGCTGGAAAAGATTTGTTGCCGAGGATATCGGGGCAACCCACAGACTTTTCCCAAACGAACAAGTATGGTGGTGCTTTGAAATGATGAGACTCCATGCTCCTCTTTGGTGTGGGACCATCTCGCTACGATCATCCAGCGGACCCAAGAATGTCCACCGTTGTCGAGGGTGGTGTCCAAGAAAATGATGCGCAACACACCCATTTTAATATTCCTAATGCAATTATTTCTTTGGGGGGGGGGTGCTATTGTATGACAGAAAGCCTCTTTGGGGGCGTCCATTAATTACGTGAGGCGATTTTTCGACCTCCTCCCCCCTGTTGAGATGTCGTCAGATTTGGCTCGACCCCCCCCCCCCCCTAATCTCACTTGAGATTATTCAAAATGCGTATTTTTAGTGTAAATACGTTAATCTGTGCTCGATTGCGTCGGATTTATTTAAATAAAACATAATTTACTTAATTATTTTTTTAGTTAAGACTAGTATTTAAGACTACCAAGAACGTAGTCTAGAATCACAGTGAGAGAATCGAACAATAAAATACTTAAATAGGAACTAAAATTCGTAAAAGAATATTCCTTCTAATTCAGTCCACGGGGACTCGTGTGTGGTCTCGAGAGTGACTACTGGAACTATTGTGTAGGATTTAGCCATATTTTAGTGTAGAAACATGTTTTACTTAATATAACCCAGTTTTCTCGTAATTTTACGCTGTTTCTTGCGGAAAAAAATGACGTGATATTTGCCGAGACTCCCCCCCCCCCTAAAAGCCTCACGTAATGGACAAAAATGCAAGCAAAAAATATTCGGAGATGCAGGCTTTGACGATGTCCCGAGATTGTCTTTGTGTACGATGAATCGGAAAACGAATCATTGACTTGAAAGACACCACACTCGAACAAGAACAGACGAACGCGCGATTCCCTAACTTGTTCGGTTCCAGCCCACGTATACGTTATACCAAAAATTATTTCTCGTCCCATAGCTTAATTTGGGTGCATACCTTTTCCTTTAAATTACTAATTTTATGGATGCTCTCTCTATGGATGTTCTATAAATTACTAATTTTATGGATGTAAGTTTTAGTAATTTTTATATTTACCCGCAGGCTAGCTCCGGCCGCATATTCCCATTCCTTACATGAATTCACGGCATTACATCGTTTGGCGGCTGCTGATTGGTCAATTGAGTTTACATCGGTATTTGCGTTTTTGATGCGCTGATGCTTATGAAAGCATGTCTGTTTTTCAAGAATCAAAACTTCCATCACTATTTTTGCACGAAATAGAATCTATTTCAAATAATAGTATTGTAGTACGCAGTAACGTTCAAAATTTAACGAATAGCAATAATCCATCTGGCACCCGTTTAATAATTCAACATTTAAATTTAAGAAAAAAATTCAATTTTGAGTAATATTTACTCTATTTTATTTTACTCCTAAAGTTTTACTGTGAAATTTCTACGGAAGTTGGTAATTTCTTAAAATTTTCCATGCACAAAAAAGAAATCTGACGGCATTTATGGTCGAAAATTTCTTTTACAAATAGCTTGTCACTTTAAATTACTTTTACATTAATAGGTGGCGCCACTGAAAAAAATTCCTGTTCCTTGTAAAATATGGCGTAAAAAAATATATAAAAATGAAAGCAACTAAGAAATAGATTTTATCTCTTTTAAAATGCGCTTTGGATCAAATATTATGCAATTATCGAAATGAAAGCAACTTAGAAAATATATTTTAGCATTTATCTCATTTAAAATTTGTTCTTATGGTGTTCTTTATTGAACATTGACCACTTCTGGTTTACGACTACAACTTTACGATGGAAATGATATTCTAATCTAACGTGTATATATGTGTGTAAATATACACACACATGTACACATATGTCCGTATACATTCATATATATATATAAAATGTGTTCATATAATATATTTTTTCAAGCTGAAGGGGTTAACAGAAAAGATTTTGGATAATAGTTTTTCCTAAACTGCGACGTCTCTCTTCCCCTAGAATTCCTGTACGTGACTGACTGGCGCCTGGATGCTATTTTACGCATGGACAAGGAAAGTGGCGCCGGTGAACAGATTGTTGCCAGCGTCGAGGAAGGAAGTCGACTGTACGGCATCAAAGTGTTTAGCCGGGAAAATCAAAGAGTAGACAGTAAGTACCGCACCTTCCTTACCTATTTATTTTCAATAAGCGATTCAAAAATAACCTAATTTTTTTTTACTGATTTTAGAGGTACATGGAAATAACTTACTATGAGTAATAATAATTTTCAAATTAAAGAAAAACTAATGAGATATTTTAATACATAATGGGTTTATATTATTATCCCGAGTTAACTCGTGCACAGAAAAAAATAGTACAATTGTAAGCATTTTTTACAGAAAATATAGCACTACAGCAATTTATAAAGAAAACAAAATAATAATGAACAATAAAGACAATTAACGATAGATACTTGCTGCTTTATAAAAATATTAAAAATCCATTTGAGTGTGGTAGTTTTTGAAGCACGGCGTGACACACAATGGAATTTGGCATTCGGTAAAATAGTACCTTGTTCCTTTTCGTATACGTTTTTCTCGTGCGTCTTTCCTCTTAGAACACAGTCCACAAACTCACGTGGGATTGAATCACTACCAGAATCCGATAAAGATATATCAGTTTCACTACAATAACATCGGAGTCTTCGCTCTCCGAATCCATATTTACTCAGCTCAACTCAACTATAACTCTCTTTCAACAAACAATGAAACCTTATTGAATATACCTTCCTTCTCCAACAAGCATTCAAAACGATAAAAATTGACAAGTGATGCCATCTATCGGCTCTAGAAACGACTGCAATAAATTTACTCGTGATGCTTCGTCAGGACAAGAAAAAAAAAATCTAGCCCGAGAGAACTCGGGATAATAATTTGAATCAAAACTGTCGAACCCGAGCTAACTCGTGTTAGTAAGGTAGGGGGTTAATGACTGCTTTACTGAAATGTAATAAATCTCGAGTAACACGCGTCGTTGGCACAAAAGCGAATTTTCATTCCATCGTCGAGGATCCACAAGCATAGGCCGAGTGCAGAAGATTGACGCTGGGCCAATCATCGTAAAATAGTCTTGTCCCCAACTGCAAACGTGAGTCGAACTGTTCTGCCGACGGTCGGGCCAGCCAACTTCACGGCCGACCGTCGTTTCTATTGATGTGGGATGCGGTAATAAAATACAAACATAATATTGCACACATTTTATTGCCTCACATTAAGAACACAAACTACACCAGGCAACGCGGACAGATACATCTCAAAGAATATAACGGAACATACCGTTTCAGCCGTTACGCGGCGTCAACAGATTGGTCACGCGGGTATTGGCAACTTGGCGATCACAATTCTAGCGCCAACAGTTTCGACATAACCCTCCGACGGCCATGTCCAACTGTGGCCGACCCTTTCCCGTGTTACTCGGGATCCGAATGTAACGTGTGCGTGTTTTCCTTTTTGCAGACGACCACCCGTGCCGGCACAACAACGGCCACTGCCAGAAGTTTTGCTTCCCGGTGCCGTCTAACGATACCGTCGGCGGCCTGTCGGTCCAGTGCGGGTGTCCGTACGGGCGAGCGTCTAGCGGGCGGACAACCGGACGTGCCAGCCGGACCCTGACGCCGAGCCGCCCGTGCAGGCCTGCCCCAACTCGTGGGACTTCACGTGCGACAACCAGCGCTGCATCCCCAAGACGTGGGTGTGCGACGGCGACGACGACTGCCTCGACAACTCGGACGAGATGCAGAACTGCACCAGTAAGTGCCTGCCGGACACACACCCATAGATATTTGCAAATGTGTATGTGTTCGGACGAGACCAGTGGTTCCCAACCTTTCCTTTTCGGAATACCTCCACGGTCCATGGTGGAGTAAAAAACCTTGTTTGCATCGTATCCCTTCCTTATGTATATAGAATTTACCATCGAATATTGCAAATATGCTTTTTTGAAGATACAGATTGATTATTGATAAACAATTTGCGTTCTCATTTGAAAATGGTTGACAAAATATAAGCACTTTGTAGCAAAACAGTTATTTATTTAACAATAGATATGCGTTTGCAATATATGCAACAAGTGGTTTCGTACTCACTAACAAGTGCTACTAGGTGAAGATAAAAACTACAATTATAAAAGTACACAAAGACCATTTTAATAGTTTTAGGATCGAGTCGCGACCCGATGTGCTAGATTATTACATTCTATTGAATTTGGGTTGTCAGGATTATGGAAGTCCTTGTCAAAGGGTTTCCAGGATTCACGTATACTTTTAATTTGGGAGGCATTTTAGGAGCTACTTTTGGAATGCCATAATTGTCTGCTCATCGATTATAAGTATCAATTTCTGCTCGGTTGTATAACCCCTTTTTAAGGTCATCTATGTGTTTCACCTCGTACTCCTCTGAAGCTTCAGTGCAATCATGTATTTTTAAGAAACTGTAAGGACTTCGCCTAAAAACAAGACTGGCAGCCTTTAATATTTACATAATGCTTTATTTGCATTCTAGATTAAATATAGGCTAATTTACAAAGATTACAAATTAAACAACATCTATAGAAAATTCGTGGGTTCAGGATGTCATTAGGAAAACGGCTCGATTCGCGATCTCTGGCGAGGCACGCGTCCGTCGACACCTTCAAAGAAAAACGTCCTTTCCGTTCGAGGTGTTCGCTCATTCTCCGTGGGTGGTCGAAAGCGTGCTCCCTTTGAACTCTTTCAAAACCATCCCGCGACTTCCGCTAAGTGGCCAGATGATTATCCATGGACTGGCTTTGTCTGTAAGCAGGGGGAATTTCTAAAGGTGACGGCCTCCTAAGTGTCCAGCGGGCGCCTCGGCGTCTCCAACAATTTGTTGACAAAGCGACTGTCACCGATGAATAAAGTAGATTGATAACGGAAGTTGGCCCCTTAGGCTCTCTCGGGAATCCCGCGTAGGAAAGGAAAAAGCTAAAATGCTTAATTGAACGACCCTTCGAGTTTCGAATAAGGAGTCGAGCACGACACTTCCTTTATCTGAAGCCCTGGACGTAAAGTTTCGGCCCCGAGGCTTGTTAATGAATGTTGCACATGGTAACGCGGCTGGAATGAGCCGGCGCAGTATAGAATTTCTTCCGAAAGGTCCCAAATGGAATTATTCTTAAATGGAACAGACTTTTTATGTTATAAGCATGGGCCGGTCCCGTAGGTGAGGCGCTAAAATGAGACAGAGTAAGGAATGTTTAACGAAAAAAATAAGAATAGTTTTATCTGGCGTAGGACGAAATTCGTAAAAATGCCTTAAGAGAAGCGACTCTTTTTGTATGAATCTGAGAAATACATGTTGAAGGCCGATTTCCAAACGCTGTTGGAGCTCTCGGAATTCTCTGTAGCAGAAGCCGCTTTTCGGAACTGAACATTTTAGAGAATTATCTGCGGACAAACAAAACCTTTCTTTCTATAGAAAAGACGCTACCTTAACAATGCATTAGAGAAAGGAGCGAATCTTTTCTTTTTTAATGACAAAACAAATGCATTGAATCTATTTACTTACTAATCTATCTGCTTTTTTTTTAAAGGTAAGTCATTTAATTTTTTTTTTTTAAAATATGAAACTTTTTAATGAATCCATATTTCCCCCCCCCCCCCCCCAGTGATTGTTTCTGTAAAAGTTGGCCATTTCTAAAGCGATACATTCATGAAAAAAATTCTAAAAGGCGCCGTTTTTAAAACGTGGATCGGCCCTGGTTATAAGAAGAGTCAATAGCGCCCTTTAGGGGACGTCCATTAATTACATGAGGCTATTTTGGCGATTTTTCGACCCCTCCCCCCCCCCCTGATGAGATATCGTGAGATTTGGCTCGACCCCCCCCTCCCCCCCCTAATCTGACGTGAGGATTTTTCAAATGCGTATTTTTAGTGTAAATATGTTAATCTGTGCTCGATTGCGTTGGATTTATTTAAAAAAGCATAATTTGCTTAATTATTTTTATTTAAGACTACTAAGAACGTAGTCTAGAATCACGGTGAGAAAATCTAACAATAAAATACTTAAATAGGAACTACTAAAATTCGTATAAAGAATATTCCTTCTAATTCAGTCCACGGGGACTCATGTGTGGTCTCGAGAGTGACTACTAGAACTATTGTGTAGGATTTAGCCATATTTTAGTGTAGAAAGCTGCTTTACTTAATATAACCCAGTTTTCTCGCAATTTTACACTGTTCCTTGCGGAAAAAAAATGACGTGATATTTGCCGAGACCCCCCCCCCCCTACTCTCCCCCACTTGAGACTGGGTGAGATTCGGCTCCCTACCCCCCTAAAAGTCTCACGTAATTAATGGACGCCCCCTTACACGTACGCTCTTTCGCGAGTGCTTGGAGCGGGCGGGAAAACTTGCCCCAAAAGCAGCTTTCCCTTCATCTCCGACCTCAATCGCTCCTGAAAGAGCGTGACGTGTAAAGGGCGCTAATGGAGCTCTTCTTCAATTTTCCTTTGTAGATGGATATTGTGTCGTCCACTGTAAGTAGGTAAGGCGATTCTCTGAGGCGTTGCTAAAATTTACTACTATGGGATCCATAACAAAAAAAAAAGTCCTAAATAGAATGCGAAACCAATTTTTAAAACAAACTTAACGAGGAAATTTATTTACAAAAAGAATGAACATTTGACCAGTGTAACATATTCAATTAAATCCCGTGTAGATTTACAACGTACGCTCCAGGACCCAACCTGGCCCAAACACCGGAGCCTAAAAAACACGTCCACACCGGGCGCATTCTAACCAGCGTCTCTCTCCCAGAGACGGGGTCGGCAATCGTTGATGACAGTTTCTTTGTAACGCCGAACTTTATTACATTCCAGAATCGTTAGGACGACAGCTTTACTGGCTGCATCTGTGGGAAAACGTTTTTAATCCCCACGTGTTTAAAATCGGTGGAAACTGGCAAATCTTTCCCTGAAAACACGCAGCTGTGTTTCAAGCACTCTGTGGGGTCTTGGAAAAAAATAAGACCATACATCCAGTACGCTGCAATATGCCTTGAAAGATAATGAATGTTTCTGATTTTCTTTCAGAGAGCACTTGCGGACCTCGTGAATTCGCCTGCAGTGGGGGCCGTTGCATCCCGCAGTCATTCCGGTGTGACTCGGACAACGATTGCGGCGACTACTCGGACGAAATGGGATGTGGTAGGTGGACAACGTTTTGTTAACCTCCATATTTTGGAGGGTACCTTCTATATTGTCACTGGCATTCCTCTTGAAGAGACTTGCGATCTTTACCTAGAGTAGAAAAAGTGTAGGTAACCATTCCGGGACGGACCGAGTCGGGGACATTGCGGCGCCATTTTCTAAATTTTTCTTGAAAAATAATCCACAAAAGTGACATATTTTAAAGTCCTTTAAAGAATATGAAATTTCAAAGCGAACAAACCGTTTCTCAAAACCGTTTAGTTTTTGAAATATCCATTGTAAAGAACCATTTATTCGATTGAGTTATTCACTTGAATTTCGAATTCATTCTACTCCATGGTTTTTCATATTCCCTTTAAATAACTACATTTTTAATGTTAATTAAATTGTGTTTCACGTTTTATTTTTGTTTTATTTTATTGTTGTTTACTGCTGTTTAAGTATCGTTTTCAGCAATGCCTACTGTGTGGTGAGTCATTCACTTTTGAAACTGTTTTAGTTTTGATTTAGTTTTGTTTTGTTGTTTACTGCTGTTTAAGTACAGTTTTCGGCAGTGCCCGATTGAAAATGATGAATCACCTCTTGAAACGCTGATCAACATTCCGTCATTTTGATGGGGTGATACTAGTAGATTTATAAATGCTTTATTTCACACACAATTACAAATGGCACTATATAGACTACTTGCTGAAGTACCCGGTGTTACCCGATTTTCAAAAAATAATATGCCTATGTTTTAATCTGAACTATCAACTATATCTATATACAAAATTTCAGCTCAATCGAAGCAATACTTTTTCACTTATAAAGGAACAAACATAGGCCTATTCGAAATAATCAATAAATTTCACAGTTCCAATGAAACACACTGATTTTTGAATAAAGTTCAATAATTCAAGGTCGATTTACGCAAATTGTGCATAAAATTGTACATAAATTCAAAAACAAAGTTTATAAGTTAAATAAAGTTCTGTAATATTATACCAATAAATTTCTAGTTGATAGCCAATAAATTGTAAATCTTTTTTTTTATCTTAAATGTCCAATAAAAAGTGTAGTTCCAAATGTAATTTTCTTCAATAAACTCAATTGAAATTGGCAACAATTACATGTTGCCAATTTCAAAAATCTTTTTTGTATTTCTCAATACCTCCTCCACTTGAATCTTTAAAATATTAAATGTTTTATTGATAATAAATGAAAATATCATTTGTGTTGCTATGGTTACTTGACTATGGTTGACAAAAAAAAAATTGTAAAGGTGAAGCATCGGCTCAACATTTAGGCCCCTAACTTTCTTTCTACTGATCAAATATACATAATATATAGCCTATGTCCATCTGGAATAATGTACCTTTCAAATAGTGAAAGAATTTTTGAAATAGGTGCAGTGATTTCCCTCCACATGCAGATTCCGCTCTCTCTCTTTATATATTAGTATAGATTTGCATGATGAAAGTTGCTTCAATAACTCGTTGTAAATTGTTGTAAATGTGCTCGGTAAAGTTGAGAACCGTACTGTTTATTATCTGTTCTAAAATTGCTATCTTAAAAGATTTTTCCTGATCCCGAAACAGTAAGGGTCTGTTCACGTAGGAGTCCGTTACGTTGCGTTAAGGAAAAGATGACGTTGAGACGAAAATAAACCAATCATAGGCCTCTAAACGATTAGCAATGAAATTTTTAACGCCTATGATTGGTTTATTTTTGTCTCAACGTCATCTTTCCCTTAACGCTATGCAACGGACTCCTATGTGAACAGGCCCTAACTGTCAGGTGACGTCACATGCTTGTTCATGAGTTGCCAAAGCATCAGTTCATAGTTTCATGTGTGCATTCTGACGAATTTTCGAACTCGATGTGAGCCGATGACGACCTAGTGGGTAGGGCCCAGTCTTTTTGGAATCCAGGTTGCATTTGCAAACATTTACGTTCCTCTCCCCACCCCCATATTGACATACATCTTTTTGGTTATTAGGTGACTGTCTAACAAACACACTATTTATTTTAATGTTACAGTTTTGCTAACTCCATCGGAAACTTGAAATGTATGTGTATATACATAGTATACATCAGAACTCCGCAAACCTGTTATCTTCCACGGCACAACAACGTTTTGTCGATAATTTCGCGGCACACCACAAGTAAAAGATTGCAAATACATAAATTACAATAAATATGTATATGTTTTAATTAGATAAAAAAACACAAAACAGCTCTATGTATCAAGATTAATTATAATCCTTTAAGTTTTATATAAATCATTTTGAATTGTACACAGGCCTTTTTATTGCATGGCAAATCGGGACTTTGCCCAGGGCCCCCTGATGCTCGGGGGCCCTCAAAACCCCCTTGGTGTATGCACCTAATGCTTCTAATAGTATGTATAGTCCATGGATAGTTCTTATTTTTATAAATGTTCGTAAGGGGGGGGCCCCCAAATAGCATCTGCCCAGGGGCCCCCACATTCATAATCGGGCTCTGATTGTACACCAACGCAAGAACTAAAATATAAAGTTATAGTTTACAAGTAAACATTTGTCTCTTTAAATTTTTATATTAAAATTTGTTTTTTTTTTCTTTACTTAATTCTAGAAATAAATCAAAGTTGTTTAAAACATAACTAATTTATTATGAGATATTTGAGCTTGTTTTGATGAACATATGTACGTTTTAATTTTGCTCTATATTAGAAAGAGCTACTCTAAGTTCATGGTCTAGACCCTTTAAACACTATCGTTTGTCTTTTTTAATTAGAACCAGTGTCGAAAACTTGTTCTCATAAGTATGTTTGTAGAAAAAGGGAGCAAAATATGCAATGGCTTTGTCAGAAATTTGTGGATATTCTTTCTAACTGAAATCCAGAAATATGACGCTCTAGCATACATACATGTATAGTAACAATATGTTTTGTGTTGTGTATAATTTCGACCCAGAGAAATTACCTATTTGCAAAAAGTTAGAGGAATATTTTACTGTTTCACAGTTTCAATGGTGTGTACATAGGTGGTTGTGCATAGGCAAAGTGGCTATAAGTAGCTTTTTTTTTTTTTATTTACCGTGACAGGAATTCTAAGATTCAAGATGTCATAAAAACTTTATTTCACATGAGCAAACGTGGTACTAATGTTTCAGAAAATTAGTTGGCTATTGCTTACAGTAGTTACAGTAAGTAGCGTAAAAACTGAAGATATTTTCTATCTTCATTTTGCAGATTAATATTTGTAAAAGGTAATAGAAGTTAGGCTTAATAAGTTTGAACGGTTTATCGACAAAAATTAAACAATAGAACAAAAACATGCATTTACATCGTTTCATTTTCAGCCGTTATAAGGTTGTCAAACCTTTGGCAGCATCGTCCTGAAAATCGTGGCAGTTTTCACAATCAGGGAAATAATTGATAATAGGTCTGCTCTTTTAAAGAGTCTAATGCTAGTGGCCTTCCTCTTTTCTGCATACCGAAGTCTACTATCTGAAATTCTATGATTCGTTGAGTACCCCAAAAATTGATTCCATTTTATCTTCATCCACTCACCTTTTCCCTCTTCTGTTTGTCCAAAAGTTTGGAAGGAAATTTGACTTGCCGTTGGATTCACTTAAAACGTTTTTCTACTTTTTGTGGACCCTGTTTACTAGACAATAATCTGACCAAAAAAGTATTCATTCTCTTGAGTCATGATGCCAGCAGGGACTTGAAATTTCCCTTTAAAAAAAAAAAGATATCGGGGTAAGCGCGCATATAAATGTTTTCTTCGTTACCATACCGTAACCAATATTGAGGCACTAGCAGAGATTTTAGGTCATTTCCGTAATAAACGAATGCATTTTAATATAATAAATTAAGTAGAGTGCTAATTTTAAATATTTTTCTTGATGAATTATACTCTAAGGGCCTGTTTACATAGAAGTCCGGTAGCGGAGGCATTAAAGGAAGATGACGTTGAGACGAAAATAAACCATCATAGGCATTAAAAATTTCGTTGCTAATCGTTTGGAGGTTTGTCATTGGTTAAATATATTTCTAACACTAGAAGCGCCGAATGACACCAGCTACTAAACTAACACCAACCCATACCTATAAGCGCCCCATACCCATACCTATATATATATATATATATATATATATATATATATATATATATATATCACGGAACTCTTGGCGTCCGAAAGAAGAAAAAAAAAACGCGGGACTTTTATCACTCTCGTCATTAGAGTTATGGTTATGTTTTGCCACCTTGTCAAACACGACTGCACGTGAAGCAAGTAAGGCTGGCAAAATGTCCTAACTCAATTTATAACATTTTACCAACATACGATTTTGCTACTATTTGCCGCAGTTTTGTTTTCTATAACTGAAATTGTAGTCTTACAACGTTCTATACATCGGCTTCCACCTGAGCACAGATACATTTAAGCATATATTTTTCCTGTGTGGAATTGAACTGATCTGTGGAGTAAAATATTTTTGCTTAGCATAGGCAAATGCTGCCTGCTTTAATGTTACAAGATCAAAGACTGAATGACCGTTACCACAAGGGCATAGTCAACAGCCCAAAAAAAATTTGTTATGGTTCTAATTTTCGCACCTTTCTGATTTTGTATTATGTTATTCTGTTTAGTTAGCCAATGCGTGTAAGTTTTTTCTGGCATCGCTATTTTATATCTTGATACAACTTGGGTACAGCAGATAATCCGGTTTATGTATTCCTTACCTCAGGATGTAGCGAGCATAACTGGCTCCGGGGCACGATATCTTCCCCCCCCCCCCCTCCAAAAACATAGTAATAAATATATAGACTTAGCAAAAAGGACCATTTGGCACCCCTCTGCGAGTGATGCCCAGGGCATGATAGACCCTCTTGCTACACCACTGTTACCCCCATCCAACAGTTAGGGGACAAGGGACCTTCAACCGCATTTTTTTAAATTTTCAATATTTTACTCTCTATACAAAATGAGAATAAATAATATTATTTTTAATTACATTCAAGGCACTTAGAATTCGCAACATAAGTAGTTGTTTTGGAAGAATGGGAACTGTTTTTTCAAAAAATTAAAAAATCTAGAAATTTCAAAATGTTCCAGAGCGGATTAATTTTCTTCTAATTTCTTCTAATATCTTAGGATTGTTAATCAAAGAGTTTTACAAAAAACTGCGGCATCATTCCTTGAAACCACAAATAATTTTCAAATATAACAGTCTAACAAAGCGAAAACATGAAGAAACATAAAAACATAACAGGCATGTTTTTAAAAAAATTATTTATGGCTTTAATTGATACAAAAGAATTCAATGCACAATTAATGTTTATATATTACGGTAAACTTATATTTAAAAAATTAAGGGTTTTTAAATGATCGGAATGCATATGAGCATTTTGAAAAATTCTATCATTTTGGGAAAAAAATTGAAAAACAGCATGTTTCTGCCAAAAAATCCTATTTTTAAATCTAAGAATCTTTTAATGTAGCCAAAAAAAAAATTAATAAACCTAGAATTTCTTCAATGTAGAATTCTTAACTAAAAATTTAAAAATTCTACGGTGACGGTCCTTGTCCCCCTTAATGACAAGGATTTCTGCTCCTAAATATAGTTTTTTTCACCCCATTTCAGTGAATGGTCACTTGTGAGGCTACCGAGTCCCATGCGAGAATGGGTCGATGCATTCACAATCGTGGAAGTTGCGACTCTGAAAACGACTGTGGAGATGGTTCTGATGAAGGCGACTTCTGCAGTAAGTTTTTATTATTTATTCCTGTATTATGTTTTTTATAGTCTAGAAATGAGCTTTTTATAGTTTTCAGCTACCCAGGTTACATTGATCAGGTGCTGTTGCCAATGCAAAAATTGAAATAATATTGTCATACTTTTCTTTACTTGGATTTTATCAGCAACTAAAAGACATTTTGTGTATCAGAATGTAACCTATTATTTGCAAAGGAAATGGGGCAGATATTAACACAAGTAAATTAGTGTTAAAGTATAGTGTTAGCATATTCGAAGTTTTAAAGCTCGAGTGAAGCATTGGCGTATCGCTATTGCAAACTAACATCATATCAATAAATGCTTGACCAGCATCTCATTGATGTTGAACTTGACGGCAAACAGCCGTCACGGAGGTCCTTGATTGACTAACGAGTATTGTAAACATCAATGATATTGCGTCATGGTTTGAATGATGCAAATAGTCGGGGTAGTACTTAATGAGAGGGGCTTTCTAGCCGACGGCAACATGATGGGTTTGCCCAGCTTGAAAGAGGAAATTTCTCCTCCGACGGCTTTTTGAAACAACCGTGTATGGTTGTGGACTTTGCCGTATGATTTCTAAATTCTAGTTTGGCTGTGCTATATTTAGCTTTGAAATTTACCAATCTGATTTTCGTCTTAGCGATTAGAGGTTAAAGTGGGGTACGTTCCTTCTTCTAGGTACTCTTTAAAACCCATTCATTACCTTGACCTTGTGGTTTGGTTTGGAGCGCTACGATCAACTTTTTGCTACATGAGGGCTAATTAGACCGGGACCAACAGTTTAAAGCCAATTCCAAATGACTACACACATCCATGCCAATAGTGGGACTCGAACCCACAGGATCTGAACCAAATGCCAGCGCCCTAGCCATTCCATCATCACCTGGACGAATGGCTAGGGTGACCTTGTCCTGACCTTATGGAGGGGGAGTATATAAAACAAGGGTTTATGCATAGCAATCATTCTTTCAATCAACATTTATGCAATTAAATACGCTGTGAAAGTGCATTTTGGCATGTCTTTAAATGCTGAACTGGCACATAAAGGGAGGGGGGGGGGGGAGTTTCAATCAGTGGAGCACCCAGGTGGTAGGGGGAAACGGGCCCTCGCCCCCCCCCCCCCCCAAAGAAATAAAAATTGCATTATGAATATTGATTTTGCATTATATGAATGTTGATTTTGCAAATATGTTTATCCGTTCATCTCACCCCAAAGAAAAAATCCTTGGTGAGTCACTGGTTTCAATACCTCAATGCATGTATGAATTTCTAGTCCCACGTGTCAATGTCTTATAACAGGGGTGGGCATTGTTTTGGCTCGGGGGCTGCTTTGTGGCTTGCGGAGGTTAGCGGAGGGGCCTCACATTTAAACTTATGCATTTAATAGTTAACTTTGAATTTCAGAAAAAGATATAAATTGTATCATAATTAAATAAAATTAATAAATTTAAATTAAACTAAAATATTTCAGTTTTTCTGGCTGTCTTGGTGAGCCACAAAAAAAATTCTGTAGCAGACTGCATAGGGCCACAATTGGCCACCCCTGTCATAATATCATGTGGTGGCCATTAAATGTCAATTAATTAAAAATGTTCTTCATTTAAGTATTTATGTATACAACATATCAGTAATTGAGTTAGGGAGAGGTTTTTTATTTCTCCCTTCAATGCCCCCAAATTAAATGAATTCTATATTCTGCCAAATCTGAGGTCCTTGGCATGAGAGATGAGCACAGGAGTCTGTAAAGAGGGCAAAACCTAGATATGTGTTGCTGGAACTATATCTCGGGTGTTTCAAAACTCGCGCACATCAACTTTGTGGTTGAGTTTTAAAGACAGATGAATTTAGTTAACAAACAGAATAAAGGACAAACAAAGTTTTGAATGGATTATCTTTACTGCCAGGAGTCAGACATGGTCAAATCACAGTACATGTTCAAATGATGTCCGTTTTCCTGGACACACAATCGAACTCTTTTTACCAGATTAGTCGGACACTTTACGAAGTGGTGTGAGAAGTAATGTCCGCTATTGCATGAAGGATGTTACTCTTAAGCTTCATCAAGCGTATGGGGATTATTGCTGTAGGAGACTTTTTTCAGATTATCCCCAAAGGAAAAAGTCCGGTGAACGTGTTGGCCAGGTCCTTTGGAAATGGACATGATCATCGAAAATTCAGTTAACAACTTCCATACTGTCACGTGATGTGTGACACGTTGCGCCGTCTTGCTGCAACTGTTAATCAGTTCAGCAAGGATATGGATTTCCGTAATGATGTTATGTGACGGCCGAATCGCAGTGCTACCCAAGAAAAGAGGCCCCACGATTCGACAGAGCACACCACACACCTTGTTTTCATCATGTAAGGGCCGATCCTGCATAATTGTGGGATTGCAGTGGACCAATATCAGCTGTTTTGGCTGTTCACGGCGTCCATTTGCAAATGGAAACCACGCCTCATCTGTAAAAAACAAAAAATTATCCTGTTTACGGATGCCGTATGTGTCTAGGAAAGAATGAAACCATCTGCAGAAATGCAGTCCTTCTCAAAATTAGGAGGCTTCATTTCATGGACGCGTGTGCTTTAAACGGTTCGAAAGTTTAATTTCATTCTGTTCTCCATGCTGAGGAATGTGACATCCCCAGCTGCACAGTGAGTTTTTGACTGCTTTTCATGGACGTAAAGCGGTCTCCACATCTGCCATCTAGTGACAGAATCTCAACCACCCCTTTTGGTTTTTAAGCACAAGGATTACCATGTGGATGTGCGTGAGTTTTAAAACACCCGGTACTTACAATGAAAAACTGAAAGTATGTTTTTAGTTCATTAATCTCTGAACAATTATTCACACTATAAATCTTCATGGTAAGTTATTGGGAGTTTCCCTCTTTCTATTTTTTGTATCATGAATAAGCATCATCAAATTTTTTTTTTTTTTTTTTTTTTGTGTGATTTAACTATGGACATCTGAATGATGTGCTTTTTAAAATTTTAAAATTTTCTGGTAGTTGTATTTTTACAAGGCATTCGATTTGACATCTGTTGATACCAAAGTTAACATGCTTTCTTAAATTTAATATTAATAAAACACTCATTACATGTAAAATCATTTTGAATTTTGAAAATGCAATTCCTAAAATGCTTGTGATCCCAAAAAATACGAGAATTCCCCGTAGCTAATCATGGGGGTTATAGATGAGTGATGTCAACTGATGTACTGCCTATATGCACTCTGAAGTACACTCTGTAACTTGAACATTGGAGTCTAATAATTTATTATTCTGTTTTTTGTAGCAAACGTTATTTTCTATTCCTAATGTGTTTCTTTCATTTTCAGCTGAGAAGACCTGTGCTTACTACCAGTTCACATGCCCTGGGTCTGGTCACTGCATCCCCCAGAGTTGGGTATGCGATGGAGATAACGACTGTTTTGACCAAGCCGATGAGCAGAGCTGCCCCCCATTTCTTGTACCTCAACCCAGTTCCAGTGTGCTAATCTCAAGCAGTGCATCCACGAAAGCTATCATTGTGATGGTGTCTCAGACTGCCAGGACAGCTCAGATGAGCTCAATTGCCGTAAGTTTCATTGTCCACTGTTCACACTTTCCTGCATTTCACTACTCTTTGAAACTACATTTTTCAATTTCTTTATTTTCGTACATTTTAAAAATTCAAATTTTGAACTGTTATCTGGTCATAACTTTTTACAACACTTGTAATGAGGTCACTCTATTAAAAATATAATGCTATGAATTTTTTTTAGCGTCCCGAGCACGGATCAGTGTGACTCCGAAAAGTCATTCCAGTGTCCGAACGTCTCGCATCTGCATTCCTAAATCATGTACTGCGATGGCAATGCCGACTGTGAGATGGAAGTGATGAACCAAGTTCATGGGTGAATATTTACTAACTTTTTGAAAGGAGTTTTCACATTTATCTCTCATGAATAGTATTTCATACATGCAACGTGTTCCATAAAAAACGTATTCCTTCCGTTTTTAAAGCATTGTTACGAAAATACGTTTCAAGCAAAAGTCCCATATTTTTACTTCCGCAGCACCGTCCCCTTTTCCCCCCTAAATTGCGTTTCGAGATTCATTTTTTCCCCTCCTAGCAGCTTACACTATACAAAACTTCCTGGACAGCAAGCAGCTTCTACAACATTAGAAAGAAAGAGAAAGTCAACCATGTGCTTCACCTAAAACTTATAAAAAAAAAAAAGTAAAATCACACCTCATTTGCTTTCACCAATACCAGTAAAAAAATTTAAATTAATGTCAAGTGCTTCACCCAACTGTGTAAAATAGTTAAAACCATCTCATGTGGTTCTCAAATAATTCAGCCAAAAAAAGAAAAATCACTTGCAGAGTCACCATCATCTACCAATAATAAACGCATATTTCAGCAGGAAGAAAGAATTTTCTTCCATTAAGATCAAATTTTGATTATGCTTCTAGCATTTTTGTGAAAAATGTGATTGTCATTTATGAACACATATAATTGTGATTTTTCAAAGTGAAGAGCCGAAAATTCACAAGATGAGAAGCGAGTTATCGAATTTTAATTCTTGGCAAGATTTAGGAAAATATCTGTCTTACTAGCTCTAAATGGGTATGTGTATTAATGTGAAATATGATGTATTAAAAATCAGAAGGATGATAAAGATTTAGGTATAGGATCCGAACATCAGAATTGTCAAAGAATTGTCTGAAGCGAACTTTTACAGTTCTATTCTTGTATTAGAAAATATTATACAACATCTTGTTGCTCTTGTTTTTTTCGATTCCGTCGCGCGCTGTGTTCCACGTTTTTTTCTTGGGAGGTTGGCAGCTATGATATTGAAAGAACAGAAACATTAATGGAAAGGATATAGGTGTATGCTGACTTGATACTCATGCTTTTGTGATACGGGTATTAGGTTGTTTTTTCTGAAATTTTTAAAGTTGAACCTCAGATAGTTAGTAATTTTCCAACTATTATGTTTTCAGACTTTCTCACCTAAAAAGAATCTAGGTCTTTACATGTAGCATTCCTGTAGCATTTTACCGTAAAAAAAATTTTTTTAATCAGGTTATTGATATACAATTTAGCGTTGATATAATGGGGTGTTGTAGCCCACTACTTTAAAAATTATGATGAGGCTGTGTGTGATCTCCATATTTTAAAATTTTTATGTCCTGTAGACTGTAGCTGCTACTACAGGTCTTTGAAAGGTCCTTCTTTGGATATCTGAATTTAAGTATGATCCCTTGTTGGTTTGATATGCAGAAGTTAACCGTCATATTTGCTTATAAGAAACAGCTATGTTCATAGAATCCACAATAAAAAATATATTTTTTGGTTATTGAAAAAAAATTTATTCATTCATAAATTGTATATTAATATAATTTTATCAGGCTTTGTATGGTCCTAAATGTCCTCAAGTACTCCTTATTTTCAATTTTCTGCTTTTAAGGGCATTTTGCTTTCACAAGGTCCTTGAAATTTTTTGTTTACTTTCCAGTCCTTAAAATACTCATTTTCAAGCTCAAATGCAAGCATTCTCAGTCTGTCTGTCAGTCAATGTTTGCTTTAGGAAAATGCAGATATTTTACTTGCCTTCTTTAGTATCATTACTGACCAGGATGAAAATGCTTATATAATACCACCTCACCCTCCACTCCACATATATATACATACATATTATATATATATATTATATATATATTATATATATCTATATATATAATATATATATATTCTTTAATTACTGTCTAAGAAACGTTTTACCTGTGTTCGTCAAGTTAAATGCAGGGATAAACAAATAGATTATAACCTGTCAAAGTACTTTTATATATGTTATTTGAATTAAGGTTGATATAGATATTATCATAAAGTTGTATGGGGACAACTTTAGACATTTAAAAGTATTAGACATTAGATATTAAAAATAGATATTTAAGTATTAGACTTTTAGCATTTAAAAGTACTCTCAAATACTTTTAAATGTCTAAACTTTGGAAATAAAACACATTTTAAATAATTTTTGAGATCCTAAAAATGCTAGCCAGGTTGTTTAGAATGTCTAAGACCTCCTTTTTTTGATTTTGGAAAATGAGTACAATCTTGTATATGTAATATAACATTGAAAAAAAAAACTAATTAAAAAATTTCCTTTTGTGTGTTTAATTGCATTATTTTGTTTAGTGAGGTGGAGTGTCCAGCCAATTCACTTCAGGGCAACAATACTCGTGTGTCTTTAAATCTTGATCTGTGATGGTGCAGATGACTGTGGAGATGGTTCTGATGAAGATCATAGGCACGCTTGTGGTACACTAGTTTGTTCCTCTCAACAATACTTACTGTTCTCAGAATTGATAGCTCTGGATTGATTACCCCCCTTAATTTTGATTCCCCCCTTATTACTGTTCAGTTGTAATTTACTGTTAAACTTATTATTAACTTGATATTTTTTTTTTTTAAAGTCACTCATGAAACTCAAAATAAATGGCTCATAAATAATAGTGAAATTACAACTCTCTCACGTCACTGATCTCTGGAACACTTACTGATCTCTGGAAAGTCCTAGGAAGCTGAAATTTTGCAGAGTGGTTCCTGTTAAGCCCTAGGTTCTAACTACAAAATGTTTTAAAAACTTCTGACTTTAAGGGGATTAAGAGGGGCTTTAAAACCCCCAATATAAAAACATGACCGAGGGGATCATTTATCTCTGAATCGTTGGTAAGGCCTAGGAAGCTGAAATTTTGCAGGATGGTTCCTGTTAGGTCCTAAATTTCACTAAGCAAGGTTTTTAAAGAATTCAAACTTTAAGAGGGTTTAAAGGATCTGTAATCTCCCCTAAAACGGTTGATAATACTGTTACACTCTAGAATCTGTTGGAAGCTCTGTGCCTGATAATTTTTTATTTTAGGCCATCTGTGTTAGGCGTGCCAGAGTGGGGAATGGCCCTGTGCCTGATGTTACTGGTCGCTGTATCCTTTAGCCAAAGTGTGTGACCAGAATTCTGACCCTGCCCAAATGATGCGGATGAAGGCCCTGGGTTGTAGTAAGTGTCTTTGCATCAAATATGAAGATCTCGGAATTCCTTTTCATCCATCATTTGCTATTATTCGTTGCATACAATGTACTGTTGTATTGATGTTTTTTTTAACTTCGGGAGGTAAAAATTAGAAGAGGAGATTGCTAAACAAAATCTGGCATAGTTGACACTGCTACATCAACCTGCTGATTTTTAGAGAAATTTATATCTTGTGTCAGTCCATTTTATAGTTTGAAAGGAATCTGATTTCATACAACTGATGAGGATTAAATTTTAACATATGCTAACCAGATTGATTGTTTAATGCATTTGAAGTAATTCTGGGAAAAAAGCAAGATTTTGAAAACCTTTTGTGGAAACAGATCTAAGTGTTTTACCTTGCTCTAGAAGAGTTAGAGTGAAATATTGGTTTAAAGGGGGGGGGGGAATAATTTTTCAATTGCTCATTACAGGTCAAGTTTTAAAATGGATTTTTGAGCTCTTACTTTTTGTCTTGCTGAATGATCCTTTAATCATTGGTTAACTCTTTGGGCTCAATACTTTCACAATAAGCTTAAATTTGGCGGGCCCTAGTCTCATTGAACCAAAATTATTCTTGTTATTCAGTTATTCTTGTTTGATAGTGAGAGGAACTGTCAATTGTAGTGTGACTATCTATTTTATGTAACATAACTGTCTATATGTATTGCGACTGTCTTCTTGTACAAGTATTGTCAAGTGAATGAATTTTTAGAAGACTAAATGTATAGTTTTTAAACTATTTTATAAAAAATATTTGAAATAACATTTTTTTAGATTTTGACACCTAAATCTTCTTGCATTGATTTCCTTTTAGCTGTAGAAGGATGCTCTGTCAAACTATGGGCTGCACCACAATTGCTCTTTAAACACCTTCTGGGACTATTTGTACTTGCCAACAGGAAAAGTTCTCAATGATTCGAAAACGTGCATAGGTGAGTCAAACTACTGTAACCTTCACCCATATAGAATATTTGTTTGAAATGCATTGCCATGGATTATTTAATTAGAATTCATATTTGTTTCAGTTGGCCAATTTTTGGATTCCAACTCGGTATTGAGTGGTCCTTAAAAGTCCTTAAGAACTATTTTCAGTCTGTTTTTAAGGACTCTCATCAGTTTTTAAAAGTACCTATATTTTTTTTACTTTCCGGTTCTAAAAATACTTATTTAGGGTTGAAACACAAGAATTTTCAATTTATTTTTTGTCGAGGATTGTCTTTATGAAATATGCAGATATTTCTTTTTTCTATCATTATTGACAGATGGGAATGCTCATATATTATTCTTCTCATCTCCCTTCCACATACACACACACATTTTTATATATATATATATAATATTATATATATATATATATATAAATAATATATATATATATATATATAGTATAATCTACTTTCTGCACTTGCTTATTACAAACTGCATACCATTGTGAATTTGTCAAGTTAATGCTGAATGCAGGGATAATGAAACAGATTGCAACCTGTAAAATTAATCTGAAATCTGAGTATTAATATTAAGAATTTATTAAGTTGATGTAAGAAGTTATAAAGGGTTGTATAGGGACCGTAAAACTAAAATATTTTTAAGTATATAAACTTTGGAAATCAGCATTTTAAGTCATCTTTGAGGTCCTTGAAAAATGCTATCTCTTGTTTTTGATATTGGAAATCAGTACATACTATGAAACAAGAGAAGGGAATATCTAATTGTGCTGAAATAGGAGTACAGAGAGCAGCTACAAGATAGTCTGTTGAGCAGGCTAATGGAGTTCATCCTATTTCAGATTTCGACGAGTGTACCATTCTGGAGCGTGCAGTCAACAATGCATCAATACCAAGGGATCCCTTTAAAATGTCAGTGCCAAGATGGTTACACCCTCACCACAGACCGTCACACCTGTTAAAGCTCTCAGTAAGTTGCCTCACTCTCATATTACAAATATGTCAGTTGAAATGAACTTATTCTTCTCTGGGAACAACATTAAGCTGTGGAAACTGATGTCTGATTTCCTATACATTAATGATGAAACTAGCCGCTGCTCGACCAGCATGGTGGCTTTTAGTTTTATATTTTCTTTGCAAAACAACTCAAACTGAAAGTAACAAATGTAAGGAATGTTACCATACCGTTCATCATAATATATGTTGTAAGGGGATTGTCTATAAGACTGATTATGAAAACATCGTGATTAAAAAAATGTCAATTTCATACCTCAGAACAGAGTTAAAGATAAGACTGAGAACCCAACACCAGTGATTTTAAAATGACATCTCTCTCTGTTTGTACTATTTTTCAAAATTAAATATCTACACTTTATCATTGCATCAAATAAGAAATTGTTGGGGAAAAATTTTTTAACTTAAAAAAATGGAGTAAAATTCAGTAAGTACTAAAATATAGTGTGGATTACACCCTCTCTGTATGTACTATTGTTCACAATACATTTATCTATACTTAATCATATCAAATAATAAACTGTTGGGAAAATTTCTCACTTATACAAATAAAGTAAAATTCATCACGTACTGAAAAAAGTGTAAAAAATTAACTATTACTGACTCTTGGTTGCTATGCCGGCTACGGTTAAGCCTAACTTCACGATCATTTATGCTCTCTGTTCACTCCTCTCTTAATGAATTATTTCTTCTTCACTTTCTTTCTTGAAACTGTTCCCAATTGATCGTGCATCTCACTTTCGAGCATTCCTGATTTCAGTGCGTAAATCCATGTTGACACACGGTTTCAAATTGCGGAGCCGCTAATGTTTACATCTGGTAGTTGCAGCTGTTGCCATTCGAGTGTAGAAATATATCTATTTTTGTGCCGCATACCTACGCGTTTTATATATATAGATGTACCTTTTAGTGGTCACAAGAAAATGTAATATTTACAGCCTGTGTACAAAATTATCATACAACTTATATACAATCTACACATATGACACAAGATGGCTTTTTGGTCTTAACCTGAGTAATTGAACTCGAAAGAATCCAAATTCCGAACAGTGGTGCTTGCACCACCACTCTTGCCAAGAATCGTGTCAATCTCTCCCACTCCACACACTAAAACTCCCATGGTGTCTAGGGTTAGGTCACAGATGTGTCTGAGGGGGTTGCACTCTCTAAGATGTGATGTCACCATGAGATAAGGAAGAACTGTTTACATGTTTAACATGATATATATATTTTGTTTCTCGTGGCAGGTTATAACAGAAAGGAAAAACAATAAAGAGCAAAACAAAGAATGCCTGTCCATTAACTCATATATCGTATCCCCAGTAACATGTAATGTACTGAATACACAATAATTCTACATGAGTGATATTGTAATTGCCCCTTAGAGTGACTGATAGATACATAGCCTTTTAGAATGATCTGTAAAAAAAAAAACTTTATGTATACAACTTAAATAAATTTCTGCTTGTATGTATAAATGTACATGTACACACACACACACGCATATATATATATACACCACACACACACACACACACACACACAGATATTATCCATACATAGGTATATGTAAATGTGTATTCTATTTACTCACATACACACACCTATATATTATATATATATATAATATATATCTATATTATATATATATATATATATATATATATATATATATATAATATATATATATATATATATTAATATAAATCTTTTTCCTCCTAACGCTTTATACTAGTTGCTGAAACTCAGTTCTGAAAGAGATTGAGTGTTATGATTTGTTACTGAATTTGTGCCCAGAAATGTGTGTTTTAGTTTCATATGTATTCTAAGTTTTCTGTGAAAATAGGTGATAAAGTTATAAAATAAGTCATCTTGTTCTTTAAAGCTTTGCAGTTTCTAGTTCTTTACTTGAAAAGATGTTTAGTCGTTGATGTATGTCCCATTGATATTTTTTTCTCCTCTGAAATGTGTATATAGTAATTCCTTGTGTATTTATAATGCTTGTCTTATTTCTTTTGCATTCATAATGTGTGTTTTAGTACTGTCTGTATCATGTATTTTCCATGTAAATCGATAAATTTCCAAATATTTCCCATAAATATACATGGTCCATGAAACATTTTCTTATTAATGATGTGCATTTTTATGGCGAGAAATGTATTTTACTAACTGAGAAGGTTGTCGTCCAATCTTGATTATTAGTGTTTATTATCAACAGATTGGAGCAGTGCCTTCCTGGTCATATCAAATCGCCGTTCGATCCTTGTTGCCAATCTGAATACGACAACCCTGGAGAGAGTTCCCGGTGCGAGTCCGAGAACGTGGTTGCAACTGCAATCTGAAATGTCAACTGGAACAAATTTATTGGTCAGATATGGTCCTGAAGAAGATATTCAGGCTGGTCAAGGGTGGTAGCCTGAAGTGGTAAGTGAAATTTAGTCAATAACTTCATGTTTGATTTCTAAATGAAATTGTAATCAGTGCCTTAAAGGTGTGCTTAGTTTTGATTCTGATCACTTTTTGCTGCAGGTTGTTGGAAGTGGTCTTGATTTGGTAGAAGGTCTAGCTGTCGACTGGGTGGCGAAAAATCTCTACTGGGTGATCCAGACTGAAGACGGTTGATGTCTCCACCCGGAATGGTGAACATCACATGGTAATTTTAAATGAAAATATCAGGCCAGCCTCGAGGCCTGTCCCTAGATCCGAGCGAAGGGTAAGTGGCTGTACATTAGATTTTTCAGTTTTTTTGGGGGAAGACAGTAATTTAACGTCTGTATTTTTCTGCTCATCTTTCCACTAATACATGTGGACTGTAGTATGTACATTGACCTTGTATCACAGGAAAATTTTGTTTTCCTTGTGCTTTGTTTACCTATCAAGTCCACATTGCTTAGTCATTTTGCTTGAACTAATCTCTTTGCATTTCAATTGAAAATTGAAAGCAATTGAGTATTAGTATCTGTAATGCAGGGCATAGAGGAGCTTTAATAAATTCCCTATAAATAATAGTAATTCAGAGCCTAATTTGCAGTTATAAGGATTTTATTGAAGCTTTTCTATACCCTGACTTTCCTTGCTAGCTTTGGATGCTAATGCTCCTGTTAGCACCTTTGTTTGGTCAGTGTACTTGCATCACAATTTCCATCTTTAATCATTTATCAAACAAATGATAGGAGACCAAAATCTTGTAATCTTTGTTTTTGAAATGAATAATGCATGTTTATAGTATAATATAAATAATACGTTTGTAAGTTTTCTTCCCTGAAAGAACATAAATGTCTTTTGCTAATCAAATAACATATACTCAAATTTGATGGCAAGTTTTGCAAGTATAGTATCCCTGCTTAGTTTGTCATCTTGGGGATTCGTGTAAGTAGAATACTTACAAAAATTGCAAAGATATTTTACAAATCACCATTCTTGTGACGATTTTGTTGTACCACTCAATCCATGCACAGTATTTTATAAGATTTATTTCCTCATGCAAAGTAGAGACCCTTCGACCATGAAAGATAACATGTACTAGAATTGTTGTAGCAAAATTTGTCAGCATACGCCTTCCCTGCCTAGTTTATGCATGTTATGATTGATGGTAGTATTTTATTGATATAGATTAGACACATTACTGAAATGAATTATTCCATGTGGTGTGTAGGTCTCGAATCATGTTTTTGGACAGACTGGGGAGAAAATCCCAGATTGAGAGCTGTGGGAATGGATGGCACCCTGAGACGCGCTATTGTACAGACCAAAATCTTCTGGCCCAATGGACTGACTATCGATATTCCCAACAAGCAGCATTTATTTTGCTGATAGCAAGTTGGACTACATTGACTTCTGTAACTACGATGGTTCTGGTCGACATCAGGTTCTGGCCAGAAATCATGTGAGTATAGCTTTTATTTCATTGAAGTTGCTTTGTGTCTGTTTCACCTTGAAAGTCAGATACTGGAGCAGGAATGTTCCACTGAAAGTTTTTGAATGGGTGCGGTGGCCCAGTGCAAGAGCAGTAGGCCAGAGATCTGAAGATCCCTGATTCGATGCTCGTTGCTGTAATCCACCGCTGTGTTCACTAATGGTGGCCAGGGCACGTAAAATAGGTCATGGCTTCAATGTCCTCCATGTTCTCAAATTTACCTCTGGAGGTGCAGGTCAAGTCTTCCGGTCACTTCATTGACTCTGTTCAAAATTACGGGACCGATGTTCTTCGGGGTCAGTCGACTTCAGCCCTAGTGGTACCTTGCCTGAAAGTGAAGCTGCTTACTACCCTTCACCAGGACCTGGGATTGAGGACCTAGGTCATTTGGACTCGGTGTAGGCTTTCCTACCCAAGAGATTGGAAACAACAACAAAGTTTGAGGAATTTTTGCCCCTGTAGAAACTAAAAAACTCATTCACTTTCTGATATCTCAACATTGTAACTGCAGCTATTAAGTTTTCCTATAAATAGTTCCCTTTTTTTATCTGTGTATGTCACATAGGAAAGGGCAAAATTCAGTATTTTTCTTTTTTCCTAATGTCTGAATATTCGCATGAATCTGCAAGAAATGTTGACTACTTTATTTCTGGGAAGCCCCCTACAGATGAGTCAATAGGGCTCCCACTGACCTCATGGAAGGACTTTCTGGTCTGCAGATTTCAAGTGCTCTTATCTTGCCTAGATACGAAGGTATTGAATGGCATTCACCAGAAAGCACTGCTAGTGTCAAGTCCAACTTAATTTGGGATCGAGATATAATTTGCCAATAGTTTTACTTTTCTTCTCTGCTTCAAGAGCTTGAAGAATCTCTCAAGTCCCAATTTACAAACTTTTGTTTTTAAACTTTCTGTTTCATTAATTGTTCTGGTTCATGAATATACTTTTTGTTGTTCCCTGTAAAAGAATTTGTAGTATATTATGTTTGTGTCTAATCTAGTCAGAAGAACATTACTATAAAAGTTACAATACATTATATGTTACGTATGCTATAAAATTTGTAATGCAGACATTTTATAGTAAGTAAATCATGAGAAATACCGTCTATACAAATTCTGAGTTCTCTTAAAATAGCTAATGTCAGTGTCAAAAAAAGTTAACTAACATCTTATAATGTTCGGATTATTTTCAAAATTCTCCAGAGAAAGTTTAAAAGTTAGTATTGTCTTTCCTAAGAATAGGTCTACCCTATGTTGTGCTTGTTTTCTTTATTTATGTAAGGGAAATGTTTGCAGAGGTGGGAAAATTTCAGTGTAGCATGCCTGGGCATGGAGCTGCGATGGGTATTAATTTTATAATACTTTGTTTCCTAAATTTGTATTGCAGGAATATATCAGCTTATATTCTGAAGGAATTGCAGGAAATAATTGCAGGAATATATTGCAGCTTATATTCTGAATATTGTGCAAAATGAAAATTGAGTGACCAGTCTTGATTTGTATGCTGATTGATAATTGTATGCAGTATATTTTAAAAGAAATTTCATGAATGTAAAAATATTATAAATGGAGTCATTAGCCACATGCTTGGTTCTTATGTTACATTACACAACACCTCCAAAAGTCTGGTGCTTTGGGTCTTATGGCAGTACTTGGGTATGAGGAGTTTTTTCTCTCCATATTTTCTTCCATCACACATGAACAGAAGCCTATTTTATAATTCTTGTTTTGTTCATTTGAAGAGAGATCTTAAATGCAATGGTATGTTTTCGAAAATCTTCTTGTTTAAATTTCATATTTTAGAAGACAAGTAAAAAATTTTTCATCACTATAAATGCCCCTTAACGGCCCTAAACTGTACATTTTAAAAACTAATATGTGGTCTTAAAAATTTTTTTCTTTTTTCTGCTTGAATGTTTTTGAACATATTGTTTTTTGGCCTGTAATTTGAATTGAATGAAATTGTTAATTTCTATCCTTCTGAATAAAAGATGTAATGTAATAATACTGACTTTTGGTGTCCTAGTATTTGCTGCATCCCCACTCTCTGACTGTATTCGAAGATACCCTCTACTGGACTGATCGTCAGCTTAACCGAGTTTGTCCTGCCACAGTTTCAAGGGCATTAACCAGACAGTGGTCTCTCACCTGGTCAGCCAGCCCTGGGGATTCATGTCAGTTCACCCACTCTTACAACCACCATGTAAGTACTTTTAACCACTCCAATATCTAGGCCAGAGGTGGCCTTCGTTATCTTCTTGTGCGGTCATTGTTGCTATGTCAGTTATTTATAATTTAATACTATTATTTTCTATTGTATTTCTTTATAATGTTAAAATTATTTTTAAATACTTCTACTTTATTATTTTTATTTGAAGTGGTATTTAAATATGTAGTTGTTTATTAAAATTTAAAAATCTGGATATATATATGTGCTTACATAAATAAAAATACCAACAGTGAAATATAAAAAATTACAGCGGTATCTATGAATCTTATAATTTTATAAAAAAAATTAATGATTAATGTTATAACAAGTTTTTACCCTTATGTTAATACAAAATATTTTATTTGTAACTTTTTAAGTCAAATAGTAAATAAATGACTTAATTTTTTGTTGTTATTTTTCTATATGATGCACCAAATTGTTAAAACTATACCTAACAATAATTTCATAAGTCGCATTTATAGGTACATCAATTTATGCGGCCTCCTTTATTTCTACCTAATTTACATGTGTCCTGTAATGGTAAAAAGGTTCCCCACCTCTGATCTATGCCATGGTTATTTTAACTTGGGAATGCAGTTAAATGGATTACTCTCCATCGTCTACTTCTAATATATCAAAGGCTAAGGCAGTTTTTGGATGCATCTTGTTGCTATGTTGTGAATTATGCCCCCTGGTCAGGGTTCATATAGGCTGCAGACTGAGGGGTTCAGCTCCAGTAATAGTTGTAGTCTGGGTTAACCAGGTATCACCGCAATTTTGACCAAGCCCCCCCCCCCCCCCCAAACACTGCTCTCTTAAAAAGTACTTTCTGGCCTACACATTGAACATGCCTATATCCAGCTTAGACCTTAAGGTGCTTAATGACATTTGTCAGGATTTGAATGGAGCACCTGCAGTTTGAAGCCTACCCCTAGGCTACCTTGGGTCCACATAAAATGATGATGGGGATTAATTATTGCCCATTTGATAGAAATCGCGTTGTTAGCTATAAATATGAATCAGTAATGATACTTTTTTTTTCTGTTTCATGAAAATTCCAAATAGATTTTTAAAAAAAATTCCCTTTCTAGTTTTTTGCCAGAAATTTTAACTTTTCATCACCTGTTCTAGGCAAAATATGGCAGTTTATTGCTTTGTCATTGTCCAAAATTGTCTAAGTGTGTTTGAATGCAACTCTTATTTTCAGCTGTCATCCGTGTGCTAATGCCACCTGCAGCCATCTATGCCTCCTCTCACCAATCCCATTCCTCTGGATATACTTGCAAGTGCCCTCCTGATTTGGTCGGGATACAAAAACAGCTGAGGGTATTGTGTACCAGGTAAGCAATCTTCCTCAAATTTCTACACATTAGATGTGTTCAACTTTTTCTCTTTTACCCAAGGTTTGTACATTCCTTAAGTCCTTAAGCACTCCTGCTTTTGAAGGGCCTTTAAAAAGTTTTTCTTTAAAGTTCTTATTTTTTCTTTCAAAGTCCTTAAATTTTTCATTACTTTCTGGTCCTTAAAAAGTAATTAATTTTGAGTTGAAATACAATAATTTCAGTATATGGCTGTCAATGACCGACTTAATGAAAAGGCTGATTTAAAAAAAAAAAATTATTTGTATTATTATTGACCAGGGTGAAAATGTTTATGGCTTATAACTCTCATCCTCCCCACCACATGCACACAATATATATATATATGTGTATATATACACACACACACTTAGACAAAAAAAATGATGCACCAAGGAGTTATCCGAATGGATGAAAATTGGTAGATATATACATTTGCAGGAAAACAAATGATTACAATTTGAGAAAAATTGGATGATTTATTCAAGAGAAAGAGCTTCATAAAGTGAAAAAGTTTAATAACGCATTGGTCTACCTCTGGCCCTTATGGAAGCAGTTATTCAGCTTGGCATTGATTGATAGAGGCGGCGGATGGCCTCCTGCGAGATATCATGTCAATTTCTGTTCAATTGGAGTATTAGATCATCAAATACGAAGCTGGTTGAAGGACCCTGCCCACAATGCTCCAAATGTGCTCAATGGGGGAGAGATCCAGCGACCTTGCTGGCCAAGGTAGTGTTGGGCAAGCATAAAGACAAGCAGTAGAAACTCTCGCCATGTACGGGCAGGCATAATCTTGCTGAAATGTAAGCCCAGAATGGCATGATATGAAGGGCAACACAACGGGCATAGAATATTGTCGACATAGTCGCTGTGCTGTAAGGATGCTGCGGATGACAACCAAAGGGGTTCTGCTATGAAATGAAAATGGCACCCCAGACCATCACTCTGGTTGTCGGCCCATATGGTGGAAGATTGGTATCTCACTGCTGTCTGGGGTGCCTCCAGACACACATTCGCTGGTAATCGGGTCTCAATTTGAAGCGGGAGACTCATTACTGAAGACAATTCTACTCCAGTCAGTGACATTCGAGGTCCAATGTTCCCGACACCACTTTGAAATTTTGCATTTTCTGTCAAAACCTATATGCATATCAATTTGTGTCCAATTTGCATTATCCCTTCTTGGTGCATTGGTTTTTTTTTGTTTAAGAGTGTATATATATATAAATTTGACCTAATAACTTACAAAGACATTGATTACTGGACTAAGGTGGGAAGTTACACTCAGGGTTAACTAAAGAGATTGCAACCTGTAAAAGTAATTTTGAAATATTATTAATATGAATAATTTATTAAGTTGGTATAGAAGTTATAAAGTTATGTGGGGCGCTATAGCTCAAATACTCTCAAAACTGTGTGAATAAAATGCATTTGCAGTCATCTTTGAGGTCATTAAATATTCTAGTACAGGTCCTTAAGATCTTATTTTTGATTGTGGAAAATAATTCGAAACCCTGTATGTCTATCCTGAATATTGTATAAATGCACATTTTGAAAATAGCAATTTTTAATCCATTAATTTGTCTTGCTAATAATGCAAAAGGTTTTGCTCTTTACTGAATTGGTGCTTTCTAGTGGATACACCCTACCTGATGTATGAGAACAACTCAGCTAGTGGACATGAGTCTGAATCCTGGAGACAAAACAACGGCTATTTCACTCCTGTGATTGGCATCGAGAATGGCCATGACTTTGACTATGACAAGAAGAAGGGACTCATTTATTATATCCAGCTGGAAGAGGATGACAAGGAAAATGTAAGTTTTGGGACACTTGTTTTGTAAGTTTTGAGTCATTTTTCTGCCATTCTAAGTAACAAATGAATACATCTTAAATTTGTTTAGGGAACTATCTTCAAAGTGTCTTTGAGTGGAGAAACCAAACAAAGTTCCTGGCAGATGGCTTTGTGGAGCCCCTTATGTGTTAGCATTTGACTGGGTTGGCAGAAATATTTATATTGGCAATCGAAAAGCTTCCAATTTGAAGTGGTCAAGGTAAATCTTTATCCAAACCTATTTATTATTTCAAGTTCATTTTTCTCTTGTTTTAATTACTTTGAACCTCAAGTTATGCAACTTGTGTCAATAAATTTTGTTTAAACCTTTTGTAATGGAATAATCCAATAGATATGCTAAAGTACTGAACAGAAAAATCTGTCTTTAACAACCCCTTGTGCACCATGACATACATGCATACGTCATAAAATTCTTGTAACCCAAAACCATGATGTACATATGTACGTCATTATTCTATTTCAGCACATTCACTTTAACTGTTGCTGGTTATTACACTATGCGTTGAAAATTATGGTTTGGTAATTGAGCTGATTACATTCACATTGCCAAATCACCTTTAGTTGATTTATCTCTTCATTTCGAGATACAAGAAAATGTGCAGCGGATGCCCAGGAAATCCTGCATTTTGCAGCATTGAGCACTTCTCAGAAAATCATGAAATTAATTATAATTTAACAATTACTGATACTAAATGATGTAAAAACATGAAAACTTCACTCATGTTCTCATTTTTCATACATTTCTTTTCCCATAGGTATTTGCTAAATAATTTTTGGCTTCATATTTTTTACTGAAACGTAGATTTTTCAGTATTTTGCAAGTTTTTCAGATCTTTGTAAACAAGATAATTATAGTGTAATAATAGCTTTGAAGTACAAGTAATGTATCATTTTCCTAATATACATATTACTCGCGTATTCTGAATTCAAATACATCCAAAACTTGAGTTTCAAGAAAATCGAAGAAATCTGGTTTTCAGTGTATTTAATGGTAAAGTCAACCTAGTGCACAAGGGGTTAATGCTTTGAGGGCTAAAAACAAATATGCTTTTAAAAAAATGAGTTGTCCATATTGAGTGGATTGTATTTTTTTAGGCTGATGGTGACCATGATTTTAGGAGAGTCATTTTGAGCAATGATGGAACTGAAAATGGAGTCGCCAAACCGAAAGCTATGGTCTTAGATCCAGAAGCAGGGTAATTATTTTTTACTGGAAGGTAACTCGTCATTTTGACGTCATATTACTAATAATGACGTCATAATGGAAAAAGTATATGGAAGTTAAAAAATATCCCGAATTATCTAACACTATTGCATTTAATCCACACCTTGTAAAAGCAAACCCTTTCATTATTTTTTATTTATTAGTTTTTCATGCGATTGGAGTAGTAGACTGCCATCCAGTTTTTTACAGCTCACTACGCGATATGAATACTTGAGCTACTTGATTCATTCACATTCAAGTTTGTTTACTTTCAGAATTCATCGCAAAAGTAAATAGAGTTTTAAAAACTGTTAAATATACAGCTAAAAGCATCCAATTTTTTTAGTTCTGAATGTTTTATAGAAAATAGGCTGAAAAAATGTGATTTGATGGAGAAGATATTACTTTTTAGGTAAGAAAAAATTCTGATCCATACTGAAATTGAAATTAAGCCTACCTGGCTGTTTGTTTACTGATGGCCTCAATTGAAAGATGAGTACAGCCTGGAAGTGTTATACAGAGACAACGGATTTTATATATATAATGTCATGTTGAAATGAACTTATTTCTTCTCTGGGAACAACATTAAAGCTAAATCAAAAGAAACTTCTAAATCTGCAACTGTGTGTCAAGTGATTGCTATTCTTGCATAGTTATTTTCAGTTGATGCAAGTAATATTGTAATTGTTCTCAAGAAAGGCATCTGAATGTTGAAGTTCCTTTATTTCCCCTACTGTGTTGCTAGTAACGTTTCTCTGTGACAGCAATATTTGTGATTGCAAGTTGCTTGGTGTTAAATCCTTTCCTTTACAGAATGTTGTACTGGCTGGACGATGGAGGGTGTTGGTGTTCCAGTCAAGATTGCAGCTGTCAATATGGATGGCAATAACTCGCATACCCTGCTCAAAGATGGACTGAACAATCTAGAAGCTCTTACCTTGGATTTATTCAATAAACGTTTATACTGGAGTCAAAGATTTGATGGCGTTGTAAGTGACATTGTATTTATTTACAGTACTTCTGTTTTCAAAGAAATCTCTTTGCTCTTAAACAGGTCATTTAAAAACCTTATGTAAATAAGCTAGGGAGAGCAAATATTCCATCTTTCATATTTTATATTCACTCCAAAATTCTGATGAATGGTGTGTAAAGTATTTATATGATGATAGATTTTTCTACAGGAAATCTTGGCAAATTTTTGCATATGTTAGAATTAACTATTTTTAAGTTAAGTATGAAAAATCATCTTAATGCTGATGTTATTTTAACATAATGTAATTTTATATATTATATAAAATTGTATATCAGCTAAAATATTATAAATTTATATATTATTGTTAAATGATTAGTATAATTTTGATGTGTTAAATAGAATTAATGTGCAAAAGTACAAAGACACTATTATGTAGTTTTTACATTAATAGTTATATATATATATTGCAATGTTATTAAGTATATACTTCTTGGGCTAAACCTTGAACATCAGAATTAAAATTGTATGAAAAAAAAAAGGTTACACTGTTATTTAAATAAGGTTATTTTCCTTAATGTTTGTATAAAAACTTTATTTTAAATTATCTTCAAGACACTGTAATTCCTTTAAAAATTTTCCAAAGGAATTCGCTGTTTTTGAAATGAGAAAAAAGTATGTGAAATCTCCTATTGACTAGATGAAATTTTATTTGTTTCAGATCTACAGTATCACAACTGAAGGAAAAGACAAAAGGACAATTGTTTCAACTGGCATTGCCAAACCCCAGGGACTGACAGTCTTCAACAACAGCTTATACTATTTGGATTCACTGTATGAAAATATAGTGCGGGTGAATTTACCAAATGGTACAAATTTGGTTACCCTCGAAGACAATGCCGTTGGCCTAATCACGATGAAGGTCTACAGTAAAAGGCCATGTGAGTAATGTTTGCTATAGAATTTGACATATTATTGGCTGTATTGTGGAAGGAGTCACAAAACAGCAAAACTAGGCTTTTGTTTAAGCGTCTTGGGGAAGAAATGTCAATTGCAATATGTAGTTTGAAAGTTCTGCTCTTATGCATTGTTCTGGCTTTTGGTAAATGTGGACTTGAGGGTTAGTATTCCTTTGTAGTGGACTTGTGTAGGAAGGAAGGTGGGATTGAAAAGAAATGTCTGGAAACAGTGTGGATAGCCCAGTTTGTCCTCTCAGATATGAAATATTTTATGAAAATAAGATATTTACTATAAAAGTGTTTCAAATTATTCTCTAAAATTTTAGGAATAGCAATCTGTACATCTTTTTGTTATTAATTGGCCGAATGATGGACAAATGACCAGAGTGCTGGCATTTGTTAGCAAAATCTGTCAATATAGGTGTTTGTGAGCTGGCTGGAATTAGTTCTAAGTTGTAGGTTTAGGTCTAATGAGCCGTCATGTAGTGCAAGATGACCGCAGTGTTGTAAAACTGACCAATAAGTCATGACTCAATATGTGTTTATTTTGCTGTTATTAATTTTACAATTTGACTGAGAGTGCTTTGTATGCAGTGCTCCTGACCAATCAACACTGCTGTTTTTGATACTATCATCAAGCACCCAGCCGAGCCATTACGAAGGGGATGACTTGCAACCACTTTGGAGATAGCTGCACTCCAAACCCTAGACCCCCATGGGGAAATCAGGTGTGAGAGTTGAGAGAGTCAAAGTGACCCTCGGAGAGTGTGAGGGGGAAAGGGCCTCTGTGGACACACAATGCTGTCTAGCTGGTTTTTTTTTCATAGGCCATCTGCATTGCAGACAGATCAAGCTTTCTAAAGTATATTTGTAAGCAATCAAAATGTGTCGTATCTCTCAATTTATAAAATTTTTTTACGGGAATCAAAATGAGTGTTATCTGTTTTTGTAAGAAAGGATAGTAGTTCATGTGTTCCTGTCGGTAAGATATTTTTGTAAATAATATTTCTGTTCATAGGAAGGGCTATACACTTTAAATACTTGTCATGTCTGATTGACTGGCGAATATAATAATATATTTCTTCTGCAGCCTCTGACAATCACCAGTGCAACAAAAACAATGGCGACTGCCAGCAGCTGTGCATTCCTCTTGCCAACAACAAGCGCCGGTGCATGTGTGGTACTGGTTTCCAGTCTGAGGGTGAGACTGCCTGCAGGGCTTACCGATCCTTTGCTATCATCTCGGAGCTTGAGAAGGCTAGGGGATTCAGCCTTGATGACCATAGCGAGGCAATGGTTCCCATTTCGGGCTCTGGCCACAACATTCTGCACCTGGATGTCCACTATGCAGAGAACCACATTACTGGGTCGAGTTTAACCAGGGGGAGAAGAACGGCATCTATCGCATTGAACCAGATGGAACAGACCTCAAGCATATCATCTCTGATGGGATAGGAAGCAATGGCATCAGGGGGTTGGCTGTTGACTGGATTGCTGGTAGGGATTATTTTTTTCATTCACATACAGCAAACTTGGTGAATATTGTGGTATATTTACTGAATCATAAAAGAAACCATAAAAAAGTACATATGTATAATTATATGTACAGTGGAATCTCGATCTATCATTTTCGAAGGGACCGACTGCACTAAATGATGGATGCGGGAAAACGATAGATGTGGGAACATACAAAGAAGTTTTAACATACCTTAAAGTTTGATATCCCTAAAATATATTTACTCACATACATAAATCCATACATACCCGTAGTGTAACTGAAGATAAAGTTACAAAGTTGTACTGAAATCCAAGATAATAATAATAATAATAAAAAAAGAAATGCACGTAGATACACAGGAATTTTGATTCAAATAAAAGTACTTAATTGTCGTTTGTTTTTTTGGCGGTTTTCCCTTTACAAGTAAACAATGTTTTTTTTGTGTTGCAAATTGCATTCTTTTCGGTATCGGTTATTGTGTGAGATTATAAAGAAGTGGCAGCCATGAATTGTTTGTAACTAGAACCATTCCATTGCACTAGATGGGGTCCGACATAAGACCACCAGGAAGTTCTGCTTCCGGATGAAACACTCATCGGCCAGTGTAGAACTGCAGTAATCAGAAACTTCTCACACACTAGACCAAACACCAGGGCGCCTCCATCCCAAGGCCAACAAAAAAGCTAACTCTGAGCCATTGCTGATAAGAACAGAAATGTTGAATAGTCGGTGAATTTGGAATGAGTTGCTGAAAATAGGGTACTCCAGGGGCTAAAGAATTAAGGAACACCAACGAACAAATAATGGGAGTGATACAATAAAGCGAAACCAGGCTAAACAAGAGAAAACAAAAATACGAGACTGTGCATCTCAAATGTTCTGCTCATTGTTTAATTAGAGCATCATTAGCTCAATCCAGACATTTATATTTCAGGTTCAGTTATGAAAAAACGATCGATCCGATAAATTAATCTAAAGCTACGATATTCTGAATGAATATTGCGGGAAAACGATGGATCGAGGAACGATCCATGCTGTCTTTTTTGCTTGTTTTCTATGGAATTTATTAAGGACTGGGTGAAATAAACGATACATATGGGAAAATGATCGATCGAGATTCCACTGTATATATAATTTATATGTATACTGATTTTTTTCCCCAGGTAATCTATATTTTACAAATGTGTTCCCTCATGAGACATTCATTGAAGTGACATGGCTAGATGGCTCGAAGCGCATGGTTCTTCTGAAGACGACGACAGATTCACCACGGGAAATTGCTGTTGACCCAGTTAAGCGTTACCTGTACTGGATTGATTATGGTCAGTATCCAAAAATAGAGAGGGCCTTCCTGGATGCTACAAACCGAACCCCAATCGTTGTCACTGGCATCAGCAGCCCAAGAGATCTCACGATTGACATCGAAACTCACAATGTGTATTGGGTGGATTCTCGAGAAGATGCGATTCAGGTGAATACATTTGACATTTCAAATAGAGTTGCAAGCACTCCTCAGATATTATAGCAGTTGAGACATACCACAGTTGAAATTATAATTGCTGGTCAGCTTCCTGAATTTTTTCAGATCTTTGATACCAAGTAAAACATGAAGAATTATAAGTTGAAGTGACTTGCTATTTTATTGACAAAATTTTAAACTCTTTTTAAGTTATAGCCCTTAAACTTTCCCTTTAATTACTGTTTAATTAAGATTCCTAAAAGGCTCTTATGTTTGTAGTAATATCCTGATACACTTGTTTTTAGTTTTAGTTCATAAAAATACTTATTTCCTCAGCATATTAGTTCCTTTTTTTTTTTGTTATTACTATTAACTTGCTTTCATTTTGAGAACATAGGAATCTTCCATAAGTAAAGAAATTGTGGAGATTGTTTAGAGAATTGTGAATGTCTGTTATATATTTGTAACACATAAGAAAATAAATTCCATTGTTACACTAAAAGAGTTAATACTCTAGACCAGTTTCACTAGATGGTTAGTTGCTTTTGTAGGTCTAAAGTTATTTTTCATATCTCTCCTATTAATTAGACTAAGTGCAAGAGCAACAGTGGTATTTCTTCATTCTGACATTGCATGTCAAGATCTAAAGTCATTCTAAAAATGACACATTCCTCCTCCAGAATTTTATGCCCTATCCCTTTCACTTAAGTGTAGAAGGAGGTCTTTGTTGGAAATTTGTTCACCAGCCTTTTATCAAAAAGAAAATGTCTGACATCTTTCTCAAGAATCAAGACATGGCGAAAGAGTGAATGACTAGCATACTTGAAGGGCAATTTTGATCCTTATTTTTGGGTCTCAAGGGCAATGTATTTTTCTGTCTAATAATTAAAAATGAAAAAAAAAACTTTGGTTTTCTAAAGATCAATTAAGGGGATGGTAGACTTTCAAATTACCAAAAATCTAACAAAAATTGGAATTTTTTTGGGAGTGTTTTAACATTTCAAAAACATGTAAATATTGGAATGAAATGCATTTAAAATATCTAGTGAAACATAAAATGAAAACTTGGTGGCTTTAGAAAAGTAAGTATTAAAGGTAGGTGAAAAAACATCTTTTAAATGAGAAGTTTTCAGATTTGCAAGTCTTTAAAATGCTCCTCGCATCATAATTTTTGTTGAAATTTTATTAAATTTATAATAAAGACTCCTGTAATACATCAAAATAAAGTTATGTATCCATTTTAGGATTTGAGGTCATTCAGGTTATCAAAGTTTAACATAAGTGTAGAAAAGTACAAAGATTTCATGAAAATTCAGACTACAAGAATAAAAGTATTTCCTAAAAATTAAATATTCAATGAAAGTACAAAATAATATATAACTTTGTTTAAAATATATTTTATAAGCAATATAAATGCAAATTAAGGGGGAAAGTTAAAAACTGAGTCACAAGGAGCATTAAAAAAAGTACTTTAATTTCAGTATTTTAATTATAAATTTTTAAAAAAAATTATAAAATTTTATAAGGGGTTTAATATCATTATACTTTAATGAATATATATATGCAAAATTTCATATCTCTGAGGTAAAAATTTTAAAAATGGCTTTGAAAGGTCCACCATCCTTAAAGCCTACCATTTGTCCTGAGGCTGAACAATGTGCTGGTTTTCAGTGCCAGAGTCTGTGGGTTTGAATCCCACTCTTGGTAGGGACATTTGCAGTGGTTTGGAATTGGCTTGAAGCAGTAGGTCCCAGTCTAATGAACCCTCGTGTAGCAAAAGTTGACTAGCCCTCCAAATCAAACTATTTGTCCTTAAAATATCTTTATAAAATGACTTTTTTTCATTTTACAAAACTTTGGAATCAATTTGAAATTCTCTTTACTGGTCTGTTTTAGTCTATGTGCTGGAAAAGATCTAAACCAACCAATAATTTTGCAAAACTAGTTTTAGATATTAACAGAAGCTTCAGAGTTGAAGCTATCATTATTTTTCAGTCATATTAAAGATAAGATATTTTTTAAACATAATTATGTCCAATGAGCTGAATTTATATATGTATAAAATGAACAGTAAGACTATACAACTTAAAGGACATTTTCTTAATTTTTATTTATAATTTCATTTTACACATTCTATTTAGAAGTTTGAGATTTTCATGACACCTCCCTCCCAAAACACCATTACTTCTAAGTGTAATTTAAATTTTAAGACTAGATTATCTCCTTTAATGGTATTTGTACATGCATACATATATGTATAAAATGTGTTTATAAGTGTATGTGTATATATACACATGTACTCTTTGTTGTTCATCATGGAAGCCATGAGGTTTTGTTATTACATGTTATTCCTTTTCATTTGATTTGAAATCCAGTGTCAGATATTTTGGGTCTTAGGATTTAGTAGATGATTAAGAATATTTTATCTGCTTTGTGTCTATGTCAACTGTTAGGTAGCATTTATAAACATTTGTTTGATGAATGCTTTCTAAAATGTCCATGTTTAATTTGTTTAGCGAGTCAATTACAAAGGCGAGCAAAGGCAGTATGTGTACAAGAATTTACCGAATCCCATGGGTGTAGCCCTTTATGACTCCAAAGTCTACTGGGTGGACCGAAATCTTAGGACAATTTTCAGAGCCGATAAGAATCCAAACAATGCCTCGAAACCAGAACCGATAAGATCTGACATGGACACTCTTCGAGACATAGTTATTTTTGATAGTAAAAATCAACCACCTAGTAAGTTCTCAAATTTATTAATTTCTTTTTAAAGTCATATTCACTGAATGATTTTTATTATAAGTTTGTTCTTTTTCTTTACCATTTGTATTTTTTCATGTTTTGTCCAAGTAGACATTTTGTATGGGAATTACTTTTGATTTCAAAATTGTTGTAATACTAATATAGTAAGAAGGTGTGTACCAGTCTGTAAGTCTTAAAAATATCACAAAGTTATCTGTTGCCAAAACCAATCTTATTGGTGCAAGAAAAAGTTTTCCATTGTGTGAATGTTTATTTTTCTAATAATATTTTGCTAAAGTGTGGAGTATATTTCTAAGCAAAATAGCTCCTGATTTATTTTTTCAAAATTAATACTGAAAATTTGAATTAAATACCTTAAGTAATGGTTTCTGTTGAGAAATATCTGTTTTTCAGCAAGTATTATTTGAAATTTTGATTATTCAAATATCCTTTCATTCTAAATATCAAAATGAACAACTCTTGTTAGTGTTTACTTAAGATCGCTTTATAAAGATTTTTGTCATAACCTTGATAGTTACTTTTTTATAAGTCAAATTAAGGTATGCAATAAAAATGTAATTTATTTTATTCCTTCTGAATTCATTGAGAAATGATTTTTCTGTTGTTTAAATATTTTCTTTTTGTGTGGCTACATTTTCTTTGTAATGAAATGATTGTTGGACATACCATTGAATCTGCAATGCTCCCTTGTTTGGTGACTAATGCAGCACCCTTTAAAGTTCTGGTTACCAGGCTTGTTACAAGAGTTAGCAGTGGTACTTTTAACTGTAAATCAAAGTCTAATTTACTCTTATTGGCATAGAAAATCCATGATTTTTACACCCATCACAGTGTGCAATTATAGTGTTAATGCAACACCCAGGTTTCATCGAAATTTGGAATCAGAGAAAAATGTTTCTGAGAGCATGATTTAACTATTCTAATTAAAAATATTTCCTTAAGCTATTTTTTTCCACATCAAGTTTCATTCTTGTTTCAATCAATTGTGTAATTATTAGAGAGGTCTTGAATATTTTGTAACCAATATTTTTATTTATAAACTTTTAGAGAAAGAGGTCACTTTGATTTGTTGCTTTCCCGCTAATTATTTTTAAAAATTCCCTTAAAACTTTACCCTGAAAAAGTTTCTAATCTTATTTTAGTTTTTGCTGTAATTTAGTTTTAATACTGTAATTTAGTATATTTTAGTTTTAGTCTACATTTTTTTAAAGCTTACTTTTTATTTGTTTCTATGGTTGACTGTAATCTGCATGGAGGATTTATCCAGGGGATTGTTTTATCTGCTGATGCTTTTACCTCGTCTTTTTATATGACCCATGTCTTTTATATTTGAGCATATTTATCACCTTAATTTTCTTTGTTCTTATCATTTTTACATATCATTGCTTTTAAATTTTTATATATCATCGCTTTTACACTTTATATATGTATCATTGCTTTTCCGTTTTATATATATCGCTGCTTTTACACTTTATGTCATTGTGGGCCAGAGGTAGCTTATTGGTAGCACATCAGCTTTCATTACTGGGGGTGCTCAGATTGAATCCTGACAAGCACCATTAAATACCCTCATGTCTAGGCCGAACAGGGTTATGTTCGATCCGTAGACGAGAAAGTCCTATGAGGTCAGTGGGTGGGGAAGGTATGATCCCCCGAGATGTAGCCCTTTGTAAAAATTGTGGTGCCACCTAGCCAAGACGGACTCCAACCCTTGTGGTGCTTTTTATAAACTGGAGCCGCACCACTCAGCCCAAAAGCTATAGGAACCTGGGGCATTAGATACAACATATCACTGCATTTACACCTTTTATTAAATTATTGCAGTTCTACCTTTTACATATCATTGCTTGTATCACCTTTACATTCTCCATCGTTCTATCATACCATTCTCTATCTGTATATATAAAACAGTTCCATAACTGACTCACTCACTGACTGACTTACTGACATACAACGCACAGACCAAACCGCTGGACCTAAAGGGCTAAAATTTTGATGGCGATTCTTCTTATGGTGTAGTGGTGCACTCAGAAAGATTTTAAAAAAATTCTTATTAGATTTTTTAAATTAAATTTTTAAGCTGTTTTTGTAATATTCTTTTAAGTTTACATTTAAAATAATAATGTGAGGGTTATAAAATTTATATCACGAGAAAGATCATAAAAATTCCTTTAAAATGATATCTTTTTCGAACCTTTACCTCGATTTTCTGATTTAAGGTGAATTTTTAAAGATTAATTTTTAGAATTTAATTTATTAAAAGCCGATCACGTGGTTTCTTTTTCTGGTACTTTAAATAAATTTATCGTTACGTGCATGATAACTAAATTGACAAAAAAAAAAATTTTTTTCTATCTAATGTGGCAAACTATTGGATATTATCTGAAAAAATATCCCTTACGATTTTTTTCTAAATATATATATATATATATTTTTTTTTACATCAATTGTATACATTGATCGTCGCATTTATTATAAATATATATATATATATTTTTTTATTTGATATTAATTGCATACATTGACCATTGTATTTAATTTGAATGTACTCCATAGCGAAGAGTGGGTTTTCAGCTAGTTTATACATATATGGTCTGTGTTGGCACAATTTTTGAAAGCACAACCAACTAAAATGCTAGAAACTGAGTCATATCCCTGTATTGTTGCATGATGCAGCATACCTTGTATTTTCTGATTTTGCGTTTATTCATGTGTAGGTCATCTGGATTCTCCGTGTAGTAAACAGTCATCGACCCACTGTGACCAGCTGTGCTTTGCAATGCCTGAGACCTACACAGAGAGTCCGTTCAAATGTGCCTGTGCTTCAGGGGTGCTGATGTCTGATGGAAAGAAATGTGGAGGTGAGTTCACGATTTTGAATATGTTGAATATTGTTAAATTTTTTGCATTCATTAAGCAGAAGTCCTGTCATTTGATAAAGGAAAATGAATACTGTCCTCTCTCTTCTGTTATATTTAGGAATTTATTTTTCTTTCATTCTTTCAAGTACATTGAAAAATTTTAGTGTTTTTGATTTGTATATTCAGGAGGGAAAAAAATTGTAGTTGAATTTTTTTTTCTTAAAACAATGATGACTGTCATAATGGAGAAAAACCTTTGTTTCTACCAACATTCTAACTATTAACGGGTTATAGAAGTTAATTTCCATTTCTAATAGTAAAATTAAGTTTCAAAAGCCTAATAGACAATTTTCTGTTATCTTTTAAATTTTAATTAAGAGAATTATAAGGAAAATACTTTGTTCAAAGAACTCTGTGAATAAATAATAAAACAAATTTATTATCTTGAATTTGTACAACTCAGAAAGGCGAGTAAATTTGTCAATTTTCAGTTCATTCAATTTTCTCTGTATATTATGAGTACTGTAGGAACCAAACTAGCCATCTCTATCAGACCTTTTTTTTTTCTGATAAAGGAGCAACTCTATGCATTTAGGAAGGTGTCAATTTGAAATGACCTTTAGAAAAATTTCCACATTAATTTTCATTTTTAACTGATTGAAATACCATAAGAAAGTTTATTTTGCAAATGCCGTTCATTTGGCCACTACGCCAGGGGTTCCCAGCCTTTTTATAGTGCCGTACCTGTACATTGTAAACAATTTGACGTACCGGTAGACCAAAAATTTTGAAATGGGGAATAAAATACAATGGAGAACATTTGTAATAAAGACAAGTAACTTGGGATATATTTTTATTGCTAAACATATACATAAAATATAATAATCACTTTAAAAAATATATAATTAGTGAGAAGGTTGGGCCTGTTTATTATTAACTAAAGAAGTAATATCGGGCTCAATGTTTATCAGTTTAAGGCGAAGATCCGATTCAATGTCCGGCAAAGCTCTATATTTGGTTTTCATCACAGTCATTGCAGAAAATCCTTTTTCACATGAATATGTGGTCGCAAATGGCATTAAAAATTTTACTGCTTGGCAAGAAACTTCTCAGACACAGTTATAATTTGCAAACACAGATACAGACACAGTTATAATTCGCAGGCGAGTGCCAAATTTTTATGGGGCGGTCATAGATAACACATTCAGATGTAGACGGCATCTTTTGAGATTAGGTAAATCCCAATAAAGTATTACAGCACAAACAATGGATAAGAAATTCCAAACTGAAATATTAAAACATATGGATTATTAGTTATTATAGTCATTTCTTTTTTTGTAATACAGATTTTTAATAGATTTTTGTTTTAAATTATAAAATTATTTGTGTACTGGTACTGGTACGTGTATCCAAGGTTGGGAACCACTGCACTAGGCCATTAGACCACAGGCTCTGCACACAATGGACTTAAAATGGGAAAGTGTAGAGCACATGTCAAGATATAAATCAGTCATAGATTGGCCCGAATGGCACAAGGTGAAGTCTGGCGAATCAGCCAAACCAATATGGAAAAGATGTGCTCAGAGACAGTGGTGGCTAGTCAAATATCTAAAACATGGGGAGTCAGGAACAAAAGAAGAATGTTTACATAGAATTGCCATAACTCAATTTTGGAAGAAAGAAGGAAAAAAAAAATGGAAAAACCTAGTTTTAATCCTACACCACTTGCAAAATTTCAGTGACATGAATCAAATCTATGTGCCTCCGAATGAAATATTTAAAATAGTCTGAAGATAATATCATTTATTGTAGTGTAGTCTTTTTGTCCCCAGAAAATGGAGTAGAAGTCATTAAGTATATATCTGTAAAAGTTGTGTGGAAAATCTAACAAATCTATATTCTTTCAATAATGTAAATGAAATTTTTAAAAAAATTCGCTGTTGTTAGGCGGTTATTGTAATCTAATTTAATTTTTTAGATGTATTAGAGGAGCAATTGAAAATTAAAAGATCAGATTCAAATTGAAAGTCTTGTCAGTATAAAAAGTTATTTTTGAGAGAATTACTCAAAAGAATGGAGTTTTTTTTTTCAATGTCAATTTCCAAAACTGTTGTGAAATAAAACATTTAATGAGCAATTGGAAATTATGAAAATTAAATTTTATTTTATGGTGACTCTCAAAACTTTTAAAATATAGCATAAAGTAAATTGACGTGTAAAACTGAGTTAAATTTTGTAAAAACTTTCATAATTACACTTTTGTTTCAAACTAAACAGGCTTTACGCTTTCATAGTTTTAGAGGCTCTTAAAAAGATCATCTTAAATTTGTTTTCAAAATGTGCAGTCTATTTTCCTTGTTTAACTTAGCCTTAAAGATTACACTGAAGATTGTATTACTTCTACTTTTCAGAAGAAACATATGCTTTAAATTCCTTATATTTTGTTCTTTCAGTGAATTTATATTTTGCTTTAGTTAGCATTTTAAATAGATAATTTTTAGTTAAAGAATACTATACAAATGCATTTAAAATGGGAAAATTTCTTTAAGCTAATGCCGTAATAGACTTTTAAATAGTTATTTAATACAGGATTTACTGGACTTATTTCGAAGTAATGAACTTTAAAATAATAAAGAAATGGCTCATCTTTTCCACTTTTATTGTTTTAATATTAAGATTTTGATTATCAAACTTGACCTCAAGATGCTACTGAGTGCACGCATGTATATAATTTAAATCTTGTAAAAATGTAAATATATTATGCATTTGTATTTTCTCAGGATATATATATATGCATACTTATGTACATACATATTCATTTATGTGATTGAATCCTGTAAAAATCTATGAATGTGTACTTGCAAGCATTTCCAGTTAGAGATTGAGTTCTCATTCCAGATCTAACAGAATACATAGTCTTCACCACAAGAAGGGAGATCCGAAGTCTCCACATGGACCCCAAAGTGACCAGTGTTCCTTTTCCTCCAAAGACAAACCTGTCCAATGTCGTGGGACTTGATTTTGATTACAGAGACAAGAGAATTTTCTTCACCCGTAAGTATAAGGTTTTGACAAATTTCTTATACCTTTTCGATGTGTAACATTTTACAAGTATTAAGGAATCACTTTGATTAGGTCATAATCCTCTTACATTCAGAATATCTATATACATACACACACACACACACACAGAGTCATACCTCAGTTCTTGTCTGCTTCACTCACTACTCATCACATTTTGACATAAAAATTTTTGTTTTGGTACTTGACATTTTCTCGGTATTTGTCGCACATGCTAAAACATGTATGTGCAAGAGAAGACTGTGCTCCCGCAACTCTCTCTTTGGATGAAAATTAAGATAGTCTCGCTATGCTCATCTCATAGTAGTTTGTTTATTTTTTACCTTATAAGCTATCACGAGTTCGAAGAAGTTTAGATATACCTCTCAGTATAAAAAAGAAAGTTAGAATCACAATAGAACAGGAAAAAAGATGATCTCGCTGCACTGTATGCCAAGAACAACTATCTCTTCGATAGTGAAAAATATGGAAACGATTAAAGGAGCCAGTGTTGCTAGAGGTCACAGATATTATTTTTAAAATTATTTTCCCCCCCTTATTTCTTTAAAAAATTTCCTGTTTTTATCTTATTCCTTAAATAAAAATTCCAGTTTTAGAAGAAATTTCTCTTTCTATTTGTGAGAAAATTTCTAGTTTCCTGTTTTTCTGCAAAACAAGTGTGCTTTTTTCTCTCAATGTAATCTCTTATATGTAACTTATTTCTATATTTTGATTTACTGTTTTTTTCCCCTTCAGAAATCCGACCCGATGGGAGTATATCTTGGGCCAATCTGGATGACATGCAAAATGTGAATGTCATCTTAAATAAAGGCATCAATCCGGAAGGAATAGCTTATGACTGGACGAGAGAAAAAATTTACTGGACAGACTCTGGAAATCGCAGCATCTATGCTATGAATATGGATGGCTCTAAAGTGGTTATGATTACTCGTGTCGAAAGACCCCGAGCCATCGTACTGGATCCTTGCAAAGGGTAAATGGAACACTTTGATATCTCAAATTATTCTCAGCCCTTGAGCACTGCTCTCTTGGGAAAGCTACTCTATGAGGTCACCCTTGGCTCAATTGGATTCCTACCCTTGTGGTTAGCCAGCTGGCTTGTATCTGGCACACCAGTTCATTGTACTTCATTATTCTGTATACCACCAGTTGGGAATCACAGATTTTTGAAGGCTAACTCTTGATAATTTTTCAAGGATCATGCATTTTCTTAATTCTGCTGAAAGCTATTTGAGACTAGGGATGCGACATCGATAACAAAACATCGATGTTTTGAAACATCGATATTCAATATTAAAACATTGATGCTAATAAAACATCTCCTTAAAACCATCAATGTTTTAGAACATCCATTTTTTAAAACTGGTTTAGTAACCTCTAACACTAATGTTACTTCGGTTAGTCGTGTGTGTGGGGGGGGGGGGGGATTATTTAATTTTACTCTCTGATTGGGCTGACACAAATGACAAAAACTTGGTTGCTTTTGCCTTGGGCTACATTGATGACTCAAATTCTCGTTGTAAATATCGCCATGTTTTGCCTTCAAATCTCCAAATAAATTCGTTGTATTACCAGAAGTTTTGAGAGACTAAGGCAAATATTGCATTTCGCCAATTTGTCAAAGGTTTTGCAAAAATATTTCCAAACGGTAGTTTTGGGAGGCATCTTATTAATATTAACGTCTACTTACATAAAACCAGAACAAAGCAAAATGGCTGCTCTCGTGTATATACTATTTATAAAATAAAACCCTATGGAAGGTTTTGGATTGTCAGGAACATTCCAAGCTGTCTAATTGGTTTATTGACTGTTGATCACCATTTGTCTGTTTGGTAAGGAATCTTTCCCCCTTTTGTATTCGTCCTTTTCAGAATTCAGACTTACATTTACTGAGAGTGAAAATTTTGCTACATGGTAAATTTTTTTTGTTATGGTACCTTTTTTCATTAAAAAAACATTGAGACAACGTAAAAGATCAAGCACAAAACATCGATGTTAAAAAAACATCGGCTGCAATAAATCAATGTTTAAAACATTGATGTTTTGAAAACATTGACATCGATGTCACATCCCTATTTGAGACATGCCTTTTGTCTGTTCTTGAAAGAAATATTAATATACTAAGCTCCGACAACATTTTACCTTTAAGCAACTTTTATTCTCGTAAAACATGCTGCTCTCTGTCACTTTCTATTATATTAATTTACTTTTGTTTATTGGCAGTGATTTGATGACTTTCACTCCATTTGAAATATATACTGTTGCCATGTCTGAAATGAGAACTTAAAATGTGTTGGATTTGAGTTCAGTGAGGGCTTTTATTCATTGAATGTATTTAAGGAATCAACCTCCTTAGTAGGTTCTGTGGGAAAATGTTTATGTGTAGAGCATGTTGCATTAAGTGATGTATAACTCTTTATGAAAGATTAAAGACTACTAATAAAACCGAGAAAAGTGTTTAATATGGATATTTGCGTAATTTAACATGTATTGAAGGGCAAAGTTTCCTGAGAGTTATAGTGTACTGAAATCTACCCCTTTTTTTATTTGGAAACATTCTAAAATTTCTTTCACTTATTAAAACCCTTGATAAACCTGCTTTTCCACTATTTAGCATTTCATTTACTATTTTAAAGAAAGGGAATAGATGTATAATGTTGTGATAATGTTAGCCTCATGCTTTTCGTAATCTTGACCAACTCAAAAATGAAATATTAAAAGTATTCTTTTATTCTTATTGGAATGCTAAGAGTAAAGGGTATCATGGGAATAAAGAAAAGGACTCGGCAAAAACCTTTTAAGGGAGCCAGAATTGCATAATGAGAACATTTCCTCTGGTTTTTGTAAAAAAGAATTTCAACAAAGTTTCTCCCCTTACTGTAAAGCAGTGGTCCTCAACCCCTGGGCCATGGACTGGTACAGGTCTGTGTATCAAATGGTACCGGGCCACCCAAGGAACATTAAATTATTTCCATTTTATTTACTGTGGTGTATTTCTCATTGATTTAGCGTTCTAGTGAGTTAAAATGCTAAATCACTTTATATTCATTTTTTGGTGTAACTATTTTATTTTGAAGGCATGTTTAAATACAATTAAATTAAAATTATTAAATCAAAACAATCTAAAATATAAACAATAAACGTCCCCCCCCCCCTCAGTGGGCCGCGGTAAAATTATTAAATGTTGACCGGTCCGCGGCGATAAAAAGGTTGGGGAGCACTGCTATAAAGTGTCTACAACTATGCTGTATGAAAATAAGGAGTCTTAACTTCAAGTTGTTGATTGTGTATTTGAAGGTGTGTGTCTTTTTCACTTCCAGCTACATGTACTACACTGACTGGGGCAGGTTTGGCAATACTGGCAAAATCTTCCGTGCCACCATGGGGGGCAACCACAAAATTGCCATCCATGAGCATAACCTCACCCAGCCAAGTGGACTGGCAATCGACTATGAGGATGAGAAACTCTACTGGACAGATGCACTGAGGTGAGTCAAATGGTATCTGCCTATGTTTGGATCAAAAATAGACAGTACTCATTCAATATATATGTTTTGAGTTCAAAAATTGTTTACCCAAATTCTATTTGTTTTCTCATTTCAGATTTAAAATAATTACAAGATAAGAACTTTTTATACACCACGTTTTTAAATATTCTGTTGAATCATATAAACTTGACAATTCTCTCTTGATTGCACAAACCTTCATTTAATTATTCTTTTTCACTTTCTTTTATTTAATTTTAACCACTTTTTAGTCGTTTCCACTAACCACAGACTTTATAAACTTTAATTTTTATAATTTTTTTAAAATTTTTCGCACAATATTTTTGTAAACAAACTAAATTCACTTGTATTCTGTTTTCAAAATCGTCAAACACCGTTACGCAAAAGTGCAAGTATTGAATTCGATCGAAGCGCCACCTTGCGGATTTTTTTTGCTAAAAGTATCAAAAGAATGCATTGTCATCGTGTTCTGAGTTATTCTAAAAGTTTCAAATGTCTAGCTAGTCGGGAAGTTAGTTAAAAATCATTTACAAGATTTGTACTGGACAAACACACATACAAACACACAAAAAAGCAAGTTAATAAAAACATGGTAAAAAAAGAGGGAATTAGTACAATAGAAGGCTTATGCCAAAGACCCTACACTTCATTCAACTAAATATATTTTAATTTCCTTTTTACTATTACCTACTGAGAGACTTACCTGTGTTCTGAATTAAAAGTTTTACATTTTTTAAATTCTACCCCAAAAATGTGATAAAACACTGATAAAAAAAATTATCTTTTACCTGTAGAATGATTCAATGAACACAAATAGCTGAGCTTTTTGGTCAAAACAGAGTAAGTAATATGTAAAATGCTATTGCAAAATTTCATTAAAATTTATTGAAAACCTTTTTAAAAGACGAGGTTTCTCATTTCCAAAAGTGACTGGAAAATGCATTTAAAGATGCTACTTCTGGTTTTTTAATATTGCTTTCAGTTTTAAATTGGCCATAAATTCTTATTCAATGATAGTACAACTCAAAGTAAAGCAGTTTTTGAATCCTAAGATTGCCTTTTGAAATAGAGCAATTAAAAAATGTTTGAAATGTTGCACCAAAACATCCATTTCAATGTAGGCAGATACCTTAAAATGACCCCCCTTTCATATGCAAAATAATGTGTTTGACTTTGACTAATCTTCCCACTACAGCTTGTAATGTATGGTAATGCAGCATTTTTCCATCTGCAGACATATTCACAAAATACAGGGTGTTTCAAAAATCGCCCAATTTGAAATGAGTATATTATGAAAAATATTGAACTTAGAAACTTAAAATTAATTTTATATTACATGGCTAATCATTTTTTTTACAAACCAAATAAAAGGTGCTCAATATGCCCACCTTTGGATGCACGACATATGTGTAGATGGTAGGCAAATTCGTCCCCAACTTTTGAGAGCGTGTCTGCATATACTGCTTCCACGGCTGTTATGCATACGCAGACAACTCATGTTTTGGAATTTATTATACCATCGCCTAATGCTCTGAGGGGTAGGAACTTCAATCTACTAGGGTTTTGCCAACAAAAATCTTGCTGAACAGTTGTGGACTTGCACTTCACAAAGCATAGAACACAAAATGATTTCTGTTGTGCAGTCGCCATCTTTACAAACACTGAATTGGTGGACGAAGGAGGAGCGTTAGCGTTACTTGTTGGCAACTGTGTGAAACTTGAGATTTCCTTCTTTCTGCCTATACGTTATTCGATCAAAATGGATTAAAAGATGAATACCATAAACCGGGGCTACTTCGCACCATTTTTCCAAGATTTTTTTGTAATGCTCGCGTAAATCATAGAAATTATGTAAAATGACTTTTGAAAGTAGTTCTATTGTATTCTTAGATAATTAAGGAATAGTTCCATGTTAATAAAACCTGTTTTTATATGTATTTTATATTTTTAAATAATTTTTTAAAAGTGGTGCAAAGTATACCATAAGGGCGGGTTACTTTGCACCACATGAAATAATTTGTTCGAAGCAAGAAAATTAACCTGGTACAAAATAACCTCATTCAAGTTAACTGTGGCACCTTATAGAATCGTGGAAAACTGACAGGATTTGAATTTTTTTGGTTTAAACCAGAGAAAATATTTACAAACAAATAAGTTCAACTAATTGTATTTAATATGTAAAAAAAGAATGTAACATCAACAAAATTTGCTGTTATTTTGTGACAAAACTAAAAGGGAATACTGCTGAACAGTTATGGCACTTCACAAAGCATAGAACACAAAATGATTTCTGTTGTGCAGTCGCCATCTTTACAAAACCAAAAACCCCAAAACAGTATTGATCATAAATGGATAAATATTCAGTTTAACAAGATTTAAACGTTATGATTTCAAAGACAATTAGTTTCTATATATAAATAGACAACACTGACCTTCAACTAAAATCGTTTCCTTGGAGCAAAATACAACTTTTTCAGATGAAGATGTTAACTAAAAATAGTACCAGCACAGACACACTTGGCAAACACTACCCAAAATGGCTGCTAAAATAGTAATTATCATTCATGTTATGAGAGGTGGTGCTATCTATCAGATAACAGTGAAAATATTGTCTAATATTCATTAGTTTATCTGCTAGATGGGATGAAATCTTTTTTCAACAATGGTGCAAAGTTACCCATCTAGGAGCACCCATCTAGGAGTTTTACGGTAGTTATAATTTTTTTAAATCGGATGATTCTTTTTGAAACACCCTGTATATTTGAACCCTGAACAAGGAAACTTTCGATAATTCTTGTTACCCATAAGCTCATACCAAATTTCTTGGAGGTATTTTTGAAATTAGGAAAGAAATATTTTCCTATCTCTGGTTTCCATCTAGAAATACATTGTAATGGGATATTTGTCCACCTTCATTTGTTCCACTTAACAAAGCGTTGAAACATTTGACTGTGTATAGATATTAATTTCTTTAGTATCGTCACATGGGTATAATACATCCAAGTGGCATAAAACTCACAAATATGTATGCACTCTATTAATGCATGTCCATTTCTGCTAATGTCTTTCCCTCAAATTTAAAAAGGAATTCATGAGCATTTCTGAGGACTTCGACCTTCCCTAAAAGTATTGATAATCATGGTTAAGCCTTAATTGTTGCAATTGAATTTCACATTTATGTTAGGAACTAGCTGAATACCCATATTTCACTACGGAGTACATTCAAATTAAAAACAATTGTCAATATATGCAATTAATGCCAAAAAAACCCAAAAAAATATTTATAAAAAAATTTGTAAGGAATATTTTTATAGACAAAATAATGTGGAAGAAAATATTCAAATTAAATATAATAGAACATACTAAAGAATATAGTACAGTTTGAGGAATATTTCTTTTACTGTATTTTAATATTTTTTTTGGATAATGTCCAATCGTCTGCTGCATTAGAAAGAAAATTTTTTTTCATCATTATTTTATGTAAACTTACGTGATGCTTAATTTAAAGTATCACAAAAAGAAAAGAAACATGATCAGCATTTAATAAATTAAATTCTAAAAATGAATCTTTAAAAATTCACCAAAAATCAGAAAATGGAGGTAAAGGTTTCAAAAAAATTTCATTTTAATGGAATTTTTAGGATCTTTCTCATGATATAAATTTTATAACCCTCAGATTATTATTTTATATGCAAACTTTAAAGAATGTTACAAAAACAGCTTAAAAATTTAATTTAAAAAATCTAAGAAGAATTTTTCAAAAATCTTTCTTAGTGCACCCCTATACTATAAGAAAAATCACCATGCAAAATTTCAACCCTTTAGGTCCAGCAGTTTGGACTGTGCATTATGTCAGTCAGTCAGTTACGGAACTGTTTTATATATCTCTGAATTGAGTCATTCCAGGATACTAAATCCTCCTGAAATTGTCTTAGAAGTCCTAATTATTATGATTTAAATCCTGTAATACATTAGGTAGATAATTTTATCTATTTGAATGAAATTACTTTAATGATTCTAATTCCTCCAGCAAATAGTGTTTGTTTGATATTCACGAATAATCCATAATCATTGTGACTCAGTTCCACTTTATTTTATGTAAATAATTTTATTCAATTATGTTAATGACTTTAAACCCTTCAGGATGTGCTAATTAATTGTATTATTTGTAAATAATTCTACCTCATCCAATTAATTTGTTTGAATGGCTCTAGAGAGGACTTATCTTATGATCAGTGTAACTAAATTCTGCATTATTTAATGTAAATGAATCATCTGTTTGAATTTAATTATTTGAATGGCTCATGAAAGTACTAATTATTAATTTTCTAGTCATGGTTATGTCATAATTATTTTATTTAGTGATTCTAATATGATTTGTTTGAATGCTCTTCAGGGAGAAGATTGAGCGTTCCAGTTTGGATGGCAAGAATAGAGAGGTCCTGGTCTCTGCCACCATCTACCCTTTTGCCATAACAGTGTTTGGAAAGTACATATACTGGACTGACTTACAACTAAGTAATTTCATTGTTTGAATTCTCGATTCTGTGCTCTAAATTCAGTTCTCATGAGTTTGAATTAATGATGAAATGATTTTGATCAGTGGTTCTTAACTGTTCGTTGAGAAATCAATTCATCATGGACCATCTTCCAACCAACCCTCTAAGACAGTGATTTTCAACCTTGGGTATGTGTACCAGTACCGGTATGCAGACAAGCAGCTACCGGTTTGCAAATGATTTTACAATTTAAAACTAAAATCTATTAAAAATCTGTAATATGAAAAAAGAAAAGAAATGGCTATAATAACTAATAATCCATGCATTTTAATATTTTAGTGTGGAATTTCTTATCCCTTGTTTGTGTTGTAATACTTTATTGGGATTTACCTAATCTCAAAAGATGCCGTCTACACCTGAATGTGTTATCTATGACCACCCCATAAAAATTTGGCACTCGCCTGTGAATTATAACTGTGTCAGAGTTCTACTAAAAATTGTGTTTTGTGTTTCAAACATCTTTAAATTAATTGCTTAATATTAATCAATAGTAATTGTATTATTAATAAATATTAAGAAGCTGTTAAGGTAAGTGTATTAAACTCAGGAGATTTATTTAAAAGGATTTTTTATATATCCTAATTTATTTTGTTCTCAGTTGCATTTTATTCCCCATTTCAAAATTTTTGGTCTACTGGTACGTCATCAAATTGTTTACAACGTACAGGTATGGTACTATAAAAAGGTTGGGAACCCCTGCTCTAAGAGGCAAAAATGGGTTTAATCTTTTGATTCAACGAAGTATTTGTTAGAAACAACTTTAATAAAAAGTGACAAATAAACTTAATAACAAATTAAACATACAAGTAAACTTAATAGCAAACATACAAGCATATGAAAACTTGATAAAATTGCTGCAACTTTGTGTCACAGAAAATATATTGGCCAGATCCGAAATTTTTATTCAGAATTTGGAACTAAAAAATTGTTTTGTTCTCAATTTAATAAAATTGTTAAATTTTCAGTCATTTTGAAATAATGAAACTAATTTTTTATTTTGTCACCACTGCTTTTGATTGTCAAAATGCATTTCATTAGGTTATGGAATGCCACAAGGTCAATTTAAGCTAGACCTCTGGCTACGATGTGATAAAGGTTAACAAACATATAGTCACATGAATATATCTTTGAGGACCACTCTCTGGAATTTGGGATTGGACTTCAAATGCAATTGTCTTCCAAATTTGTAAGAAGGAATTTAATTTACACTAAATCAGCCATATTTTTAAATTTATGAACTTCTGAAATGTGATATTGAAAAAAGTTCATCAGTTGATTATAACTTTGTTTAGGATACCATTGATGACAGTTTCTTTTGTAATTTGTGAAAAGGTAATTTAAGGATTTTACATATTATTTATAAAAACAGTCATTGGGGCTTGTCAAAAGTTTTTTTCTGTCTATCTGAAGCTTTCTTCCTTACGTGATAGAGCCATACTGGTATATTATGTGCTAGTATGTGCTGAATTAGGAGCTGTTTCTTTTCAAATAATGCCTGAAATGTTCTCAAAAGCGGTAACTATGGGGGGAAAATCATGAGTTAAAAACTACCAGGATTTCATGTACATTAATCCACAGCTGTATTTTCCACTGATTTTTAAAAAAAAATTCATAGTATAATCCATAGGGTATTGATCCCTGCTTTCTTTCTGTGTACCCTGTACTGCTGAAAAATGGTACCAGTTGATGATTGCATTGAAAGCTTCATATTGAAATTTCATCCAGAACATATCCCTACCCCTCGATTCTAAATACAATCATGTTCTCATGATTTTCAATATTGATGTTTTTTCTAGATAACAAACCAGTTTATATTGTAAAAACTGCCCTCTGCTTGTGCTCAGTTTGACTCCCTTCCCTCTGACCTACTTTTGAATCAACAGCTGAAATTTGCACCTACAAAATCGACTGACAACTAGGGTTGCCAACTGTCCCGGAATTGGAATCTCTGTTCCTGATCCCAGATGAATGCTAAATTGTCCCGGAATGTAATGGAAACTATTCCAGTTTATTTTAAAAATTGAAATTTACATCTTGTAAATCCATTGAGCGTTGTGATGTCGTAGTAATCCGACAGGTAGCGTGAACATCACAGATTAAGATTAAAGTTTCCACAATATTTATTTACAAGATCAATTTATATACAGATCAGGAAGTACACGGTGATAGCACAGATGGTGATTGCAATGACAAACTATGGACAGAGTATTTCAAAAAGCATGAAAAATCGGTCGAGCTGATGAAAATTGTCTTTCATTTTGTCCATCCCTGCGAATAATGCTTACCCAGAGAGAGTATTTAGTCACATAAACAATCTGTGGACAAAGTCCAGGAATAACATGAATATTGACTTAGTGAAGGCAGAATTGCAAATACAACTTAATAGTGAATCGTGTGCAGAATTTACGAACTTTTTAAATACGGACTCACTTGCGATTGCAGCAAAAAGTGAGAGAAAGTATTATTGGAAAAATCCATTAATATATAACGTTAAATTTATTATAAGATTTAAAATTTTTATTATTATTATGTAATATATATATATATATAATTAAGTTTCTATAATAGTTAAAATAAAAAATATAAAAAATAAATTTTAAAAAATAACTGTATTTTAATTTTTTCATACATAAAAAGTTTCCTCAGAAAACTAGGTAATGGCTGACTGATGATGATGATGATCAATTTTGAGCTATTTGTCCAGGAATCGTCACAGAAAAAGTTGGCAACCCTACTGACAACAGTGAGGGTCTGTATATCATGGGATAACTCAGATCCCTCATTCTCTAATGGAATGCTAGTTCTGTACATCAGAGGTAAACCATCATAAGTGAATTTTCTTCAGTGAATTTCCCCATTTTTCAGGAGATCTTTGTGATGGTTTACCTCTCATCAGGACTTCCATATGCGATAGTTTATAAGTCTATATTTCACCCACCATCTTGTTTTGCATATAGGACAGTTTTCCTCAAAGAAGTTCCATCCAAAAAGAGTCACAATAAAATATCGAAAATCAAGAAAATTCACTTATGGTTTACCTCTGATGTACAGAGTTATCTCCTATTTCAGCGAGACCTGTTACCAATTAAGAAATATTTTAAAAGCTTTATTTTAGAGGTCTATACTCTACAACGCAGTCTTATGGAACAAGCTGCAGATTATATGGAGATGACACTTGAAAAGTTTAGAGATCCTTTCAACATGTAATTCGTGAATTTTGGTATAAAATGACTGTGATAATTATTGCTGTCTTATTTCAACTTGGTTCCAAATGATGTTTTTTGATCAGTCTCTTCATGATTTCATTTTAGGAGGCGTGTACAGAGCTGAAAAACATACTGGTGCTGGCATGATTGACATGATCAAAAGGCTGGAGGAGTCTCCACGAGACATCCATATATTTGCTCCAGACAGGCAGAAATGTATGTGCTTTTTTTGTGTCTAAATTTCTAACACCTCCCCCCCCCCCCAATTGAATTGTATTTTTTTTTTTTTGTGTGTTTCTGAAAGATATTCTGTAAACAAACAGGGCCTTTCCCCCCCCTTTTTTTTTTGTAAGTTAAGTTCCCAATGGGTTTAATGAGTAGGAAAGATTACCCTAACATTCTTGTCTAAATTACAAATGTTTACTGACTATTTTAACGCATATTTTTTTTCAACTATAAATGAAAATTTTGTTGCGTATAATTTAATGGTACTCTCTAAGATACTGTGGCATTTAGAGATATTTATTTACTAATGTTTGGAACATATGGCAGATGTCAAATGCCTATGTGGATAAACGCTAACATTATATTTTTCTGTTGTTAATCTGAAGAGGATCCATGGATAAATTTACTCATCTACTTTCTTTAAAGTGAATGGCTAAGGGGCATTGGCTTTTTGTACTGAAGTTTATGGGTTTGACTCACACTATTCCTGAGAATGTAGCTGTAATCCTGGTTTAGTAAGCTCTAGTGTAGTAAAAAAGGACCATAGTGTTCTCAAACAAAACAATGATATTTATAGCCTCCAATAATGATTATTGGAATTGTAGACAATTATTATTGATATACATTCAATCTAAACCATTCAATTCAATATCACAATTGTTTAAATTAAGATAATGGGGGGGGGGGGGGGAATTCATCTGTTTCTTTATTATGGTGTAACTTTTGGTAGTTATGTGAACAATGGCTAAGAAGTTCTAACCACTCAACATCCCTAAAGTTGGCGAAGAATACAAACACTCGATAGTCTATTCAGTAATTATAATGATGGGCATTTATTAATTATTAACATTGAAGGATTAAATAACACACGTTACATCCATGTTATCTGCCTCTTCACTACAGAAGGAAGAAAATACAGTCGAACCTCCATATATCGAAGTAGCAAATTGCTCGAAAAAAATTCAATATATAGAAATTCGATATATAGAATTGAGCTTAGTTTTAACATAATTCTCCTAGAAAAAAAATTGAAGCTAATTTTCGTATACGAAACTCCTTTTCTAATTTATATGCGAATCCCACTAAATGAAAGTTAATAACTAAAAAATGAATTAATATGAAAGATTTATTGAGTACTACATATCTTTAAATAAACAATAATGCAGATGGTGGATACAATGATCACAGTTACATTCTTTCAAAAAAAAACTACGAATATCTTGCCGAACAGCCAGGTTTGTGGAAAGTTCAAAGAAATGTTGGTATTTATTCAGTCCACTAAAAACTTCATCAAGGACATTTTCCACAAATTGAAGTTCACGACGCATTGTTTCAAATGTCAAAAATTGGGAGATTTTATTCTAAATTGGAATAAATTCTCCCAATTTGTTTCGAAAAAAATTTCGATATATAGAGATTTTTTCGATATATAGAAACAATTTTTCTATGTAATGAACATGGAGATTTGCTAAGAGTTCGATATATAGAAAATTTCGATATGGGATAGTTCGATATATGGAGGTTCGACTGTAGTTTGTCTTGCACGGTTGACGACCAGGGGAGAAGCGATTTTTTTTTTTTTTTTTTTTTTTTTTTTCCCCTCCTCCTCTCTAGCTCGCCTTGGTTTTTTCACTCTTTGAGTACCTCGTGCATAGGAAAAGTAGTTCCTATCCGAACAAAAGATACGGGAACACTACAGAGTGTTGGCATTCAGAGAGACTCACCTGCTGGCATGGGTGCCTGTAGCCATTCAAAATTAACATGGAATGGTACGTCAAATGTTAAGAAGTCTTATAAATAAGAAAAGTAAACCCAGTTAGGTTGCATTCAGGGAAAGAATTTAAAACTTGACAGAATGGTTAAAGCATGAAATGGTTAATGGCTAATAGTAGGTTGAAATAATATTAACCCTTTGACTACCAGGCTTAATTTCGCCGGTAAAGGCTATATACCAGGCTATGCGGTGTAAAATGTTTGTGTCATAAATTATTTTAAAACTTCTGTGATGTAATAGTGAAGAATTTAAGGTTCTTTAAATTATACGAGCAAATATTAAACACGTGAACTGTCGAATCGCAACTGACGTTTTGGTTTTTGAAGCGATTATGCGAATTCATACCCCGCCACTCCTTCCGCCATCTAGCGGCATCCTTGTAGTAGAATCAAGGTCATTACTACTCACCTCCGACCAATACCATGCTATATCAGTTGCATATCTCTGACCAATCCGGTTCAAATATGCACTCATTACTGTGTAGTGGACGACGTCCTGGTCGCTGATTAATGAAATGAGAGGACGTATGCTGTGTACGTCTTGGTAGTCAAGGGGTTAAAGGAGGAGGATTGCAGGCTATGATGAGCCAACATGTTTTTTAAAATTTTTGCTAAATGCAGGGGCTGAGACATTTGCACTGTATACTGCAGGAATTGTTGACTACTATTTATCTGGGAGCACCCTACAGGGGAGTTAACAGGGCCTCCTCCATTTCGATCGGGCATCCTCAGAGGCTAATACCTTTCCCACCCACAAACTTAGTGGAAGAACTTTCCAGACTTCCAATTGAATGTTCCCCCTATCCAGCCGAGACACGAAGGTGTTCGATGGCATTTGAAGTGGATAGCTTCTGTATAACCCCTTACCTGTGACATATATTTCAGAAAAATGCACCAAAAATGGAAAATGTTTTCAGATTCACAGTGTGAAACACCCACAAATATTGCCCATTGTGGTTAGGGATGCGACATTGATAACAACACATCAATGTTTTGAAACATCGATATTCAATATTAAAACATCGATGCTAATAAAACATCGCCCAAAAACCATTGATATTTCAGAACATCGATGTTTTAGAACATCCATTTTTTAAAACTGATTTAGTAATCTCTAACATTAATGTTACTTCTGTTAGTCGTGGGTGTATGGGGGGGGGATTTAATTTTACTCTGATTGGACTGACACAAATGACAAAAACTTGGTTGCCTTGGGCTACATTGATGACTCAAAATTCTCGTTGTAAATATCGCCATGTTTTGCCTTCAAATGTCCAGATAAATTCGTGGTATTGCCAGAAGTTTTGAGGGACTTAAGGCAAATATTGCATTTTGCCAATTTGTCAGAGGTTTTGCAAAAATATTTCCAAACTGTTTTTGGGAGGCATCTTACTAATAATATTAACGTCAACTTATATAAAACCAGAACAAAGCGAAAACTTAAATGGCTGCTCTCATGTATATACTATTTGTAAAATAAAACCCAATGGAAGGTTCTGGAGTGTCAGGAACATTCCAAGCTCTGTGATTGGTTCATTGGTTGTTGATTGCCATTTGTCTGTTTGCTAAGGAATCGTTCCCCCTTTTGTATTCGTCCTTTTCAGAATTCAGACTTACATTTACTGAGTGTGAAAATCATGCTACGTGGTAATTTTTTTTATATTATGGTACTTTTTCATTAAAAAAAAATTGAGACTGTAAAACATTGAGCACAAAACATCGATGTTAAAAAAACATCGGCTTCAATAAATTGATGTTTAAAACATCAATGTTTTGAAAACATTGACATCGATGTTGCATCCCTAATTGTGGTTCCCCGAACTGTGTTCGGGAGTTACAGGTAAGGGGTTAAAGCTCACGTGGTACCACTAGGCTACCTCAGGTCTTCTTAAAAGTGAACACACAACTTTCAAAATGGCATACTGCTGCCTATGGAAAAAAAAGTCACAGTACCAGTTGTTCCAAAATATACACTTGATCTGTGTCCTGATACAAGAATTTTAAAAAATAACATACGACAATTTGTTTCAATTCAGTGTTTTGTGTAAAGAGATTTTCCACTTTTCATTATTTTAAAGTATTATTTAACCAATAAGAAGCAATCTGCTTCATCGAGTAAAATGAGTTAATTCATTGGTAATTCCGTGTCGAGTTCTGAAAAACGGATGAAGCTTGCTGCACACGGCTTCTCAAAAATGAATAAAATTTGCCTGTTGGCGACAATGCAAGTTGATAACAGTTTAAAGCAGGTGAGATATTACTATACACACACAAAAAAAAGCTGTAAACTTGTATCGAAAGAGAAGTATGTAACACTTCTTAAAAAGTTACTTGGGGTGTTCTTAAACAAACTAACCCAACAGTTTTATGAACTGGAGAGAGGAAATCATTGCAGGATGTGTCTATACTTTACATATCTGCATATGAAATGAACTATTATTGTTGCCCCTGAAGAAATTTGATTATTGAAATAAAATGTGTGCTCAAGTTCCTCAGTTTATTTCCTATGCTGGCAGTTTGTCACTCTAATGATTTCATTATGATGTATTGCACAGGTGATACTGATCCATGCAAGCTGAACAATGGTGGCTGTGCCCACTCGTGTCACCAAGGTCCTAATGGCACAGTGGAGTGCCTCTGTGATAAAGGATTCAAGGTTGTCAATGAAGGACATATGTGTGTTGGTAAGGTTTTTTTTAAGATTATGTACTATTTTCTTATCAAGTTTACAAATACACCCGATTCTCTTTTTGCACAGGATTTGCACAGGATATACGTTCAGAAACTGCCTTGTCCGCCCCCCCCCCCAAAAAAAAAAAAAAAAAAAAGTGTAAAAAAATTCATTGAACAAATAAAAATTTGAGATAGGTTCCATCCAAATATATTTAATAATAAATTGTTAATTTAAGTATGAAATTTGGGTATGATCAATTGAACTTGAATAAATATGAAGAGAAAATCCACAAATCTTATTTTGATTATGTTAATACAAGTTTTTTTAAAGTGAAAAAGTGTGACAATTGTAAGTGGTTAAAAATAAATTGAATTTGTTTTTTTATTTATACATGCATACTTATAACATAATCATTCAGTGTCACTGCTAGACAATAAATGTGCCCAATTTCTGTTGTTTTTTTTTGCTGGCAAAAAATCACTTGTGTCACTGGAAATAATTAATGGCAATATATCTACAAGTTTATCTTGAATAAAATTAACATTTTTTGTTTGACCGGTTTTGAATGTGAATTCTGATATCATAGACTGTAATTTTATTTTTGTTAGTTCTTTATAGGATTGTTCATAACGTGTCATAATGACTGTTAAATGATGTTGAAATGACACAGATTGTTCGACATTGTCATTATTTGTAAGAAACTGAGTTTCTTTGCTAGTTGGAGGCCTAGCAGATAGTGGAACCACTCCTTCATCATCACTGCTATAACGTGGCATCATCTACATTCTCTGAAATACTCTTATAGCATTGCACTCCATATTTTTTATTCTTTTTAGATTTTTAAACCATGTTGAACAGGGTGTAAATGATTTTAATCAAATGATTAAAATCAGGATTTAAATTAAATGATTATTTTTAAAAAATCATTGATCTTAATCAAAAAAAATTTCATGCATTGCTTTGAACCTTTTCTGTATTTCCCTAAGGGTATTAAATTAAATCTGTTTTAATTTGTTAAATCTATTTCTGAGAATAAATCGGACAACCAATCCTAAGTACTCTTGGAGACTAATTATGAAGTGGAATGTTTAACAATAAATGAAAAAGACCAAGCTTGAATCCATGATCATGTTTAAATCTTTAAATAAAACTAAGTTTTAAATGTTTTGATTATTGTAGATGACAAAATAAAATTTTCTTTTTTCAATTTTTAGTTTCAAACCATTTTGTTATTGGTTGTTTTTCATTTATTTCATATTTTGTTTTTAATTTATTAAAAATTATTTTATTAACGATGATTAGCAATGCTTGAATTTGAAAATGTGTACTTCCTGCATTAGTTATAAAGTAGTATATTATATAATTTTAAGTCTACGGTATTTATAATGGTTTATATCATATAAAATTGAAATATTAAAAAAAATCATGATTAAAATTTTTTTTTTAAATCTGGTTTTTTAAATCATGATTTTTATACACCTTGGTGTTGAAGTTTTAAAAAAAAATCCGTTCTTTTTCTTGACTGTGTTATTTCAAAACAATGCAAAAAGAGAATCGGGTGTCTATTGACCCACTGTAAAATGCTGTATTTTGTAAATGCTAAAATGGATGTTACTATTTATGCTTCATGCACGTATTATTAAATGTGTCTCATTGAAATCATCTACTATAGCTGAACTGTTTCTTGTTGCTATTGTAAGTGCCAATAATTGTTTTCAGCTGAAAATGTGACTTGCAGCGATAACAAGTTTTCTTGTGGTAACAGCAAGTGCATTCCACGGATGTGGGCATGCGATGGAGACGATGACTGTGGTGACAACACAGATGAGGACAAAAACTTCTGCGGTGAGTACTTCTGGGCTCAAAATAGAGCGAATGCACTAGATCAGTGGTTCCCAACCTTTTTCACCTTTCCTTATCGGAATACCTCCACGGTCCATGGGGGAGTAAAAACCTTATTTGTATCGTATCCCTTCCTTATGTATATATAATTTACCATCAAATATTGCATATATAGTATATATATTTGTGGGTTCCTGAGCCTAAATAGACTGTGCTACCTGCATATTCCACCAGATGACGCTATATTTCATTTGTGCCGCTTCAGCTCAACTAAAGAAGAGATCTGGCAACCCCAGTCAGTCAGACGTTGGACGGCGATAAGCTATGACATGTTTGTCTGTTAGCAGTAGACAACTGCTCCTTCATTAGTCTATAATGTTATCAATTAATGATGTTTTTTTGTAAATATCTTTTGTAAATAAGTTTTCATTAAATGTTAGTGTAGTTATAATAGTATTTGTTTTATATCACCGCACGGTTATCCTGACCCACATATATATATATATGCTTTTTTGAAGATACAGTTTGATTATTGATAAACAATTTGTGTTCGGATTTGAAAATGGTTGACAAAATATAAGCACTTTGTAGCAAAACAGTTATTTATTTAACAATAGATGTATGTTTGCAATATATGCAACAAGTGGTTTCATACTCACTAAAAAGTGTTCCTAGGTGAAGATAAAAACTACAATTATAAAAGTACACAAAGACCATTTTAATTTTTCAGGCAAAATAAAATCATACAGCTGTGATATAATTACAGTTAAGAAAATTGTTATCACAATGTATCAATATGTAAAATTGATGTTTTTAAGTAAGTTTCGATTTTTCTTATCTGTTTTGATGGTTCATTCGGTGGTTTCTGATAGTTTTAGAATAGAGTCGTGACCCACCTGTAACCCTTCCGCGACCCACTGGTTGGGAACTGCTGCACTAGATTATATTTATGAGATATATACATAGGGATATCACGGGGTTTAGCCATAGGGGTAGCGTGCTTCTGACCTATGGGGGGGCATGAATTGAATTCAGTTGGGCCCTCCTCTGTGTACTGACTACCTGGCAGTCCTTAAAATACGAAATAATGATTTTTTTTTAAAACTGAATGGCAATAGAATGGATGTTTGAGTAGTATTCAAAAGTTATACAATGAGAAAAATAAATATAATATAAATAAAATGAGAAAAATATAGCATCGAATTTTTGTTATGGACCCTATCATTGTCAAAAACTATTTTAAGGCTAAAGACATAATCAGAATTTCCAGTGTCACAGCTTGAAAAAGCAGGAAAAAAAACTAACTTTCCTAAAAGTTTTCTATAATTTTCTAATTTTAACTGAACTTCTATTAATGTTTAAATTTATTTAAAGTTGAGTTTCGGGGGCATGTCCCCCCCCCCCAACACTACGCCTATGGGTTTAGCCCCTTTGGGGCAAAGTAGCGCTGTGCGGACTCTTTACTGTGAAGCCTTATTTGGTACAGAAATTTGTATAAAATAAACCTTAGCTTCCAATTTGCTGAAAATTAGATTGATTGTTTTTGATAGTTTGCTAACTGTTTTTATGTTTAAAAGAAACCAAATTTTAAAGAATTCCCTTCCAGTCACATTTATCTTGAAAAAGCAGATATGTAAACATCGAATAATTTAAGGGAAATAATGTAAAATACCGAAAACCTAATACCAGCATGCATTTAAATTAATACATCTTGTATGCATTCAAAATCGGAATTGAACACTGGAAATGCACAGAAAAGTAATGCCAGTTTTGAAATATTTTACTTGAATAATGCTCTTAGATACACGAATGGATTTTGGTCGCTTTAATGACTTGTTGTATGTTATTGTGTTATACTTAGATCTAAAAAATTTTTTTCTTTTGAAATATTAGTTCCTTATACTTCATCACCTGTACTATATGCATTTGATCAATTTTTGTCTTTAAAATAACAACTTTGTTTCTCAGTTGCTTTCTCTAATTTTGAGTGACATTTTGGGAACGAAAATTTATAATTTTTCATTTCTATGCTTTTTTGTTTTTAAGATTTACACACGTGCAGCCCCACAGGATTCCGTTGTGGTGTTGGACGCTGCATCTTCAAGACGTGGCGTTGTGATCATGAAAATGACTGTGGGGATGGAACAGATGAGTTAGATTGTGGTATGTATGACATACGTGTTCCGTAAAAAACGTATTCATTCCGTTTTTTTAAGCTTTGTTACGAAAATATGTTTTCAAGCAAAAATGTTCCATATTTTTACTTCTGCAGCACCATCGCTTTTTTCTCCATACATCGTGTTTTCAAGATTCATATTTCCCCCTCCTAGCAGCTTACACTATACAAAAACTTCCTGGATGGCAAGCAGCTTCTACAATATTAGAAAGAGAAAGTCAACATCATGTGCTTCACCTAAACTAATAAAAAAAGTAAAATCAACCTCATTTGCTTCACCAATACCAGTAAAAAAATTTAAATTAATGTCAAGTGCTTCACCCAACTCTGTAAAAGTTAAAACCAACTTCATGTGCTTCTCAAAAATCAGCAAAAAAAGTAAAATCATTTGCAGAGTCACCATCATCTACCAATAATAAACGCATATTGCAGCGGGAAGAATTTTTCTTACATTAAGCTCAAATCTTGATCATGCTTTAGCATTTTTTTATGAAAAACATCATTGTCATTTATGAAACATATAATGTGATGTTTCAAAGTGAAGAGCCAAAAATTCACAAGATGAGAAGAGAGCTATCGAATTTTTTTGAATTATTGGCAAGATTTAGGAAAATATCTGTCATAACTAGCTCTAAATGTATATTTAATGTGAAATCTGATGTATTTAAAAATCAGAAGGATGATAAACCTTTAGTTATAGGATCCGAAACATCAGAATTTGTCAAATAATTGCCTGAAAGCGAACTTTTACAGTTCTATTCTTGTGTTAGAAAATATTATACATCTTTTTTTTTTTTTTTTTATATATTCCATCGCTCGCTGTGTTCCTTATTTTTTTCTTGGGAGGTTGGCAGGTATGGTATGAATTTTTTCAGGACAAAATTCTGATTATTTTTGTCGGTGTATTTTATAGTTTGAGGAATCAGCTTTACTAATTGAGTTTTGAAAATGAAGAATCAAACAAAGAGGACAGAGATGCACCCATTCAAATTTTTAGGGTCCTCCTTTTTCCTTATGTTAATTTTCCTTGTTATCTACAAGATAACACTAATAGAGGGTTAGTTTGTCATAAGGCACTCGCATGTTCACTTAAAAGTTGAAATAACGCTGATTTTGGATGGTTATGTTACTCTAATAGGGTATTCCAGTTGGCCAAATTGCTGCAGCACACTGGCTTTCGGAGCCTTAGTCTGTAAGATTGAATCTCATCACACACACACACACGCTAACATTCGCTTTTATTAATAAGATAATTTTTATTGTAGAATGTCCCTAAAAAGTTAATCTTTTAAAACTTAATAGACCCCATTGACTGTTGCTGACTTATACTTAATCAACATGTTCAAATAACATAAACATATTATGTGCATGTATAAGTACATGTATATTTACATTTATATCTATGTATGCATCCTTGCATATATGTACATACGTATATACACATGCTCATGTGTACATATGCATGTATTTACTGCAATCTCTCTTTCCCAGAATATCCACCATGTGCTGATGAGGAGTTCACCTGTGCCAATTTCCGCTGCATCCCCAAGACCCAACTGTGCAATGGTGTGAATGATTGTAAAGATAACAAAACTTCTGACGAAAGCCTGGAGCACTGTGCCAAAAATAGGACCTGTCCTGGCAACCACATCAAGTGCAACTCCACCAACATTTGTGTGGAGCCCTACTGGCTGTGCGATGGGGACAATGACTGTGGCGACAACTCTGATGAAAACCCTGCCTTGTGTGCCCAGAGGACCTGTCCTCCAAACAGTTTCAGGTACTTCCAGTGTTGCAAGACTGCTTTATACTCTTTTCTAGAAGTTTGAAACGTTTATTTATTTGGGAATAAAAAATTGTATTTCACTCTAGTTAACTGTAAAAAAGGATAACGCAGAAACTGCTTCCATCAATACCTGCACACTTACATCAGGGTACATGAAAGGGTGACCAGGGATTGTTACAGTTCCACAGTAACAAAACAATTACAGGTGGAATTGCCGACATGAAGCAGTTAAGATAAAAAACCTAAGGACTAAAGAAAATAAAAAGGATCTGACAATAAGACGCTAAATAGGAGATGAAAAAATTAATACATAAAATTTTTCTCTCCTATGAACTAAAACCTTCTATGCAAAGCAACTTATTTATCTTTACAAACATATGGAGTCTCTCAAAAATATTAACAAATCATGAATTCTTACCAGTATTGTTGAAAATTTGCTACAAAGTTTAAAATCATTTTAATTGATAAGAGTACCTTAAATTATCGTGGATAGAGAATAAATTATCAGTTTCAGATGAACTATGGATTAATTTGTAAAACCTATGGTATTGAGAAAGTTCTTTTATTTATTTTGATTTATTCGAAGCATGAGATGAATCCTAAAAATCAAACACCAATAAATGGACATTGTGTGGGGATGGTTCTAAAGACTTAAACATGGTCTGTTCCTAGGTGTTCCAGCCATCGTTGTATTCCAGCCACTTGGTACTGCGATGGAGATGACGACTGTGGAGATGGAGCCGATGAACCAGAAGAATATTGCAAGAGTGAGAAGAAAACGTGCTTCGGAGACCTCTTTACCTGTGACAATGGAAATTGCATTCCTCGCATCTACATTTGTGATGGAGACAATGATTGCCTCGATAATTCTGATGAGGATGTAAGACACCAGTGTGGTGAGTTGACACTCTCATTCCCTTGTTAAATCACCATTTAGCAATTGAAAGGGGCCACTTTTCCTTTGGGCTTGTTAGACAAGTTTGTTATTATTCTTCCTTGTTTCCAGTATTTAAATTTTATTGGGTGTGGACCAATGGTGCACCCAGGATTTAATCTTGGGGAGGGGGTGAGTTGAATGGATAAAAATATTTATAATGCAAATTCAATGTTCATAATTCAATTTCTATTTCTTTGGGGGGAGCCCTTGCCCCCCTCCCCCAGTTGCGCCACTGGTGTGCACAGAGAAACCATCTGTATTAATCCATTCATGTTACTCTGATAAAACTTTTGATCTTAATTTGTATTCTATATCAATGAAACACTCATTGCTGATGAATAGGTTTTGTGTAGCTTCATGAGCCTATTTTTTTCCACACAGTATAAGTCCAGGTATATTTCTGTGAGGCTGTGATGACCATGTTGTTTAGTGTGTTTGTGATACAAAGAGATTTTTCAATATGTTTTTGTTTTATCAGCAATGGTGGCTCTGTTGTTCCTTCCACTTGGTTAGATGGATACTTACCAAAGTCTATAATCTTAATTCTTATATAAAATTGACCAATTTTCTTGATGAACAGTGGATCTTGGAACACTATTTTGACTAGAGGAGTATCTTTGCATATCTAACAATCACTTAGATAGGGAAAGAATATAAGTATTTTTACCATGTTTTTATTAACTTGCTTTCTTGTTTGTGTGCGTGTTTGTGGGTATGTTTGTCTGGTACAAATCTTGCAATCGATTTTTAACTTCCCGACTAGCTAGACATTTGAAACTTTTAGAATAGCTCAGAACATGATGACAATGCATTATTTTAATACTTTTAACCATCTTTATTCCATATTTTAAAATCCATTACGTAAAAATACGAATATCGTCTGGAGCCAAAAGTAACTGCTCTACAGGCGCCATCTCTTAACGTAATAGTGAACCAAGCATATTACATTTTCATTACAATGTGATAATTTTTATTTATGCCCACATGCTATTTGCGATATTTTCTCTGCGAAATTCATTGATTTTTTTTCCTTCAAATTATAGATTATAATTTATAATTTTGAAATCCATAATTAACTATGGAAGATGCGAATTCGTTTGCAGCTCATGAAGAAGCTGCATGTAAATTACATGTCTTTTTTTTTTTTTTAATAGAAAATTTAAAAACATGGTATATAAAAAGTCTTTTTATCTTGTAATTATTCCCCTGTAATGATTACTTGCTCTGTCAATATATACTAGTTCAATATGTCCCTCTAAATTTGAAGTCTTATGTTGCTTAAAAAAAAGAAAATAATAGGCCATTACGAGAGAGTTATTCACAAGAACTGATCTGATATCCATTGTAATGTCATCTCATTATTGTTTTTCAGAGACCCGCGAGTGTGACCCTGAAAAGGAATTCACCTGCCCACAGAACAAGCAGTGGGACCGGGCCTCCTGCATCCCGCGGCGGTGGGTGTGCGATGGGGACCCCGATTGTGTGGATGGGGCTGATGAGAACAGCACTCTGCACAATTGCCCCCCTCCTGAGCCCTGTGAAGAAGGCCAGTTCCAGTGCGATAACCGTCGGTGCATTAATCGGGAGTGGGTGTGTGATCACGACAATGACTGCGGGGATGGATCTGATGAGCCCAAGAATTGCAGTAAGTTTTTTTTGTAATTGATATAAAGGAAAACTTGCTGATATAACAACAAATTCAAGCATTGAGATTTCTAAAGTTTGTTTTATTTATAAGTTTATCTAATTTAATTGTTACAAATTGTAAATATATTTATATGGGGAAAAGGGCAAGTATATACAGTTGAACCTCCATATATCGAACTTCCCTATATCGAAATTTTCTATATATCGAACTTCCCTATATCGAAATTTTCTATATATCGAACTCTTAGCAAATCTCCATGTTCATTACATAGAAAAATCGTTTCTATATATCGAAAAAATCTCTATATATCGAAATTTTTTTAGAGACTAATTGGGAGATTTTATTCCACTTTAGAATAAAATCTCCCAATTTTTAGCATTTGAAACAATACGTCGTGGACTTCAATTTGCGGAAAATGTCCCTGATGAAGTTTTTAGTGGACTGAATAAATACAAACATTTCTTTGAACTTTCCGCAAAACTAACTGTTCAGCAAGATATTCATAGTTTTTATTTAAAGAATGTAACTGTAATCATTGTAACGACTGTCTGCATTGTTTTTTTTTAAGGATATGTAGTAATCAATAAATCTTTCATATTAATTCATTTTTTAGTTATTAACTTTCATTTAATGGGATTCGCATATAAATTACAAATGGAGTTTCGTATACGAAAATTAGCTTTAATTTTTTTTTTTTTTTTTTTTTAAGGAGAATTATGATAAGACTAAGCTCAATTCTATATATTGAAATTTCTATATATCGAATTTTTTTCGCACAATTTGCTACTTCGATATATGGAGGTTCGACTGTGTTTATTAATTTATCCATTTACACATATGCACATGTATGTGTATATATATGTATGTGTGTGTATACATTAATATATTGATCTATATATCGATGTATCAGTATGTTTAAGTTGTAACTAATATCGAACTAATTAAAGTTACATTGAAATTAATAAACTAAATTAATAATTATATTTTTCTAATACATAAACAAAATGTTTGATCTCTTAAAGCTTTCCGAACGTGTGGATCAGATGAATTCACTTGTCGCAATGCGAAGTGCATCCGAAAGATCTACCACTGTGATGGTGAAGATGATTGTGGTGACGGTAGTGATGAACTAGCCAAAGATTGTGCCACAGAGGCTCCCACTTGCTCTGGAGCCCAGTTCCGATGCAAGAGTGGGCATCAGTGCATCCCGTATGAACGTGTCTGCAACAAGCAAATCGACTGTGATGACAGCTCCGATGAGCCAGCCCACTGCCACGTTGATGAATGTGCAAAGGTGGAGAGCAATCAGTGTGAACATAAATGCATTAATACTCTGACTGGATTTTATTGCGAGTGTACAGAGGGTTACGAACTTGCCAAGGATGGCAAGGCTTGTAAAGATGTTGATGAATGTGTCGTGAAACCTGAGGTGTGCTCCCAGTACTGTTTTAACACTCCTGGATCGTACTACTGCAAATGCAATGAAACATTTTATGAGAGAGAGCTGGATGGAAGGACGTGTAAAAGGAAAGATAGTGAGTGGCTTTTGGATGTTTTTACTTTTTGAAAAGTTACAGAACTGTATTATCCATTTTTTAGTCTTAATTAATAATGAAAATTTACTAACTCTATGAAGAATTGAATTTTTTAAAAAATAATTTTAAATATTTATCATTTACATTGTTTTTATTTAAAGTAATTTAGATTATATTATTTTAAATATTTAAGTTTTTAAAACTTATTTTAATGTTTAAAATATTATAAAAACATTTTAAAAATTAATATTTTAAAATAATTGATGGTTAAAATATTATGATTTAAAATAAATAATTTGAATTATTTGTAATTGTACAATATTGTAACATTTTGCAACAGTAATTGAAATGCACCTATCTATACAATTTCAATTTTTTTATCCTCTTATTTAAAGTTTAATTTTCATTGTTAATTAAATCAATAAACTGAGTTTTATAAATAGAAATTATTTTAGATATTATTTGCATTAGCTTTTAAAAATAGTATAAAAAAGCTAATTTTAAGATTTAAAAGAAAAATTGGTATTTAAAAATTTTAATATTTAAAATATTAAATACCACTATATATTACCGTAAGATCTTGAGTATAATACTTTTTTTTTCACATTTTAGTCCTAAAAAATGAGGGTACGTATTATACTCATGTACAAAAAATGTACCACATTTAAAACGTACCACATTAAAACTTAAAACTACATTTTTTTGTATACGAGTATAATACGCACCCTCATTTTTGTGGACTAAAATGTAAAAAAAAAGTGTGTATTATACTCAAGATTTTATGGTATATGCACTATTTACGGTCTTGCAATTTTATGTTTTAACATTTTGAAACAGTCCATATTAAAAATAAAAAATAGTTAGTAGCTTTTAATCCTTATTTATTCTATTGAGAATTTCAGCAATTTTGCTGATAATTCTAGTGTTATTTCCTTTAATTCTATTTTGCCCCATTTGTCCCTCATAAATGTTCTCTTGGCATGAAAATATTCACCTCTCCGTTTTTTTAACATCCTATATTCGTGATGCTGTTTGCAAAAAGTCTTTGGAGCATAGATATCTTAGGCCCCTCGGTACTTCTCTGTAATAGGTTCTGTCCCTACCCATAAAGAAAAAGTTAATACTATCCAGTACTATTGGAAGTTATAGAAAATGTCATTAAAAATTGAGTGTGTATTAACTGCATTCGATATGTGACTTTTCCTGTGCATTTCTATTTTATGATGGAAAATTGAGTGCCATTTTTAAATGCCTGATAAACTTTATGATCAAAGTGACAGTATTGATTCTGTTGAATAAATAATTATTGATGCAAACTCATTATGACCTTACTGAATATGTAATTTTGTATCCTGTTATTTCAGGCACTGAACCATGGGTGATATTCACAAATCGTTACTATCTACGAAACATGAGCACAGATGGCACCAAGTACAGCCTCATAAAAATGGACCTTCGCAACGTGGTTGCCCTTGATTTTGACTATTCTGAAGATAGATTGTACTTTTGCGATGTTGGCAACAAGACCATCAGTCGCATTTTCCTAAATGGAACTGGCGAGGAGACGCTCATAAAACATGACACACAAGGACTTGAAGGACTCGCTGTTGATTGGGTTGGGAGGTGAGTACACCAATCTTCCACACAATCAAATTTCATAAAGAAAGATCAATGCATAGAATCAAGTAATGGAAATCATCAACTGGGCTTAAAACTTTAATGTAGTATGATATTAAAAGGGAAAATAAATATTTAATCAATCAAAAATAAGCATATTAAATGCATTATTTACAACTGGTAAAAAGCTGTTTGTTTTGATTTGTTCAACTTGCCTTTAAAATATATATATATATATATATATATATATATATATATATATACACTCAAACCTGTTTTTGTGTGGTGGATAGGGACTGCATAAAAGAAAATATATAAAAAAAATCGCACAAAACTTCACAAGTAACTATAAAAAATATTTTTCGCAACACATTAAAAAAGAGTTTTATGTGGTGAATAGAGACCGCATAAAAAAAGTCTCATGTAGAAAATAACTCAACCTTACAAAATAACTAGGAATTAAATACTTGATCTGGGCAATATCCACAGTCTTCAATAATTTTTGCTAACACTTTAGAATAATTTTTAGCGGCTGTTTCATCAGTGGAAGCAGCTTTGCCCTTTATCTTCAGATGGTGAAGTGCGTGTCATTGTAAAAACCCAACAAACCAGAAATTGCTTGCAGAAAATTTCAGACTTCCAATGTGAGACGATGAACTAGATGGCTCTAAATCCTTCAGCTGATTATAAAACTGTATAGCTTTGTCTTTAATTAATTCTCCGTCAATGGGGATTCGTTTTTGAGTTAATTCTTGAATCCACAATATGAGCGCCTTTTCAGTTTTCTCTATCAAAATGTTTCTTGAATACGATGCTCATTCAAGAAACATTTTGATAGTGCTCATTTAGCGCTTTCATTTGTGGTACAATTACTAGATTTATTTATTTCATCTGCACGTTTTTGTATGCCTCTTATAGTGGATTCACCTAATCCAAATTCTTTACCAAGAGCTGTGGATCCTTCACCTTCTGCTATTTATTTTAAAATCGTAGTCTTAGTGTCTAAGGAAATTGCCTTTCTCTTCGCTTTGTTTTTGTCCTTATTCATTTTCAGGGATTATGTCTAAAAATAAAATTAAAATCCTAATATTTATATCTAAATAGAAAAAATAATAAATTTACCTTCAATTTATGCTTTGAAATGAATCTTATCTTAATGGTCCAAGTATATGAAAGCACTTCGAAGGACGTCCATTAAATAATGTGATTATATAATTCAATACATATGTAATGTAATTGGCTGACGCAATACTGCATTTTATATGCAAATCAGTATCAGTACATATGTTATGTGATGAAATATCAAAAATTGAAAAAAACTAAATGGCCGATCAAACCTACAAATTTTTTTTATTGATAACTTAATCGATTCTGTTCTAATTTGAAATGTTCATGTACTGTACAAAAAAAAATTGCACAAAAAAGACCGGTCATCACAGGTTTGAGTGTATATATGTTGATGTGTGTGTTTACTGCCCTGATGTGTGTGTGTTTGCGACGTCAATGGTGCAGAGATCACAAAGGCTGGTCTCCACAGCAGTGGCAACAGGTAATATGGTCAGATGAATCGTCATTCACCCTATTTCAGACGACCGGACACGTTTATGTCTGGAGAACGCCCAAAGAAGCATTTCATCCTGAATGCCTCTTGCTGACTGTGAAGCATGGGGGTGGCTCCATTATGGTATGGGGTGCGATATCTTGGCACGGTCTTGGGCCACTTGTTATTCTGCATGGGAGGATCAAATCCAATCACTATCTAAGCGTTCTAGGGGATCATGTCCATCCTTTTGTCCAGACTGTATTCCCTGGAGAGCGACCGCTTTTTCAAGACAGCAACGCCAATATCCACACTGCTAGGTGTGTTCAAGAATGGTTCGAAGAGCATGACGATGCAGTTGAACATCTCGCCTGGCCCCCTCAGTCTCCGGATTTGAATATAATTGAACATTTATGGCAATATTTGGAGTCCAAACTTCGTTCCCGATTTCCACCTCCATCCGGACTTTCGAAATTAGAGACCGCTCTGCAGGAAGAATGGCTTAATATTCCTTTAAATATTGTCCATGACCTTTATGCATCTATCCCACGTCGCATTAAATCTGTACTTCAGTCAAAGGGTGGTCCAACCCCCTATTAATAAAGATTTTCCATTATTTCACAGGTGTTCATATTATTTTGTCCACCATCTGTATATATATATGCAAATGACTTTTGGGTAAATCTATTGCAGCACTTTTCCTACACAGCTATAAACATTCAGGGACTTTCAATAGTAAAATCATAGAAAGGAGACTAATGATAATTCCATTGTCTTGTTCTCCCATGTGTCCAACATCAATCCTTGTTGCAGGGTATGGTCACAGGAAACACTTGTATTATAACCCCCTACCTTACCTATTTATTTTCAATAAGCGTTTCAAAAATAACCTAATTTTTTTTATTACTGATTTTAAAGGTACATGGAAAGAACTTACTATAAGTAATAATAATTTTCAAATTTAAAAAAAAAACTAATGAGATATTTTAATACATAATGGGTTTATATTATTATCCCGAGTTAACTTGTGCACAGAAAAATAGTACAATTGTAAGCATTTTTTACAGAAAATATTATAACACTACAGCAATTTATAAAGAAAACAAAATAATAATGAACAATAGTGAGAAATATTAATAGATACTTGCTGCTTTATAAAAATATTAAAAATCCTTTTGAGTGTGATAGTTTTTGAAGCACGGCATGACACACAATGGAAATTGGCATTCAGTACAATAGTACCTTGTTCCTTTCGTTCCTTCCCCAACAAGCATTCAAAACAATCAAAATTGACAAGTAAAGCCATCTATCAGCTCTAGAAACGACTACAATAAATTTACTCGTGATGCTTCGCCAGGACAAGGGAAAAAAAATCTATCCCGAGATAACTCAGGATAATAATTTGAATCAAAAATTTCGAACCCGAGTTAACTCGTGATAGTAAAGTAGGGGGTTAATTACTTACTTTAGAACCCACATTTAAAATATTAATGCAGATATGCTTTAACCAACTACCCACACTGATTGTGTATCTACTGAACACATCAAATCCCTTGTAAAATCAATTATAGTTTTTGAAAAGATGCATCTTGTGTGTGCTATTTCTGGTGTAAAAAAATGGAAGGGGAATAAAAGTGAAGTATCTCTGTGATGAGTTGTTACTGGTTTCATTTTGGTAGTTAACAGATTGTTTTCTAATGTGGCTCCCCAATTTTTGTTCAAGATATTGACTGTAAAGAAAAAGTTGATAATTTTTATTTGTGATTGCAATAGTTTTAACTTTTATTTCTGTTAAAATTAGCTGATTGTTTTTATTTATTGTTTGTAGAAAAATCTACTGGCTCGATCGTACTTCCAAACAGCTGGATGTTGCCGAACTCGATGGTAAAAATCGTAAGACTCTCCTGACAAAGAAAATATCTGACCCTCGAGCTCTTGCTGTTCATCCTGGAATTGGGTAAGAATTATTACTTTTGGCAATGGGAAAAATCTGTATGTGGAATATGAAATACAGTGATTTCCGCTTATAAGAATCACGTTTGTTATTACTGTTTTTGATTCTTATAAGCGGTTGATTCTTATAACCGAAATTTAGGGTTTTGGACAGGAACACACACACCTATATATACATATATTAGATAATTTACTATAAAATACTCTTTAATTTACGTTAGTTATTTTTTATTAAAATTATTTTTTATAATTTTAAAAATACAACTTAATTTCTAGACCTAAAAGTAGATACACATGATTATAGCAGCAGAAGAAAAAAATCCAATATTTGTTACAAGATAACTGTTTAACAGTTTTAACATTTCAACTACAGGAAGGGTGCAAGAAAAAGTTTCTATGGTAGTTTGACGTAATGAAGTTTTCAGGAGGCTGTTTATACCTCTTTCAATACCAATAGTCTCGGACGAAGATTCACCTTCTAGCTTACGTTTCATGGTTTGATAACGTGCTGAATCTAATAATGTCACGTTTGCGTAAGTGATAGTGGACACTTCCTCGAAGATTTATGTGTTTCAGGAAGCCACAACCAGGATGTGGGAGGTGGGAAAAAACAGAGTCCCTGTCTTTGTTTGTCAGTGGAGAAAAGTGAAATCGGATCCAACGGGTAGGATGCCCCTGAGTGTTTAGCTAAATCGTTTAAGGGGAAACTATTATGTTATGTCTAACAAAGAAAGGGATGCATTTCTCGACTGTATTTCATCCAATCTTATCACTCTTTCTTTTAAAAAAAAATAAAGAAAGAACTTCGTACCTTTTGAGGGTTTAGGTGGTTTTTTTTTGGAAAAATGAAAGTAAAGCGAAGAGTATAAACTGATTCTTAAAACTGGTGGATTGATTCTTTAAAGCAAAAATTTTAACATTTAAATAATACATTTGTTTTTGTTTTTGCGATATTGATTCTTAAATTCTTATAACCATTGATCACTATAAGCGGTGGTTACTGTATTAAGAATTGTTTAATTTTAAGAATTTTTTTTCCCTTTGTGTACTTGATGAGTTGAAAATGGTAAGGAAAAATAGTCCTTGATTTCTTGGTCATGTACTTGGTCACCACATTTTCAAAAAGGTTGTTTATCTTATTTATTTAATTTTTCCAGCTATTGTTACTATCTAGTAAGGCAATAGACCGCCTTCCCTGTTATCTATAACGACTCTGCACTTTAAGCTAAAACTTAATTTTTATATTTTTATAAAGTTTTTGGGCATTTCTGCGTCAAACTATAACAGATAGGAGCATGTTAAATCTGTAGACTTGAAAGTTCAATGATGTCAGTGGGTGGGAGAAGGTATGAGTCCCCAAGATGTCACCCCTGGCATTGCTCTGTCAAAATGGAGGTGGCACCTGGCTGAATTTGACTTTGACCCTTGTGGTGCCTGCTGCCAGGGCCATAAGTCCTCCATGATTTTGTGTGTAGTGAGGGATAGCATAAAAGCATTTTCCTTTCTATGACTTCCTTTCTGGGCAAGTTGTCCAGTTTCTAAGGTCTTTATGCCAGCAGATCCAATATCACACTTCTCTCCCACTAAACAGTTGGGCATTTTTCTAGTCCCTAGGGGCATACAAGTAGGATCTAGGTTAGTAAGAGCAAAAAGGACAGTAATGATAAACAGGGTGGCGACAGAACAGGGAAGAATCATTTTCTGGAAAAACTCAGGGAAAAAGTTGAAATTGATCAATTCTGGTCTTCAAGTTTTGATGCAGAGGAGAGCCGTGGAGATGCTGCAAATGTTATGAGATGGTTATGATTTTGTCGCATGGTAATGCAAATGTTGAGTAAACAGTGACTGTTTGTGGGAGAATATGAAGGAATCTTCCTTAGTAGCAAGAAGGAGGGTTTATGATCATATAATTTCCAAGGGTGGCCTTGATGGCATAACAATTTCCAAAGATATGATCCACTATGCTAGAAACGCACAAGCAAGATATGAAGAATCGAAGAAACACCAAGAGAAAGAGCAAATAGAAAAAAAGCATGCTTTAAAAAGAAAAAGGGAAGCAGAATCTCAATTGAAAGAGTTGGCTGCTAAAAAGGCAACCATTTTGCTAGAAGCTCAAAGCATTATCAAATCAGTTAAAACTCTAGTATATTAAATGTTCAATCTATAACTTAATATTATCAATCTATTATTGTATACAATAAAAATATTTTTTACTTATTTTATTTTTATTTATTTATCAGTCTGTAGATATTTAGTTCATCAAGTGTCAAGTTTATCATTATGGCTGGGGAATTGTTCTACAACCGGATGGAGAAACTCAGGGAACTTTTTACTTCAATTTTTGTTGCCACCCTGATAAAATTTTGAAATGCACATGAAGCTGTGTATGCTCAACGTCCTTATGAGAAAATGCATGCTGTATATTTTTTCTCTCTTAGTGCTTGGGGGTGCTGCTTTTGTAGCATAGATGTCATTTTCAAAATGTATTTTAGTTTCAACTTCAGTGGGGATCAGTGGCGACCCATTATTAAAATTAGTGGGGGTGCTGCTTCAAAAAAAAAAAAAAATTAGCCATTGTGTAAAACACAACAAACATAAAAAAATTATATATTTAACTTGATAAAATACAAAACTAAAAAATTATTGTACCAGTTTAACCATAATTTAAAATTGAAATCCATTCTTCTTGTTTTACTTTGAGCGAAAAGGTTAATAATTTTCTCCTTGATCCTTGGATGACTGTTGAGGAAATTTTTCTCCATTGAAAGCACTGCAAATGCATTTAGTCTTTCAGGATTCATAGTGCTCCCTAGAGAAGTTTTTATTCTTTTCAGTGTTGAAAAGCAGTGTTCTGACTCTAATGTAGTCATGGGGTATTTTTATCAGTTTTGTAATTTCACTAAGAACAGCATCTCGATTATTTTCCAAGATTAATTTCAGCAGCTCAATTAATTTGTAATATTCATGCATATCGGATCTACAATAGAACACTTTTAGTTCAGTTTCAAGCTTTTCTTTGTCAATCATGGGATAGGCTTCAGTGGTCAGTACTACCTCTTCTGTAGGCAGTTCATTCTTAAAACTGGTGAAGCTTTTCTTCTTGAACAATTTAACAGCTGCTAAGTGTTTGTTGGAAGAATGTTTCCATTTTATCAGCACATATGCAGTCACTCACTTCTGTTGCTTCTGCCATGAGTGTCTTTAAAGGATTTTCTCACTACTCATTTCTAAAATAGCTGTTTTGAAATCTTATATATTCATTGACATTAAACTCACTAATTTCATTTGGATTTCATTTGGTTGCAAACTACTTCAGCATGAGACATAACCTGATGAAAAAGCTCTAACCAATATATGAAATTATCATGCAGGTATTTTAAAATTCCTATTGCTTCTGCAATGGTTTGATCTGTATTCCATGTTGACTGAATTCAAGTAAGGCAACTTTTTAAAGTTTGCCAATTTTCATGAACTTTGTTCATGGTCTGTATGTTAAAGTTCTACCTTGTAGAGGATGGATGTTGAATGCTGACGTCCATATGCTTCTTGAGAATGGAAACATGTTGTCGTGATCTTGAGAAGAATGCTGGAATAGCCAAAATGTTTAAGAAAAATATTGTGTTACGTGTAATACTTGCTGCATTTCTCATTATTAAATTAAGTTGATGTGCATAATAGTAAATGAAATGTGCATTGTTATAAACTGCTTTAATTTTTGCTTGAACTTCTCCTTTTTTGCCTTTCGTGACATTTGCACTATCAAATGTCTGAGCTTTTGTCCATTTCCTTGAAGGATTATGTCCAACTGTTCTAGAATATCTTCGATATGCCTTCTGCAGTTTGATTTCTGGAATAAAGAATCCCTAATTGCTTAAATATTTCTTTATTCAATACGTACCGTAGAACAATGACCATATGAGTGTGTTCTGTTGTCATCAGCCATGACAGCTACAAACATTGCTTCGAGCAACAAGCCAAATCTCACGAGATCTCACCAGGGGGGAAGAGGGGGTCGAAAAATCGCCAAAATCTCCTCACGTAATTAATGGATGCCCCCTAAAGCTTAACAAATACATGTATGATCCCATTCCAAGTGTTCTTTTTCTGAAGCATTTCTGTTTTTTAGGTACCTTTACTTCACTGACTGGGGTCACCATGCTTACATTGCTCGCATGGGAATGGATGGAAGCAACTTTTCGAGAATCGTGCTCTATGACAATAAGCTTGTTTGGCCCAACGCTCTCACCATCGATTATTTCAGCAACAAAATATTCTGGGCAGATGCCCATCTGGATTATATTGAGTGAGTATCTCTCTTTTTTTATGGCTCTTTCAAAGGCCTATCTTTTAGGATTCTCAAATTACTTTACTTTTATTTGTATGATCATTGGGTGAGAACTTAAGGTTAGTTTAATAAACCAAAAGCTATACTAAAAGACCGAAAGTAGCATCTGTAAATGCATTTTTTAGAAAACTTATTTTCCAGTGACTTTTATAAATTTGAAAGCTTATCATTATTTTTTTAATTGGTGTTTTTTCACTTTTTTTGGTATATTTGAGTGACTTTTGGAGATATTATAAAACTTTTCCTTCATAACACATGTAAGTGTCACAGTAGTATATAGTATAAATGAAATAAAAATATATTGAGTTGAATGGAGTGTAGTGTCTTTAGCATTCAGTCGCACTAAAAATGTATAAAAACCTTTTAAAATGTTATGAAATTTTCACCAAAATTATATTTGTCTTCACAATTTTATATCCCATTTGAACTAAAAGTAGATGTATTAAATCAGTACTGTATATATATATTTTTTTTTAAAGTGCTCCGAATGTAGACAGATACATTAAGCTACCTATTTGTTTTGTTTTTCATCCTTTGATCCACAGCTGAACTGTACAGGTGCATTAACTGCTTCCCAGTTCTTCCACAAATCTTACCATAACTATGATAAGTTATCGTCTTTTGGAACTTCAGCAATAATCTTTAGCATTTACGTAATGCTCATTTCTTAAACATCAGAACTTCGTACACGTGTGTATCATTCACTTTAACTTCACTCATGTTCTTTCTACTGTTCCCTTTGTTATTTTTAAGTTAACTGGTCATTGTATTGTATGATATATTTTATGATCGGATTAATCAGGATTGTTTCCCTCATTTGCGTCGCTCTTTTACATTTGAATTTTTTCATTAAATGAAGTGCTTTCAGGAAGAAGACACCTTGCCTTATGTAAAACATTCTTGTTATTTATACTGCGTGGCAGAGCAGTTGTGTGTGCTGTTGTTAGTGCAGCCATAGGTGTGGTTGCTGTTGTAATATGTTCAGTTGTTTTATTTTTATATTATAATATTTTGTCTTATTTTTGCAATAAACCATTGAATACTTTTTGAATTCAGTCCTGCTTATTCATGGATTTTCAACAGTGAAACATGCCACACATGCATTCGGAAGTTATTTCCGAGAAAATTCTCGTACAGGCATCATGTTTGTGCCTTAGCGTGATTTGCCAGTTTGATGTATGGGCATCATATTTTCTAGGCTTACATTTTTGTTTATGTATATTTCTATCTAGTCAACAATTATGCTCATAGATGGCATTAGATGTCCGCAAACCTGTTTTGCTGTTGTCTAGCTTTCGAATTCTATGTGTTACTTTTCGAGATGGTGTGTTCCATTTGCTGATGTTTGTGTAAAGTTGACTGTGTTCAGAACTATTTTGGGTGCATAAGTTTGCCTTTTTATTTCAAGTAACAGAGATCCGCATAGTTTTTATATCGTAATTACGCCACTGAATTGTAGTTTTGTACCTAAAGTTTGTATATTAGATACAAATGGATGCCATTGACCAGACCAACCCGACAGTGTACAGTATGCTGTGCTAAGCGTAATGCAAGTGATAAAAGAAACAAGGTATTATTGCCAAGAATGTGAAGTAGGACTGTGTGTAGGGCCATATTTCAAAATATACCACACACAGTTAAAATATTAGTACCTTCTTCTAAATCCAACCGGATGAAAAATAGCAAGATACATAATGCAAATTTGCCTTTCATCCCGGTGTGTATACAAAAAGCCAACTCCAAAGTAGAAATTAGTAAATTTATGTTTGCACAAATCTTTATTTTTGATCTAATTATTTTTTAACAGAAATTTCATTTAAACATGGTATGATTAAATGTAATTAAAAAAAATTTACTTTTTTGAACTTTTTTTTTTTTCCAAATATGTTAAACCATTAAGTGGTTAAGATGATATTAGCATGTAGCATTTTTTTTTCTCTTTGTAGTATTTCTTCTATTACAGAGTTTAGAAATAGGGAAGATATTTCATTTCCTTGTAATTGATGTGGTTCTCTGTTTGATGCAGCTTTTTTTTTTAATCTTTCACAGGTTTGCCGATTTTGATGGTAAAAATCGGCATCAAGTGCTGTCTGGTAACTCTGTACCCCACGTATTTGCTCTTTCTGTTTTTGATAACTGGATCTACTGGACAGACTGGAACATGAAAGGAGTGTACAGAGCTGAAAAGTTCACTGGTGAAAACATAGAGGTCTTGAGGAATACGTCCCACAGACCTTACGATATTCATGTCTACCATCCCCTTAGACAACTGCCATGTAAGTAAAGTCAATACTAAGTGTGTCCTGTGAGAGGAAATTAAGGATTTACTTACTTTTTTTGGAATCTGTTGATACAGAATTTTTAGTATTGTATGACAGTTTGCATTGTAAAACTTTGCTCTGGTAATTTACTTACTGTATTTTCTGGCCTTGACTACCAGAGTCTGTGGATTTGAGTTCTGCTATTAATGTAGGTATCTGTAACTGTTCAGACATAGCTCTAAGTTGTAGATCCTGGTCTAATGTGTCCTTGGGTAGCAAAAGATCATTGTAGAACTCAAAAAGCAACCCCTGTTTTCACGGCATTACATTCTGATATCCAAGTGTGAATTTCAACTATGTCACCTCTTGATGTATTTCATGGTGAGCGGAGGGGGGGGAATGCCCGTTTTTTACTACAAACAGTTTGGGCAACACAGTATGGAAGTGAGTTGCCTTTGCTCTGGAAAAGAAATCCCTTCTACAAACCTGTAAGCTCTAGTAAAAAACTTTTATTGGGTTCAGTCACTTCATAAAAGGGTAACTTTTGGGGACTTCTTCAGAGTGAATCAAATTCATGAACAACTGAAGTTGAGTAGTTATGAGATATATATAATTGTAGTATTGATATGCAGTAGCTTCTAATTGCAGTCAGGTAATCATGTATCTAGTAACTGTTTTGTAGGAAGTGTGATGATTGAAAAATAATTGAGTACTAGTGTGTAGTTAGCGAATAGGAGCTTTGTAACTGAATGTTCTTCAACAATAAGCAGTTATTTTTTATGATTGCCCATCTCTTCCTTGTAGATAAAAATCCCTGTGGCACTAACAATGGTGGCTGTTCACACCTATGTCTGATTGCTCCTGGAGGTGATAGCTATACCTGTGGTTGTCCCGACAATTTCGTGATGCTGCCTCACACAGCCGCCACTGCGATGGCTAATCGGACCTGCATTGCCAACTGTACAGCTGGGCAGCATTTGTGTGGAGGAGATGACTCTCGGTGCATTCCACTGTATTATAAGTGTGACGGCAACAAGGACTGCAAAGATGGATCAGACGAGGCTGGATGTCGTAAGTATTCTATGAAAATGGGACATTGCAAATTTGTTGAATTTTCATTATCATTACATCCTTTTGAATTAAATTGGTAGACTGTTGTAAAATTTGAAATGACTATTGAATAATGTTTTCAGCTAGCTTGCTCAGTTAAAATTTTTTTTCATATATATTTCCCAGTATGTCAGGGGTTCCCAACCCTTTTAAAGTACCGTACCTGTACGTTGTAAACAATTTGATGTACCAGTAGACCAAAAATTTTGAAATGGGGAATAAAATGCAGTGGAGAACATTTGTAATAAAGACAAGTAACTTGGGATGTATTTTTATTGTTAAACATATACATAAAATATAATAATCACTTTAAAAAATATATAATTAGTGAGAAGGTTGGGCCTGTTTATTATTAACTAAAGAAGTAATATTGGGCTCAATGTTTGTCAGTTTAAGGCGAAGATCCGATTCAATGTCCAGCAAAGCTCTATATTTGGTTTTCATCGCAGTCATTGCAGAAAATCATTTTTCTCATAAATATGTGGTCGCAAATGGCATTAAAAATTTTACTGCATGGCAAGAAACTTCTGGGTATTCTTTATGAATAGATAGCCAAAAAGTGAATAGGTTGGAGCTCTGAAAGCTTAATTTCAATCCACTGTCACTGCTAAGGTCTATAAAAGACTTTTTCAATCGCATTGTCTGGAACCCTCGTTGTGAATGCGAAAGGATTTTGAATCCAATTTTGAGCTGTGAGATCTTCACGAAAATAATTTTGGAAACATTCAAAAGTTGATGTTAGATGTTTTCTAATGTCGCTCATCACATAGTCTTTTATTGACATATTATTTTCCTCGATAATGTTACAGAGGGGAGGAAACATGTTAACATTTTGTTTTTCAGTTTGCTGTTGCATGAATTGCAATATTCTCTTGAAGGCTCTTATTTTGTCATACAAGTCAAACACAAAATTGTTAACTCCTTGCAAACTCAAATTTAGTTCATTTAATCTTGAAAAAAAGTCTGAAAGGTATGCTAGTCTACACAACCATTGCTCATCAATCAAATTATCTCTGTTCAAATATTTTGAATAGGTCAAAAATATATAAATTTCATCCCATAACTCAAACAATCGACTGAGAACTTTACCACATGACAACCACCATACTTCAGTGTGAAGTAAAATTGTGGCATGGGCACTTCCCATTTCACCACATAAAATCAAAAATAAATGTGAATTGAGTTCTTGAGATTTGATAAAATTAACCATCTTTACCGACTCATCTAAAGCCCCTTTTAAAATCACTGTCATATTTTTTGTGGCCAAAGCTTCACGGTGAATGATGCAGTGTGTAGACTTGCATTTTGGTGCCACTTCTTTAATTTTGGTTACCACGCCTGAAAATTTTCCAATCATCAAACAAGCACCATCGATACAAATACCAACACCTTTTAGCCAACTTATGTGATTTTTAATGAAATAATCATTATTTTTAATATTTCTTGTGAAGTTGTTCTTGTAGTTAATGGTTTGTAAAATAATAGTTCTTGTATTTCATTGTTGAAATCAAACCGAATATATACAAGTAGTTGTGCCAAATTGGAAATATTGGTACTTTCATCCAGTTGGAGGGAATAAAATTGGCTTGCTTTTAATCTTTGGATTAAAATATCTTCAACCTGTGATGCCATCTCATCTATTTGCCGCTTGACAGTATTATTAGATAATGATACTTTGTCAATTTCTTCAGCCGCTTTCTCTCGAAGGACATATGCAACTATATCCTTTGTTGCAGGCATCAATAATGTTTCACCAATTGTATGTGGTTTCCCGCACTTAGCTATATGCGAACTAGCTAAATATGATGCTCTCATATAATTAGTGTTTATACTACTAAAAGTTTTGACAATTGATTTTTGAGAGCAAAACTCTGAATGTTTTCTTTTAAATAAATCAAGAGTTTTGTCATTTACACTCAAATGTTTGCTATATAAATGCCTTTTCACAAGAACTGACTTCATAGTCCCGTTTGATAAGCACTCAAACAAATCACACACTGGAATAGGTTCAGCTTCTGTTTCGGATTTCATGGCGAACCCATACTTCATATAATCAGGATCATACTTCCTGATCTAAGTTCACTTCTGCTTCTTTAATTCTGGTTCTTCGTCTTTGCTTAATTCTCGTGATTGATCTTCCTTTGGGTTGAAATTAGAACTTCCAGATTGCTCTAAATATCTCTTCATTGTATTGAGGTGCTGTAAAAATAAGTAAGTAAAATATTGCAAAAACATAAGTAATTTTAAGATTTTGTAACTAAACTATAACCATGACTAATCATACCCTTTGTAAATTTTTTAGTGTTCTTAACAACGAATAAGTTTATTTGTATATGGTCTGAAGACAAATACGAGATGTATTTGAAACATGTAGCCAAGCATTTATTAAAATAAATTAGGATATATGAAAAAAATCATTTTTAATAAATCTCCTGAGTTTAATACACTTACCTTAACAGCTTCTTAATATTTATTAATAATGCAATTACTATTGATTAATAATATGCAATTAATTTAAAGATGCTTGAAACACAAAACACAACTTTGGTAGAACTCAAACACAGTTATAATTCACAGGCAAGTGCCAAATTTATATGGAGCGGTCATAGATAACACATTCAGATGTAGATGGCATCTTTTGAGATTAGGTAAATCCCAATAAAGTATTACAACACAATGGATAAGAAATTCCAAACTAAAATATTAAAACGTATGGATTATAGTCATTTTAGTTATTATAGTCATTTCTTTACTTTTTTTGTAATACAGATTTTTAAAAGATTTTGGTTTTAAATTGTAAAATCATTCGCATACCGGTAGCTGCTTGTCCGTGTACCGGTACTGGTACACATACCCAAGGATGGGAATCACTGCAGTATGGTATTTGGTCGAGCATATTTTGGACCCAATTTACTGAATAAAAGAAATTGGCACGGGAAAATTAAAATATGAGCTTTTAAAATAAATTTACCAAATTTTAACTTTTAAAAGATATGGGCCCTAGTTCAGCTTGATGTCCTTGTTTTTATCAAAAACCCAGCAGCATTTTGTTTTGGTTAACTTTGAAATCCTCTCTAACTACAGCTCCTTTCATCTGCAAGCCGGGTCAGTTTCAGTGCCACAACAATCAGAGCTGCATTTCGAGAATCCGAATCTGTGATGGAACTGCCGACTGCAGTGATAAGTCTGATGAAGGATTCTGTGGTAAGTTGATTATTTTTCTTTTTGCAACATTCTTATATTAATATAAAATGCGATCTACAGTTATTAACAATTGTTTAATCTTTCCTTATGTATTTTTGTTACATTTTGTGTTCATTCCTCAACATTGTAATATTTTGAAATTATCCAGTTTAATAATCTTTGTCCATTCCAGTTCACGATTGTGGAGAGCACAGCTTTAAGTGCAAGAGTACTGGACGCTGTGTGTCTGAGGCCTGGCACTGTGATGGAGATGAAGACTGCCCAGATGGCTCGGATGAGGACTCATCCTTGTGTTGTAAGTCCAGGATGTTGCTCTCCTTTTTTTTTTTTGTTTTCTAGGGTTCCCTCCCATTGTAAAACCTTAATTCATTTTATAAAACTGTAAATTATATTAATTTTGTAAATTTCTCAAACAAATGAAGCTTTGTTGCTTGAGAGCAGAGTATGAGAACACCTGCACAGTTAGCCAAGGCTGGAAAACTGGCTTCTGGACAACTTGAGACTTTCAGACAACAATTGAACAGTGAACGCACTTTGACACAGTCTGAGACACTTGACAGTCGACACAGTCTGAGACACTTGACACAGTCTGAGATGCACAACAGTCGACACTGTAGCTTTTGATTGTTCAAACTTTCTTTTTTTTTTTTTTCAGACATAAACTCCTGAACAGCTTAATTCATGAAAACTGATTATTGGGTGAAACTATTCCCAAATGAGGATTATAATTTACACAAGCATACTAATAAATGAAGCTAACCTTCATGAAAATGAAGTGAAATATGTCACTGAAAATTCTGTTTTAACTAAATGGTCGGATATCTCTCTTTTGCTGTTGACTGTACTCAATTTTCTGCATTTCCATAGTTTCTATCATTGTTACTGTATCCAGTCAAATTATCAATTAACTTTTTCTTTCAGACAAGAAAGATTGCGATACAGAAACCCAGTTCCGTTGTAACAATGGCAAGTGCATTCCAAAGCTGTGGTATTGTGATTTTGATGACGACTGTGGAGACAATTCCGATGAGCCTTCACACAGATGCCGTAAGTTGGAAATTGGACTCTTTTGTCAAAATTTAATTGGCTTTTAGATTTGCAGATTTTTTTTAAAATGTAAATTACGTAATTGGTGTGAGAGTGAATTGCTTTCACTATTTTAGGAATTTATTCTGACTTATTTAGGGAAGGGGTCTAAACTCTTCTATGTCTATATAATAAAAATAATAACCCAAGGAAGGCATAAAAACAAATAAAAAGCCAATTAATCCTTGATCTGTGTTTGAGTATGTGCATCCAAAATGGATGTACAAATGAATTAGCAGAAAGGAGTATCGCTGTTGATCAGCCTAATTGAAAGTGTCCATTCACTCCTATATTTTCTTCAGTAGCCCTTAGAAAAGGCAACAAAAAAATTCATAAGGTTTTGCAAGAGATAAAATAAGAAACATCCCTGTGGCTATGCTTAGTTTATAGCTGTGACGTGACCAAAATTGCATCTGGACATTAAATCTGTAGACTGGAAATTCCAATGAGGTCAGTGAGTGAAAGATAGTACGAGCCCTCCAGATGTTGCCCCTAAGGTTGTTCAGTCTAAATGGAGGTGGTGCCAGGGTGTATGTTGTTAGTACACCTATACAGTGTCCCCCACTCCCCATTAAAAGTGATCGACCCACATTGGAAAATAAGTTTAAATTAAAGTTGTAATTTCAATGTTATTTGTCATAAGTGATTGTAGGTGAACCTTGTTTCCTCCTTATTCAACATTTCTAACTTTCGATTGATCTATCGCAGGTAATCGCAACTGTACAACTGGCTGGAGAAAGTGCCCCTCCCATGGCAACTATCGCTGTATCCCGAGCTGGCTGTTCTGCGATGGTAAGGATGATTGTCGGGACAATTCTGACGAGACGGACCCCATTTATTGTCCAAAGTGTCATCAGTCTGGAGACTTTGAATGCAAAAACAAGCGCTGCATTCCCTTGAGATGGAGGTGCGACTTCGAGGATGATTGTGGTGATAATTCGGATGAAGATCCTAGTATTTGTGGTAAACAAATGTTTGAATTCTTGAAATTTGCAATATGCTGGAAAATAGTTATTGCTGTCAAATATTTCACTTCTATTTAATATTCTACTTTTAAAAATTGTTAGTGTTATATATATATATATATATATATATATATATTATAATAATAATATGTGTGATAATATTACTAACAACCTATAATCGCCCATTCTGAACTTTATCTCTGTTCTGGTAACCCCTTTTTCTACTCTTTGGCGAAAATGCCTCGCCTTTCCACATACTAACTTCCTCCGCCAATTCTGGCAACCTCTCTGAGCTAATTGTATTTTGGTGCTTTTACAATACACTCGGGTTGGCTTCAATGCGAGTAACATGTTGCTGTTCTCATGGAATAAACTTCAGTTATTCTTATGATTTGGAATTGCATTTAATTTTGGCCTCGATTGCGTTTCTTCAAGAGATGACTATTCATCACATATATATATTAATATTAAGTATGACAAATGTCCTAATTTCAGTCAATAACAACATCTAGCTGGCTGGACATGGACTTTATGACAGGGGCATATTGACATAAAATAAACATATGCAATGGATGATCCCATATTTTAAGAATACAGAGTTATTGCATAGTTACAGGAACACTTGATGACATTATTAACACCCACTACTTTGACAGACACTTGTTGTCTTGTCTGGGACTCTGCTCTCTCCCTGCATTTGATCAGTACTCAGGAAGGGGGGGGAGGTTAGGGTCAGTGGGGACGAAAATTATATTTGTTATTTATATAATATATGTGTGTCATCATTCATGGTACACCAGCCCCGGGGTCTGCCCAGGCTTTCTGAACCAGACATTTGCAGCCAAACTCCTCCAAGTTCCTAGTTTTAAGGATTAAACAATCCTCCTCAACTGTATCCAGAAGTTTAGGTCTTCCTCCTCTTCTTTTGTTAATTGGTCTAGCCAAGAAAATTTCCTTTAGTGTTGTAACTATATATTCTCTGTATACTTTAAAACATTTACCATTGAAAGAATTTAAAAAAAGTTTAGGAAATAATTTTATTTGTAGCTTAACTTATGGACTATGGAATTAGATTTAGAGTATCTTAAGGATTGTTATATTGAGGCACGTTGTGGAAACCTCAAATAATTGAGAATTTAATTTTATCCACAATAACCAGGTTCTAAGGCTGTTGTGAGTGCTGTAAAAGAAACTGTAATTAAACCTAAAAGAATTTTTTTTTTTTTTTAAATCTAAAACTTACACTTCTAAAAAGAAATTAAAGATATGACTCAAGCTTAGGGGTATTAATTACAAATTTTATTTAAACATTAACTTCCAATTGCTTTCGACATAATCACAAAATAAAAACTAGACGAACTTAACTTGTAAAAAGGTCACAATTCCTCAATGACACATTATTAAAAAAAATATATACTCATATCAAACACAAAACATAATAAAGTTAAAAAATTGGTGGCTGATGAAAATTATAAAAAAAAAATTACTTTAGTTAAATTATAATAAAGAAAATCAACTAAAAATCATATTATACGACTGCAGTCATAATGACGACTGCAGTCTAAAAAAATTAAGGAGGAAAATTAGAAAGAAAAGCAATATACTAAAGTTTAAAGTTTGGGAAGTAGGGCATGCCCATAAGTCTCTCTCTCTCTATCTCTCTCTCTCTATCTCTATATATATCTCTCTATATCTATATATATATATATATATATATATCATCTCTGTATATATATCTCTCTCTCTCTATATATATATATATATA
>OU015502.1:137230618-137300618 GCA_907164885.2 Dolomedes plantarius
TTCTCATAAGAAATTATGTAAATTGAATGAATTCATTCTCGAATACCAAAAATTTCACGTTTTAATGGGCAATTTATAAATGGATGGTGTCGTTTTTTGATTATATCTTTAAACTATACAGATATAATTTAAAAACAATAATTAGATAAAATAAAATTGATCTTCACTCAACCTTTACTGAAAGGAACTGAGGGCCCCATAGGACATTGGCGAAGTAGAGGAGGAGATGGGTTATTGCTTAGAAGGGGGGTCTCCTTCTAATAAAACATCAGGTACTTGCACAGTGATTCCTTCTCTCTTCTGTGTCTTATCACCCCTGATCCCTATTGTAGACTCAGACTGGGGGAATTTCGACTTATCAAGAGAAACTTGCTTCTGCCTACGTTTCTGAAGTGAGACATTTTTTGATCATTAAAGAAGTCCTCATTTTGGCTTGCTAGTTTAAGATACTCTCGATGACTTAATATTCATAAGCATTATTATTTAGGTGGATGAATTGAGATAACTACAGACAATCAAACTCTACATCGTAACTACAGGCATGACCTCAGCTAGCTTACTTCTAACTGAAGTTAGTGGCTGATACACTTTTATTTACTTTTTGTACACAGGTGCTGCCATCTACATTTATATATATTAAATATCTTACAGCTAGAGCTTTGCCAGAGTGATGCTTTTCAACAACATTTTGTAATTCAACCCTTTTTTTTTCTTTCTTTGCGGATGTAATGAGCGAATGTCAAGTACCAAATAGGCTACGAGTACCAAATTTGACAAGTACCAAAGCAGCCGAGTACCAAGATAGGACTGTATTTTCCATTCCTGGTTTATTTGCACCGTTTCAAAACTTTTCCCTTTATTGCAGACACTGGTACTTGCGATAACAAGAGAGGTGGTTGCCAACATAACTGCACAGCCCTGACTGGGGGTGGCTACATATGTACCTGTCCACTTGGATACAAAGTGAATCAAGAAGATCCCAAACTCTGTGAGGGTAAGAATCCAGTCGCTGGTTTTATTTGTTTTTTTTTACTTCATAAGTATCTTTACATGCGCTAGTTACTTGTTTCCCATCGAGAAATGTAAAAGCATTTTTAAACTGTAAAATGTTACAAATTAAAAAAAAAAAAAATTTAAATTTTTTTTAATTGTCAGTTTTCAAAAATTTGTCTTGGCTTTTCAAATAGATAAATTTTGAGTGGAAAGTATTTTTTATGAATTAATAAATGGATTGATACAAGAACAATTGAAAAAAATAAAATTAAAGATGAACAGAGTGATGAATCCCAAATATCTTAATTTGTTTGGTGTTTTCTTAAGTAATATTTAAATTTTTAATGGATTGCTTGTTAAATATGAACTCGGGTCATTATTGTAATATCCATGTAGAAAGTTTGTGTACATATCTGAGTTTCAAGAGTTGGGTATATTTGTTTAAACTCAAATATTTCTAAAGACTGAACAAGCATGATTAAAATAATATATATACATGTATATGAGAATAAAACCCTTCCTTTAAGGAAATTAGGTTTGATGATAAATAATTGAAATAAACAAAATTTCATTTTAGTGTTCTCAATGTCAGTTTTTAAATAAATAAATATATATTGATTGATTGATCAATTTATGTATTTATATTTATCTGTGTTTGTGTATATATATATATATATATATATATATATATATATATATGTGTGTGTGTATATATGTACTTATACATAGATCTAATTATTTATAGACACATATACATCTATATATTTGTAAATGTGTTATTTGTATGTGTCAATGTAATTTTCTGATATTATTTTCCCAGATGTGGACGAGTGTGCCCAGTTTGGCCACAACTGTTCTCAGATTTGCACGAACAAGGAAGGCACCTACCGATGCAGTTGCCACGATGGATACGTCAGCTATGGACCCCATTGTGTGGCTAATGGTGATTATCCATCATAAAATTTCTATCAAAATTGTCTTTCATTCTTTAGCACTGAATCTGAAATTCTTTTAACCTTGAACCTAGGAATATATTCTTGGGCACAAGCTCTAATTGCCTCTAAGATAAAAATGTTAAAATTATCAGGGTTTGAAAAGTCAAGTTTTTCTGGAATGAGTAACTTATTGGTCAGAGAAGAGTACCTATCCCAATCAGCCTTCTTTAAATTCCATATCCACAAAGTGATGGAAATGATGAGAATCGTAAAAATCCCCAAAATCCTGTGACCATGACCACAACAAGATTCCAATAAGTTTACGGAGACTCTAGTAAATAATGTTGAATGAGATATCACAAGGTCGGGGCTAGTTTTTTCCCCCCCCCTTGAAGCATGTCGGTTTGTTGAGTGGAGAGTTGTAGAGTCCAAAAAATCCTCCAGGACTTTGCCAGGCCTGTTTGATTGATTATAGCCCCATCTTGGAGAATGGCTATTAAAGTTGCCAATGATAACTGTATTTTTATCAAGGGTTCATTTCCAGGGGGATTATAAATTTGGAATGATTATTGCCTTTCCACATGATGAGTTCGACACTCTTAAATTTATTATCCCCCATGGAATGTAAGATTCTAAAGGTACTTGTAAGAGTATTTTTTGCTCCAACGATAATGCCAGAGGCAACTTGACGAGATCTTGGTAAGGAATATAGTACAAAATTTTGACACTTGTAGAAATTAAGAGCATCAGTAGAAGCTCCAGCCTCAACAATTGCAAAAACATCGCAATTTTCTCTTGACAAAATCGTCTTAAACTCACAGTATTTAGTACTAGACAGGCCACCTGCATTCCGAAAAAGGGCAGAGGTGGCAGCCGCGTTCAGGCCCTGACAAGGACCTTTTCTTTTATTACTAATAACAACTGGGCTGCAGTGACGAAAACTGTTACTCTTTTAGCACTACCCAGGTGGCCCTCCCCCCGGCTTCTACAAACATAAACAAATAACTTAAATTTATATTTGAGTAATCTTGGAAAATGCAGTGTGTATCATCTTATTTGTAATTTTTTTAAATTGCAATCTGGATTTATTACATTATTCTTGCTGGGAGCCCTGATTTAAAAGTATTAATTATAATATATTAGTAATTCATTCATTACTGTATTATACATTAATTAATATATATATGTGTGCTTATTAATACATTATATTTATTCCTAATATATTTTCCGGGTGCACAAAGCATATGGTCAATGTGTGAGTTTGTTTCTTTTCCTCCAGGCTCTGCCCCTCTCGTCATGTTTGCCACGGGATCTGATATCCGAGCATACCAGTTGAATCAAGACCACCAGTATGCTTTCATATCTGGCGAGAAGAGAATACAGTCCATAGATTATGATGTCAGAAAGGGTGAGTATAAATGCAACTCTTTACCAACAGTGTGGGGATTTATTTATTCAGCTATGAGAGGCATTTTCAGGGTGCGTACAGTCCTTAAAAGTCCTTAACAATGCCTTGTTTTCAGTTTCTGTTTTCAAGGGCCCTTTAAAAGTTTTTGAATAGTTCTTATTTTTGCTATCAAGGTCTTTGAATTTTTTTTTGTACTTTCAAGTTCTTAAAAAGTACTTATTTTTGAGTTGAAATACAGGGATTTTTTCAGTACATGGCTTTCAGCAATTGCCTTCATGAAAATGCAGATAATTTTTTAAAAGTTTCTTTTTGCATCATTGAGCAGGAGGTATATTCTTATGTATTATCACAGTCACACACAAAATATATATTTATATATTATTGGTTTGCTCTAATAACTCGGACACCGCTTGCTAGTGTCAGTGTATAGAGTTAGATGCAGAAATAACCCAACAGACTGCAACCCGTAAAAGTGATTTTAAAGTATTATTAATGTTCATAATTTATTAAGTTGATATAAATGTTGTAAAGTTGTATAGGATCTTAAAAGTGAAACTTTGAAAAGTATGAAATTTCGGCAGGAAACTCATTTTAAATCCTATTTGAGGTCCTTCAAAATGTTGTCCCATATCCTTAGAAAGTCCTTGAGAACTCCCTAATTTTGGGTTCAGCAAAATGAGTGTCGATCGTGATTTTGGATTGAATAATTGTGTCCTTCTCCTAGATATACTGTACTGGACAGACACCTCTGACAAGACGATCAAAAGGTCATTCATGCCGGATGTTGCCTATCAGGACATGGGCAGTGGCTACGCTCAGAACCTCGATCTGAAAGGCCTCACCAAACCGACAGCTCTCGCCATTGACTGGGTCAGCGAGTGAGTATCTTTTTTGGTGACGTTGTATTATTGAAATTTTTAAAAAAGTGATCTTAATACTGCCTGTATTTAGTCAAAATGTGAAATGACAATTCTTTATTTCAATTTCTTCTTTCAGTGGAGCCATTTTAACAAGATGTAGTAGAAACAGATTAGAATTTTGCTGTATATCTAGTATGCTTAGTTAACCTCCAAATCTTTTTATGGGGGAAAGATGACACAGGCTGTTTTATGCATTTATTTATATATGTATTATATATACACATCTGGAGGTGTGAACCCTCCAGATGTTGACCCTGGATCAAAATGGAGGTGGCACCCAGGGAGCAATGTTGACCAACCTCTAAGGTGCTCCTGGTTAGAAAGTGGTGAACTATGTCTGTAGCTCTGAGAATATCTCAGACAAAGTGCCTCTGTATTAGCCTAAAAATGTATAGAAAGAGACACATATGTATGTATATATATATAGAAGGTGCAGCCATTAATTTCCAGGACTGATCTAATAACTCCAGAAAATATTATATGAAATACATACCCATTTAATGTTTTGAAATAACTCCCACCTGCTGTAATGCACTTCTGTGCTTGGCTGTATAAGTTTTGGAAACAACTTTTAAAGTCCTCTTTCAGAATGCTCTTTAATGTGGACATCCTCAAATCTTGTTCCCTTCAGCAAATTGGCCCAGTATGACGCCGTGGAGATACTCTCCGAACTTAGCACTGGCAGACTTTTTCTTGTTTCCAAAACTGAAGATTTGCTGAAGAGAACACGATTGGAGGATGTTGAAGCCATCAACAAAACAGTGACGTCCACATTAAAGAGCATTCCGAAAGAGGACTTTAAAAGTTGTTTCCAAAACTTATACAGCCAAGTAGCATTATGGAAGGTGGGAGTGACTTCGAAACATATTAAATGGGTATGTATTTCATGTATTATATTCTGGAGTTATTAGATCAGTCCTGGAAATGAATGGCTGCATCTATATATACTGACATAAAGTTGATTATACACCCATTGGGTACTGTCACAATGAATCAACCAACAAGTCTCACAGTGTGTAAAGCTCCTCGTGGTATACAGCCATTTTATTTTTTCAGGGTACCTTTCTCTGCAGGGTCAAAAATTGAAATAAAATTGAATCCCAACCTGTTTTTCAGTATTCTCCAAAATCATTGGCAGGATATAGCCTTGTTATTGTTATTGAATGTTTAAAATAGCAGAGCTACCTAAGCTGATACTTAAGCTTCATACCTAAACTGATGCATGAAATAAAGTAATGAGTATTTATTTAAAACTAATAGGAACATATAATTTAGACATCTTGATCTGTTTTGAGGATAAAAAATAATTAGTAATATCTGAGCCTAACAGAGTTTATCTCGACACAAAATGACATCAAACAGTTGTGGCTGCCTCTACAATAAACTAAGTTATAAGTAGTACTGCAGAAGATAAACATGTACAAGCTGTATATAGCAATGAGTCTAGTAAACATAATTTGCATACACTTGTACTGACCAATCATAGTACCTCACATCCAGATACAATTTAGCTAATCTGAATCTGAATTAAGAATGCATGGGATATTTGCATAAAAGTGACAATATTGCTGTCATGCAGGAAAACTAGGTTCATTTCAACTGCAATATCTAACAAAAATGCTTTTTACTCTCTTCCAGACACCTGTATTGGATGGATGTCGACCTGTCCAGTGCCCTTCCCAAAGGCCGTATATTTGTGAGTGAGCTAGATGGCCGCTATAGGAAAGCGGTCATAACAGTTGCCCTCGAACAACCGACATCCCTTGCACTGAATCCAGAATATGGGTAAGTGGAGTCACAAATAGGTGACAGTCTTCTGGCTGTAATTATATTGATTTAAAGAAGCCCTTGTACTGCATTCATTCAAATGAATGAATATATACAGTCGAACCTCCATATATCGAACTTCCACATATCGAAATTTTCTATATATCAAACTCTTAGCAAATCTCCCTGTTCTTTACATAGAAAAATTGTTTCTATATATCGAAATTTTTTTCAAGACAAATTGGGAGATTTTATTCCACTTTAGAATAAAATCTCCCAATTTTTGGCATTTGAAACAATACGTCGTGGACTTCAATTCGCAGAAAATGTCCCCGATGAAGTTTTTAGTGGACTGAATAAATACGAACATTTCTTTGAACTTTCCGCAAAACTGGCTGTTTGGCAAGATATTCGTAGGTTTTTTTTTTTTTTTTTAAATTTATTAAAGAATGTAACTGTGATCATTGTAATCACTGTCTGCATTATTGTTTTTTTTTAAAGGTATGTAGTACTCAATAAATCTTTCATATTAATTCATTTTTTAGTTATTAACTTTCATTTAATGGGATTCACATATAAATTACAAATGGAGTTTCATATACGAAAATTAACTTTAATTTCTTTTAGGAGAATTATGATAAAACTAAGCTCAATTCTATATATTGAAATTTCTATATATCAAATTTTTTTCCGGCAATTTGCTACTTCGATATATGGAGGTTCGAATATATATATATATATATATTTTTTTTCAAAGCTATATCAAGTAGATGTTAATTACAAGTTTAGTTTGCCAAAAAATACACTTATTTCAGATTTCTTATTTGTGAGGTGTTAAATTTAAAAAATCAATGAAATAGTTCTTAAGTGCTGGAGAAAACTATTCCTGCCATATCTGTATTTGCAAGTATGGGATTAGTTAAGAGTTGACTATAACTCAACAGGAACACCCACTCCTCAAAGTCTACAAAGTATAAGAACACTAAGTAGTTTCAGGTTAATTAACATAGTTCTATTTTGTAAATATAGTTCATTAGTTCTCCGTGGACTATGTAAGGATCTATATGCAAATACGAACCATGCACCTCTGTTTTAGATAAAGCAGGATAAAGATGTCTTTTGTACATACTGAAAACTGACAGAATTCTGGATTTTAGTTTTCTTACTACAATTTCGTTATTTTTAAATATTTCTGTCGTCAAGTCAAAAATGACTTATTGACAGTATGCCTTCTTAATTTATGTTGCTTATAAATTTTTTTGTATTGCAATTTTAATTTGTATTTTTTTCATTTCATGTCATTGACTTTTTTTGACATCCTTATTTTTATGTTTTGAAATATTTGTTGTAATTTAATTTTTTTAACTTTTATTATTATTGTTCATTTTGTTACATCACATTATTTACTAATTGTACATTTTATTTATAAAATAAACGTTTCCATTTATAATTTGAATTTCTGCCAAACCAGGTTGATGTATTGGACTGATGCTGGCATGCCCCCCAAAATTGAATTCTCGTGGATGGATGGCAGCAAGCGCACAATATTGGTTGGTGACCGCCTGGGCACTCCAACAGGACTGACTATTGACTATGCTGGCGGTCATCGCATTTATTGGTGCGACACAAAATTGGACACCATTGAGTCCATGAAGATGGATGGCACAAATAGAATCACTGTCTTGACTGGTAAGATCAAGAAAATGTTGCATATATACACACACACACACACACACACACACACACACACACACACATATATATCCAACAGCCACCAATCTAAGTGGCTCTATTTCTTCAGAACCAATTAAAGACTCCATAGTCAAACCTCTTTTCAACAACTACAACCTCAAAACAGCTGCTCTTATCATCTATCTATCTATATATATATATATATCTATATATATATCTGTCTATATATCTGTCTATATATATATATATCTATCTATATATCTATCTATATATCTATCTATATATATATATATATATATATATATATATATATATATATATATATATATATATATATATATATATATATAAATAAAAGCCAAATCCCACTCACTGACTTCAAACTGTATCTCTGAAACCATAAGTCCTAGGAAGATAAAAATGATGCATGGTGGTTCCTCTTAAGCCCTGGGTGCTCATTAAGAAATCTTTTTTAAAAATTGAAATCCTGAGGAGGTCTGTTTTCCAGTTAGATGGAGCTCCTCCAATAGTGTGGGAATTTCTTCACAAAACGTTGCCTTAGCGATGGGTCAGAGGAGAAGGGTGAATTAAACAGTCTCCATACCTAACCCCCATGGATTTCTATTTATAGGGTTTGTAAAAACACAAGTGTATTCCATTCATGTCTGAAATGTGGACCTTTTTAAAGAGAAAGGATCACTGAAGCTGTTTCATCTATCATGTTCTCTGCCATGTATGGGAAGAGACTGGATATCATCTTGATGTCTACAGGGCGACTAAGTGAGCACACATCAAAGTCCACTGAACAGATAAAAATTTTGAGATTTTCTCTTCAATTTGGCATATATTTCATCTCTCTACAATTCTTTGTTCAGAAGCTATAGCCATTTAAAATCCCACCATTATTTTTGGGGGGAACACTGTATATGTAAATGCTATAACAGGTCCTTAAAAAGTACTTAAGAATGCCCTTGTTTGGATAATGAAAAATAAGTATGAACCCTGATACATATACATATTCATTTATGTGTATGTGCATGTAAATTTATCTATTTCTATATAATATGTACCCATATTTATTCTTATTTCTATGTGCATATTTATATATTATGTATGTGACTGCAAAACCTTAATCACTGTAAAATGAGTGCTAGTTTTTTGCTTTTGTAGCCTTCCCTGTCTTATGTATATATTGTCCATGTCAACATTTTTTATCGCTAGTTGTGATTGTGTGTTTCAGGTGTTCACAACCCGATATCATTGGATGTGTTTGAGGACAACCTGTTCTGGGTGAGCCAAGATGCAGGCAACATCTGGAGGCACGATAAGTTCGGACGAGGCGTGAAGGTGAAGACGAGGCACGGCTCTCCCATCACAAATGCTGTCAAAGTGTACCATCCGCTCAGATACAACAGGACGAGTAAGCACTTTTTTCATTTGCTGCATAAGAGGTCCATTCTAATCTACTTAAATTGTGTCATCATATACATATTTACATATGTGTGTGTGTGTTTGTTTATATATATATATGTGAGAATTCTTGTGGCAACACGGGTATTTTAGAGTCACAAGACACACACCATGGATAACATGCCACTGGAGCAAACGAGTTACAACTCAACCGTTTCTTTGGAACGCATGTTATTTTTATATTTTGGCTGGATTAAAATATTATACTATGTTTTGAGGTTGACGGAATGAAGATTGTAGGCATTTTTCTTTGTGGCTCAGACTAAATGAGCATTATTGTTGTCAGACGGACAGATATTTTTTTTTATTGTAATAATTTGTTTTGTGTGATTAAACGTTGGTTGTGAATACGCATTATTATACTCTAACTGAAACATTTGTGACATTTGAACCGTGGGGATAAATTTCCTACATATATATATATATATATATATATTCATACTTTCATGTATATATATATATATATGTGCGTGTGCATGCATGTATATAAACATACACATCTATATATATATAAAACAGTTCCATGACTGACTGACAGACAACGCACAGTCCAAACCGCTGGACCTAAAGGACTGAAATGTTGCATGACGATTCTTCTTATAGTGAAAGGGTGCATTAAGAAAGATTTTTGAAAAATTCTTCTTAGATTTTTCAAAATTAAATTTTTAAGCTGCTTTTGTAACTATTTTTAAGTTTGCATTTAAAATAATAATTTGAGTGTTATAAAATTTATATCACAAAAAAGACCAAAAAAATTCCTTTAAAATGACATCTTTTCAAATCTTTACCTCCTTTTCCTGATTTTTGATGAATTTTTAAAGAATAATTTTTAGAATTTAATTTATGAAATGCTGATCACATGATTTCTTTCTCTGATAGTTTAAATTAATTTATCATCACTTGCATAAAAACGAAATGGACAAAAAAAAAATTTTTTTTATTTCTAATGCGGCAGATGATTGGAAATTATCCCCAAAAAATATTAAAATGCAGTAAAAGATATGTTCCTAAAACTGTACTATATTCTTTAGTATGTTCTATTAGATTTAATTTGAATATTTTCTTCTACATTATTTTGCCTATAAAAATATCCATTACGATTTTTTTATAAACATATTTTCATTTCTTTTAAAAATAAATTGCATATATTGATTGTTGTATTTAATTTGAATGCACTCCATAGCGAAGTACGGGTTTTCAGGTAGTAAACATATATATACACATATACAAATGTACACTCAAGAGCCAAAACATTGACCACCTGTCAATAACGAGTTGGCCCACCTTTGGCGTGCAACACAGCTTCAACCTGCCTTGGCATGGATGCCACAAGTCCTTGGTAGATGGCCGGTGACAGATTGTACCAGATGTTTAAGCAACAGTCACGCAAATCCGAGATATTGCGAATTGGTGGTCTTTGAACTCTGAGCTGCCATCCCATGACATCCCAAATGTGTTCTATCAGATGGAGATCCAGTGAGTTAGGCGGCCAGGACATTAACTGGAATTCAGCATCATGTTCCTGGAACCACTCCAACACAATTTTAGCCTTGTGACACGGGTGTTGTCCTGTTGGAACATTCCATTTCCAGCTGGAAAAACAGAGGCCATGTAAGGGTGCAACTGGTCCGAAATGATGTTCGGATACCCTGTAGTATTCATGGTCTGCTCTACCACAACCACGGGTCCAAGAGATGCCCAAGAGAACGTCCCCCAAAGCATAATACCGCCACCACCAGCCTGTGTATGACCTACTGTACATTGAGGGAGCAACAGTTCGCCTGGAAGACGGCATATCCTGACACGGCCATCGGTGTGATGAATGACAAACCGTGATTCATCTGACCAGGCAACTCTCTCCCACTGATCCATGGACAAATCGCGATGTTCCCGGGCCCAGCGCAAGTGCAGTTGGCTATGACGCTTGGTCAGCAAAGGCACACGAGTGGGACTTTTGCTGCGTAGCCCCATATCCAACAGTGTCCGCTTAACAGTGTGCTGCGATACTATTCTACTTGGCCCTGCATTGTATTGGGCTGTCAGCTGAGCCACTGTCTGGGTCCGGTTTTACTTCACCATGCGAGATAGTCTCCGACGACCTTTTTCTTTGATAGCGTGTGGACGTCCAACACCATGTTGTCTACTGCTGGTTTCACTGTCATTCCTCCACTTTACATAAGTACTAAAAACTGTAGGTCGCGAACAACCCACGAGTCGTGCAGTTTCGGAAATACTTGTTCTGAGCCTTCGAGCCATTACAATCTGCCCTGTATCAAAGTCGCTTAGATCTGCAGCCTTTCCCATCACACACAGAAGTAAGTGAAAGAATGATTCTTCAGACTCTCCAGCAGCAGTTAAATACCACTTCCACCTGATCACGTGCCTTCCCACGTCATCCAGGCGAATTCATTGCAAAATGTAGGGGTAGTCATAATGTTTTGGCTCTTGAGTGTATATATGGGACAGGATAGCCGTGCGGTGTTTTAAAAAACTAAACTATTATAATCTATACTAACATTTAATGAATACATATTTCTTATTTACAAATATTTACAAGGCTACGTCGTAAATAATTAATAACATTATATAGGCTAATGACTGAACAGTCCTCTACTTCTATCAGACAAATGCGTCGTAGTTTGTTTTTATCAAACTGCTGACTGGGGTTGCCAGATCTCTTCTTCTTATGTTAGGCTTCAGCCGTGCAAATGGATGTTAGTATCATCTAGTGGCAAAGTCAGGTACCACAGTCCGATGTAGGCTCAATCACTACATATATATACATATACATACATACATCTATATATATGTGTGCATGCATGTATATATATATACATGTGTATATGTGTGTGTGTGTGTGTGTGTGTATGTATATATATATATATATATATATATATATACACAGGATGTCCATAATTAAAGTCCCACTTTCAAAAGGCTGGTCAGAATGACTTCAAATTTGAACTGAATATACTGGAAGAAGGGGGAAACGATTTGGCATAATAAAAAAAAAGTTCCAAAATGTATCAATAGATGGCGCTGTAACAATTTGGAAGCCTTTTTTTTTATTATACTAAACCGTTTCCCCCTTCTTCCAGTGTATTCGGTTCAAATTTGAAGTCATTCTGACCAGTGGTTCTTTTTTTTGCAGCCTTTTGAAAGTGGGACTTTAATTATGGACACCCTGTATATATATATACATTCATTTATTTCCATACTCTGAAGTATATACATATGATATGTATTTGTGAATGTGTGAGAATGTGAATCTCCTTTGTGTGTTTTCAGTTCCGAATCGCTGTTCTCCGTCCACTTGCTCCCACCTTTGCCTGCTGATACCTGGGGGCTACAGGTGTGCCTGTCCTGACGGGGCGGCTTCTTCAGCCTCAGACACCTTTTGCAATGCAGGTAGGCATTATGAGCTCTCAATATTTCTAGGCATGCAGTCAACCGTATATGTGTAACCACATAAATATAACCTACTGGTATCATAAACTCTATGACATGTGCCGGTGATTATGAAATTGGTCTAAGCCATTGTACAAGTCATTACAAAAGTGGTGTAATATTTAAGAATTTTTACTTTGAATAAGTTAAAATATATTTTTATACTCTACAATAAAATATTGTTGCTTCCATTTTTACAATTTCGCAAAGATTGCTTCAGATGACGGTTATGTAAATGAATGCAACGTGTGATGTCTAATTACTGTCATTGAATTATAGGATGAATTCCTGCAAGGAATTACAACACTTTACAATGAACTGAATGACTTAATTTATCATGACAATGTAGTAAAGCACGGGTATTCAGCTAGTGTTTATGCATATTGCTATGTATGTGTAGATATACATTTATAGAGAGACCTGAAATTAATTTTCATCATAAATGCACAAACCTTATCAGTTATTTTTAGAATTTTGTGCAGTAGGATTAAAAAATAGGAGCTTAAATCCCTGAAATGTAAATGAGTGACTGTGTACCTGATACTTGTTTGTGTTTATTTTTTGCAAGCTATGGAACTGCCGAAACCCCAGCCGTACCGTTGCCCTTGCAGGAACGGGGGTCAGTGCGAGGAGGAGGCTGCATCAAATCGCGTCGTCTGCAGATGCCCCAAGAACTACTCGGGTCTTCACTGCATGGATTACAATCCACAGACAGACGCCCATTCCAAAGTCCAGACTGGCAGTGAGTAGCACTCCTTCCCCTCTTTTGGAAATACAATGTGTATATACAATCTGTGTGTGTATGTGTGTATATATATATATATATACACTATATATATACTATATGTATGTATGTATATACATGTTTATATATACTATATGTATGTATATATGCATGTGTATATATGTATACATATCTATACTAATATATAAAGAGAGAGGGGATTTTATATGTGGTGGATAATCTCCAGAACCATTGCACGTATTTGAAAAATTATTTCACTATTTGAAAGGTACACTATTCCAGATGGACATAGGCTATATATTATGTATATCTGATCAGTAGAAAGAAAGTTAGGGGCCTAAATGTTGAGCTGATGCTTCACCTTTACATTTTTTCATTTGTCAACCATAGTCAAGTAACCATAGCAACACATCAAATGATATTTTCATTTATTATCAGTAAAACATTTAATATTTTAAAGATTCAAATGGAGGAAGTATTGATAAATACAAAAAGTATTATTAAACATTTAAGGTTTTATTGAAGGAAATTGCATTTGGAACTACACTTTTTATGGGACATTTGAGGTAAAAAAAGGTTAACAATTTATTGGCTATCAACTGGAAATCTATTGGTATAATATTACAGAACTTTATTTAACTTATAAACTTTGTTTTTAAATTTATGTACAATTTTATGCACAATTGTGTAAATCGAACTTGCTGATTTTTGATCAAAGTTCAATAATTCGTGTTTCATTGAAACTGTGAAATTTATTATTTCGAATAGGCCTATGTTTGTTCCTTTTATAAGTTAAAAAGAATTGCTTCAATTGAGCTGAAATTTATATTGATATAGATGATAGTTCAGATTAAAACATAGGCATATTATTTTTTGAAAATCCGGCAACACTGGGTACTTCAGCTAGTATATATATATATATATATATATATATATATATATATACATACATATACATACAGTGTCATCCAAAAGTATACCCATGAAATGCCTAAGAACTCTTCAACTAACAACACTACAATCATGTAATTTACAGTGCATGGAGTTCATTTAATTCATTATACATCCAGTTTACAATAAATGCTCAAAGTGGCTCCTGTTTGCATAAACATATCCAACAACACATATTCGAAGAAACATGTTGCATGAGCAACCACTCTATGATCTAAAGTTGGCGTATGATGTGCAATCTAATGACAACACATCATTGGACCCATATTTTTTTATGGAAACTGTCAGTGCAGAACGTTATAGCAAAATGTTTGAGGAATTTTTGGAGCAGTTAGATGACATTGAATGGTGGGAATGCTATTTCCAACAAGACGGTACAACTGCTCACATGGTCTCGATGGAATGGTTGAAGTCAGTTTTTGAAGATAGGATGATTTGAAAGGGACTTTGGCCTCCACAATCCCTAGACTTGACATTGCCCGACGTCTTCCTGTGGGGTTATTTAAAACAGCAGATGTATGACACCACCAAGGAGCTACAAAATAACATTTGCATTGAAATAAATGCCATTCCAGTTGACATGCTGCAATGTGTTTCCTCGTATATGTGTTGGCGCTTACATTTATGCAAACAGGAGCATGGGAGCTACTTTGAGCATTTATTGTAAAGTGGATGTATTGGGAATTAAATGAACTCCATGCATCATAAATTACATGGTAGTAGTGTTGTTAGTTGTCGAGTTCTTAAGCATTTTGGGGGTGGTATAGCAACTTTTGGATCACTGTAAATGTGTGTTTGCTGGAGGTAAAAGGCACTCAGTCACAATGATTGAATTTTACAGGAGGGCTCAATGCAATCTACTGAGTGCTCCTTAACTTGATACCATGATATAATATAGTGTCTTTTCCACCTGGCAAGGTTGTGTCTATATAAGAATTCGAGTTATAGCTTTGCACCACTGAAAAGAGTGCCAAAAACAGGAAAGAATGAAGTGAAGCAGTCACTTTTTAAAAATGGACTGGGTGCCTTTTACCTCTGGCTTATGGATATATACTTGCATGCATACATACATATTTTTCACAGCCTGATAGCTTGTGTGGAAGAAGTAAGCATGGTTAGTGTGGTCTTTTAAAGTCCTTATTTTCAGTTTCTGTTTTGAAGAGACCTTAATTTTTTTTTAAACTTATTTTTGTTCTGAAGGTCTTTAAATTTTTGTTTGTTTACTTTCTGGTCCTTAAGAAGTAATTACTTTCAAGTTGAAATACAGGAATTTTCAGTGCATGGCTGTCAACAATTGCCCTTTTAAAAATGTAGATTTTTTCATTTATTTTTGTATCATTATTGACCAGGATGATATATTATCACTCATATATATACAGTGAAATTTCTCTAGACGGCCACCCTTATAAACAGCCCTATTTTGTTCAGAAACCATTAAAAACTCCAATGTTATGGGAGAAAACCCTTTTCCATGACCACCCCTCCAAACGGTCGCTTTTTTCGGCCATAGTGAAGTTTCACTGCATATTTTAAAAAAACGAAATATATGTATATATACAGTGAAACATCTCTAAGGTGGCCAGTTGTAGAATAGGATTGGGGGTGGCCAGTTAGAGAAGTTTTGCTGTATACATAAGCATAAAGCACTGGTTTGCTCCATTGACTCACTAAGATACTGCTTACCCGTGCCCAGTGCAGGGATAACCGACATCAATGCAACCTGCAAAAGTCATATTGAAACATTAATATTAAGAATTTATTAATGATATAGAAGTTATCTTAATGTTGTATAGGATCCTAAAACTTCAATACTGTTAAATGTCTAAACTTTGGAAATAAAACTTTTTATTAAATCCTCTTTGAGGACCCATAGAGCAAAATGCTATTATGGGTCCTTGAAATGTCCTTAGTTTTCATTTTGGAAAAGGAATATGAAACCAGTTAATATAGTCTATGTAAGGTAAAGAAAAGAGAGAAACTGGATTCCTGCTGGCCAAGAAGTTGAAAAATTTAAAAACTACTAAATTATCCCAGAAATGTATTAATTCATAATTTATTAAACGTGTTTAAAATTTTTCTTACTCCTGTAGGCTGTCTCCTGGAATGCAATCTGCTATGCATCTCCTATTATTGTGTTGGAGAAAGCATATAAACAAAGTTCCCCAAAATAAATTATTTAACCAATAATAGTTTTATTTGTAATGTCTTAATTTTTTTAATTTTTTTTATTTTGGTACTGTCAAAATGTGACCTCAAATAAAAATGAATTGATCAGATATTTTTTTGTCCTCAAAAATAAATTTCTAATCTAATAAAAGTTTTTTTAAGGTATTGAAAAAGTTGACTGTTCTTAAGTCATCCAAAATAAATGACTTAACCAGTAAGAGTTTATCGAAGGTATTGGAAAAGATGACTCATTGAGGTCCTTGAAAATAAATTTAAAAAATAAAAAGATTTTCAAAAAATTGGAAAACATCCACATCTCTCCCAAAATTAACTAATAAGAGGTTTTAAGGTATTGGAAAAAATTTGAGTCGCATTAGGCTTTGATGGTTTCTCAAACCCGGTTTTAAAAATAAATTTTTCACATTTGAAAACCGGTTTTTAAATTAAGAAAACCGGTTTAAAAGAATTCAAATTATTATGAAGAAAAACTTACAAATCCAAAGACGTTGAAAGCTGAATTTTCATTATTTGAGGCAACAAATAAATTACCCAAAACTTCGATTTGTTATTTGATGAAACCAATCTCAGTAGCTAGTGAACGAGTATTTTCAATTTCGGGCAATATTGTGTCCAAAATAAGAACAAGACTTTGCCACCGTTCAGTGGATATTTTATGTTTTTTAAAATCCTATTTTCTTAGGAGAAATTGAAATTAGTGAAATAAATATAAATATTATTTGAAATTTGAAATTTTTGTTTGAGTTTTCATTATTTTGTGTCAGGAATATGTAATCCTTAATTTTTTTTTATATATTTTGACTTTGATATTGATTTCGTTTTTTGTTGTTTTATATAAATTAAATTAAATATTTTTTCCTATTCTATTTTCTTTTTTGGACAAAAATTCAAAAACCGGTTAAAACCGGTTTTTTAGAAATCTGGAATTTGAAAATTGGTTTTTTAAAAAGTAGGTTTTTGTATGGTTTTGTATAAACTCTGTTGCATATTTTAAATCCTATTAGCACTGCATTCTTTTGACTGCAAAATTCTGCAATTGCCATTAAATTCCTTAATTCTCTAAGACAGATATGGGCATATTCAATCTCTAGACTGGAAACGGGGTCAGTGACTAGGCTGAATATAGGCATGTTCAATGTAGACCACAAAGTCATTCTATGAGGTGAGTGATATTGGCTAACCTGTAGGGTGCTCCCAGTTGAAAGGAGTCCATTTTCGTGGAATGTCATCAAAGTGGCAAAAACTGTTCTCTACAGATTTGCTTTCATAAAAAAGGTTCCTGTTTTCTGGACAGTGCGGTGAAGATGAAATTTCCTTGGAGTTCTGTGACGGGGAAATGAGTATGCTTGATTTTCGATTTTTCTTTTCAGGTGTTGCTGCCATCATCATTCCAATCTTCATCATATTGAGTGTGCTACTGGGAGGTGTGGGGATCTTCTATTTCTTCAAGAAGCGACACCTGTGAGTTCTTTTTCACTTGTTTATCAGTAAAGGTTAAGCTTTTAAAAAAAATCCTCATTGTAACTGCAAACTTTTTTAATTACCATGTTTTTATTAACTTGCTTTCTTGTTTGTGTGTGTGTTGTCGGGTACAAATCTTGCAATTGATTTTTAACTAACTTCCCGACTAGCTAGACATTTGAAACTTTTAGAATAGCTCGGAACATGATGACAATGCATTATTTTGATACTTCTAACCATCTTTATTCCATATTTTAAAATCCATTACGTAAAAATACGAGTAGCGTCTGGAGCCAAAAGTAACTGCGCTACAGGTGCCATCTATTAACGTAATAGTGAACCAAGCATATTACATTTTCATTACAATGGGATAATTTTTATTTATGCCCACATGCTATTTGCGATATTTTCTCTGCGAAATTCATTGATTTTTTTTTCCTTCAAATTATAGATTATAATTTATAATTTTGAAATCCATAATTAACTATGGAAGATGCAAATTCGTTTGTAGCTCATGAAGAAGCTGCATGTAAATTACATTTCTTCTTTTCTTTTTAATAGAAAATTTAAAAACATGGTATATAAAAAGTCTTTTTATCGTGTAATTATTTTAAGAGTTCAATTTGAGGTGGTATTTCCAATTTATAATATTAGGTGGTAAAATTTAAGATTTAATCCAAGTTAAATTTCAAGTTTATTTTTTTAGAATGATGACTGTTGACCAAAATTTCTGGTCAATTTGTGTTCCGAGAATTCCTGTGACGAGGTTTTAGTGTTTGAGCGAGCGACAGTTTGTCCTAATGGGTGCTTCGTTTGTTTCAGGAAACCCGGCGGATTTGGAGGCAGCAGCCAGAGCGTCTCCTTCCGAAGTGGGACCAACGTGGAGTTCTCTCCCACTTTCATGGGCAGAAACGGTCCTGCAGAAACAGTCACAGAGGTCAGTGAAGGTGCCTTTTTCACTCAAAATCAAGTATCTCTACTAAATACACAGATATGTTGTAGGCATATATGACGGGCTTATAACTCGTACTCCCTCTAAATTCGTTACCATAATAATTATTCTAAATCTATGCAGTCTATGATTGTAAGCCTGTGGAACTGAATATAATTAAATTACATCTAAATCCTTTATTTCAAATACTATTAATCAACCTGATTCAATCCGAGCCAAGTTTCGATCTCTCATCCCTGTGACATGCACTCCGCACAATCCTATTTCTGAAGACGCTCTGCTTTAAACACATTGCTGTAATTTCCGAATACTTACCTTTCGTTTGACTCTGTGTCACGTATACTTGAATACCACTCGGCTGTTTGTTGCCGGGAAGGGTTACTATGGAAGGTACTATTGAAAATAACATCCACGACAGGCTGTTTTGTTGCGAAACGTCGCTACTCCAAAGCAGACCCTGATTTTCCATTAGGCCCGGGCCTAGGGGCTCCTGAATGTTGGGGCCCCCCAAAATTTTATTTTTCAAACAAAAGAAAGCAAAAATTCCCAATTCAATTTTTTTTTTATTTTACCTTTATTAATAGCAATTTTTTTTATATATTCTTTCAAATTTGATTGATTGGTTCATCATATGTATAGTTATATGTAGAGTTCATATGTATGTTATAGTGTATAAAAGGGATTAATAAGTGTTTTAGGTCACATTGTATTGGTATTTTAATGATGAAGTGAATATGTTGTATCCCTTTTTGTTATTTGATAATGTTTTGCGCATCAAATAGCCAGTTTTTGGTAAAATGGTACTTGCACAATGATTCGTAATTATTTTGTTTGTGTCAATTTCGGAAATTTTTCACCCACATCAGTGTTAGGGGGCCCCACCTCCCGAGTTGTGCCTATAGTCCAGAATTTTCTAAATCGGGCCCTGCTCCAAAGAGTGTGTTGCACGTTACATAACCACTGCAAATTGCTCATTATTTATATATATATATATATATATATATATATATATATATATATATATATATATATATATATATATACATACCTACATATATATTTGAAAAAATACTTAGTCTGTTTGGTCTGTGCGTTGTATGTCAGTCAGCGAGTCAGTTACAGAACTGTTTTATATATATATGTATATATATATATGTATATATATATGTATATATATATATGTATATATATATATGTATATATATATATGTATATATATATATGTATATATATATGTATATATATATATGTATATATATATGTATATATATATATGTATATATATGTATGTGTATATATGTATGTATGTATATATATGTATATATATACATATACGTATATATATACATATATGTATATATATACTATTACAGGCTGTTTTGTTGCGCTACTCCAAAGAGTGTGACCACCGCAAAGCACTCATTCTGAATGTTTGTTTGCAGGAGCCCCTTGACACTCACTTCAACCTGGGCGACTTCGACAAGCCGACCGACTTCAGCAACCCCATGTACGACGTGATCGGCACCCAGAACAGCGACAAGGGGGGTCCGCAGCTGTACGAGGTGCCGGCCGAGAAGACGACCCCCCCTGTGCTCCAGATGCGCAAGAGCGCCCTCGACCCCGTCACCGTCGAGACGGACAAAGATACAGCTCAACTCGTCGTGGAGGACAAGTCGGAGTGTTGACGAACGTGACTCTTTTTCAAAAGCTGTACATATTTTGGAAAAATCCCTCGAAGCGAGAAGATTCCGAACGACGGACATTTTTTTGTCGGAATCTGAGGCATGTAAATAACCACATAATCCATTCCAGAGTGACGTGACGTGTGCATCTGTGTGCGAGAATGGAATTTTTTCCCAAGCTTTACGATGCCTTCCGGAAGAGGCATCTCGTTCTTTTTTTTTCCTGATTTTTTAGGAAATGTCGAAGGAATCCGATACCGGAATTTTCATTCCAGTGCTTTTGGTTAAGACAACTTACAGTTGTAAATAATTTTTATCTAGTTTGTTTTTTTCTAGAATTTTTAAGAGAGAACTAGTTGTAATTTTATGTGTGAGTGACAGATTAGTTTTCTAATATATTTTTCTGTTTGTGAGTGTGACCCGTCCTTTGTCCGTGAAATGATTTTTATTCTTTCGTTTAAAGGGAGATTGTCAGTATTTCAGGCAGTTAAACGATGCTTATTTCACGAGGAAGAAATTAGTTCATTCAAATTTTGAAACAAGTTTTTCTTTTTTTCGGTGAAGAAGCCAAAGGAACTAGTCCATACGAAGCTACCAGTTCCCCCAATTAATTTTTTTTCTGCTTCTTAGTGACCCCTCCTCCCGTTCGGACGTTGGCTGAATTCCCCCCAAAAGGCATTAGAAAAGCATATCATATTTCATTTTAACATATCCTTTGTCACCGTGCCTTCCGATTCACTCTCTTAATACTCATGGCGGAGTTCCTACCACATACTTCTTTGACATCTCCAAAAATCCCCGGCAGCTGACCTCTCCTCTTCCCACCTGCTTTCGTTTTGGCACCTCGACTATGTGTGTGTGATAGAAACTATCTATAGATTTTAATTCATGCAAATCCTTCTTTGTATCTAAATAGGAAATAATCATTCCTGTTTATTTTTTTTCCCCCAATACCTGACGAAATTGTTGTGACGGGGATGACACACTCTATCAAAGCTTTTGATGGCATGCACTGAGTAGACAAGGAACACTTGTTAAGTTGATGTCGAACTAGATTCTCGGAACAGTTTAGAACGGACTTCTGATTTCTTGATTAAAATCTATCAAATAATAAATTATAATCTGAAAAATGGGTGCCCCTTAAGATCGGGAAGAATACGTCCTCGTAAAATTTCGAGGTTTCTTTTACATCGAGATACCTGTGTGTGTGATCCCCGTAGTTCAGATTTTGTCGAATCTGTTATATTTATAAATACCAAAAATTTTGTTATCCATGTGATAATTTGGCAATTATATATGTATTGTATTGCACGTACTTTTGTTTTATATTTGCAACCAAGACGATTCATTCCTAATAATATAACTGTGAATTGTATGACTCTCTCTATATTTGGCCGATAATTTTGGCAATGCATTTCATCCCTAACATGCAATAACTGAGCATCGCCTCGATTGGTTTCTTTTCTCACATCTTCCCGTGCGAGCTATTTTCAGTGCCATTGGGGTTTCGTGTGTCGTTGGCTGTGATTATTTTTCTGTAGCATTTGACTCTCTAAAAATTCCAGTTCTGTCGAATCGCGACGCAGCGTGCCGACTTTCGACAAAACGTTTGGTGGTGTTAGACATAAAAAAAATTGCTGACATATCAGTGTTCGTGTTTTTAAAAGGAGAAAACTCGTTGAAGCGTTCGGAATTTTACGAACTGTTACTCGTTCTTCATGCAGCTTCGTTAGTATTAAACTAGGAAAACGATCGACGTTAGAGTTCGATCGGTAGGTTTGAGCCCCCTGATAAACAAACGTCTGTAAATAGGTTTGTCACAATAATTGTGAAACTGTAGAGAATACTGATGACACATCACTCGTTGCATTTATTCTATTCATATTTTATACGACGTAGAAGTCTCGAATCCCCCCCCCCCTCCCTTTGCCAGAACCCCCTTTTTATAGTATTAACTTGAACCGAGTTCTCGTGCCGGTTCGTCGATCCCGCGACAAATCGAGAAGGATTAATCTATTGAAGCTTTTTGGTATTTGAACGCACTTAAAAACATTCCGAAAATTGCGAAAAAGTGGTTTCAAAAGAGTCTTGAAAAGCGACATTTCGATTCTCGATCAACTGCAGCTGCGGTGATGACGTCATTCCGGACTTTTTTCTTGCAATGAACAACAAACACTCATCCCTACCGGGATGGGCTAAAGATATTAAATGAAAGAGATATCTAAAATTAAAATAGAGGTATCTTAACGGAGGCTAAGTGTAAATGAAGATATAAAAGTGAAGAAATCGCCAAAGCGTACAATGAAAAGCGATCGATGGTTATTGTGAAAATGTTTGAAAACAAATCCCTCGCGAGATGAGATATTGGTTGTATTTTTTTTGGCGCACCGGTACGAGGCTAACACCGTGGGATTTTAACCGGAAGTGAGGTAGTTGTTTGTAGCACTGCCCGATCCCTCCAAATTTAGAATTGAAACTGTACGAGCTGCAAACTCGACGCCGTCCAGATACATGTTTCAAGAGTGCTTCCACATTCCAGTCTCAAAGTAGAACATAGATGTATGTCCCTTCGGAATTCTGAGTTCGTGTCATTCCGAACTCAGAATTTCGGGGAAGTATTTTTCACTCGAAAAAGTGCTCTTTTTAATTATTTTACAAGCTTGAGATGAAATTTTGTAATATTGAAGTCTTTATTAAAGAAGTATATTTTAAGTGTTGTGCAATGTTTTCTTACTGTGTTTGTCGACATAACATTTCCAGAAACATGGTAACAAAACCATGAAAAGTTGTCTGTTCTACTTCTTACTCGACTATTGAGGTCGCCTATTTTGGAATTTTTTTTTCGGTCATAAAATAGAAATTTGAGTCAAAAGTTCTTCATATTCTGAATATTTCTTTTTTCAGGGTACTGATGACTGTTGCTAGAATATCGAAATCGAGCGAATCGTTTGCAAAGCTCGGAACGACTCACTTTGACGTTCAGTTCACCACTTTTTTAAATTCCTACTATAAGTTCACACTCTCCCTATATTTATATATCTTGTTCAAATTTTCAATCGTTAATAAAATACTTTTTATTCATCCACTCAAGTTCAAATACATTTTTTTAAACTTGTAGTGGATGACACTTGATGTTAATACAGTTTTTTCAAATATTAATTCATTAATTAAATTTAATTTTATATGGTAGAAAAAAAATTTCTCGCCAATAATGGTGTTCTCAGAATCGAGCCAATATCAGTGTAATTCCCCGCCAAGAAGTAACTAAAATAAAATTTTTCTTTGTTGACCTAAGTAGGAATTGACTTTAAAAATTTTTTTTTATATTACTTGTTTAAAGTGAAGAGTGATTACATGTAGTAATTAGCCGTGCTACTCCTTTCTAGGCTCAATTCATTTTTTTTAAGAAAGTGAACTGAGCGTCTGTGAAATCCACTTCATAAGTATCAATTTATTATGTTAAAAGCAAAACGATTATTTAAATTTATTATTTTGTTCACGCGAATTTATCATTGTTTGATTTTGTCACCGTGAACTGAACGAGATGAAAAAAAAATTTTTTTTTTACGCTGTGGCAACAAGGAAACTCTCGTTTCTTTTTATTAAAAGAAAAACTTTGTTTTTTCTGTATTCCATGAATATTTTTGAACTAGGTGAGCCTTGGGCTCTAGTTGGTATGTTAAATTAATTTGTTAAATGTGTTTTCGGCATTATTGAAAGTTGTAGTATTATTTTGAAATACAAGAATTCTTCACATCTGGCGTCCGCGACAGGACCGGTAAGCGTCAATATGTTTAAATCTGTTAAAGGCTTCAAGAAAGAAGACTTAATTTATTTGTGTCAAGAGATTAACGAGGACTTACCGTTGAAAGTTAACGTATCTACACTGAAAGATGTAATTTTAAATAGTAAAGAATATAAAGAGGATCCGGCCTTTGTTTCAGCCGGCAACTGTTTCTGAAAGGCAGAAAAAAGAAGAGGAGGCTAAAATTAAAGAACTCCATGACGAAGAGAAAAAAGCGCCAAGACGAAGAAAGAGAACGACAAAGACAACATGAGCTGGAATTGGCGAGATTAAACTCCCGGACAGGTTTAGATACTGAAGATGATCAATCTCCAGAGTCAGGTAGTGCAAAAAAGAAATTTCACTTACCTAAGTTAGAATTACGTCATTTTTCGGGAGATTTAAAGGACTGGTTGCCATTTTGGAGCCAGTTCGAACATGTTCATAATGATGTTGATATAGCACCAGAAAATAAATTTCAGTATTTAGTGCAAGCAACTGTTAGTGGCTCACGCGCTCGGGAGGTAGTGGAAAGTTTTCCGCCAACCGGCGCCAACTACGGCAAAGCTGTCGAATCTTTAAAATCGCGTTTTAGTCGAACTGATTTACTTATAGAATTCTATGTCCGCGAGCTTTTAAAATTGGTTTTGCAAAACGCTTCGCAAAGTTCTACTGCTAATTTATGTACGCTGTATGACCATTTGGAGACTCAAATCAGGGCATTAGAGACACTTGGCGTAACAACGGATAAAAGCGCTACTCTACTTCACCCTTTGGTTGAGTCATGCTTACCGGAAGATATACTAAGAGCATGGCAAAGACAAAGAAGTCCTGATTTCAACCATAGTGGTGAACCGCAAGAAAGGCTTAGTAGCTTACTAAAATTCTTAAAATCTGAAGTAGAATCCGAGGAAAGGATTTGTTTGGCGATGCAAGGTTTCGGCTTAAACTAAAAGAAAGACAATATTGGGTTTAGAAATAAGAAATTTGAACCAAGAGTAAAACAGTATAAAACACCCACAGCCTCCGGTCTTTTTACCAATCCGCATACTCAAGAAATCAAAAAGTCGTGTGTGTTTTGCGAGAAAACTCATTCCAGTGCAGACTGTTTTTCAGCACAAGAATGAGTTTAGCTGAAAAACAAAATATTTTAAAGGAGAAAAATTGTTATGCCTGTCTGGCTCCCGGTCACCCCGTCCGAAAATGTCGTTCATTTTTGAGATGCGTAATTTGCGGGAAGAAACATGTTCCCTTGATGTGCGAAACAAACGAGTCAAAGAAAAGTGATTTCAAAAAGACAGGAGAAGCTGAAGTTGTCAACATGTCTAACCTGAGTGTGGGTCCTAAAGTGTTTTTACAGACTCTAAAGTGCAAGCTCATATCAGATAAGAAGGAAAATATCGTGCGAATTGTTCTGGACACCGGCTCGCAAAAGTCTTATATTGTTAAGTCTTGCTGAAGAAATGGGATACGCACCTGTAAAGAAAGAAACTCTAGTACATTCACTGTTTGGCGGGATTAAATCTAAAGAATTTGTACAATACATGTTACAGAATTAGGTTGAAAAATATTAAGAACAATTTTGCGTGCAACTTTGAAGCATTGGATCAGGTAGTTATTTGTAATGATGTAACACCCGTGAATTCAGGGCCTTGGTTAAAAGAGCTTCAAGAAAGGAATATAACATTAAGTGATGTTGGAGAAAAGCCACAAGCCGTACAAGTACTTATAGGAGCTGATCTTTTTGGAAAGATTTTAACCGGTCAGCGTAGGGTCTTATCAAGCGGATTAGTGGCCATTGAAACTTTGCTTGGGTGGATTTTGTTAGGGAAAGTTCCTGATAGTGAAGTTACTACAAGCAATGCCATGTTAGTGACACCACTTTACTTTAAAGAATTTGACATTTCGAACTTCTGGAAACTGGATTCTATTGGAATCAAGGATCCTATTGAAAAGCTCTCCAAGAAAGAGCAAGAGGATTTGACTACTGAAAATTTTCTTCAAACTGTTAGGTACAACGATCAAGATAATCGCTATGAAGTTCACTTGCCTTGGTTGGATAACTGTGTGCCTTTACCGGACAATTTTGAACAAGCTAAAAGAAGGTTTGACACCACAACCAAGAAGTTATTTCATGAAAATTTGTACGATAGTTATGAAGGCATATTTTTCGAATGGCTGCGTGAAGGGATTATTGAAGAAGTACCAGTTGAAGATAAAGATTTGCCTGCTAATTATCTACCTCACAGACCTCTTATCAAAGTTAGTAAGACAACTCCGATTCGCCCGATTTTTGATGCATCTGCTCGATTAAAGGGACATCCGTCACTAAATGACTCCTTACATAGTGGTCCAAACTTGATTGAGCTCATTCCTGATATTTTGCTGCGGTTTCGAGAAAAGAAGATTGGTGTAATCGCAGACATAAAGAAAGCCTTTTTGCAAATTGGCCTCTGTAGAGAAGACAGACTTTTTGAGATTTCTATGGTGGAAAAATAAGGCTTTCAAAGACTACAGGTTTTTTCGTCATACCAGAGTAGTTTTTGGCGTTCGCAGCAGTCCATTTCTATTAGGAGCTGTATTGAAGTATCATCTTGAACAAAATGCGGACGTTGATCCTTTTGTAACTGGTTGTCTTTTGAAGAGCTTTTATGTGGACAATCTAGTAACTAGCGTCCACAATGAATTAGATTTGTAGCGATTGATAAGTGTTTCTAATGAGCTATTAAAAAAAGGTGGTTTCATTCTGCGGGATTGGGAATCTTCACTAACAGAAGATGGAGGATCTAATAAAGCGGATCTGCTAGGCCTTCAATGGAATAAAACTGAAGACTGCTTTTCGCTAAATATCAGCTGGTTGAAAGAAGTAAATGCCGACAACATCACTAAACGTACAATATTTGTTACTCACAAAGTGTTTGACCCTTTTGGATTTGTCTCACCTGTAATGCTTTGTCCCAAGATTATGCTACAAAAAATCTGGAAATTATCGTTGGGATGGGACGAAGAAATCACTGGATCCCTTCGACAAGAATTTTTACAATGGTTTAGGGAACTAAAAGTATTGGAGAACGTTGCCGTTCCTCGCTGGATCACCATTACTTCAGAAAATATGAAGAACTTCTCCATTCATACCTTTTGTGACGCAAGTAGGGATGCATATGCCGCCGTTACGTTTCTTGTACAAGAGGGAGAATGTGGAATGGTGCATTTTTTAGCCTCGAGATCCCGAATATCTCCTCTAAAAGTTGTGACAATTCAAAGATTAGAGCTTCTTGCTGCATTGGTGGGAGCAAGATTAACGAAATCTGTGTTAGATGCTCTTGTATGGACGGATATTAGATGTTTTTATTGGAGTGATTCCACTACCGTTCTTACTTGGATCATTAAGGATGAAAATTGGTCTATTTTCGTAAATAACAGAGTTAAAAAAATCCGGAATATCAGCCAAGTTTTTTCTTGGCGTCATATTTCTGGATTTGAAAATCCAGCAGATTTGCCCTCCCGAGGATGCAAAGCAAGTACTTTAATGAAAACCAGATGGTGGGAGGGGCCAAAATGGCTTACTTTATTTGAAGACGAAGGACCATGCAATGAATATGAGCTTGATGAAGATGAGATACTAAAAGAGAAAAAGAAAAACTCAATTTTTGCTTTGGTATCTGTAAATCAAGATTCATCTGCAGGCTGGTTTTATCAGCGCTTTTCAAAATATGAAAGCATTGTGAAGTTAGTGGGATGGATTTTGAGATTTGTAAAGAACTGTAAATGCGATGTTCAGCTCAGAAAAAAGGGAGATCTGGATGCTGAAGAATGCAGGGCAGCAGAGAAACAAGTGATAAAATTGGTCCAGTTTGAATCTTTTGTGAACGAGCATAATGAAAAACTAAAAGCTTTGAGTGCGCATAAGAATATCGATGGAATAATACGGCTCAAGACGAAAATCGTTTTCCGTCAGGATACAGAAGATTTTCGGGAACCAGCTGTTCTCCCGTCCAATCATGAAGTTGTCAAAAGACTAATATTTTCTCATCATATCCAAAATAGTCATGCTGGAACTCAAATTTTACTTAATATTTTGAGAGAACATTTTTGGATTTTGAGTGGAAGAAAAAACTGTGCGTTCTGTTATCTCAAAGTGTGTCTCTTGCAAAAGATTTTCTTCTAAATGTTGTGATGCTGTATCTGTTCCTTTGCCTAAAGATCGAATACGACAGGTAAATGTGTTCGAGATCTGTGGAACTGACCTGGCGGGGCCTTTATTTTTGAAGGATGGAAAGAAAGCGTGGGTATGCATTTTTACCTGCGCCGTATATAGAGCTGTCCACTTAGAGCTTGTTTCATCACTATCAACCGAAAGCTTTTTACTAGCTCTACGGCGATTTCTAGCTCGGAGAGGCCGATGTGAAACCATGTACTGTGATAATGGTACTAATTTCGTCGGAGCTTCCAATTTGCTCAGAAGTTTAGACTGGGACCGCATCTGCAACGACAATGTTCTTCATCCAATTAGGTGGAAGTTTAATCCCCCTTCTTCACCTTGGTGGGGTGGATGGTGGGAGAGGATAATTGGTATTCTCAAGTCTTCTGAGAAGAATACTTGGAAGAGCAAGTTTGACATTCGAAGAATTGGCGACTGTTATTTGTGATTGTGAATCCGTTATCAACTCACGCCCTTTGACTTATATCGACGAATGTGACTCAGAATTTGTTCCACTTACCCCTGCCATGTTTCTTCAGGATATCAAGCTCTCTGGTGTTCCAGACTGTGATGCTGCTGATCATAAAAGTCTCAACCATCGCATCAAATACAGGATAACTTTGCAGAAGGATATTAGGAAGAGGTTCAGGTCAGAATATCTTGGATCTTTGATAAGGAGGTCGGAAAAGACTAGAACTTCGAAGATAGCTCCCGGGGATATTGTTCTCATAAAAAGTGACAACGCTAATCGAATCGACTGGCCACTGGGAAAAGTGATAGAAATTCTGCCAGGGAAAGATGGTGTGTGTCGACTCATCAAACTTAGAACTTCTCGTGGAGAAATTCTTCGTCCGATTCAGTGCGTCTTCCCTTTGGAGATTTCTTCTAACGATTCGCCTTTTCCACTGGATAAAAGTATATTATCTACAAATATCGCCTTTATGAAGGATGCTATTCCTAAGTGTTCTTGCGACAACTCCATCGACTGTGCAGTTGTTCAAAACAAGACGAGGCTAGGGCGAACTGTCAAAATTCCCGAAAGGCTGGATCTCTAATATAGTTGTTGAGTTGTGGAACTTCCACATCTCGAGGTGGGAGGATGTGAAATCCACTTCATAAGTTTCAATTTATTATGTTAAAAGCAAAACGATTAAATTTATTATTTTGTTCACGCGAATTTATTTATCATTGTTTAATTTTGTCACCGTGAACTGAACGAGATGAAAAAATATTTTTTTTTTTACGCTGTGGTAACAAGGAAACTCTCGTTTCTTTTTATTAAAAGAAAAACTTAGTTTTTTCAGTATTCCATGAATATTTTTGAACTAGGTGAGCCTTGGGCTCTAGTTGGTATGTTAAATTAATTTGTTAAATAAATGTGTTTTCGTCATTATTGAAAGTTGTAGTATTATTTTGAAGTACAAGAATTCTTCACAGCGTCAAAATGTTTCAGCCGAGCAAGCCATTTTTACCCGCAATTCACTTTTTTCCAGAGTGAACTGAGTATCAAAATGAGTCGCTCGCGCTCAACAAACTGTTTCTTTCTTTCGTGAAATATCAAAAGCGGAATGCAGTTCCTTTAAACTTAAATTTTGTACCTGTTAAAGCAATATTTGGAGTTGATTTCTAATGCAGAAATCCGTGGACAAAGTCTTTAGGTATACAGAAAAAAAAGGGGGAACAAAATGGAAAATACGCAAACGAGATCAGCAACTAAGTTACAATTCTCAATCGATCGCGAACCTCTTAGTAACGTCTAAGAGGTTCAGTGAAAAATTCCCATTTTGTTAAAATACGCAACCAGGCGGTCGTGTTCGGTTGCAATCCAGTGGGCTGTGTTCGATAACTGGTTATGTTTAGACAGACCTTATAAAATAAACTATGTAATCCAACATTGTGTAATTTATTTTAAGAATGATTTCGCTTCGTCCGAAAACGGTCTTTTCCCAATCATTTCGGATTATCAGGACTCCACTGTATTATTCCAGTTTTCATGAACGTAAACATGCTTTATTTCTTAATCTTTTCGTTAGGACACTTTAAGCGTAGGTACAAAAACATTCTTTTTTTTAGGTATTAAATATGAGTGTGACCATGATACGATATTTTTTTGGGGACATTGACCTCGAAAAAAAGTCATTTCTGGATGTTCAAAATAGATGGAATGTCCTGATGTGACAACGACATCCGTGTGGCTGAACATGGACATCAAATAAACATACACATTTTAAGAACACACACGGTTATCTCTGCAATTCTTATTCGCGAGTTTTTTTCCAACAAATACGGCTTCGTATTCACCTGATATGGCACCGTGGGACGACTTTTTTCTTATATCCACGGTTGAAATGGCCTCAGTTTTGAGTCCATTAATTCGATAAAAGAAAATTCTCTACGAATTCTGAAGGGGTTTCACAAAAACGACTTAAAGGCATGTTTTGACGATTGGAAGATAAGTTGGCAGAAGTTCATATATACAGTGTGTTAAAGGAACCTATCTTTAGTGGAAAATACAGCATGAGTCCAAGAATAAAATAATACACAACATACCTCTCTGGTAGCAGTAGGAAGACTAAAGTTTTATTCATACATTACATACAAGGTTTAGTGGATGATTGGTGGTGCCATCTATTGGCAATAAGCATAAGTTTAAACTAACATTTCAACACTCCCACTTTAGTTTAAATAGTTAACAAAATCAAGTTTTCATATAATCAGTGAGAGATTCTGTCACAAAATAAGATAAATCAAAGTGAACAAATAAAAATACAGCAGTTTAATAAAAGTTCACATCACAGATTTAGTCCCATAGATTTTGCACATAGTTCATGTTTCATTCTGTTGACAGTTTTAGTCAAAATAATCGGCTTTCATATTTGATGTGGAAGCAGTTTGTACATCTATATGTCCAAGCTTCAAAGCTTCTCGCACAAAATGATGCCGTATATCAATATGTTTTGATTTACCGTGGTAGACATCGTTTTTGCATAGAGCAATAGCTCCTCTGTTATCACAAAAAATCACAATGGGTTTTACATCTGTAAGACCCAATTCCTTCACAATCTTATTAAGCCATATGGCTTCCTTTGCAGCTGCTGATAAAGCCATATATTCGGATTCAGTTGTGCTTGTAGCTATCGTAGGTTGACGCTTACTACACCAAGATACTGCTCCTCCTCCAATTGTAAATACATAGCCAGTGGTTGAACGTCGATCTCCTACATCACCTCCATAGTTGGAATCCCAGTGTCAAACAATATCACTGCTATGTTCCTTTGAGTAGTTGAGAGTAGCTCCAGTCGTTCCACGTAGGTACCTCATGATTCGCTTCGCACATGTCCAATGGACTTTGCCAGGGTTGTTGCAGAACTGACATACTGTGTTTACTGCATGGGATATATCAGGCCATGTCGCCTGAGATGCATAAAGCAAACTCCCAACAGCAGCTTGATATGGTACTTTAATTTTGCATTCTGGTGTACCATTCTGAAGCTTTGATAGAACTTGATTTGGATCAAGAGGTGTTGTAACGCTATGGGACTCATGCATGTTATATTTATGTAAGGTGCTCTCCACATATTGTGTTTGGTTCAGGCTAATGGACCCAGCAGGTCTATTACGTTCAATTTTAATACCTAAACATTAATTTGCTGGTCCAAGATCTTTCATTTCAAACCGTTTACTTAGTTGTTTTTTTATCGAATTTTTAAGATTTACTGAATTACTAAAGATCAGCAAATCGTCTACATAAATAGTAACAATTACAAGGTCATTATTTTCATTTAAGTTGATAAATACACAACTATCAAAAGAACTTTGCCACAAACCCATTTCCTTTAGCCCCTCTTCCAGCATAAGATACCAAAGTCTGCCACTTTGTTTTAAGCCGTCTAACGCTTTATTGAGTTTTAGAACCTTCCCCTTCAAATTTGCATGATAATATTCATTAAAACCCTCAGGGATTTTCATGTAAATTTCCTCATTTAGTTTTCCTTGAACAAATGCCATGACTGCATCCATTTGGTCCATCTCCCAATCATATATAGCTGCATATGCTAACAAAATACGTAAAGTGACATATCGTACTACAAGTGAAAATGTTTCATCATAGTCTATTCCTTCAATTTGTGCAAACGAGTTTTGTACCTTTCAATTTCCCCGATTGAGTTATATTTAATTTTGAAAACCCACTTACAGTCAACTATATTTTTATTTTTCGGTTTATTTACTATATCCCAAGTTTTATTCTTAATGTGGCCCGATATAGTTTCAGCTATTGATTCTTCCCAATGATTTGCATTAACACTATTAAGTGTTTCATCAATGGTTTTAGGTTCAGAAAGAATATCACTAGTTATTGATTTAACATAGCATACATGATCTATATTTGGCATTTGTAAATCGGCATACCTTTAGTATCAAAATCCTGATATCGATTCGGAAGCCTAACTTCCCTATGTGGGAGTCCTAAAGTAGGTGCATCATTAACCACATTACTTACATTTAAACCATTATCGTTATCATCCCTATCATTTATGGCAACTGGGCTCTCTGGTCTACCTCTATCCTCATTATTATCAACTACCTCATGTTGTATATTGCTAATTGGGTTATTTATTGTTTCCTCACTGCCTGAAGAATTACTTCTAACCCTACTTCTCCCACTGAATAAAGACTCATCAAAGAATTTTGATGTTTTACATTCCTTTTGAAAATACATGTCAATTTCCAAAAAATGAACATCTCGTGCATTAGTTATCTCATAAGTTGTAGGATCAATTAAACGATACCCTTTCCTGTCTTGACAATAACCAATAAACATTAGCCTTGACATCCCATTTTAAACGTTTTAGTTTTGGTACATGTACAAATGCACGACACCCAAACACTCTAAGATACTCAAGATTTGGTTTTTCCCCACTCCATTTTTCAAAAGGAGTCATATCTGAAACTGCAATGGTAGGAGATATATTTTTGCAATAAGTTGCTGTTTGGATTGCCTCTGCCCAATAAATTTGATCAAGATGAGCATCAGCTAACATTGATCTTGCCCTTTCCACTAAGGTCCTGTTTGATCTCTCCATTACCCCCATTTGTTCTGATGTGTAAGGAATGGACTTCTGATGTTGGATACCTTTAGAAATTAAATAACTATTCATTTCCCCACTTATATATTCTCCTCCATTATCTGAACGTAACACCTTAATAGATTTTTCTGTCTGCCTCTCAACATGTGCTTGAAAATCTTTGAATTTTCCAAAGACCTCACTCTTGTTCCTTAAGAAATGGACAAAAGTCATTCTGGAAAAATCGTCAATTAGTGTTAAAAGATATCGAGATCCCCCAATGGATGCAATACTCATGGGCCCGCATAAATCTGTATGCACTATTCCCAATAATTCCTTTGCACGCTTAGTTTTTCCCTTTGGAAATGGCATTCTGTGCATTTTGCCTTTAATACATGGTATGCAATCATTAATTTTTCCACTAAAAGGAAAACCTTCTACCATATCCTTTAACCTTATCATGCCCCCTTCATTTAAGTGACCCACTCTTTTATGTAATAACTCATTAGATGTGCTCTTGGTATTAATTAAAGCCATTTCAGTATGCAAGTCTAAAGAATATAAGTTATCACTAACACCTGTTCCAGTAGCTACTAAGCGATCATCTTTATAGATAAAACACCTTTCACCTGTAAAGGTGGTGATCATTCCAAAATTTTTATTTTGGTACTTAATAGACAATAAATTTGCTGTTAACTGTGGAACATGCAAAACATTTCTGAAAGTCACATTTACTTTCTCTCCATTTCTAGATAAAACAAAAGCTACACTACCTTCTCCCTCAACTTCTATAACAGAGCACCCTGTTTTCATTTGATGGATTTTAGGTTCTCGATAGTTGCTAATTAACTCTTTATGTGGGGTCATGTGATATGAGGCACAGGAATCCATATACCAGGTATTTGGGTTTGGATTTGTGCTTACAACATACATTTCTGCTACATAAGCTTCTTCCCTCTTACCAATTTTTAGCTGTGGTATCCCCCTTTTACTGGATTTGTTATCATACCCATTTTGTCGAGGCAGTTTTGACAATCTGAGCTTTTATGGCCAAATAAGTTGCACCGAAAGCATTTTCCCTTAAATGATTTCTTTCCTCTAAATTTTTCACTAACAAAAGCTTGCTCCTTATTATTATCCACAAAAGGTTTAACCTCCTCAGCCATTAAACGGGATTTAACATTGTCTACAGTTATATCCTCACCACAATTTTTTAGTGCCATTATAAGAGGTTCAAAACGTTCTGGTAAATTTGCTAGAATTATCCCAGCAATTAACTCTTCATCAGCTTTAACACCTGTTGACTTTAACTGTTGATATGCTGATATCACCCTGTGTAAATAATCAGACATATCTTTGCAGTCAACATAACGTGTATTAACCAATTCTTTGATAATTGAAACCTTTCTAGTAATCCCTTTATCATCATAAGTTTTGGTTAAAACTTTCCAAGCTTCCTTTCCACTACTTAATTCTCTCAAATCATTAAACATGGTCTCACTAACCCCTTCTACAATGTAGGACAAGGCTGTGGTATCCTTTGTTGGATCTTCCTTAGTTCCATCAACATATACCCATAAATCCCTTTTTATTAAATGCATTTTCATTGCAAATTGCCAATCTGTAAAATTAGCCCTACCAATTAGCTGCTTATGGCAAAATGAGTTTCCTCCAGGCATGTTTAATTTTAACTTCAGTTACAAATCTATCAGTCAAAAAATTTAAGTTTCAGATTAATTACAATAAAATTTTCTTATTGAAATATATTACTCTCAATCTAGAATTGCCTGATAAATATTAAATTCTATTCCAAAGTTAAAAATAACGTTTATAACACTGTCACATGTATTTTATTACTTAGGCCTAACAATGCCATGTGACTGAACATTTAAGTATATTAATTCTAAAAGTTAGTATAGAAATAAATAACTTAAACATAAATAATTAAACATTAAAAAATATATTATTCTTGAACCTTTCTGGGCCCATAACCTAAAGGAACCTATCTTTAGTGGAAAATACAGCACCACACAGAGCTAATGGTCGTCTATTAGAGCTCGAAATTCATCCAGGACGTACTATAGAACTCTATAAGATGAAAAAATAAATGTCTAATAGTCGTACTTCCTTTCGACGTCTATTAGAGATTTAAGACTTATTATATACATCTATAAGTCCTCTAATAGATGGTCGACGTCTATAAAAGATACTGATATAGACATCTTATGGAGCTCTTTTAGACCAGCTCCGTCCAAAAGCGCCATGATGAACAAACTACACTGCTGTTGTGTTATTTGTTACCGAGGGCACCTGAATGCTTCGTTTGGATCTATAATCACAGCTGAATATTGCGGATATCCTTGCTCAACAAGTTTATATCGACTTCCTTTATTTGTTTTAAGGTAAGTGTTAATTCTTAAATAATTTATGCTTAAGGTATAAGGACACCTTTGAAACGTCAATTTCTGTCAAAATATTGATATTTATTTTTGCTATTTTATGAAGGATCTTTTACTTTCAAAATCTGTTTGAATTTTGTTTCTAGCTAGTCTAAAACCCAAGTTTTAGATATTTTAATATTGCTTGGCTGTGAAATTTTACAACTGAAAGTACGTTTCTGCAAACCGGAATAACGAATTAGAAAACAACCGATTTACAACAACTTTATTGATGCGTCTCAACAGTAAAGATACGAAACTCGTCCTAATATATATTGTGATGGCGGCGGACTCTCTACTTAACCCCCGGTATTTTATATGAAAATATGGTGAAGTATCTTTACAGTTTTGAATGTTTACCAGAGGCGATTCCAGGTCCATTAATCAAGAGGCATGCCAGCTGTCTAGTAAACAGATGACAACCAGGACTGGAAGTGCAAGTGGTTTCTGGACGAGTTGTTCCGGAGGTATGCGGTTGAAGGAGAACCGGTTTGGACTGGGCAGGCCAGAGCAGGCCAGTGTCAGACAGGGACAGACAGAGGGAGACAGGGGTCCGGCGTAGACGTCGACTTTGTCTCGGACCAGAGGTTTGCGTGTGCGGAGAAGCCACGGGGAAAGTGATTGTGTTTTGTTTGGCCGGAGTGCCTTACAGGTGTAAATCATTGATTTGGCTGGAAACCATGAATGCACTGGAGGTGCAAAACTCAAGGAGTTAATGTAAATAGGAGTTTGTAAATACGTGAACTGAATAAATGTTATTTTTGTGTTCATTAATCCAGCGTATTCTCAGTGATATCTGAGGGAACCGGGTGGCTAGGAATTAGCCATAGTTCGGCGCGCTATCGGAATAGACTGGGCAGGGAAGTCGAATTGCCCCAGTTTATGATAATATATATATATTCTAAATGAAAAGCGGAAGAGACCAAACAAATAACACCGTGAATGAAGGCTTTTATTCCGTTCAGGGTCCGAATGAGCACTCCTCCGGCTTGACGCACCTCATCTGGACCTCGTCGTAGAGGAAGGGTGGCACGCAGACGCACCTCCCCGCGCTGCAGCTGATGCGGCAGATGGGTGGACGCTTCTCGAAGTAGGTTGGCATGCAGGAGCTGTAGCAGGGCAGGTAGACGCTGTTCTCGGGGCAGCCTGCGACGAAGGAAGAGAGCAGAAAAGGCCTCACTCTTGGAAAACAGGACTTATGTCTCACCCTATCGAAGCATGTAATTAGTACGCTTTATCTATTGCGTCATTACGAGGTAGCATTTTGAAAGAGGGGTCGTAGTTTGTTAGAATGCGTTAAAGAGCAAGCATTTTTTTTGTTACACGCATACACACACATATATATATATATATGTTGTCGCCAAACGAGAAGGCAGCGACGGGAGTAAGTACAGCGAGCGAGGAGAGAGTCGATAGACACAGTGTTGAGCAGACGTGCCACAGGTTTAATTAATTGTCTATTATAAATGTTTCGTCGGTGTCGTTAGTTGTCTAAACGAAAGTGGACTTGTTGAGAACTGTTAACCACCCCCTTGCCATTTCGTTTTTTTATTGTATCGATCAGGCAGATGACCGTCAGCCGTGACATGTCGCTTGTGGAAAATATCCAGCTTGACTCCTCTCAATGACCCGAAAGTTCTATGGGTCCACTGGGATCTTAAACTAGGGTCCACTCAGCTGCCCTGGAGTGGAAGGAATAGCTTTCTGAAATGTTATCTTGATCTTCAGCCGGCCACTCACGTAGACTTCTGGAGTCTGGGACGCCAAAAGTCTCCGTCAGTGGGGTGTTGGGGTGAGATGCCAAACATCTGGAGTCTGGAGTCTCAGTCCAGATCGAATTCCAGGCGTGAAAAGTCTCCGTGAGTGGGGTCCTGGAAGCCAGATGCTTGGCGCCTGAAGGTAGTTTCAAACGAAATGGAAGTAGAAAAATTATCTTTTAGTCCCGATTTTTTAATTCAGTTCATTGAACTGTATGGAAACCTATGAAAGGTTAATTCGGGAGATTATTCTAATAATATATTTTGTTTGTAGAAAATAATAAATAAAAACTTTTTATTAATAATAGTTCTAAAGGTGCAAAATACTTTTTAAAACAGACCATACACACAAAACTTTAGTGACGAGTTTTGAAGGAATTAATCCTTCATCATCCTGCTATGAAAAGGAAATCCAACTTTCACCCAAAGGCTCAAATAATACATCTTTTCCTCTGCCTGTGATACTTATTTCACAGATGTGGAACTTTACGAATTTACTGATGAACGTGAAAGGTTGAAGAGTCCTACTCTACGGTATATTTATAGCCGCAATAAAAATGAGTTTTGTACCCCGAACTCCGCAAATGCGTCAAATTAAAATGCTCGCTTGATGATACCAAGTTAACATTTACAAATTAACTTATTCAGAAGTAAACGGCTTAGCTAGAAAAAAATATACTACCTAAGGGACGAAAAAATTTAATCTTTTAGTTTACTTCCAAATTTTTTACTTTGAGTATTTCTCTACTTGCATATTTCTTTTACATACATATTTCTCATTGAATGTCTTTACATATATTGTGGATATGTTAAATTCTTGAAATATTTAAAATTTTGTTTTTAAATACTAAATTTTTGATTCCGCTAATAAGTTTTCCAAACTGGATCTATTTACATGCTTTTTTCCCCTTTAGTGCACGGGGAAGGTTACCAGATAAGTTATCTTAAGGATTTATAAAAATTTTGTTGAATAAATTTTTAAACGGCAAAATAAAAGATTAATATTTTGGTGTAACTTTTGCCCCAGGAAAAATGTTTTCAGAATTTTAACTCTAAAAAAAACAATGGAAACCTGTACAAAGTTTCATAGAGACACCTAGCGAGGAGTTTCAGGTTTTAATTTTTTATTCCAAAATACAGTTGGCTCTCTGTTTAACGACTTTCAAGGGACCGTGAAAAATGGTAGTTAAGTAGAGATCGTCCTTAAACAGAATTTAGGGAAAAAACATTTCCCTTCACACTTTACAAGCTTCGGACTTTCTATATATTTCTTAATATATTGGCGTGTTTAAAAATTTTATTTTTATTATCATTATTATTTTATTCACAAAAAGTTATTTTAAATTACATTGAAAAAAGAGTACAAACAATACAATAAATTAGGTTTTAAAAAAGTCAAAGTGTTCATTGCTTCATTTTTTGCCTTGTTTTCGTTATTCTCCCTATTCCAGATATTCTAAAATGTTAAGTGTGTCATCTTCCATATTCGACGTTTCCATATAGCGTCGGAGAACATCTAGAGCAGAAGTTGCATCTGTGTAAGACGATGGCAGTGTCTCGTTTTCCGTGTCTTCAACTTCACCTTCTTCGTCTAACACTGTGTTTTCGTTTACTATATCTTCATAAATTTGTTCTACATTTTTATAATCTGTTATTAAAACAGATTCATCACAGTTGTAGAAATCTTGAATTGAAACATCCTCATCTTCAACAAGACTTCTGCATTCTTCAAGGGTAATATCATCTTCGTTGATTTCTACATCCGTACTTTGCAGTTCCACTACAAGTTCTTTGTGAATTCCAGCAGCGCGAAAGCAGTTTTTTATTGTGGATGAAGAAACTTCTTTCCATGCTGATGTTATCATGTGCATTGCTTCCAAGATCGTAAATTTTCTAATTTTCATACAGTCAGCCGAATTGTTTATTAATTTCCTAATTAACGACTTTCTGTAGTATGCTTTCACACTGCGAATGATACCCAGGTCTAATGGCTGCAGCTTGCTAGTGCAATTAATTGGTAAGAAATGAATAGTCAAATTTGTATGTCCAGGGATATTTGGAGTATGAGCAGTGCAACGGTCGATTAAAGGTAAAACATTTCTATTTTCTTGATGCATTTTTGCATCAAATTTTCTAATCCAGTCAATAAATATTTGTCATGTCATCTACGCTTTATTGTTATTCACCCCAGGACCTTACACCTTGGTTGCTTTGATTTGCTTATATCTAGAGATGGAAATTTCTCAGATCCATCCAAATTAGTGCACAGTAAAACAGTCAATCGTTCCTTACTGTGTTTTCCACCAAAGCACTTTTCGCCCATATACGTTCAAGTTTTATTAGGCACCATATTGTAGAATAGCCCGTCTCATCTGCATTGAATGTGTTCTTCTCATCATATCCATCTAATATCCCCTTCAGCACTATTTTCCATTCTTCCACTATTTTTTCATCTACGGAGCCACTTTCGCCAGATATGCTTATAAATGCAAGCCCATATCTTTCTTTGAACTTTGCTAGCCAACCATCCGAAGCCTGAAAATTTTGCATTCCAAGCTTTTCTGCCAGAACAATAGCATTTTCTTTAAATATCATTCCGGAAATTGGAATGCGGATGATCTTGCTTCATGAAACCATTGCAGGACTGCCTTATCAAACTCTTCTGATCCGCCACATTGAATTTTCTGCCGTTTGGATTTGGATCCCAAACCAAATTTTTGTGCTGAATCAAAAAATTTTCTCTTTGCTTGTTAAAAGGCCTTTGAGAGTAGACTCGTATAGCTGAAATTGTTTTGCGAATTGGACTTCTGTTATTCCAACACTTTCTTCCCAGTCTTCAGTAATTTCCATCTTTTCGTGTAGCGTAAGGTGCTTTCGCGTTGATGCCATTTTGCTCTGCTCACCTCGTATTCAGACTAGAATGAGCTCCTACTCACAACCATGAATTCTTTAAACATGAACGCCTGCTTCCCGGAAGGAGTGAGAGAGGGCTGCTATTGGACAGTTCGTAAGTCACATGACAACAGATGGTAGGGACAATAAAGTAATTCAGCTCCCGTACTCCAAGAGCTCCATGAAAGAATATACGATCTTCCGAGAAACAGTAATTGCCCCCCCCCCCTCGTTTTTCTCATTGCAACAAGTCTATGATTGCAACATTTCAAACATCAAGGAAATTCCGGGTCTGTTATTGACACCAAACTTGTTTTCCTCCACTGAAGGTTCCCTCCTGCAGATAAAATGTTGAAGAAAAAGTTTATCATGTAAAAAAAAATCATCGTTAAACAGAAACAACGTCGGCCTTAAATAGAATTTTTTTACGTCGGAGGGTCCGGGACTGGGAAATATCGTCTTTAAATAGAGATCGTCGTTAAGTAGAGCGTCGTTAAACAGAGAGCCAACTGTATTAAGAAAATAAAAATGGGCCTTTTTTGTAGATTTTGAACCCACTCTTAAAATTTTAAAATATGCTCAAACTTCCTACCAAAAGAGTAAAACTATTTTTAGTGGTTTATAAAACTGGGGTATATTATTTTTTGTATCTTACATAAAACAAGAATACGTATAATCCTAAAAATAGCGCAGATCTATCTCTCTGTCTGGAACGTTTTTTCCTTTCTGTTGCCATATTCAAATGTACTTTGATTACCACGTTTTAAAAATAAAATAAATTGAAATGAAGCTTTAATAATGTATATAATGAAAATAATGTAGAAGAAAATATTCAGATTAAATCCAATAGAACATACTAAAGAATAGAGTACAGTTTGAGGAACATATATTTTACTGTATTTTAATATTTTTTTGGATAATGTCCAATCGTCTGCCGTAATAGCAAGAAAAAAATATTTTTTTTCTATTTCGTTGTTATGCACATGACGATAAATTAATTTAAAGTACCAGAAAAAGAAATCACGTGATCGGCATTTAATAAATTAAATTCCATAAATTATTCTTTGAAAATTCACCAAAAATCAGAAAAGGGAGGTAAAGATTCGAAAAAGATTTCATTTGAAAGGAATTTTTAGGATCTTTCTCGCGGTATAAATTTTATAGCCCTCAAATTATTGTTTTAAATGCAAACTTAAAAAGTTACTAAAACAGCTTAAAAATTTAATTTTAAAAAATCTAAGAAGAATTTTTCAAAAATCTTTCTGAGTACACCCCTACACTATGAGAAGAATCGCCATGCAAAATTTCAGCCCTTAGGTCCAGCGGTTTGGTCTGTGCGTTATATGTCAGTCAGTGAGTCAGTTACGGAACTGTTTTATATATATATATTATACTTTCCTCTCGATCAAAATACATAGAAATATATTTCAACTTGTAATACCGAACACCTCAATGGTTTATGGCGCGTGTTCATTTATGAACTAAAATTATGAAACAACCAAGTTAAAATTTTCCTCCGCAGTTAATGTATTAATCATTTAGCGTAATAGAATTAAGTAAAGTGATGCTATTATGTGGTGTTCAGATTGCATTTAAATTTTAAAAAAAATTGCATCTTAAATGGATCATAATAGTGCTGATATTGCAAAATTTTAAATAATTAAAAATGTGTATAATTAAAATAAAAGAATGTAGAGAAGGTATTAAGTATACAAATAATATTGAATTTGCAGATGTAAATTTATAAATATTAAAATGAACACGTCATTTTTGACGGGTTAACCACTAGAAATTCGATTTGCGCTATTTTCACTCTATCTTACCAACACCACCTATTTGCTCCGAAATATAATCTAAGACAGTTCCGTTTACAAACTGCCTCCAGTCCGCTAATGCAATTGAAGACAAAAAGTATTCCTCCCGAATATACATCCAGTTTTTGTTCCTCTGACCAACTCAAATGTTGAGAAAAATAAAATTTCAGGTAGTCTCTTCTAACGAAACTACCGCGGGTTATTAACGTAGGATTACTTATCGTTGCTTACCTCTTTGACGCATTTTGGTACTTTTCTGTTTATCTGTTTTACTACTACTGAGTTTGGCTCGCTGCCAAAATTTTAACTCGCGACAACGCTGAAATTTTGCTTTTCGGAGGACCGTTAGGCCCCGGCTACGATACAAGCGGTGCGTCAGAGCGTTGCGACAGAGCGATGACGCTCACGTATATGTTTACATTGATTGCAATGGAACTTGGAGGGAACTGGCTACGATAAGCAACCGCGGCACGGAGAAATTTGATACCACCGCGCCTCCATCGCGAACGCTCCCCCAAGACATTCATTTTCGCGACACCGCACAGTATATATATATATAAAATATATATATATAATATATATATATATATACTTATATATAAAGAGAGAGCAATTTTGTATGTGGGGGGTAATCTCCAGAACCACTGCACCTATTTGAAAAATTCTTTCACTGTTTGAAAGGTACATTATTCCAGATGGACATAGGCTATATATTATGTATAACTATCTGATCAGTAGAAATAAAGTTAGGGGCTTAATCCTAACAATCTCCATTGTTACCGCTACTGTCCTCTACCGCTTTTTGTGTCGAAGACTCCAACGATCCTTAGCGTGGTGCTATCCCGGTGGGCTTCTGTTCTGACGTTAGCGGTTCGAATCTAGCCGTTCTCCGGCACGACTTTTTCTTTTAAAGAATTAACTTTAATTATTAACTAACGTAATATTAATTTAAGGTATTATTAAGGTTATTTTTAAGGTGAAAAAAGATTTACAATTTATTGGCTATCAACTGGAAATTTATTGGTATAATATTTTGTTCAACCCGGACAAAGTCAGGACGGGCCGCTAGTATATTATAAATATATATATATATATATATATATATATATTTATAATATATATATATATACAGTCGAACCTCCATATATCGAACTTCCCTATATCGAAATTTTCTATATATCGAACTCTTAGCAAATCTTCATGTTCATTACATAGAAAAATTGTTTCTATATATCGAAAAAATCTCTATATATCGAAATTTTTTTCAAGACAAATTGGGAGATTTTATTCCACTTTAGAATAAAATTTCCCAATTTTTGGCATTTGAAACAATACGTCGTGGTTTTCAATTCGCGGAAAATGTCCCTGATAAAGTTTTTAGTGGACTGAATAAATACGAACATTTCTTTGAACTTTCCGCAAAATTAACTGTTCGGCAAGATATTCGTAGTTTTTTTTTAAAGAATGTAACTGTAATCATTGTAACCACTGTCTGCATTATTACTTTTTTTTAAAGATATGTAGTAATCAATAAATCTTTTATATTAATTCATTTTTTAGTTATTAACTTTCATTTAATGGGATTCGCATATAAATTAGAAATGGAGTTTCGTATACGAAAATTAGCTTTAATTTTTTTTTTAGGAGAATTATGATAAGACAGCTCAATTCTATATATCGAAATTTCTGTATATCGAATTTTTTTCGCGCAATTTGCTACTTCGATATATGGAGGTTCGACTGTATATATATATATATATATATATATATATATATATATATATTATACAGCTAGTTCACGGGATGACGGCATGTTAGAAACTGACGGAACATTCCACCCAGTCTTTTATTTTTGATCGTAGCCGCCGCCGCTCTACCGCACTGTCGCTGTTATCGTCGCTGTGTCGCGCTGTCGCGCGGCATTGCTCTGTAGCACCGCTCTAACGCACCGCTTTTATCGTAGCCGGGGCCTTATTGACAGGGCCCGACTTTGATACAATGGGGCCCTGGGCAAAGCAGACTTTGGGGGCCCCCTTCAAGGACAGATCCAGAGGGGGGGCACGTCCCCCCTCCTCAGGACCAGATTTCCACATGAACATGTGGGACACTCACCCAGGCCTCCCTTAAATCGGGACCAGAAATTCAAAAAAAATTTCGACCGACAAGTCAAAAATTTGAAGAAAATAATGAATATTAATAAGAAGTGTTAATTAATTTACTTTTTAATGTAATAACTTCAGACTGTGATTTATTTTGAATTTCAAAAGAAAATTTATTTCATGAACAACTCCCTCCTCCCACCCCCCCTAAATAATTCAACCAGAAACGCTTATGGACGTAAGCATGCTTTCACTATAGTGGGTGCACTGTGCTCTACCCAGGGTTTTTTTCTGTATCCGCCACTGCACTCCTTTACTATATTAACCAAAAAACAAATTCTCAAAACTATGAACAACTTTATACTAAATTAGGGGGCCCTGGGCAAGTGCCCCACTTGCCCATGCGGAAATCTGGGCCTGCTTATTGAGGAACGTAATCCTAAGTTAAAAGACTTCTCCCACCCTCAATTCGCTACTGGAGAACCATGAACCATGCCCAATTGACTTTTGAGTCCCTCATTCCTTCTAAGGGCCTGTTCACATAAGAGTCCGGTAGCGGAGCGTAGGTGACGTTGAGACGAAAATAAACCAATCATAGGCGTTAAAAATTTCATTGCTAATCGTGTGGAGGTTTGTCATTGGTTAAATATATTTCAATACTTTAACGCTCCGCTACCGGACTCCTATGTGAACAGGCCCTAAGCCGCAATTTCACCTAACACAGAAGACATGGTTAAATCCAAATCCCAAATAATATGAAAAAACCGTAACCAGATGCGCCAAATGTAAACAGTCGCCAATACAAAATATCGCCAATGGGGGTCCTATATTGAAGCTGTACCGCGGGATGTAATAAAATTATTGTTTGCTAAAGTCTTATTTTTTTCAATGTTCCATTCAGCGACATTATTTATGATTGGCGACAACTGGTGTTAGATTTGGCGTGTTATTCCTTTTACGTATCCGCCATCTTGGTTAGGGCGATGGGAAACGTATCCAAGACGACGGTTTCGTCGCAGAGCATTGCATGAGGTACGGTGTTTCGGGAACTGACCGGCGATTTTTTGTTCGCACCAAAAATTTCATCACCTAATCTAGTAGATTTTTACCAGTGTTTTGAGCGAAAACCCCAACTTAGATACAATTACGCAAGCATTAAAAATGTGTACTTACTTTCTTGAGCACTTGAACTCCCGAAACAGAAGAGAATAATTAAAAGTATTCGACTTAAAATAAGAACACTCTCCATTTCCGAAAATTTTAAGCCTTTGGTCGGGACAGTTTACACTTCGTTCTTTCGGATTTTACCTCATTTTAAACCAATGACGTCAACTCTTTGGAAGCTAATAGAAGAACTGGTCAGGGAGGCAGTAAAATATCCGCCAGTGCATCTAAATTTCTATCATTGCCCAACCGTCACTAAAACTGTGCTTCCTTTACGATGCTTTGAGCGGCCTACCCGCGAGCCCGTTTGCAAAACTTCCTTTTGAAATTTTGTTATCTTTTTTCCCAGTTAGGGCCTGTTTACGGTAGCGGAAGCGTTAAAGCTTTAAAATATATTTAACCAATGACAAACCTCCAAACGATTAGCAGCGAAATTTTGAACGCCTATGGTTGGTTTATTTCGGGTCTCCGAGGACAGTTTTCGGTCCACCAAGATAATGTCAAGATGGACGAGCTCGTTTCTGTCCAATCTCGGATGTCGTTGGGGAGTAGATCAAAACAGACTTGGAAATGCCTATTTTCTGCATCAAGTGCAGTGCTTGGGTTTTCAAATGCCTTTTCATTCTAATTTGGTATTTTTCGGCAGTAGACATCCTTATGAAAATTTGAAAAACGACGCGCTGGGCTCCCTTCTTACCCCATAAGCAAAATCAAAATACCGGCATTTGCTATTCCGTGGTAAGAGATGGTTTGCCTTAGCACTGAATCTTCATTAAGGTATTAGAAATACTTTCTTCTTTAAACGATCCTTTGCATTTTAGTTTTCGGGCGTGATGTCACTTATTGCTTAGTGGCGAGAAAATACGGGACAGTTCACCGTTTACATCTTCAACTTTTTGAGGAATCGCTATTTTTATGACTTTTCCTAAATTTGTGATAACCAGTGTATTTACAAAAGAAATCTGTGAAATACGGAAGCAACCAACGTTTAAGCTGTGTTACAGAAAGTCCAACCGAGCTTGACATGTGGACTATTCGCGAACTGAAGCAAGTATGGTGAATGCTTGCATCGCATACCACCAGATGGAAGTGCCTCTCCGGCATTTGTTCGTAAACCGAAGTACCACTGTATGTATGTATATATATATATATATATATATATATATACCGGGTGTCCCAAAAGTGACCGACGATTTGGAAAATCAGTTAAGAAAAACGGAAGGCGATAGAAATGTATGGTTTGCTGCATTCTGCTTAGGTAACCAGGGAATTTTATCTCACAAATTTTCAAAATTAGTTACAAAGTTCGTTAACAGATGGCGCTGCTGACTGGGAAAAACTATAAAACAATGTTTTCATAATAACCACCGTTTGCGGCAAGAACGTGGCGCAGTCTGAGAACAAAATTCGTATACGTCCGTGCAAACATTTCAGTTTGAATGTTCTGACAAACAGCAGAGAGGTATTGCTCCAGTTCATCTACAGTTTGTGGATTGTGACGATACACCTGGTCTTTCGAGTACCCCGAAAGAAAAAAATCGCAAGGTATCAAATCTGGCAAATAGGGAGGCCAATCCATGGCACTTTGCGTATGCTTCTTCCTTTGAAAACATTGCTTTGTAGTTTTTCCCAATCAGCAGCGCCATCTGATGGCGAAATTTCTAACTAATTTTGAAAATTGGCGAGAATAAATTCCCCGGTTGCCTAAGCAGAATGCAGCAAACCGTACATTTCTATCACCTTTCGTTTTTCTTTAATTGATTTTTCAAATCGTCGGTCAATTTTGGGACACCCGGTATATATATATATATAAATGTGTGTGTTGCGTGCGTCCAATCCCATCTCGAGAAGAATCGGGGACTGTTGAGACGTCGGTAAAAGGCAAATCAAAAAAGTATCCTCTGGCAAGAGCGGCCGCGTTAATCCATTGCCAAACAAGCGGGGGCCGAGCACAAAGGAAACCGAAAATGCCGAAAGGGCGCTTTGTTTGAGGGACAGAAATTCCGAATAGACCGGAGGACACCTTTTCGAAGGGCTCTCTTCCTCCACATGATATTGTCTTATGCATACATACATGCAAGCACATCTGTATGGACTAGGGATGCGACATCGATGTCGATGTTTTCAAAACATCGATGTTTTGATAAAAACATCGATGTTTTAAACATCGATTTATTGAAGCCGATGTTTTTTTAACATCGATGTTTTGTGCTCGATGTTTTACCTTGTCTCGATGTTTTTTTTTAATGAAAAAGTACCGTAATAAAAAAAATTTACCACGCAGCACAATTTTCCCACTCAGTAAATGTAAGTCTGAATTCTGAAAAGGACGAATACAAAAGGGGGAATGATTCCTTAGCAAACAGACAAATGGCAATTAACAACCAATGAACCAATCAGAGCACTTGGAATGTTCCCGACACTCCAGAACGTTCCATGGGGTTTTATTTTACAAATAGTATATACACCAGTGCATCGATTTAAGTTTTTGTTTTGTTCTCGTTTTATATAAGTTGACGTTATTATTAGTAAGATGCCTCCCAAAAGTACCGTTTGGGAATATCTTTACAAAACCACTGACAAATTGGCGAAATGCAATATTTGCCTTAAAATCCTCAAAACTTCTGGCAGTACCACGAATTTACCTGGACATTTGAAGGCAAAACATGGCGGTATTTACAACGAGAATTTTGAGTCATCAATGTAGCCCAAAGCAACCAAGTTTTTGTCATTTGTGCATGCCCGATCAGAGAGTAAAATTAAATCACCCCCTCCCCCCCACGACTAACGGAAGTAACATTAATGTTAGAGATTACTAAACCAGTTTTAAAAAATGGATGTTCGAAAACATCGATGTTTCAAAACATCGATGGTTTTTGGGCGATGTTTTACTAGCATCGATGTTTTAATATTGAATATTGATGTTTCAAAACATCGATGTTTTGCTATCGATGTCGCATCACTAGTATGGACGCACACATATATATATACATATACAGTATGAGTGTATATATCTATATCTATCTATCTATCTCTCTCTCTCTCTCTATATATATATATATATACATATACATATAAATATATATACATAGGTACTTTAATTTTGATTTTGCAAATTTGGAAAAAAATATTTACTTTTGAAAATATGATTTTTTAAATTTAAGTTACATCTTTTTTTTTTCTAATTTTTACTCTAAATATTTTTATAATTTTTTTAAATTTAATATTTTAAAAAACGCTGAATCAAAATTAAAACTTTTATATTTCTGTTTAATTAAATGAAAAAAATTTGAAATTCGACACATAATATTTCGAGTTATAACGATTTTAAATTACCCCACTTTTAAAAAATTTTTAAATTTTTTTAAAAACTTTGCGAGAAGCTTTACGATATGATTTTGTTTACAAATTATATGATTAACCATCACAAAAAAATTCAAAATTTTAACTCAATAAATACTTTTTTTTTCATTTTTTTTTTAAATGTGGGTTTGCAACGATTCCTTCTTTGTTCGAGAGCAATGTAGAACGTTTGACTTCCAGAAAACCTCCGGAAGTACCCAAAAACAACTTGTCGTCTGCTCTTAAATCGTCCTACAGTGTATGAAAAACACTTTTTGAGGGCCTTCCTAATAATAAGGGATGCACTCCTAAAGTCCTTTTCCGTCTGCGTTTCCCCCTTTTTCAGTAAGAGAAGCAAGCACAAATCATCTTCTTCACTTGACCAAGACTTCTCGAATATTAATAATTACAAGATAAAAAGACTTTTTATATACCATGTTTTTAAATTTTCTATTTAAAAAAAAAAGAAATGTAATTTACATGCAGCTTCTTCATGAGCTGCAAACTCCATAGTTAATTATGGATTTCAAAATTGTAAATTATAATCTATAATTTGAAGGAAAAAGAAATCAATGAATTCCGCAGAGAAAATATCGCAAATAGCATGTGGGCATAAATAAAAAGTATCCGATTGCAATGAAAATGTAATATGCTTTGTTCACTATCACGTTAATAGATGGCGCCTGTAGCGCAGTTACTTTTGGCTGCAGACGCTACTCGTATTTTTACGTAATGGATTTTAAAATATTGACTAAAGATGGCTAAAAGTATTAAAAGAATGCATTGTCATCGTGTTCCGAGCCATTCTAAAAGTTTCAAATGTCTAGCTAGTCGGGAAGTTAAGAATCGATTGCAAAATTTGTACAAGGCAAACAAGAAAGCAAGTTAATAAAAAAGGAATGGAATCATGACAAAGCACACGGAAGCTAGGCTGTGGCGTCTGTTCTGTGGCCCACTCGAGGGGCCCTTACACTTTTATTGTGGGCCAATGCAGGTGGTGATTGTAAAATGAAGCCAGTTTTAGTTTGCCACTCTGAAAATCCTCGTGCATTGAAGAAAAATAATGGGCTAAACTGCCTGGAATGTGGCCTTAACAAGAGTCATCTTCTTGGAGTGGATTGTTGAATTATTGAGTACTGTCAAGAAATATCTCGGGGAGAATGGTTTGCCTTTCAAGTGTCTTCTCATCCTCCGAATTTCGAAAAAGACATGAAATATAACTTCATTAAGGTCAAATTTCTACCACCCAACAGAACTCCTTTGATTCATGGGTCGCAACTCGATCCCAAAACCATCAGAAATCATCCTAAATCTTTTTAAAAGGGGGCGCTGCTGCTATAGCGCTTGGGGGGTTGGTTCAGAACAGTGAGTATGAAACCACTTGTTGTATATATTGCAAACATATATCTATTGTTAAATAAATAACTGTTTTGCTACAAAGTGCTTACATTTTGTCAACCATTTTCAAATGAGAACGCAAATTCTTTATCAATAATCAATCTGTATCTTCAAAAAAGCATATATATATATATATATATATATATATATATTTGCAATATTTGATGGTAAATTATACATACATAAGGAAGGGATACGATAGAAATAAGGTTTTTTACTCCACCATGGACCGTGGAGGTATTCCGATAAGGAAAGGTTGGATTCAGCCTATGGACCAGCTGGTTATTTCTAATTTTAAAAAATTGTATACCACGACACTGTTTTTTTTTTGAAGCCACGGATGAGACCTATTTGACCCTGGGATGGAGCACTTCATCAACATTATTGATAAGGCGTAGAGGGAGGTCTTATTTTTCTGTACCTTGCAGTCTGTCTGGAAGAAACTTGTGTGCCAGAGAGAGACTTGGAGAGAGTGAAAGTGTCCATGGGCTTGGAGGTCGACTGTGAAGATGTGGAGGAGGAAGATGGCCAACTGACCACAGAACTGAAGAGTCAACAGGTGAACGCTCTCCGGGAATAGCATTTATTAAAGAAAGACAATGATAGGGAGAAAGTTTCTAAAAGAAATTTGCAGCAAGTGGAGGGAAGCGCAGGCGTTTATTAAAAACCATCACCCTAATAAATCTGTGACAGATCAACAGAGCAGTTCTAAATGACAATATCATGTCCAACTTCTGGGATCCTCAGAAAAGCAAAAAACAAATTTCTTTGTATCGGTTTCTCCTACCAAAATCAGCTAGCGAGATTGAAAGTAGACGAAGAGAAAAACGCTAAAATCAGTGATATTACGCAAGAGGACTTACCTTCCAAGCAGTAACAGCTGTTGTCCTCCCTCCCTTTTAAACAGTCTATCATCTGAATCAGATATTATCCACTACAAAGCTAAAATGCTGTACTGAACAATTGTCATGTCTGAGTTCTTCATAAAAAAAAAGTCTGTTTTAATTTATTTTCACCATTTATTTATAACTAAACCCATAAAAACAAGGTAAAAATAACTATGTTCTAGGAGAGGTGAACTGATTAATTCTTCATCCGTTAATGTATATGGGAAAAACTGATTCGGTGTGCGAACGTTTCGGTTTACGAACCTAGTCTCGGAACGAATTAAGTTCGTAAACCGAGGTAACACTGTACTCGTGAATTTGCATTTTGATGTTTTGCTTGCCTTTTTAATTAACGCCCCCCCCCCCCAAAAAAAAAAAAAGAGAGTTCGGAGGATGAACTGAAATAAAATCATTTGCTAAACTTCAGAATAAAAGCTCTGTTAAAAAGAGAAGAAAAAAGATCGTCGAATGTCGGTCGAGTGCTCGACGATTTAACTTTAGAACTTGGTAATGCAAAGCGCGACATTTGACATGATATGTGCGTTGGTTACGAAAAACCAAGATTCTTATTTGGGGTTGAAAATTCTGTAGCATTTTTTTCTTCTCGCATATCCCTCAAATGAATTTTTGTGTAATGCCATGTTAAATTTTTCATCCCGGTAAGATTGAGTTTGTTGCTGACTCTATAGTTTGTGATAAAAACATGTCACTAGGGCTGTTCAACGAACTTTTAAAAATCAATTTCTCCTAATGTTCATTCATAAATATCCTACAAAGAGATATATAAATATTCGTTACATATAGTTCAGTGAGCCAAAAAAGATTCATTAAACCATGTACCGAACTTTAATGATCTCATACAAAACTTTATACATCAAAGAACAGATGCAAAACAGGAGGAGTTAAAAGGAATCGCTGTACATCAATCTCGAGCACATTCGTGTATTCTTCCGTACGCTTCATATTGTTACTCTGGGGCCGTTCATAACTTTGCTGATAAGTGCGTAACGTAAAATATCCAGTAGCCCCAATAGGGTTGCTCGATTCCAAGGACCGAACAGCTCCGAAACTTGAGGAAGAGTTCTTTTCGATGTCTTCACTCAGAATATATGCAGTTCGGTTTCTGTAAGCTTTCATTTCCTTGATGATTCTGTAGTGACTTGGAGGTAGGTCTCCATAAATCACCTTACGCTCCCGATGCTATTGGAAACCGGGTGGTATGGCTGGAAGATGCTTAATGAGGATGGCTGTAGCTGTTGGAAAGACAAAGTTCGGTGTTTTGTTAATGGTAATAAAGTCATAAAATAGAGTGGAATAGAGGGGAATAAGACACAGGAATAAGGAGGAGAATAGAGTGGAATAAGGCACTACAGTTGTCAAGATCGGTAAATATAGGACTATTCGATGCGGCCTTTTACGGCTCATACAGTCTCTTGCGGTAAAGGAAGACCTGGACAATTGAAAATTTGGACAATTTCTACCACTTGAGAGCACGCTTTTTGCCCAAGAGTGTTGAAAATGAGTCCTTAAATCTGTACGGTTCGACATCGTTCAAGTCAATTTCTTGGTCATGCAGCAAACGACTCCGCAACAAAGCAGCGTGTTGCTCTCGGAACGAGAGTCAACGATAGGCCTGCGGCGATGCATATTTGCGAATGTTTCTTGGACCTAAACGAGAAGCAGCCGTACATAGACCTGGAAAAGCAAGCAAATGGACGTCATTCCAAAATCATTCATTTGAAGATAAAAACTTTTAGATTTTGAGGACATCAATTATTTTTTCAGATGCCTGTATCTCGTTTCTTGGGGGCAACTGACTCAGCATTTTCCTTTTAAAAAGTGTTTACATTCCCAAGTCATATTATAATCCTTATCAATCGCTATAATTTTAGTATTCCTCGACTGACGACCGAAATTTCAATTTTTTTTAACTTATTTTTTTCTCAAAAATATTGGTCCTCGAATGTACATTATATGTATTAAATAATTATTTAAAAAAAATGATTCAATAAGTAGTGAGGGCGAAGAATAATTTATGTCTTCTAAATAAAGTATAATGTATTTCAAATTACGTATGAAAGTAAAAAAATATATGTATGTACATACACAAAATGTTTTTTTTTTGTTTGAAACTCGATTTACGACCAAATCAACTTACGAACATTGTCTCGATCGAAAGTCGAGGTATATCTGTATTCTTTTAATTAATTAATTATTTTTAACTTTGAAAATTCGATACTGTAACTGATTTTTGCTAGAAATTAATTAACCTCTCTCTTTTTTGTAAACAGATTAAATTATATAATATCTTAATAACAAACGCTTCCCATTTATGACCTCGCAGTGTAAGGTCCACCCGAAGTCGCGAAGAATTCGACAGATTAATTTGCTGATAAATTTGCTGATAAAGTAACTGCGCTACAGGCGCCATCTATTAGAGAAATAGTTAACCAAGCATATTACATTTTCATTACAATGGGATAATTTTTATTTATGCCCACATTCATCAGAAAATTTAAAAACATGGTATATAAAAAGTCTTTATCTTGTAATTATTAATAGATTTTATCATTCTTTCAATATGAAAGAATGATAAATAAAGTATTCTAACCAAAATTAACATTTTGGTTAGAAATACGAAATTTGAATATACATAGCAACTGATGAGTCTAACATTTTTCTGAATGGTTCGGTCCCTTGAAGTTCGTTATATCGGGGTTCGACTCTAGTACAATCCTATGAACAGTGGCGGGTTGTTCCATTTGTGGGGCCCGTGGAGGAAATAAATTTCGAGACTCGTCGGATGTTTTTAAATATTCGTTCACTTAGATAAATACAAATAATACATTTCAATTTTTTTAAGGAAAAATTTTTTTTATATTCAGAACACTGTAACGAAAAAAATGTTTTTAATAATATTATTCTTGTAGCTTGAGGTCACTTTTTTTACGAGAGCCTCGGAATATTCGCAAGATATCGTGCAAATACCGATGTTCTTGTTTCCAATAAACCTTTTTTTTTTTCGCACACCGGATATGACGTCACACTTTTCTCTCGCATTTTCCTCGAAAACTATGGGTCGTACAGGTACAGAGCTCTTTTGTACTCCACGCAAGGAATCTGGCGGTCTTGATGAAACACCCTGTATATATATTACTCGAGAAAGAAATTATTGAAATGAAAGTATACAAAATTCATAAAACTGGTTATGAAGAGTCATATCTTTTTTTTTTCACTTTACTGACGGAATTTTGATAATCTGAACTGTATACCGACCTATGGTGTGTATATTCATCTTCCAAAAATCGGAGTTAAAAAGGATCCTGGGAAGCAACAGTTTTTATTATTTTATGTGCGAAGTTCGCTAAGTCAACCACCGGAAGACACACATACACACACACAATATATATATATATATATATATATATATATATATATATATATATATTTATATTTATATATATATATTTATATATATATATATTTATATTTATATTTATATTTATATATATATATATATATATATATATATATATATATATATATATATATATACTCACTTCCAAAAGTTAAGCAGAGAGGAAAATGTTAATTTTCGCAAGTTAATCTAAATTAAAGAAGCTGAAAATTGCTGAAAAGGTAGAAGGAAGTATGCAAATATGTTAGGTAACAGTCAATCACGGTTTCGCGTCAAGAAATATGCAAAACAGGCAGTCGTATAAGAAGCCAGCATTGTGAAGGGTTACAGGAGTTGCATGTAAGTGCTGATGAAAGGTGTTTAGAACATTCGTACGATTTGTTTTCAAGCTAGACGTGTTTCTATGGTTTCCAGAAAACGAATGGAAGATTCTGAGCGCAGTCGGGCTGTCGGACGCATTGAAGCAGGACAGTCTATCACAGATGTTGCTCTTTTCTTCGGCGTTCATCATTCCGTCATTCCACGATTAGGGAAACAATTCCAAACCAGCCAAACAGTTGTCCGAAGACCTGTAGCCGGTCGTCCAAGGGTTACGACCCCCTCGGAAGATCGATATATTGCTATTGTAGCCAAGCGGAATCGAAGATCGACCTCCACACGTGTGACATCTTTGGTTGCAGCTGCCATTAGTAAGACGATATCTGCCACTACTGTTCGTCGAAGGCTATACATGAATGGTCTGTACGCCCGGGTACCACGATTTTGTGTTTCTTTATCCGTCCGATCCAGAGGGGCACGATTAAAGTGGTGCCGCCAGCGTGTGAATTGGACTGTGTCTGATTGGGGCAACGTCATGTTCACAGATGAGTCCAGATTTGCCCTACAACCCGGTGATAAGCGTGTAAGGGTCTGGAGGAAACAAGGCACACGCAATCGGCCCGAGAACATCACGCATTCCGCGGTGGAAGCATCATGGTCTGGGCAGGGATTTCATTCGGATATCGCACATCTACAGGCGAGGTTCTCTGACGGCTGTACAGTATCGAGATGAAATCCTAGACCCCCACTGTGAAACTGTACGCTGCACCAGTTGGTCCTTCTTTCGGTTTAATGGACGATAATGCCCGTCCCCATAGAGCTGCCATCGTTGACGACTTTCTGGAGAGTGAGGGGATTACGCGTACGAAGTGGCCGTATTACTCGCCAGGCCTTAATCCAATTGAAAATCTTTAGGATGCCCTCGGCCGAGCTGTATGTAGACGTTTGCCACCTCCAGCCACTCTCAGAGATTTAGAAACTGTCCTACAGGAGGAATGGCGATTACTGGACTCTGCGGTGATTGATCACCTCGTAACAAGCATGATCACAGTCTGTACACTTTGCATGAAAGTGAGGGGTGCTCACATACCCTATTAATGCCGGTTTTTGTTGTTTATCTTACATTTAAACACCATTTTGTTAATGACGAAAATATGACGTCATCTTATAATTTATGAAAATTCAATATTTTTTTTTTATCTTTGTATGCAATTCTTTGTTTTGTTTCATGAATAAACATGGAGCTACTTACTTGCAGCATTTCATGTCAATCAAAGCAGTACTTGTCCATTTTTTCGCATTTTACCGCTCCGTGCTTAACTTTTGGAAGTGAGTGTATATATATATATATATATATATATATATATATATGTGTGTGTGTGTATGTATGTGTGTGTGTGTGTGTGTGTGTGTATGTGTGTGTATGTGTGTGTGTGTGTGTGTGTGTGTGTGTGTGTGTGTGTGTGTTAGTTATTCGATGAGAGCTGTGGCAACAGCATCCACAGCATGCGAGACGAATCAGAGACGTTCCCGCCGAACGAGGATCCCCGCCATTCTACGGGGAACGCACGACAGGACAGAGAGGAAAAAGCCGCCGCGAGAGTAAGACGTTAAGAGATAACGTGGTAGCAAACGGCTACCGTAAAGACGTAAAATGGTGTTCCATAAATGTTAATTGTAACTGTTGTAGTCCTGTGACTCGTCGATAATAAATTAATGTTAGTGTAAACAGGTGTGTTCCATATTCAACGTAGGACAACATTATTTTACATGTGGACTCGGACGCTGCATTTTTCTAAAAGTGCGTTCTGGGCCACTATTCCCTATCCCCTAGCAAGCCATCATACGACGTTATTAACGGACTGGATTACTTCTGGATTACTCCGGATTACTTCTTGCTGATCTACGACGAACCGGTGAGTTTAATTTAATTTGTCAAATGAGGATATTAATACGATCATCTATTTGTTGTTACTGAGGATGAACAATTGAATTTAAATCTCCAAGAAGTGTTTAATTTTATTTTTGAATATATATGAACATATTTAAGAAATATTTAAGAAAAAGTATATTTTTCTAACAAATGTCTGCATTTTTAATTCCGATACAAGAAGTGTTTTGTTTTTCTTTTTGAAGATATATTTGCATATTTATATTTTGTGCTGTTTACTTTCAATATGAGTAGTCTAAATGATATTCCGCATATTTCAAAAGCCCTTAAATCAGGGTCAACAAAAGTAATTAGATTATTACATCAGTTTATATTTGAAAATGATGCTGCGAGAGACAATCGTAAAGAACTTCGCATTTTTCTGGTTTCCCTAAACCTTTTCATGTCAATGACGAACGGAATAAAAGACTTAAAACATTTTCCAGCACCGATTTAATTTGTATTGCGAATTTGCAATATCTTGATTGTTCAACAGACCCAGCTCAGAGCTGTGAAACTATTTTCAATGCTTTAAATAACTTTGCATTATTTCCCCCCCCCCCTGTGCTCTCGGATACGAGTGAAACCGAAAATGATTCACACGACGCCAACAGAAGCTCTACGTTTTCGGCGATCAGCCAGGTGCCAGTTCAAAGTTCATTTCCAACCGCAGCTTCACATTCTAACGTAAACAACTCTTTCGAGCACAGACAGATAAATCCTTTTTTGTGTGCTGTTGATTCGCAGTGTTTTCCAGCTTCTAATAGTGGAATACATTTATCGTTACGTGACCTTGCTGAGTGCATTAAGAATTTTAACGGTTCGTCCGATTCTTACAGCGTTAAAATTTTCATACAGGATTTAGAAGAACTTTTTGATCTTAATGGCATCACAAATGATGTTCACAAAATTGTCTTTGCGAAAAAATGTTTAGTTGGTTCCGGAAAAACATTTATTAATTCTCTTCATGCATAACCACTTGGAATTCGCTCAAAGAAAACTTACTAGAAGAATTTTCCTCCAAATTAAATACCGCTGATCTTCATACGATGTTGCTGCAAAGACGGTTACAGCCTAATGAATCCTTACACGACTACTTCATAGCTATGCGAGAAATCGGTTCAAGAGGTCAAATTGACATTTCTTCAATTTTTGATTATGTTATCAATGGTATTCCCGATTCTACATCTAATAAAATTTTGTTATATGGTGCTAAATCTGTTTCAGAATTCAAAGAAAAATTGACAGTTTATCAGAAATTTCTTTCAACGTCCAAATTAAGTAAACCTTCTAAGGATATTAAATTCACATATGATAATCGTCAACGAAATTATACCTACGATAGAAAAACTCCCTAATAATTCTTCAAAACCCTCCGTTTGCTATAATTGTGGTTCCAAGGGCCACAAAAGCTCCAGTTGCCAGCATACGACTCCAAAATGTTTTACGTGCAATTCTTTTGGACATTTATCCTCAACTTGCTCGCAGCGCGTTGGACAGACAATTCCAGAAAATTCTTCGGACACTACTCCACCTAATGACGCCTTACATGTTCCTACACCAACCAATTATATGTGTTATCCAATAATGATAAACAATGTTGATCTTCATGAGCTTCACGATTCAGGTAGCAAAGCTACAATGATTACTGACCCACCCCACCAACTCAAAAAATTGCAGAGTGAGTTGCAGAGAGAAGATTTTCAGCGAGAAGTGGAAGAATCTCGGTTAGTTAAAGATGAACTGAATACTAAAGCGAAAGAAGCTAAAAAGAAACAAAAAGCTTTGGAATCTGAACTGATTCACTTAAAAGAAGATTTAGCAATGTCTGAAAAGCAGAAAAGAAACTTAAATGAGGAGTTAGAATATTTGAGGAATAAAATTATTGATTATATGGATTCAACAGCTACACAACAAGCTTTGCGAACTAAAATGGAGGAAGAATTCAATATTTTAAAGTGAAACATGGAAGATGAAACTGCTGCACACCAAAACCAGATTCGCAATTTGAAGCAGAAACATACAATTGCCACTGAAAAATTAAATGAACAGTTAGATTCAGTGCAAAAAGCTAAAGTTGCTCTAGAGAAGACTAGCGCAATCTTGGACGTGAACGTGAAAGTTTGCAAAAGCAAGTATTTGAAGAAGTAGAAGCAAGGAAGAACTTAGAGAACTTAGCAAGGAAGAACTTAGAGAAAAAGTTAGCTATTGCCGAAATCAGGATTGCAGAATATAAAAAGAAAGCTGAAGAGGAAGCAGATGCTTCTGCTTTGTTAAAAGAACAAAAGAAGACGATGTCGAAAGATATTGATATACTGCACCACAAATTAGATGAATTACAGATGATTCAGGAAAAGCTGAATAAATCAAATTACAATCAAAGTTTGAAGATCTTAACATCGAATTAGACAACCAAGCTGAAGAACTTGAAGACGACTTACAGTTAACTGACGATTCAAAATTACGTTTAGAAGTGAATATGCAAGACCTAAAGACTCAATTAGAAAAAGACTTGCCAGCTCGAGATGAACAAAATGACGAAAAACGACTAGCTTTGATAAAGCAGGTTTCTAAACTAGAAGATGAGTTTATCAACAGGACATTTCCCGCAACAAATCATCTTCGCAACGACGCAAAAAACAATATTTTGAAACTACAAGACCAGAACAAGCGACAGTATAACAAACGTCGTAAACATCCACCGACCTATCATGTTGGTGACAAAGTAGCAATTCAACGTACCCAATTTGGGTCTGGGCTCAAATTGCGCCCCAAATTCTTTGGTCCTTACGAAATCATAAAAGTTCGACCACATGACCGATATGACGTCCGAAAAGTTGGTCTTGTGACGTTGTCTCCATTTCTCCACGAAAATGTAATTATATAAGTCTGTGATGCTCGTTCCTACCCCTCAACATGAACTTGTCATGTATCGGCGAAATATTAAACTGAGCGGTCTCATAAACTCTCGGATAAGAGGCCATAGATTTTGTGTAATATGCGATTTCTGACGTTATACAAGTCATAAATACCAGAGTGGTTCAAGGGCTCTCCAGAATTTTGACACTATAGCGACATGTGGAATCCCATAAACTTTGGACCCTTACGACCACTTAAAACGCAGGAGAAAGCTTTTGAATTCGCCGGCCGCATAAAAGAAGACTCCCCAATTCTCCAGCAGACAGAGAGAGAGAGAGAGAGAGAGCGGTTTTTGAGTGTGAGAGAGACGGAGCTCTCTGGTCCGAGAGGCCTTCTGTAGGCCAGAGTTGGTCTGTGAACTGTGAACCCGAGCTGTCCTGACATCTCTAACATGTAAATTCTAACTCGCTGTATATATTTGCTTTTTGTAGTTGTAGTTTTGTAGTTGTTTAAGGTGGCGTAGTAAAGTAATTGAAGCGAAACGCTTGTCGTTATTACTACCTACGTCACAGTCTACACGATGGTCCCAGCTTGACATCTACAGCCGCTGATGAACTCAAAAGTTGGTCGAACATCTAATGACTATACCTCCAGCTCCTTTACGATAACGACTTGGACTTGAACAATGGACATTCTATCATGATCCTGAACTATTGTTAATGACTTTTTTTTCTTTTCTTTTTTCTTTGTTTTGTGTAATGTTTCAGTGACGGCAAAGACTATGGCACCTATGACGAACAATTGCTATACAACGACGATGATGTAGCTTTCAGACGACCATGCCATGTTTTTGTATTGTTTGTTTTCTCCCCTTTCTTGTTTTTTTTAGGTTTGGTTCCTTTGGTTTTCTTGGGCGACAGGAAGGCCTGTCGAGCCACGATGCCCGAGTGTGTTATTGGATGAGAGCTGTGGCAACAGCATCCACAGCATGCGAGACGAATCAGAGACGTTCCCGCCGAACGAGGATCCCCGACATTCTACGGGGAACGCACGACTGGACAGAGAGGAAAAAGCCGCCACGAGAGTAAGGCGTTAAGAGATAACGTGGTAGCAAACGGCTACCGTAAAGACGTAAAATGATGTTCCATAAATGTTAATTGTAACTGTTGCTGTCCTGTGACTCGTCGATTATAAATTAATGTTAGTGTAAACAGGTGTGTTCCATTTTCAACGAAGGACAACATTATTTTACTTACACACACACACACACACACACACACACACATATATACCAGCTGAGCAAAAAGTCAGTATAAACTTTAAAAATTCATAAAAACCTGAAAAATAACCAAAATTAAAAAAGGTTTGCAGTGTTAGCATCACTAGGACACGGGATTTTTTTTAAGAAAGGAAAAAAAAATTAACTCAAAAAACAGCCGACAGGTGGCGCTGGTACGAGCGAATTCTGTGGAAATATGCAAGTGAGACGGTTATAAGAACGTGCGCTCCTAATCCCCAACCAGTTCACAGTTGTTCCGCGATCTGCCGAGAGGTGTCGTGTATACATCCGGAGCTGCTGCACTCTGCCGTTGCTGGATTTGTGACTAGCCTGCAGTTCCTTATCCCCTGTGTTGGGGTTCACGTGGAACACCTACTGCTGTAATAAACGATTGAGAAGCATTCTTTTCGTTATTTGAGCATCTTTTCTTTGACTCGTGTACGTCAGCGCCACCTGTCGGCTGTTTTGGGGGTTATTTTTTCCCCCTGTCTTCAAAAAAAAAAAAAAAAAAAATCCTGTGACCTAGCGATGCTAACCCTGCAAACCTTTTTTTATCTCTGTTATTTTTCCGGTATTTATGAATTTTTAAATTTTCTTCGGACTTTTTGCCCACCCGGTGTATATATAATATTGTCTACAAAGGCATTTTGACGTGTACATATCTCAAGTTCCCCCGTTTTGTGTAAGGGCCTATATATATATATATATGCATATATATATATATATATATGTATATATATGCATATATATATATGTATATATGTATGCATATATATATATATATATATATATATGTATATATATATACATATACACTGGTACCTCGACTTACGAGTTTAATTCGTTCCATGACGTAGCTCGTAACTCGAAATACTCATATCTCGAACCAGTTTTCCCCATTGAAATGAATGGAAATGCCATTCATTCGTTCCGGGCTCCCCTCAAACACAGATATTTTTGGTTACATGTCTTTAAATAAGAAAAAAATTCTTATAAATGACGAACGTTGTATAAAAACGCAATACAATATAATGTACTGCTATAAACTTGTTTTATTAAGTGAAATGCACAACATTTACCTTGTAGATCAGACTTGAAGATGCTGGTAAAAGAGTAGGAGAAAAGCTGAACTGAAAAATTAAATCTTGTTCGTTGATTTTTGATCTTTTCGCCACATTTTCCTCGCTTTCGCTTTTATTACGAGCTACCCTCTGAAAGCGAGACACAGAAGCTGGGGATTTATTGTAGCACTGGGATGTAATGTCCAAATTCCTCTTTCTGAGAATCCGAAGATGGTTTTCTCAGAATTCGTAGAAGGAGGAGAGCTTGCGATCCTAGGACTGTTACGTTTTTTAAAACGTTATAACGGGGAGAGTTAAATTAAAATAATTTATTAAGATTGTTAAAGCTTAGATACGCTCTTAGAGGTGTATAAAAAATTACATGAAACCTATTAATTCACTTGCGTCGTGGTTAGTACCTTTTAAAGATGCGGGTTGTGATGAGCAATAACCCATTAAAATACAATATCTGGTTCACTGCTAATGCCCCTGCTGTAGAGGGCTGAATCATGAAAATTATTTTAAATTAACTTGAAAATAGTTCACTGAAAAGAAAGCTGAAATAAAAATTATCTAAAAGGAACGAAGAAAACTACGAGGCAACTGAAAGACATGACAAAATTTATACCTAAAATTAACATATTTTATTTGAACGTCGTTCGACCATATATTTTACATTGGCTATAGGCAGATTACACTCTGAGGATTTACTCTCCTCTAATTTTCATCAACATCACCTTTCACAATATAATTTAATTTAAACAAGTTCGCGTAAGTGGCTGGTAACCAAAACTTTTAAATCATTGATAATTAAGTTAATTAAAAAAAATTTAAGGAAAAACATGTTTAAAGCTGCAGCGAATAAATAAAAAAAAGGGGGACGGTACCGTCTTCAATAGCAGAATTTAAAAGGGAATGGGCCAGCAGGTCTTTCTTCCCTTCCTCAGACATCTAGGGCACGCTCGGGCTAAAATCGAATCATCTCCAGATCCATCTTGCATCTCTCGGCTAGTAGAGTTGAAGGCTCCCCACTTTTCAAAGTCGCCGGTCGAGGGAGAGAGCCTGCCGAAAAAATCACTCCCCCCTCCAAAATTCTCCATTCCATGACCCTCTTACCCCTTTGTATGGCTACTCGTGGGTGAAAATGAGTGCGTCTTCGCTCCTTGATTTTAACAGGGAAATTCGGACCAACAGAATTTGAGGGGCTTGAATTATAATTTGATAGGCAGTATAGTATTTTATTTTCAAACTTTGATCTTGCATCAAATCAGGATTTATTTTCTTTTATTTTAAACTCTGGAACTAACTCGGCGTTTGGCGATCTCAGGCGTATCCATGCGCCTACCCCTCATCAAAACGGTTGTTTCGCTTATCTCTTGGCCAGCTGCAAAAAGGGGTTGTTTCTTGAAATGGATACTTCTGTTAATCCCTTTATCCGGTGTAGTCCTGGGTATGTGCTGTGAAAATACTGTGAAAATGGAGGAGATCTCGTTACATTGCCTACCATCCCAGCTTACACAAGGGTTTGAGTTCATTAGTTCCAAAAGTCACCGCTAGGGGAATATTTGGCGCTGTGTAATAGAAAATAGAGTGTTAACAAATGCAAATTAATACGGAATAAAATTACCTTTTATTATGCACATTTTCTTATTTAGTTCAAGTGCAATATGGCAACACTTTTAAAAAAGCGTAAAATCTACATAAACACCGATAAAGTCTCGTGATCTGCAATATAACGTACGCTGAGCAGAAGAAGAAGTTCTTTATTCAAATTTCACGTTACATCCATTGGCACAGTGCCAGCTGCTTGGGTTTTAAAAGGCAATGTGTTACGTTTCGAATCAATCGGATTGAAAGTTTATGTGCAATGTCTCCTTCTTTAGTCGAGCGTGCGTTACTGGTCAAATTCTTTTACCTCAACCAGTGGAACGCGTCAGCCGCTCTTCGTGCTTTTAGAACGCACAAAAAAATGCTTAAAGGTAACGGTCCTGTGTCAGTTAATGGGCTAAAAGCAATAGTTGCGACGTTTCAGAAAACAGGTTCTCTGAAGGTTCAGTCAGGCAGAGGACGAAAACCTTTACCACAGGATACAATCGAAGCAGTTGCCACGGCGATTGTCGACAGAGGACCAGACAATATTGCTGCCACCTCTAGCGCTCGTGGATTAGCTCGGAATATGGATATGCCTTACAGTACGGTATGGAAAATCTTACGAAAGATTATCAACTTCTATCCGTACAAGATCAGCCGTGTACAGGAGTTACTGTACCCCGACCATGATAAGCGATTGACTTTTGCTCTCACCTTTCTTGCCAGAATGGAGGTGGATGATGCTTGGCCGTGGAAAATCTTATGGGGAGACGAGGCCCACTTTTACCTGCATGGAATTGTGAATATCCTGAACTGCCGAATTTGGGATGACAAATCACCACATGCAGTCACAGAAATTCTCTTACATTCACCAAAGGTAAATGTTTGGTGTGGGTTCACAGCGGAATTTATCGTAGGTCCATTCTTCTATGAGAACATTACCCCGACAGGACCGGAAACCTGTTCTGTTACCGGAGAGAAATATCGCCACATGTTGAACAGCTTTGTTATTCCGGCACTTCAGTAAAGACAATGCCTGGGGGAAATCATTTTCATGCAAGATGGAGCCCCTCCACACGTTGCTGTACGGGTGCAACAGCTGCTACGACTGAAATTCGCAACAGAAAGGGTCATTAGCCGCTATTTTCCAACTGCATGGCCACCTCAGTCGCCTGATCTTACCCCATGCGACTTCTGGCTATGGGGTTACCTTAAGTCCAAGGTCTATCAAGGAGTGGTCTAGGACCTTTCTACGTTGAAGGATAACGTATCACGGACTGTACGGGAGATTCCTGCAGACATGTTACTTTCTGCTGTTGTGCATACTGTGCACAGAATGCAATATGTGATCCACAACAACGGCAGCCACATTGAACCTCATTTGAATGCAAAATGAAAGGTAATTTCCGTATTGATTTGCATTTGTTAACACTCTATTTTCTATTACACAGCGCCAAATATTCCCCTATCGGTGACTTTTGGAACTAATTTATTTTTTCGCGGAATCCTTCGTCCCCCGTCTTGTTTAATCTTCCTACAAAATGTGGCGTCATTCTCGCAAATAAATCGCGCTACGGAACACTGTGAGCACTGTCAGTTTAATTATGGCCACCCGGTATATATATGTATGCATGCATATATATATATATGTATATATATATACATATATATATATATATATATATATATATATATATATATATATATGCATATATATATATGTATATATATATATACATATGCATATATATATATATGTATATATATATACATATATATATATATATATATATATATATATATATATATGCATATATATATATGTATATATATATATACATATGCATATATATATATGTATATATATATATACATATATATATATATATATATATATATATATATATATATATATATATATATATATATATATATATATATATATATTGTGACAACGTCAGAGTTGAAAATTGAAAGCCATGGTTCGCCACTGGACAGTAGACGAAGATTGTTTATTTACAACAGCGTTGGGAGCTTTTTCCACGCGCGAGATTGGGAGTTTTTTCCGCGCGCCAGGATTTTTGTATCTCAGCTCCGCGCGCTGAGATGTGATTGTAACTTACTTTTAAAATGTGTGTTCTTTTTTTTTATATAATAAATAGATGCATGAGATGTTAATCGTCCATGTTTAGTGCTTTTCGCCTTACACATTGGATTTATTTAATAGTGAGCCAACAGGCCAAGCTGTTACAGTCTATATATATATATTGAAAATGGAGGTTCCACCGAGATTTTGAATGCGGAATCCAGCGATAAAAAATATTGCGTGGAGGAACTAAAAGGAGGTATTTCTTTTTATTTAATACAGTACGTGCCTGAGATTTTGTTGCCGCCTTGGCAAAGTTAGGAACTTAGTGTTTGCTATTAGGCTAAACTAGTTGAAAGTTTTGGATGTATATTGGGGGGCCAAACTGGCTTATATGCATCGGTTTAAAATAGCAGTTCACAAGTACCAGACTGACTTATTTTTATCTAGAAACTCTAGATTTGGTTTCGTATGTGTAATAATTAAATTGTGTATCCTCTGTTAGTTCGAATTACATAAAGTGTGTTCGTGTTTCAAGTGTATCTAATGCCAAATTGGCTATTTAAAATCTTAAAACTTAAGATAGTTGAGATATTTTTTAATGCCAAACTGGCGATTTAAATTCTTAAAACTTAAGATAGTTGAGATATTTTTTTTTTAATGCCAAACTGGCGATTTAAATTCTTAAAACTTAAGATAGTTGAGATATTGTGTAATGCCAAACTGGCTGAAATAATTAAATGAATAACGATTCATGTATTAAAAATCGAACTGATTTTTAAGTAAATTGTGTTTGTGTTTTGTAAAGATAAAGAATATTTTATTTGTATTGAATACTGCTAAAGCCAAACTGGCAGATATTAAGTGTGTATTATAATTTATTTGTGCAATTTAGAATATAGTAGTGTTAGATTCGGAATTTAATATGGCTTATCTTGGCCAAGGCCGGAAGGAGGACTTGAAGGTGATTGCGAGAGAATTAGGGGAAAATGTAACAGAAGACTTAAAGGTAATTGATCTGCGTAACTTAATTTTGAAAAGTAGTAATTATGAGGAAGAGTATATAAAAGAACTTCTTTCAACTGTGATCAGAGAAAGAAAAGAAAAAGAAGAGGAAAGAAAAAAGAAAGAACAAGAAAGAAAAGAAAAAGAAGAAGAAAGAAAAAAAGAAAGAAGAAAGGGACTTTCAATTGGAAAAGCTAAGATTAGAGAAAGAAGAAGAAAGAAAAATGAAAGAAGAAGAAAGAAAAATGAAAGAAGAAGAAAGAAAAGAAGAAGAAAGAAAAAAGAAAGAAGAAAGGGACTTTCAATTGGAAAAACTAAGATTAGAGTTACAGTTAAAGGAAAACAAAAACTCTGAGGAATCTATTAATTTTAGTACAGATTTTAGTTCTAAAATTGAACTTCAAAAGCTAATGCCCAAATTTGATGAAAAAGGGGGTGAGATAAGTTTGTTCTTAGAGCTTTTCGAACGACAAGCGAAAGTTCTTAAGGTACCCCGAGAGAAGTGGGTCACTAAATTAATTGGTGTTCTGCCATTAGAAATTGCTCACTTGATAGCTCGTGAACCTGAAGAACAGGCTAGTGAGTATCCATATGTTAAGACCTTATTACTTAAGCGTTTTAAGATGAGCCCAGAGAAGTTTCGCCAAAATTTTGTGAAACTGCAAAAATCACCAGACCGTACTTGGCAGGATTTTTACTACGAGATGAAAAATTATCTAGAAGGCTGGCTAAATGGATTGAAGATAGAAACCTATGAACAATTAAAAGAATTGATGATCGTTGATCAGATAAAGAAAAGGGCACCGAATGAATTTAAAGAAAACTTTTTAGATCATTGGACATCCATTACTTCCCCAGTTGAACTTGTAACCAAGATTGACGAATTTGAGGATGTGAGAAAGTGCATACGGGGTAAAACTCCTTCGATGAGTTACAAGGATCAAAGTAATAAAAAACCATGGCAATCGAAACCTTGGAAGGGAAATAGCCAGAAAAAGGAAGATACGTATGCCGTAAAAGAAATGGAAAACTTCCACAAGGTTAAGAAACCAGATCCCAACTTCGATAAGAGGAAACACTTTCATTGTTTTGAATGTGGGGATACCACACATATCAGGCCTGATTGCCCTAAACTCAAAAAGAAAAACAGTATAGGCAGCGTAAACTATATTAAGAATAAAGTTGATGAAGACCTATTAGCTCCATACACCATTCCTGGTAAAATAAATGGGACTAGCATTCCTATACTTAGAGATACTGGAGCAACTGTAGATGTAGTGTGCCAGAAATATGTGTCGCCTCAAAGAATGACAGGGGAACATGTATGGGTGCAACATTTACTGAACGAGCAGATGTCTTGCTTGCCTTTGGCCGAAATTGAAATTGAATGCGAATTGGGCCATGTCACCACTAAGGCAGCCGTTCTCAGAGATAACTTGGACCAAGGGAGGTACATCCTTGGAAATAAAACCGCCTCTCTGTTAGAAGAAACTAAAGATGACAGTAGGAAGAAAAAGGAAACTGTGAACGCAGTACTTACAAGAGCGCAGCAGAGAAAACATCTTGCTGAAGGAGGAAGCTTGTCAAAATCCCAAGAAGAGAAATTTGAAATGTCCAAAAAGACAGAGTTAGAGAAAGAGGAAGAAAATGATCTTCCAAGTACAGAAGTTCAACTTTTGCCAGAAATTGATGAAACTGAAGTTATTTTGGACTTGGTAAAAGTCAATTCAGAAAAGTTTGCTGAAGAACAACAGAAGAGCAAAGATCTGGCTCCGTTGTTTACATTAGCCAAAAAGGCCTCGACAGAATCAAAAGATTTCAGAATAGTTAAAGATAAATTACTGGTTAAGAAGAAAGTCGACAAGATGGGGAAAGAAGTTGATATACTTGTGGTTCCTGAATGTTTTAGGGAGCAAGTCAAAAGCATGTGCCACGAAGGAACGTCGGCTCACTTAGGAGTCGCCAAAACAAAGGACCGAATGGTGAAATATTTCTTCTGGCCGAATTGTTACAAAGAAATAGAGGAGTTTGTCAAAACCGGTGATGCTTGTCAACGAGCCGGCAAATGTAATGACAAGAAGAAAGCCCCATTAACTTTGGTACCTGTCATATCTGAGATTTTCAGCAAACTAAATGTAGATGCTTGTGGGCCCTTGCCCACTACACCAAATGGAAATCGTTATCTGATTACAGCTATGTGCATGGCATCCAAATATCCAGATGCAGTAGCGGTAGCAGATATTGGATCAACGTCTGTAATTGATGCATTATTGCAGATATTCAGTCGTATGGGTTTTCCGAAGGAAATACAAACTGATCAAGGGACCTCATTTATGAGTAACTTAACTGTAGAATTTTTCCAGAGATTTGGAATAAAAACCATTAGAAGTTCTGTACACCATCCTCAGACTAATCCAGTCGAACGATTCCATAGGACCATCAAAAGAATTTTGAGAGTGTTATGCATTGAAGCTGCTTCTGAATGGGAAAGACATGTTCCAGCAGCTCTATTTGCCTTAAGGACTGTCACACATGAAAGTACTGGATTCAGTCCTGCCGAGTTAGTACATGGAAAAAATCTAAGGTCACCGGTCACCTTATTGTACGAACAATGGTTGGAGCCAGATGAAGAAGGAAATGGAGTAGTTGAATATGTGTTTCAGCTAATCAATCGAATGAAGAGAAGTCAGGAGTTAGCTGAAGAAAAAATGGAAGAAATGAGAGACAAACGAAAAAAATGGTATGATCGAAATGCTGTTAAACGAGTATTTCAAGAGGGAGACTTGGTGTTGATCTTATCCACTTGTAGACCAAATAAACTGGCAGTTCAGTGGAAAGGACCTGGCAAAATTGTTAAGAAGTTGTCAGAAACAAATTATGTTGTTAGCTCAGAAGGAAGACAAGAGAAAAATGAAGTTTATCACATTAACATGCTAAAACCGTATTACAAACGGCCAGAGCTTGTGAACATCTTATGGAGTTTAGATGACAACGAACCTGCGGAA
>OU015502.1:137315618-137373118 GCA_907164885.2 Dolomedes plantarius
ATGAGAGCTTCATGGTAATAACCTTTGGTCTTGCCTAACTGACTGACAGATAACGCACAGTCCAAACTGTTGGACATAAAGAGCTGAAATTTTGCATGACGATTCTTCTATAGTGGAGTCTATAGTGGAGGGGTGAACTGAGAAAGATTTTTGAAAAATTCTTCTTCGATTTTTTAAAATTAAATTTTTAAGCTGTGTTTCTAATTTTTTTAAGTTTGCATTTAAAATGATAATCCGAGGGTTATAAAATTTATATCACGAGAAAGATCAAAAAAATTCCTTTAAAACGAAATCTTTTTCGAATCTTTATCTCCCTTTTCTGATTTTTGGTGAATTTTTAAAGATTAATTTTTAGAATTTAATTTATGAAATGCTGATCACGTGGTTTCTTTTCTTTTTGTAATACTTTAAATTAATTTTGCGTTACGTGCATAACAACGAAATAAATTGACAAGAGAAATTTTAAAATACGGTAAAAGATAAAATTTAACCACTAGACTAACTGAGATGGGAGTTTTTTAAGAATGCAGTTCAAATTAGTATGTTTTAACACAACTTTCCCGGCTCTGCTTTGTGTCCTTTCTTATTTGCAATGTTTCTCATCGCTTAAACCGATTTACAATTTGCTTTTTCTACGGTTTTTGGCCTTAGGAAAATTAAAAACCGAATTACAATTCGCTTTATCAACGGTTTTTGGCCCTGGGAAAATTAAAAACCGATACGGTTTTTGGCCTGTGGGCAATAAAAAACCGAATCACCAAAGTAAGGCATATAGGCTTCATGTGGATTCCCGCCTTACTTTTAATAAATAAAGGGGATAATGCATCTTGCACTTTACCTCTTGGGTGATGTGGAAAAAAGTGCGTCTCTTAGGTGATGTGGAACAAACTGAGCTTTTAAGCGAAAAATAAATAATAAAGGCAAATGTAAATTATAAAACTTATTTCTAATTAAATAATGGATCAAACAAATCTAATTAAATGTAATTAAAAAGAATCTAACAAATATAATTAAACAGTAAACTTATTCTATCCAAAAGTGCGAATCACGCAACACTGTGTTATTAATTCTCAATAAAATCAGACGTACAATCAGACGAAGGTCCGCAGGCTCAAAGTTTCTTTCTTTCTTATTGTTTGTATATCATTTCAGTAGAAACGCGCTAAGCGCAATCTGTCTAGCCAGATGAACAAGAAGAGCGGGGTTGCAGCCCAGTATTTTTTTGATGGAATGCATCAAAAATTTTATATCTACATATCTACCCGGGCATCGCAGGGCAATAATGCTAGTATATATATATATATATATATATATATATATATACAGTGCTAAATTTCTAGAAATGTAGGTGCCGGAACGGTAACCTTCCGGAGTGTGTGTGTGTGGGGGGGGGGGGGAGGGGTATTCCAAATTATTGATAAAGAGAGGTACCTAGAGAGATGTACCGGAACGCCGTTCCTGCGCGTTCCGCCTCAAATTTAGCCCTGTATATATATATATATATATATATATATATATATATATATATATATATATATATTTTATATATATATATATATATACAGAGCCTCGAACTATCGTTTCTCGAGGGACCGATTGCACTGAACGATCCACGTTGGAAAACTCTGGATGCGGGAACATAACAAAGAAATGGGATCATCGGGACTGGATGACATAAAACGACACATACGGGAAAACGACGATTCGGGGAACGATCGATCTAGGTTCCACTGTACACACACATCCAGGCGTGAAAAGGGATCTCGCAATCGTTCGGGAGTGTCGGCCAAACGAGGCGTCGAAACATCAGCCGAAGGGAGTGAAGTCACGTGCAGCGCGCGTGTTCGCCGCGCAAAACGGATTTGCCCCATCCCGAAAACCGATTTTTCAATTGAGATCGAAAAGAGTCCCCATTAACGATGCTCTGCGCAGCTGTCGGTCGGCTCAACGCGTTTCGGGTTTTTCCCCCTCTGTCGTTCTCTCTTTGTTCACTGCGTGGCGGAACCATCCAATGATGAGAGCTAGTCAACAATTCAGTCCTGTTCTACACTGTACAAATGCTGTTTCGGATTCAAAAAGGGCCACCAAAGGTGTTCATCTTTGAGGGCATTTTATTACCCTTTCGGGTACTCGTCGTTCGCGGGAACCGAACACATTTTCCCCCTAAGATGGAATGTCGATTCGTTCCCGAAAACCAGAAATGTCCCATTTTGTCGATGGACGGGATTTCAATACCTAATCCCTAAACTGGACAGACGCGACCCAAAACAATCATTCAACAAAATGGATCCTCACACGACTCGGACTGAAAGGAATGGACGAAGGGGAGCCTCCTTCCTATAAAGCGGTAGGCGCTTGTATGGGGACATCCCTGTTGTAGACTCGGACACGCCTGTCCACTGAAACGTGCTTCTGTCTCCGTTACAAATTTCGGAAAATAAGCCTCAAAGCTGCAGTTTGCACTTTTTGCCATTTAAATGGTTATGCCATCCACAAAAATTCTTTATATATGGACAGGAAACCTCTCGTAATTATGTTTTGTACTTCTATTCTTAAGGTGATTGGAAGGAGGGGGGGGGGGATTAATGCAAATAGTACCTAACATGAACATGTTCGTTTTATAATACACGCAGATTATGTTCTTTTATTAAAATATACCTACTGAATTATGCCCTTTGCATATATATATGAGCAACATTTTCGACATGTTTACTCCGTTTTCCTATTTTGTTTTGTTGTGCAATAGATACATCGTTCTTCTTTGGGGGATAATAGAGCTATTGTGGGGGGTTCACAAGCGCAGGGTATGCCGCCGGGTGCAAATACCTGCTGACTCAGCAGTCGCGCCGTGGTCGAAACGACCGATTTCATCTTCCAAAAGCAATACCTTCCAAGAAAATCGGGTGAGGTTCTTAGTATCTCACACGTGGGTGGGAATAATACATAAGGTCAGTTACCAGGAATCTTATCGCATTCAGTTCAGGAATCTGCCGTCATTCAGTTTCCAACGTCGTGTCGAGTCAGTTGTTTAAAATATTTAAATTTTATTTGTTGTCGTGCATCGTCATTCGCCATGACTGAGGACTGTTTGATTTGTGATGAATCGAATGGTGATGTGTCCATATAGGCTGAAAAGGGTATATCTTCACTGATACAAGCCAGCAGAGAAAGAAATGATAGTAAGAGTTCTCAGCTACTTGGTGTGAATTCCCTCATGCAGGAAGAGGTACACTAGATCCAGCACCATCACGGCTGATAAGAAGAAAGCTTCATCAATTTCATCAGAACCTCAAGAAAAAGTAAGTTTGAGCTCAACAAAATCTACATTTTACTTTAAAACTCAACGCTTGTTCTGTAAAAAGTGAAGGCGAAAAGTGCTTAAAGAAACGGAAGGTAGTGTACAATGTTCGAGACATAGATACCTTCAAAATCAAGTGTATGGATGTTGGTTTAGACAGAAATAATGAATGGAGTAAAGATGTAGTTTCTCGCCTTTCCTCAATCATTGATTTAGTTGCTGAGGAAGCATTATACCACGAAAGTTGCCGCAAAGATATTTTTAGACCGTCGGATTTTCCTCCAAAAGATAAATCAGTAACTTACGACTATGTTACTAAAGCCATGAACGAAATTGTTGCTTTCATAGAAAATAATAGTGACTGCCATTTTTTTTTTTTTTGATGAATTACGAGCTGCAGTAACAGAGAAACCTCCAAATGACAAGACTATCACAGCAAGACTGTTGAATAAATTTGGAGACCGTATCATATTCTCAGTAGGAGTAAATCGATACCAAGTTAAAATAGTTAGTTTTGGGGACACTGGGGCTAAACTTTTGTCTGATTCTTGGTACGAGAAACATGAGAAAAATTCAAGCGACGAGCGAATGAGGATTGTAAAGAAAGCAGCGGAAATTATAAGGCAGGATATCAAGACTTGTGTGTACGATCCCAACTAACATTCCCCCTGAAAACATTCTTGGAGGAAGTGACATTAAAAAAAACGAAGAAAGTGGAAGGCCAAGATCAGCAACAGTTTTCACAATTTGTCTATCTTACGTGAAATTTATCAAGAGCCACTACCTTGGAAAGAGCTGTACAGTTGTCTTTGGTGGATACTCCAACTCAACCAACAGCACGAAGACAGCAGAATAAGAACGCCGGTATCGTGTAAACATTTCCGCTGATATCGTTTTCGGTTTGCATACAATAATTAACGCCAAACAAGACCAGTTTCTCTCGAACAAGAACAACAAACTGAGACTGATCTCCATGCTTAGATATCAACTTGAGACTGATGGAATCAACACGCAAGAAGCACAAAGTGATGCTGACTCCTTGATTGTGAGAACCGCGATTGAGAAATCAAAAAAACCATGTATACCATGTTACCATACAAATGTTACCATTTGTATCGATGTTACCACCAGGTCCAACTGTGGTTAGGAAAAGAGCTTCCTCCTGAAGAGTGGGGGTGGGAACGGAAAAGGAATCATCTCTATCCAGTACCAACGAAGGACCCACCGGATGATACCAGATGATATCCTGAATATGACATTTTGCCGGTGCACTAAAGGTTGTACCAGTAGCAAATGTGGGTGCATCGATCAACTGCTCAACTGTTTGCCATAAGACGAGGGAGAAACTGAAACCCTTCTCTTCACTACAAAAATGGAGGAACCATTCTCAGTAAAAGACGACCCACCACCTGATGGACCCTCTTCTCCAAAGCGACGCAAAGTAATTTAATTATATTTGCAACATAATTTTCTTTCTTAAAATTGCTGCGATTAAGTTGCTTCGCCAAATTTACATTACCAATTTTTTGCTTACTGTAACCTAATTTTTTTTTAATTATCTTAAATTTACATTATATTAATTTAATGTAATTATGTACCTGTTTTTATTACACTAAAACTTTCTTCCCGAGGTGTTACGAAGTTATTGCACTTTACACAGCGTTTAAATAAATGGTTTAACAGTTTAAATGACAAAAAGTGCAAACTACAGCTTTGAGGCTTATTTTTCGAAATTTGTAAGAAATCACAAAATTGCTCTAATTTTTGAACAGATGAAGGTCAAACATTAAATAATATATTCGTTTTGAAGGAAATTTAATGCTGTACAAGTTCATTTCGAGGTTTGTCTCTCAGATCGACGGTAAAGAATTCCAGAGGCGAAGTTTATCGAAAAAAGGGGGGCAAAATTCATTTTTTCATAAATTAGTGATTTTCTCCGACTCATTTCTCAGAAACTATTAAAGATACGAATAAACTTTATATATGTTTTTTGTAGGCAATTTTGTCAGTTTTATTTCTTCTATAAGACTTTTTTTTTTTTTGTAGGATCAATCATTTTCGAGTCATAAGTGAAAAACCAAAAAACGGGACCTTCTTGGGTGCCCCTAGGACCGGGGACTTTTAGTATGTTTACCTCCAAACTGGTCCAAACAAAGTTCTGAAGTCAGTTCTTCCGCCCTATGACTTTCCACCTAGAATCATTCGTTGATTGGACTATAAGCCAATAAATAGCATCGAGTGGAATGAATAATTTCTCCCTGCAAGGGAAGCTGAAGTCATTTTCGGCCTCGGAGAGGTTTCACCGTGTGCATGCCTAGAAATATGGATGCATAGTGTCTGGAATATCGGCGTCATTTTAATCTGTAGGCTACCCAGTGATGTGTGGGCGTGTCGGCGGCAGAGGATCGATGTCTTTGTCATTTCTCGAAAATCGCCTGTCAGACGGACAAAAGGACCCGTCAGTACAGACGCTCGTTTTCACAACATGGAGAAATAGAAACTCACGCTCGATGCTCTCTTTTGGCACGGGGGGACAAGTTCCAGAGACAAAATATAACAAGGGGATATATATATATATATATATATATATATATATATATATATATATGTTTATGTATATGTATATATATATATGTTTATGTATATGTATATATATATATATGTTTATGTATATGTATATATATATATATATGTTTATGTATATATATATATATATATATATATGTTTATGTATATGTATATATATATATATGTTTATATGTATATGTATATATATATATGTTTATATATATATATATGTATATATATATATATATATATATATATATATATATATATATATATATATATATATATATATATATATAAAGATAGAGTGAACATGGGAGATAGCTTCCATCCAAATAAACTTTGCAAAAAAAAAAGAGTTAATTCCGCCATGAAATTTGACTGAACTGGAATGAATATGCGAGGGCCAATCCTATTTTAATTGCGTTCATTTTTTAAATTGAAAAAGTGCTCAGGTTGTTTCAAAACGAATCGAATCGTTTTCAAATGACGTCGGAAGGAGTCATCTCCAATCTCCGACACGCGACAGAGAGTCATTTTTTTCATTCTTGTCAGACGAACAGAGAGGAATTCATTCTTTTCCTCGGCCCGTGTTATTTCAAAACCGTGCGTTTCAAAAGAGAATCGATGCGTCTTATCAGACCGTCTCACTCTTTTGTGTTCCCACAACAATTAGCGTCGAGCAATCCGCTTCCCCGAAATAATCCCGCGACAGATCGCTTCCTCTCTCGCGCGAGTTGTGAATGAACGAGCCTGACGTCACGCGAACACCTGCTCCGTTGCGAAACAGCCTGGCTCCATACCTGCACATTGACCGCACTCCCGACGCTATTAAACGAACATGCCTCATGTCACAAGACAGCACTCTGTCAGAAAAAGCGACTGGTCCAATTAGCCGGAAGCGACTGTGTATATATATATATACAGTCGAACCTCCCTATATCGTACTTTCCCATGTCGAAATTTTCTATTTGAGGCGGTGAAAGGCAAAGTGGTGTAAGTCAAAAGAGTTTTACTGCAAAAACTACAAAAAATCCCACCATAAATTGAACAAATTATAATACATAACAATTATTACAATACTGGAAATAATAACTATTTACAATTCCACTATAAATTGAACATGGAGATTACATATTTGCCCTCTAATGAAAAAAGTTGAAAATGTGACTTACACCACTTTGCCTTTCAACGCCTCATATATCGAACTCTTAGCAAATATCCATGTTCATTACATAGAAAAACTATTTCTATATATCGAAAAATCTCTATATATCAAAATTTGTTTTCACGACATATTGGGAGATTTTATTCCACTATAGAATAAAATCTCCCAATTTTTGGCGTTTGAAACAATACGTCGTGGACTTGAATCCGCGGAAAATGTCCCCGATGAAATTTTAGTGGACTGAATAAACGCGAGCATTTCTTTGAGAAACTTTCCGCAAAACTGGCTGTTCGGCAAGATATTCGTAGTTTTTTTTTTTTTTTTAAAGAATGTAACTGTGATCACTGTAACCACTGTCCGGGTTATTGTTTTTTTTAAAGGTATATAGTACTGAATCTTTCATATTAATTCATTTTTTAGTTATTAACTTTCATTTAATGTAATTCGCATATAAATTAGAAATGGAGTTTCGTATACGAAAATTAGCTTTAATGTTAATGTTTTAGGAGAATTATGATAAAACTGAGATCAATTCTATATATCGAAATTTCTATATATCGAATTTTTTCCGGCATTTTAATACTTCGATATATGGAGGTTCGATTGTGTGTGTATATATATATACAAAGGCTGTTCACAAATTTTTTAGACGATGTATATTGTATTCACCAAACTAAATTACATAAAATTTTTCTGTTTTAAATGTTCTATTTGACATCCCTTATTCTGAACTATCTTTCGACACCGCAATTTCCAGGATAATAATGCCTTTTGAAGTGTCAGAAGAGGTATTCTATCCCATTCCTCCTGAACAGCTCTCCAGAGTCCTGTAAGGGTTTTGGGACGACGTTTGGATAATGCAGATTTTGAAAGTCCGAAAGCACAAAAATCCATAGGTGATACATCGGGAGATTTAGTAGGGATATCTGTGAAGGGTATGGCCTTGATACCAGTTTTTTGTTCCATTTCTTTTAGGAAATTTACAGTGGATTTTGATGTATGACTGCTAGCTTTGTCCTGATGGAGTCTCACAGATTGATGGCACTGTGGGTAAAGCGATGGTATTTCATTCAGAAAAATTGGCGATAAAATATGTTCCTGATAGTATTTGGAGCTAATCTTGACATTTTTTCCCACTCTCTTTATTTTTAACTTGCCATTATAAGAAAAACCAGCAACAACCATGAATCCCTTAGAAAAACTTTCTTTCGATTCTTTGAACCATGTACTTAAATATTTTTCTCCCCTTTTATTATAATAAATGGCTCTTTTTTTGTTGCAATCATTTAAATACACCCATGATTCATCTATTGTGACAATTGTTTTCCATTTTTCTTTGGATAAGTGTTTCTCATGTAGAATTCTGCAGCGTGTCCTGCGTTCAGCGATATGATTTGGAAGAAGACGATGCACATTGCGTTTTTTCGCTTTCTTAAGATTTAAATCAACGTTTATCATTTTGTTTACAGTGGACACCGCTCATTTTAATGATTTTGCAACTGTCCTTTGACTAGGGGGATTTTCTTTTAACATTAAACAACGTACCTTTGCAATAGTCGAAGATGTCCGTTTTTTCCTTGGATGCTTGTTTGGAATTTTTGTCCCACTTGAGGCTCCAATTTGTAGTTTTTTTTTCCTTGCTTGTTGACGATATTACCTATCGACGCTTTAGATATCACAAAACCATGACTCTCACATCGTTTTTGGATAACGGAGTATGCATATTTCTCTTCGGAAAGAGCATAAATGTAGCCTTCGAACCACTGCTTTGTTAAAAACGCCATTTTGAATAAAAACAAAACTTTCAAGCCGCAGACGATAATTTTGACTTTTAAAAACATAGTACAATTGCAATTATTTCTTTTGCAGCAAACGATTTTTTATTACCGCTTACCAAAATCGTCTAAAAAATGTGCGAACAGCCTCTGTATATATATATATATATATATATATATATATATATAAACCCCAAAAACCCTTTTAAAGTTCCGAAATTCATTCAAAAATGCTAGGGCGTATCGCGATGAAAATCAATTGCTTAGTCGGTTTCGAGGACAAAGAAATCGAACTTAACTAGGCATTTTCTCTACAACCCCAGTGTTGTTCCCCAATCTTTTCGAACCCAGATCCTCGGGCAACCAATAATTTCACGAGTTTTTGATCACGGGACAAGACTTCTATAAAGTTATAAATAGGCGTGCACAGGTGGGATTTTTTTGGAATTGTCGCTGCCTCGATAAGTTTAGGGAATAAAAGTCTTTGTTCTGAGCGTGTGGGTCATCAACATTCTTCAAGATCCCCCAAAACGAGCCAACGACGTCAACTGGGTCACGTAGCACAGTGGTCCCCGAGGATCAAATGGTACCGGGAACATTAAATTATTTCCATTTTATTTACTGTGGTGTATTTCTCTCGGGTTTGTGCTAATTTATACCTTTGTAACAAAAGAAATCTGGTAACTATTTTAAATTAGTTTAATAAACATTTCCAGATTATGAATTAAAATTGCAGTCATAGCCCCCCTCATCGGGCCGCGGTAAAATTATGAAACGTTGAGCGGTCCGCGACGATTAAAAGGACGTCATCAACCTCTCCCTGTGCCGATGCATTACATACACACAGGTGGTTGTCGAAATATTGGAAACACCGATCGATACCAGTGCTGTTTATGAATGTGCTTCGTATTCCTTGAAAAACAAGTCGGGACACGGGTATTTTTTTATATAATATCGTGTATATATTAGTCTACTGTCAGGTACCAAGGGGGGGGGATTCCCCCCCCCCAAAAAAAAAGCCCGGCGTATTTTTTTCCATATAATCGTAGATTTAATACTAAATGATGTTTATTTCTTTATATATATATATATATATATATATATATATATATATATATATATATATATATATATATATATATATATATATATTTATATATATATAAGAAATAAACATCGTCTCGTTTAAAATTTAAGCTCATTTAGTATTAGATCTACGATTATATGGAAAAAAATACGCCGGGCTTTATATATATATATATATATATATAACCCTCAGAGCCGACGTTGCACCCCCCCCCCCAAGAAAAAAAATAAAAGAAAACTCTGGACTGGAGCCGCCCCTGGTCATTAATAGAGCTGAGGCCTATTACTGACATATAGCCTAGCAGTAATAGAGCTGAGGGCATCGTGCTTTTGGGGGGGGGGGGGGAGAACAGCGTAAAGTGTCAAACCTTGCAGACCTTGCGAAAAGGCCAAATTGTTGGAGCTCGTTTAAATTGGAGTATCTCTCACTGCAAACCCCAAGCTAATGGGAGTTTTTCGAGCTATGGTATCGAAAGCCACGATAGCATACAGAGCGTACGGAAAGACATCCTTTGCCAAACAGAGTAGTGGACGAAAGGGAGAGCCGAGTGAAAGAGACGGACGAGCTATTCAAGCGGATCAAGACACGAAGAAAGAGAACAACTGCAACCAAAATGACCGAAGAGCTCAATCGGCATCTGCATGTCCCGGTATCAATCATTAGAGGTAGAAGGAAACTTCACAAACAAAGCATTTACGGAAGAGTAGCTATTCCCGAGCCACTCGTAATAGAGGCCAATACAAAATAGCGTCCACAAGGGAGCCACGAGCGCAAATCCTGGTCGAGTAATATGTCGAAAAAAGGCTTTTGGTCCGACGAATCATTGTTCACATCGTCCCTCGCAACAGAACGTGCGTATGTCTGGAGAACGCCTACACAAGCGTAAGATTCTGGCTGTCTCATCTCAACTGTCCATCATGGAGGTAGATCTATCAGGGTTGGGGCGGCATCTCATGGTTTTCTCTATGCCCTATTGTAACCGTAAAAGGGAGATAGTATGGGAAGGACAATGTCGAAATTTTAGCTCACTAGTTCGTCCTATGGTGCAAATATTGTTTCTTGCAGGAGAAGACTTTCTCCAAGTTGATAATCCCCCTATACATACAGCTAAATCTACCAAGTATTGGTTTGAAGAGCATGAAAAAGAAGTCAAATATCTTATCTTGCCCCGTACAATCTCCCCGACTCTATATCATCCAACCACCGCGATCTGTATAAGCGGATAGATCCAGGTATCGATATCCACCACTGCATCTCTACAGGAACTTTCACGATTGTTCCCCGAAGAATGGTATAATATATTGTTAACCACTATTCGTGACTCGTATAACCCAATTCCAAGGTGAATCAGGTGGTATTACGTGACAAAGGTGATCCTGGGCCGTAGTAATAAAGGTTTTCATGATGTTTCTTAGTGCTTCCGTTATTTCGATAACCACCTGCACATAGAAGCAGAGAAACTATTCTCGCCTACATATGAGAGATATTCACGGGAACGAAATAAAACTTTCACGAAGAGTGTCCCGGTTTTCAGCTGAGAAGTATCTCCCAAGAAGTCACCATGAGTAGTGTTCAGCTTTCGAGCCCAGGAAAACAAACACCTGGTCAGCAACTGGGACCGACCCGTCGACAGAGGCTCCGAACGAGGGGAGACGATCAGCAACTGGGATGGCTTTTCACCAATCCTTCGCTGACGTGGACATCCGTTCATTCCAGGAGAACGGCGCGGAATAAATATCACCTTTCGACATTAAACGGGAGAGAGCGAGAGGAACACGTGACTATTATTTGTAGGGTCAGCAGATTTAGGAGCAATATATATATATATATATATATATATATATATATATATATATATATATATAATATAATATATATATATATATATATATATATATATATATATATATATATATGTGTGTATATATATATATATATGTATATATATATATATATATATATATATATATATATATATATATATATATATATATATATATATACATATATATATATATATATATATATACATACACATGTGTGTGTGTGTGTATGTATGTATGTATGTATGTATGTATGTATATATACTGTCTGCTGGAGGCTGAATCGTGGAAATAACGCCATTATCTGTTTCCTCTACCCCTGGAAAACATTCGTGTTTGCAAGGTCGTTCCGTTCAACCAGCAGGTGTTTGAGAGCAGACGATGGCAAATTGTCATCCCATTGCACAGCCCTGAGTCACTCACCTCCACCTCTGTACGCAAAGCGACGAAAGCAGTCACGTTGTAAAAATAAAGAGATCGTCCAGGAAAGCATTCATTTTTTCACTCATGTGTGTGTGTGCGTGTGGATACATCTGCCATTTGAGGGAATCAATCCTCCGTCCCGATGTCACCCATCTCCTTCCTATCGTTTTCTGCAAATCCATGATAATTATCATGGATTTGTACTCTGTCTGCCTGCCACATACAAGACAAGATGAAGTATACACACAGGTGCACACACACACACACACACACATATATATATATATATATATATATATAAGAGAAAAAAATACAGTAGAAATAGGATACGGAATGAAAAAAACAAAACTGCACGGAGCTGAGCTGAAAGCAAGAGCTGATACAATATCCAATATCAACAGATTATGAAGGCATTGCAGTTAAAGACCGGGGGAGTTGTGACCCCCTACTCCGGTTAGAACATGTTTTTACGCCCAGGCAACACTCCCGGAGGTCACTGCAATGCACAAAACCGTACTTATGAAGTTAAACCAATAATAAAATAGAACAAGAAAACATAACTGCCAAAACGGCAACCATCCTCACAGTAAAACATCTAAAAAATCAAAAGAAGGCACATTACCCAAGACAGCGAACAATATAGACAACACACTTACCCTACACCAGTTAAAGCCATTTTATTCCCCTTACAGTCACAGTTATAAGCACTAAAAAACTTAGTCAAAATACCTTTCAGAAATATACTAGGATATCCTCTATCACGTGCTCTTTTCATGAATATATCGATATTGTTGTTCACATCGATGACTTTAGAATTTAATCTTTTACATCTAATTAAATAGTTTAATATAATGTTACGTTTTATATTTTTATGTATATTACTATCCCAAGATGTTATACGGACTGTCTCAAATGCAGAAACATCTCGCTTATCATATATACTGTAAATGAAGTTGATCATCGATGTATAAACATATATCGAGAAAGACTATTCCTTCCTTTTCCTCACTCTTAGTCTCCACTAGTTCCAAATTATCAGGATAAAAACTCATACTAAGTGTAGTGATGTTATCATTAAATACAATTAGAATATCATCTACATAGCGAAAGAAATGTATTTCATTCAAGAGCATTAACCGATACTATCTCGTCTGCCAGGTCCAGCGCGTTTATATCTAATGAATTCCCATCAATTAACACTATTTCTAGACCTTTACAATATTTTAGTAAGTCGTTTTGAGGGGTATCTTTTAAATCATAAATATTGCATAAAAAATGGAAATTGTTGCTGTGTGTACTGATCAAATCAAACCTGGATTCGAGTGCATTGATAGCTTGGTCTAATGTGAAAAAATAAATCTCTGCCTTACATTTCAAAGTAGGATCTTCTATCGGATCATCTCGTGCCTCATAGTCAAAATTAACATTCCTTCTTTGAACTCTATGACGTGGCTGGGTGAGCTCAAAATTAGCCGGTATGTCAATTTCGTCGGCGAGTTCTCGAGCATCCCAAAGCATTTCATTAAAGAATCTAAGATCTAAGATCCGATCTAAGATCCTTGAAAAAATCTTTACAATTTTTCAAGAGTTCCATAGCATAGTCTTTTGTCTGCAAGAGCTTACTTATTGGATTGATACAATTTAAGATTTTGTACCAAATTACAATGGAGCATAAGAACTTAAATTGTTTAACACAGCTTAATAGTCCAGCAGCCTCAACTCTTATAGAGTTGTCAATCTCCGAATTATTACAAACAGCAAATAAAGCATCGTATAGCCCTCCTAATTGATACCTCAGTGGTTTTAATGCATCTATTCGGCTTTCCCAAGGAGTATCACTTAGGGGTTTCAGAGTTACATATTTTATTAATATGGTCCATCAAAAAGTTGATGAGGAAAAAAATAGATATATTCTTTTTACCATACTAAAAAAATTGGCGGCTTCGGAGGATGCCTTTGCCATGTCATTAACGACCAAGTTTAATGAGTGGCTACTACATTGGAGGTAAAACGCTCGTGGATTTAACGTTTTTATTCTAGATTGTACTCTCGATTTATCGCCTCTCATGTTGACCCCATTATCGTCCCCTCATATCCTGCAAATTCAGTCCCAATGTTTCAAGTCTTTTAAGTATTAGAATCGAGAGTTCGCAGCCCGTCGATCTTTCAACCGGAAGAAAGCCTATAAATCTTTCATTTATTTTAATGCAAATCTCATTGGGATTGGATTTGTCATTGGTACATACCTTACTAAGACTGCCATTTGCTCGATCTTGCTGACATCAGGAATACAATCTAGAATTATTGAATAATATTTAGCTTTTTTTAATCTCGCTAATAATGTGAGATGTTATATTTTCACTAAAAAGAATAATTTTTTCACTTTGAATATCTTTTCCGAGATAGTGGACTTTAACTTCCTCTTTTTTGAGCACTGCGGATATGCTGTTCCATTAATGGATCAAACTGAGCAATTGAATAATTTGTAAAAAATTACCATTACCGAAATCGTAAAGTTTGTCACTTGTACCTCGGAGGGCTAAACAATTTTGAACAAGCATTTATATTGTTGAAACAATTCGTAGAAGCACCTCGTACCAATAATTTATCTCTGAAGCTTATTTAAAAAATACATACCTCAACCTTCTTATGTCGTTCTCATGCTTGAGCAATTTTGAAGTGAGTGGGTACCTATACTTAAAAGTTCGTAAAACATATTAAAAGAAAATTTTATTGAAATTCCGCCTATTCATTTTTCATAAGTAATCAAATGAATCTTAGTTTAATCATTTTCTTCATAAACTAGTTAATTTTACATCCCATTTGCCGCCTCCTAAGGTTGCCGGCCCTGCATATACACATATATATACAACTATATATAACTATATATATACACATACATATAATATACACATATATATAATATACACATATATATATTATACACATATATATAACTATATATATGTGTGTGTGTGTGTCCGTCCGTCCACTTACCTCGTGGAAGGTGTACGGATTGAAAGGCCGGCCCAGACACGAAGGTATAGCAGGACGGTACTGGAGTGTATTTTTATTCACGTCATAATTTATGAACGTGTCCGGTGTTCCGTACACCCTTTGTACCACCTCCCATGCCAGGCGTGCTTCCGGCCGCAAAAGGAGAATGGAAAATGACGCCCACGCTCAACAAGTGTTTCCGAAGTGGGCAAAGATCGCATCCACTGGTCTGACTCACGCGCAATGCCATCCCTCATTATTCAAACATACGCACTACTCGATTTCCTCTTCGCGCAGACGAATTTTTTCATTTTCTTTTCATTTGTTTGAAGGGAATCCCCGAAAAGGTAAAATAAGCGAGTCTGTGTCCGGTTTCACTGCCGCAGGAATCGTGAATAATCGAGGAAATATTTAAATCGTGAAATGCTTGATTCGCTGCGAAATAGCCAATTTTCTTTGGCCCTCTTTAAGGTTGAAATGGTTGATTCGCTGCCAATTTTTTTGGCCCATCTCTTAGGATTCCGAAACCGCTTCTTACACTCATTGGAGGAGAATGCGCATGCCCAATCGAAAAAAAAAACCGAAAGCGATATTCAACTGAACCGGAGCCTCTTTCGATGCATTTCGATGAAAAACTCATCTTTCGGAGATATTTGGAAGTCGTGTCAAACTTTTCCTTCGGAACAGGGGTCAGTAGCATCGAGCTGAAATAAGGGTATTATATAGGGGCCTATATTACAGGTCTATGGTCAGTAGTCTGAAGGAAATGGATTCGAAAGGAGTAAGTTGTATGCTCAAAAGTCCCCCTCTTTTAAAATGTTGACCCAAACGATATTGGTTTCCGCGATGTTACGGCCCATCAGAACGTCAAAACAGACGCATTGAATCGGTCCTGTGCGTATTTTACGCAAACGGCTTTCCTTCCAATGAAGAACGAGACGACAGCCATTGAAAAGGAGTCGTGTCAAAATTAGGAACACGTTAACAAAAGTATAGCAAATTGTGAGGAACTATTTCGAAAGTGGGCATTTTGGGTATAGATATTGACTCGGCGTCGAAACCATTTCCAGGTCCACACTCGTTTTTTGCAACTTCGTGTTTGCACTTGCAGCCGGTAAACAATTCATAAAGAGGAGGATTTCAAAATGACGAGCTTCCTATCGGGAACTATGGATCCATGAGAAGGGTGACCTCGGATAGTATTTGTCGAATTATTGGGTGTCCTATTTTTAGAATGCCACTCTCGCACAGAGAGGTAAAAGACGAGTCCTTAGTGAAAACAATATCATACATTTTTAACGTGCATAAAAATAAAGGTATTAAAAACAGTAGGTCATTATAGAAAGTTTAAAGTAGGGGTGTTCAACCCGCCGAAACATTTCGATCGTGATATAAATTTGAAAAGCACCTGCCAATTCTCTCGCACAAAGAATGGACGGGGAAAGCACGTCGGCTCGTCAAAATAATAAACTGGTCATTGTACAGTTCTCTTTCTTTCCAGAACCGCCTTTCATTCAATGTAAAGTTCGACTCCCGTTTTTTGTTATTAATAGAAAATAATAATTAAAAAACATATTTTTAAAAATTATTAATGGTTAGAAAATACTTTTTAAAACACACCGTACGCACAAAACTTCAGTGACGTGTTTTGGTGGAATGATAGAAGAGGCAAATCATCTCAAAGGACGGAACAAAATGTCCCCCCTGCCTGTACAACTTGTTCGAGACCCGCGGAATTTCTCGGGAAAGGTGGAAGACCTCAGTTAAAAGCACATTTTTCAATACATAAATTGACTTCAGACTGTCCGCGCACTAAACTATTACTTCGGTGTCACTCAAAATTAGTCCTCCTCACTCCATTCCACAGAGTTTGTTTGTTTTCAGAGGCATCTTTGAAACAAAACCCGTCTATTATCTGGTGATGATCGGGGACAGGTTTATGGGAGGGGAAAGGCTTTCATTCATAAATTTGACTGCTGCTTATCGCGCGAATTCGGACCGCAACAGATAAACGGAACCCTGGGCGAAGATGAACAAATCGCACGTGTCCCCGAAATTGAAAAGAAATATTCCGACACTTCATGAGCGGCAACAAACTTTCTCTAATCTAAAATACACACATACCGGGTGGGCAAAAAGTCCGTATAAAAATTCATAAAAACCGGAAAAATAACCAAAACAAAAAAAAAAAAAAAATGTTTGCAGGGTTAGTATCGCTAGGTCACGGGAATTTTTTCAAGACAGGAAAAAAATAACTCGAAAAACAGCCGACAGGTGGCGCTGACGTACACAAGTCAAAGGAGTGTATCATCCCGGGTGTATCTATCTGTTCCATCCAATCTGTTGGACCTGAAAGATGCAATCCGTCGAGAGGTGTCATGTATGTCGTCGAGAGGTATATATATATATATATATATATATATATATATATATATATATATATATATATATTTATTTATTTATTTATTTATTTATTTATATACAGTGGAATCTTGATCTATCGTTTCCGAAGGGACTGACTGAACTAAACGATGGATGCGGGAAAACGATAGATGCGCGAACATACAAAAAAGTATTAACAAATCTTAAAGTTTGATATCCCTAAAATATATTTACTCACATACATAAATGCATACATACCTGTAGTGTTATTGAAGATAAAATTACAAAGTTGTACTGAAATCCAAGATAATAATAATAAAAAAAGAAATAGACGTAGATACAAAGGAATTTTGATTCAAATAAAAGTACTTAATCGTCGTTTGTTTTTTGGCGGTACAAGTAAACAATATTTCTTCTGTGTTGCATTCCTTTTGGTATCGGTTATTGTGTAAGAAGCGGCAGTCGTAAATCGTTTGTAACATTGCACTGGATGGGGTCCGACATAAGACCACCAGGGAGTTCTGCTTCCCTCATCGGCCAGTGTAGAAATCAAAAACATTTCACACTCTAGACTAGACCAAACACCAGGGCGCTTCGATCACAAGGCCGAGAGAAAAGCCAGCAGGAACCGCTGAGGTCGGCTGACTGTGAGCCATTGCTCATAAGAACAGAAATGCTGAATAGTCGGAGAATTTGGAAAGAGTTTCCGAAAATAGATACTCCAGGGGCTAAAGAATTAAAGAACACCAACGACGAACAAATAATGGGAGTGGTACGATTGCGCGAAACCAGGCTAAACAGGAGAGAACAAAAATACGAGAGTGTGTATCTCGAATGTTCTGCTCATTGATTAATTAGAGCGTCATTCTAGCTCAATCCAGACATTTATATCTCAGGTTCAGTTATTATGAAAAATCGATCGATCCGATAAATTAATGTAAAGCTGCGATGTTCTGAACGAATATTGCGAGAAAACGATGGATCGAGAAACGGTCCATGCGGTCAGTTTTTGCTTGTTTTGTATGGAATTTTTTCGGGACTGGGTGAAATAAACGATACACATTGGAAAACGATCGTTCGGGGAACGATCGATCGAGATTCCACTGTATATATATATATATATATACTAGTTGTTTATCCTACATTGCCCGGGTATTTATTTATGCCAATTTTTTATTAGACCGGATAAGGAATGAATTCTACCTACAGTGTAAAATCGAAGTCATTTGATTTCCCCCTTTCCCCAATGGTGACGGTTGCCGAACTTGCTCTCAAGCGGAATCGGGAGTGTCACTGTTCATCTCCCCCCCCCCCCCCCAAAAAAAAAAAAAACTATGGATTCGACACTAATATCAGTCGTATTCGACTATTTTTACATGTCCACCCCGCCCCCCTCTAGAAGTACTAAAAGGGTGTCTTACTTCCCACCCTCCCTGTATTTTCCCCAGATATGTGTACCAAGTTTGATTGAAATTGCGCCAGGCGTTCCAGAGTGATGTTGGAACATACACACATCCATCACACACACACACACATACATACATATATACATGTGCATACATACTATATATATACATACATACACACACACATTGTTTTGCCCTTCGGTGCGGATATCTCGGCAGGCAAAACTTGTTTCACAGAAATGGAATCCTCTCCCTGAAAAGTGACTGTTTCGAAACGGATTGATTGCTCACGCCCACACCTGTTGGTGTCTTGAGCTCGGATGTCGTTGGGTGGCGAAACAGCTTTCCGGAACAGCACCTCACACGAGAGGCGTGATTTCGGAATCAACCATTTCCCGCTCTCACTCATTATCTGCTTCTTTGGAACGGATGTTTCTCAAGATTTACCCAAATGTTTAACATTGAGTGTGTATCTATATATATATATATATATATATATATATATATATATATATATATGTATAAAACAGTTCCGTAACTGACTCACTGACATATAACGCACACACCAAACCGCTGGACCTGAAGGGCTGAAATGTTGCATGGCGATTCTTCTTATGGTGTAGGGGTGCACTCAGAAAGATTTTTGAAAAATTCTTCTTAGATTTTTTTAAATTATATTTTTAAGCTGTTTTTGTAACTTTTTTTAAAGTTTGCATTTAAAATAATAATTTGGGAGTTATAAAATTTATATCGCGAGAAAGATCCTAAAATGTCCTTTAAAAGGAAATCTTTTTTCAATCTTAACCCTCCATTTTCTGATTTTGGGTGATTGTTTAAAGATAATTTTTTAGAATTTAATTGCTTAAAAGTGGATCACGTGGTTTCTTTTCTTTTCGGATACTTTAAATTAAGTTATCGTCACGTGTGTAACAACGAAAGAAATTGACAAAAAAATATTTTTTTTCTCGCTAATGCGGCAGACGGTTGGACATTATCCAAAAAAATATTAAATTGCAGTAAAAGAAATGTTCTTCAAACTGTACTATATTCATTTCTATTCTAACTGTACTATATATTCTTTAGTATGTTCTATCAGATTTAATTTGAATATTTTCTTCTACATTATTTTGTTTATAAAAGTATCCGTTACGATTTCTTTATAAATATATATATTTTTTTGGCATTAATTGCATACCTTGACCGTTGTATTTAATTTAAATGTACTCCGTAGCGAAGTACGGGTTTTCAGCTATCTCTCTCTCTCTATATATATATATATATACACAGTCGAACCTCCATATATCGAACTTCCCTATATCGAAATTTTCTATATATCGAACTCTTAGCAAATCTCCATGTTCATTACATAGAAAAATTGTTTCTATACATCGAAAAGATCTCTATATATCGAAATTTTTTTCAAGACAAATTGGGAGATTTTATTTCACTTTAGAATAAAATCTTCCAATTTTTGGCATTTGAAACAATACGTCGTGGACTTCAATTCGCGAAAAATGTCCCCGATGAAGTTTTTAGTGGACTTAATAAATACGAACATTTCTTTGAACTTTCCACAAAACTAACTGTTCAGCAAGATATTCGTAGTTATTTTTTTTAAAGAATGTAACTGTGATCATTGTAACTACTGTCTGCATTATTGTTTTTTTTTTAAAGATATGTAGCAATCAATAAATCTTTCATATTAATTCATTTTTTAATTATTGACTTTCATTTAATGGGATTCGCATATAAATTAGAAATGAGGTTTCGTATACGAAAATTAGCTTTAATTTTTTGTTTTTTTAGGAGAATTATGATAAGACTAAGCTCAATTCTTTATATCGAAATTTCTATATATCTAATTTTTTTCGCGCAATTTGCTACTTCGATATATGGAGGTTCGACTGTATATATATATATATATATATATATATATATATATATATATATATATATATATATATATATATATATATGTGTGTGTGTGTGTGTGTGTGTGCTTGCTTTTCGGTGGAAGAATGCTTGTATAATCTTGAAAAGTGTCTTCTTCAGATGAAGTGTTCGAGAAATAATAATAATAATAAAAAATATGGCCGCGACCGTTTCTTATCGGGAAGGGGTGAGACATTCCCCGTGACGTCACGTTATCGGCGCATTCCCATACCTGCGACTGGCGTTATCAGGCGAACCTTTGCACCGCCATCCGTCACTCAATGGCAGACGATCTGTGCCGCCGGCAAAGTAAGACCCTCGTCCGATGGCCGCCAAAGCCCTGGAATACACGATGGTCATGGAGTAAGTGCTTCCTACCTTATTGTTCATTCGCACAGTGCTTCCATATCCGCTTCCCAGGCCTTGTGCAGTCGGCTTTTCTAGGAATCTTTCACCGATTTCGGATCATTCCGGAGAGACAGGCAGTGTTCCATTTCGGGGAATTAAGGCTGCTATGTACTAACCCCATTGGATTCGCTCACCTCGATGTTAAACTATGGAGAAAATGTGTCCACGTATTGGATTCAAAGATTATTTTTAAAAAATTGTACTCCGTCATAGAGAAAGAAATTTTACATTTGTGTACAATTTTCGTTTTGTTTAATGCAATTAATATTTTAAAATTTAAATCATTCGGGGAGAAAATCTGGTATAGTGTGTTTTAAACGCTCCTAAATTCCTTCGGCGGACGAAATTTATAAAATGAATCCCGTAGCGCTTTGCAGAAAAGTTCGGGCTATCTGACAATACCAAATTTATTTAATTATCGGCATTTATGTACCTGTAAATAGTTGACAAAAATATATTTTAAATAAAAAATTTGGGGGCGGCGCTTAAACCCCCTATATATATACAGAGAGAGAGAGCCATTACAATCCCTCAAAATGTCAATTCTAAAGGGGGTAGAATTCTGGAACTGTCGACTGGACTCCTCCCACCACAAGAGTCTGCAAGAAGAGGAAAAGGGAAATACGATTTTTTTCTTAGTACATAGCAGCCTTAAAGATCGAATTTTTCGGGGTGAGCCCCTAGCCGAATGCCTCGTGGTTCCAGAGATACACTGGTCAGCCAGTGTTCCATTTCGGGGATATAAGAGTAAGTTTTGAGGGACTTAAGGCAAATATTGCCCTTCGCCAATTTGTCAGAGGTTTCGCAAAAATATTTCCAAACGGTACTTTTGGGAGGCATCTTACTAATAAAATTAACGTCAACTTATATAAAACCAGAACAAAACAAAAACTTAAACGGCTGCTCTCGTGTATATACTATTTGCAAAATAAAACCCCGTGGAATGTTCTGGAGTGTCAGGAACATTCCGAGCGCTCTGATTGGTTCATTGGTTGTCGACTGCCGTTTGTCTATTTGCTAAGGAATCGTTCCCCCTTTTGTATTCGTCCTTTTCAGAATTCAGACTTACATTAGACATAGACATAGACATGGTACATTAACGAGGCACCATGTTGAAAGTCACGATAGTAATAATAATAATAAAAATAATTAAAATAATAATAATAATAATAATAATAAATAAATAAAAATAAATAAATAATACTAATACTAGCAAAAAAATAAATAAGTGCATATAAATGAATTGACAACTATTTAATGTGTTAAGTTTAGGAATAAAAATATAAATAAAAATAAATAATAATAATAATAATAATAATAATAATAAAAATAATAATAATTTACGGTAGCAGACGATTAAGCAAAAATCAGTAAGGATAATTTTGAGGTCGATCCCTCAAAAAAAAAAAAAACACAGGTTAGAACCAAAAGCAACGGCAAATGTAAATTAGAATTTAGAAGAGGTTGGAGGGAGAGTTAAGAAAGGGGAAGGAGACCAAGGTGAATAATGAAAGTGGACTTAGGACGGCTATCGTAGTCGGGGAGGTTAGCTATTTCTTCGTTGTCTATTGAATGTAATCTACTGTCGATCTTTAATGTGTTCAGACTTACATTTACTAAGTGTGAAAATTATGCTAAGTGGTACATTGTTTTCATTAAAAAAAAACATAGAGCACAAAATATCGAGCCCACGGCGGGTGATGGCGTTTTCAAAAGTGTGGGTGAATGTGGGTCCTGAGGAGAGGCAGCCGCGCCCCCATTTCTTTCAAGCCAATTTCGAACACCCCCTCGTGTCAAACAGGAATCGAAAGGGATTGTTAACTTGTCTCATCAGCTGATGGGGATCGATCGACTCTTCCCTTTGTATTGACAGAAGAACACTAAAGGAGAGATGCAGTCGTCTGCGGCCATTGCGGTCCAGGTCAGTCCAACTCAATGGAGTGGCCCCGCAAAGGACAACGATACAGCCGAGTATCATATTCAGAAAATTGGCATGGATAAGTTGGAACTCCACTTGCAGTGTATATATATATATATATATGTGTGTGTGTGTGTGTGTGTGTGTGTGGGTCAGGATAACCGTGCGGTGATTTAAAACAAATACTATTATAACTACATTAACATTTAATGAAAACTTATTATTTACAAAAGATATTTACAAAAAAAGTCGTCAATTAATAACATTCTAGACAAATGAAGGAGCAGTCGACTACTGCTAACAGACAAACGCGTCATAGCTCATCGCCGTCCATCGTCTGACTGCTGTCTGGCTGGGGTTGCCAGATCTCGTCATCTTTAGTTGAGCAAACGAAAAACAGTGTCCTCTCCTGGCGGAATATGCAGGTATCTCAGACCGATGTAGGCTCAGGAACCCACATACAGATGGTGGACAAAATAATACGAACACCTGTGAAATAATGGAAAATCTTTATGAATAGGGGGTTACAACACCCTTTGACTGAAGTACAGATTTAATGTGAAGTGGGATAGATGCATAAAGGTCATGGACAATATTTAGAGGAATATTAAGCCATTCCTCCTGCAGAGCGGTCTCTAATTCCGAAAGTCCGGATGGAGGTGCAAATCGGGAACGAAGTGTGGACTCCAAATATTGCCATAAATGTTCAATAATATTCAAGTCCGGAGACTGAGGGGGACAGGCGAGATGTTCAACTGCATCGTCATGCTCTTCGAACCATTCTTGAACACACCTAGCAGTGTGGATAGGGGCGTTGCCATCTTGAAAAAGCGGTCGCTCTCCAGGGAATACAGTCTGGACAAAAGGATAGACATGATCCCCTAGAACTCTGAGATAGTGATTGGATTTGATCCTCCCATGCAGAATAACAAGTGGCCCAAGACCGCGCCAAGATATCGCACCCCATACCATAATGGAGCCACCCCCATGCTTCACTGTCGGCAAGAGGCATTCAGGATGAAACGCTTCTTTGGGCGTTCTCCAGACATAAACGCGTCCGGTCGTCTGAAATAGGGTGAATGACGATTCATCTGACCATATTACCTGTTGCCACTGCTGTGGGGACCAGCATTTGTGATCTCTGCACCATTGGCGTCGCTTGAAAGCATTAGTTGCTGTCACCAAGGGTTGACGAATTGCCACTCTGCCATAAATATTCGCAGCATGAAGTTCCCTTTTGACAGTTTTTGTTGAAACGGGGTCCTGGAGATGACTGTTCATTTCGGATGTTATCCCGGATAACGATTGCTTGTGCTTTCGGGCTACTATGCGCTTCAAGACCCGTCTATCCCTATCAGCAAGCTTGGACTTTCGGCCACTGCTGTGCTTTGAAGACGTCGTCTTATCCTCTTTCGTGCAATCTGTCATAACGGCTGATACCGTACTCCATGCAAACCCCAATAGGTTTGCTGTTTCCGTAACCGATGCTCCACTTAAACGAGCTCCAACTATCATTCCTCTTTGGAACTCTGACACGTCTGACATTTCAACTTATCACAGACAGTTCGATAGAAGCATGCAACGTAGGTGACTGCTGTTGAGAGACTGATACGTTCCTCTTCACGCTCACTAGGTGGCAGACTTCTGTTGCAAGTGGCGCGGCTGTACTGCAGGTGTGAAATACGTCACACTTTTTCACAGGTGTTCGTATTATTTTGTACTCCATCTGTGTATATATATATATATATATATATATATATATATATATATATATATATATATATATATATATATATATATATATATATATATATATATATATATATATATATATATATTATATATATATACATATATATATATATATATTATATATATATACATATATATATATATTTTATATATATATATATACATATATATATATATTATATATATACATATATATATATATATTATATATATATATATATATATATATATATATATATACATATATATATATATTATATATATATATACATATATATATATTATATATATATATACACACATATATATATATATAGGTATAATTGTCCTGAAACACAGTCTCCATAGTACGTCAGTTTCTGTGTTTCCATTTGCTCCTTGGTTGCAAATTTTGTGACATCAGTCGTCTTGCGGTTACCTATCCTTAACTTCCACTCTGTCTAGCGCCAGGCTCGGTGTTCTATGGATAAGTAAATCTTTATTCAATTCTACAGTTTCTCATGGATTGTACGGTGTCTAAGTATGTTTATTGTTTAGATCAAAGGGGGCGTCCATTAATTACGTGAGGCTTCTAGGGGGGGGGAGTCGAACCGAATCTCATCCAGTCTCACGTGGGGGAGAGGGGGGGGGGGGTCTCGGCAAATATCACGTCAATTTTTTTTCCGCAAGAAACAGCGTAAAATTGCGAGAAAACTGGGTTATATTAAGTCAGACATGTTTCTCCACTAAAGTATGGCTAAATCCTACACAACAGTTCCAGTAGTCACTCTCGAGACCACACATGAGTCCCCGTGGACTGAATTAGAATGAATATTCTTTTGCGAATTTTAGTAGTTCCTATTTAAGTATTTTATGGTTCGATTCTCTCGCCGTGATTCTAGACTACGTTCTTAGTAGTCTTAAATACTAGTCTTAACTAGTCTTAAATAAAAATAATTAAGGAAATTTTGTTTTGTTTTTTAAATAAATCCGACGCAATCGAGCACAGATTAACGTATTTACACTAAAAATACGCATTTTGAAAAATCTCACGTGACATTGGGGGAGGGGGTCGAAAAATCGCCAAAATCGCCTCACGTAATTATAATGGACGCCCCCATACTTATCGGAAACAATCCATTGGTTTTTAGACAGTATCGACACCGCGGATGAAGAGATGCTGTCTCTTTCAATCTTATCTTTTCATGCTTTTAGTTCCTGACTGCAAGTAGTTATAGTGCTCATACTGGTTTTCTATTTCAATTATGTCTTATATATATATATATATATACACTGCTGGCCACCCAATTGCAACACCAAGAAAGACAAGAGATATCACAACAAAATTTATTTTGTAGATAACATGTTGACCAAGTATCAAATGATTAAATTTATAGACTTCTGTGAAGTGTGGTTCCTGCCAAAATCAGTAGCCAGAGTAGCCGCCATTGTTGGAGATCACCGCTGCCACACGCCTCGCCATTGATTCAAAGAGACTTTGGATGAGTTATTGGGGTACAGCAGACCAAGCAGCTTCCACACGTTGCCAAAGTTGATCTGCTGTGGCAGCTGGGGATGGAATCTGGGTCAATCGTAGAGCAACCATGGACCACATGTTTTCTATCGGCGAAAGATCCGGAGAGCGAGGCGGCCAGGGAAGCAATTCAATCTGGCGATTGACGAAGAACCGTTGGACAATGCGTGCCACGTGTGGTCGTGCATTATCCTGTTGAAATATGACTGTGGGCAAGCCCTGAAGGTAAGGAAGGACAACTGGCTCCAACACCTCGGAGATGAAGCGCTGGCTGTTTAAAGTACCGGCAATGCGTACTAGAGGTGTGCGAGAGTGATATCCAATACCGCCCCATACCATAATACCCGGTGCAGGACCAGTGTGGCGGTGCATAACGCAGCTGTTCAGCATCCTCTCTTCACGGTGTCTCCAGACTCGAATGCGACCATCGTGGTGTTGCAGACAGAAGCGTGACTCGTCAGTAAAGACAATTTCATTCCATTCTGCCGTCCACATCCTTCTGTCATCGCACCATTGGCGGCGGAGACGTCTGTGGTTCTGCGTCAAGGGTAGACAAAGCAATGGACGTCTTGCGGACAGACCACTCTGCTGTAAACGGCGTCGAATGGTACGCGCAGACACTGGATGATGCGTTACAGACTGCATGTGCTGTGCTATGGTTCGTGATGTGACTGAGCGATCCGTCACTGCCATGCGCACAATTTGCCTGTCATCACGTGAAGTGGTGCGCTGAGGTGGATGCGATCGAACACGCCGGTCCGTCGTACCCTCCTGCATCCAACGATCACATATCCGCATTACAGTTGTTTGGTTTCGTCCAACACGACTACCGATTTCCCTGGAAGATAATCCACAATCTCGGTAGGCCACTATCCTTCCTCTGTCGAACTCGGATACTTGATCAAAACATGATCGCTGTTTTCGACGAGGCATAATTGATAATTTTTTTTAAAAAACCACAAGAAAAACACAATTGCCGAACTTGAAATCGTCGAAATCTCCAAGCCTTAAATAGCACTTTGAAGTGGCGCCACAGGCGCTCGTGATGTGCGTCTGCGCTGAAATTCTAATCATTTGCATATCTCACCTCCGTTAATGCCTGCTGTTGAAAATTTTATGTTATTTGCATGTTTCCTTCAGGGTGTTGCATTTACAGTGGCCAGCATTGTATATTATATATATATATATATGTAACTTATGATTTTAAAGATCTATTTAATAATATCGATATAATTGATTTAAATAGAATAATCATATTGTTAATACAAAATAATATTCAATACTTAGGCAACGAAATTAAACTAACTCTTTTCAATAGGCTCCTAGATGTAGTAACTAAACATAATTACATAGTTCATAATAATAGTATATACTTATAGTCCAAAGGTGTATCATAAGGTGGTAATGCTTCAAGTATGCTAGTTAATTTATACTTACATTATTTTGAAATTAATAATATAGATAATTTCAATTACAATATATTTAGATATATAGATGATATAATAGTAATTAATAAAAGTAATAACCATATAGACTTTAAATTTTTACCCTCGTAATCTGGAACTCATTAAAAGTAGCCATGATGATATTAATGTAAACTTTTTAGATATTAATATTAAATTAAATTCTCACAGCAAATTTACTTTTGACTTATACGACAAAAGATCTGACTATAATTTTAATATTGTTAAATTTCAAAATTATCTAACCTGTTTACATAAATCTGTTTTTAATAACATTATTGTAAATCAGTTAGTTCGTATAAATAGGCTATGTTCTAAAGACAATAGGATTAAGCATATTTTAGACTTGAAAGCTGTGCTAACACGGAATAATTACCCCGAAAGTCTATCCAAAAACATAATTGGTTGTTTTTGTTTCAATGAATAGTTTGTTCTGTTGCATTAATATGTTAAACATAACAATAAGATAAAATAGAAAATATAACTACTAAAAATAAAAAATAAAATAAAAATCATAAGTAAAAATAAAAATAATAATAGAAATAACTCTTAGTAATAATAATTAAAAACTAAATTATTAAGGGTATAATAGTCCTAAAATACGGTAACCATAGTAAGTCTGTAACTGAGAATCCACTATCTCCATGATTGCAAGTTTTGTGACGTCAGTCATCTTGCGGTTACATGTTCTTAACTTCCACTCTGTCTAGCTCCAGGCTTGGTGTTCTTTGGTTAAGTACTATTATTCAATTTTTAATCAATTCTTCTGTTTTTCATGCATTGTACGGTGTCTGAGTGTGTTTATTGTATAGATCATACTCATCGGAAACAATCCATTGGTTTTTAGACAGTATTGACACCGCTGATGAAGAAATGCTGTCTAAAACCTCTTTCATACTTTTCTTTTCATGTTATTTGTTCCTGGCTGCAAGTAGCTTTAGAGCTATTACTGGTTATCTCTATCGTCTTTTTCTTATATATATATATATATATATATATATATATATATATATATATATATATATATATATATATATATATATATTTATATATATATATATATATATATATATATATATATATATATATAATATATAAAGCAGAAAGGGAAAAGGGTCGTGTTTGTATGTGTGTGTGAGTCACAAAAACTCAAGAACCGTGAGCCCTACCTTGATGAAATTTACACGGTTTAATGTGCTTGGAAAATCAGGATGAATGTAACTATTTTTTTCCCGCTACGACGTTCCATTCTCGAAATATGTTAGAACAAGTTTGCGCGGTATCAACGGATATTTTTGTTCAAAACCACTGTAACATTTCATTGTTGCCAATTAAACTATAACATCTGCTTAAATATAAACAAACATGAATTAAAAACGTGATTTATTCATATATTGGCGCATGCAAGAATGAATTTGATATATTATTTTCATATACGTGGCAACGCCGGAATATTTGTTCTTAACAATGAAAATATGAAGATGGAAAGTCATTCATTTTCAATGAATGTGTTCTCAATCCATTTCATACATTTAAACTATCCCAAGCTACCTGTTCATACTCAAATATACTGAAAGACACGTTCACTTAGCTAGAAGCACGTGCGTTTAGTAGGACGTTTTTAACGAAGCTGGATCGTAGGGAGGAATGCTGTGAAGAATAGGATTAGTTGTACGAAAGAAACTATTGTAAAATTTAAAAACCAGTCTTTTAATTGCTGGAAGAATAGGTTTATGTAACTGAAGTGAAATTGAAACGATTTAGTTTTGACAAAGAATTACAATCATGAAATACGTGTATATTCTAATTAAGAAAGTCTGGAAGTGGCATTGAAACGTAGCAGACGATTTATTTTTGAGAAAAAATTCCGAGCATGAAATATGTGTATATACTTTTTCTATAATAATTGTCAGATTTACTGTGCTTTAATATTGAATGTGTTTTCAATCCATTCAAACATTATTGATTCTTTTTCTATAATAATAAATTCATTGAAATATTATTGACTAGCTGTAAATTAATGATTTAAAATGCAAAAAAAGAGGAGAGCAACTTTTAATCCTGCTGTAGTAAGGGCAAAATGTCAAAGATTGTTGAGAAATGAGCAATGTGATGAAAGAGCGTGATTGGGAATGTCTAGAGCAAGGAATCAATCAGAATAATACATTGTCGCACATGATAAAAAAGAAACAAAAAATGTTGTGTACTGGCAAGTATTAAAATAACAACAAATTAGTTAATAAATGAATTTTTTATAATTAAAAAAATGAAATTAATTTGTTGTTAAGCGTGAAATTAATTTGTGAATGAAATTAATTTGTGTTAAAGAGTTGTTATAACTTTAGAACATCATAACATGAGGCTAATCATTGAAAAAAAATAATAACAGAAACTGAAACCGAGCGAAGCCGGGTAATAAATCTAGTATATATATATATATATATGAGAAAATAAATGAAGACAGTAATGGTTCATTTAAGAAGGCGATTTTTTGATCATCGTTAAAACAATGACCGAAAAGTCCTCTGTTTGAACGCATCCCTCAGATTATCCAAAATGACTCAGCGTAGACATTTGCGCGGTTCTTTCAAAAGTAAACGTTATCACTTTTATGGAATCATTCAAGCAGACGATTCTTTTTTTTTGGTCACGTTTTTTAATCTAAATTCGTGTCATAAACATTTTCGAGGCTATACAAGCATGCGTTATGTGTCTGTTTACATGCAAATATATATATCTATAAATGGATGTATATATGTGTGTATGTTCCAGCATCACTGTGGAACGCCTGGAGCAATATAAATATAAATAAGGAGAAAAGTTGTAATAATGCTGTTGTAATGGAGTTTGAGGCGGCGAGGTATGACAACACCCTTTATCATTCGATGTGTTGTCGCCGAATGTTTTATGCGCGTATCATAAAGATAAACCGCTCACCTTGAAGGCCACAAACAAATTGGCTGCCGTAAATCTATTGCGCACTCCCATCACGCTTCCAGATTTATATCATATATGTAGATATAGAACTTATATATGAATACACACACGCACAGATATATATATATATATATATATATATATATATATATATATATATACACATGTGTGTGTGTGTGAGACAGAGCAGCCCAGAGAGCCGCCCAGCACTTTGACCCAGGCCCCTAACTGCCGGAGCGACCCCCATAAAATTTTTACAAAAATAATTTAATAGATTTCATCCAAATGAAAATTCTGAAACTTGTACGTACTTCAAATTCAAAATAATCTCCTAAAAATAGGGGCCCCAAAAAATATTTAAAAAAATATTCGATTAATTAGATTTCTTTTTCTCCAAAACTGCTATAAAATTGAATTCTGTCTAATAGATTGAAGACAGTACTAACTACTAAAATAGATAAATAGACAGCAAAAAAGCTTTGTGGATGAAGATGTGATATTTATTGGAGAGTATAGCAAGAGAGCAGTGCAATGAAATATAATAATTATGTTAATCATTCATGTAATAAAACTTTAAGTATCAGTAACTCAATTTGAATGTGTGTTTTCGTCCCTTTCCCTTTTTTTATTTTTCTTGGGGCCCCAAACAGAACTTTGCCCCACGCCCCGTAAAGTCTGTGGGCGGCCTTGTATATATATATATATATATATATATATATATATATATTGAATAATAATTATTGAATATATATATATATATATATATATATATATATATATACAGAGGCTGTTCGTACATTTTTTAGACGATTTTGGTAAGCGGTAATAAAAAATCGTTTGCTGCAAAAGAAATAATTGCAATTGTACTATGTTTTTAAAAGTCAAAATTATCGTCTGCGGCTTGAAAGTTTTGTTTTTATTCAAAATGGCGTTTTTAACAAAGCAGTGGTTCGAAGGCTACATTTTCCTCTTTCCGAACAGAAATATGCATACTCCTTTATCCAAAAACGATGTGAGAGTCATGGTTTTGTGATATCTAAAGCGTCGATAGGTAATATCGTCAACAAGAAAGGAAAAAAACGTCAAATTGGAGCCTCAAGGGGGACAAAAATTCCAAACAAGTATCCAAGGAAAATACGGACATCTTCGACTATTGCAAAGGTACGTTGTTTAATGTTAAAAGAAAATCCCCCTAGCCAAAGGACAGTTGCAAAATCATTAAAATGCTCGGTGTCCACTGTAAACAAAATGATAAACGTTGATTTAAATCTTAAGAAAGCGAAAAAACGCAATGTGCATCGTCTTCTTCCAAATCATATCGCTGAACGCAGGACACGCTGCAGAATTCTATATGAGAAACACTTATCCAAAGAAAAATGGAAAACAATTGTCACAATAGATGAATCATGGCTGTATTTAAATGATTGCAACAAAAAAAGAGCCATTTATTATCATAAAAGGGGAGAAAAAAATTTAAGTACATGGTTCAAAGAGTCGAAAGAAAGTTTTTCTAAGGGATTCGTGATTGTTACTGGTTTTTCTTATAATTGCAAGTTAAAAATAGTGGAAAAAATGTCAAGATTAACTCCAAATACTATCAGGAACATATTTTATCGCCAATTTTTCTGAATGAAATACCATCGCTTTACCCTCAGTGCCATCAATCTGTGTGACTCCATCAGGACAAAGCTAGCAGTCACACATCAAAATCCACTGTAAATTTCCTAAAAGAAATGGAACAAAAAACTGGTATCAAGGCCATACCCTTCACTGATATCCCTACTAAATCTCCCGATGTATCACCTATGGATTTTTGTGCTTTCGGACTTTTAAAATCTTCATTATCCAAACGTCGTCCCAAAACCCTTACAGGACTCTGGAAAGCTGTTCAGGAGGAATGGGATTGAATACCTCTTCTGACACTTCAAAAGGCATTATTATTCTGACATTTCAAAAGGAAATTGCAGTGTCGAAAGATAGTTCAGAATAAGGGATGTCAAATAGAACATTTAAAGCACAAGAATTTTATGTAATTTAGTTTTGTGAATACAATATACATCGTCTAAAAAATGTGTGAACAGCCTCTGTATATATATATATATATATATATATATATATATATATATATATATATATATATTTAGCCATTCCTCAAGAGAAGGCGGTGTCTGACTTGGTGTGTTTCTCTCGTTGCAGGACCCCGTTCAGTTCCCAGAAATGGGACGTGTCTTCGAAGGAAGAGTCCAGAATCAGGTAAAGTCAAATCCAACATCATCTCTGGCATGCACAGAAACATTTTTATATAAATATGTGTGCAAATATATATACATACATACATACATATATATATATATATATATATATATATATATATATAATATGTATATATGTACAGTGGAATCTCGATCTATCGCTTTTCAAGGGACCGATTGAAATGAACGATAAATGCGGGAAAACGATAGATGCGGAAACATAACAAAGCAATATGATCGTTGGGACTGGATAAAATGAACGACACATGCGGAAAAACGTTGGATACGGAAACGATCGATCGAGATTCCACTGTATATATGTATATATGTATACATATATATATATATATACATATATATATATATATATATATATATATATATATATATATATATATATATATATGTGTGTGTGTGTGTGTGTGTACGTGTGTGTGTGTACGTGTGTGTGTGTGTACGCGTGTGTGTGTGTACGTGTGTGTGTACGTGTACTAGCTGGTCTTCGCCTGTCTAGCCGGTTGGTTTAGGGACCCGCTGCCTTCACCAATCATCGTCAGAGAATGGAAACACTAAAAAGCAACGAATAAAGGTATTTCAACCTTTTTTGTTTTGAATAAGGGATATATAATTCTGTTTTTTAATTAATTCTTTCCCCGGGATGACTTTTTTATTTTTGACCAGTTCTGGACACCAAAGAACCATTTCTTGACTCAGTCGCGGGAGGGAAAGGTAACGTCTGGAAGAAAGGATTTTTCGCCCGTAGGTGAACGGGGGGGGGGGGGGGGGGGATAAGAATTTTTGTTTTGCCTGCGACTGTTTTCAGGCTTTCTAAACCGACCGGCTAGACGGGCGAAGACCGGCTAGTCTAATAAATAATTAAAAATCGTCAAGCGGATAATAATGAATGTTATAAATAATTAAAAAACGTTGACGTAAAATGGAATTTCCCTTCCCGAAACTGAAATTAATATTTCAACCATACCGGTTAAATAATCCGAGTTTGAAACTGTACAAGTTCTGAATATCGGCCTTCCCTCTTGGGATAGCTGCCATCTGGCGGACCTTAGCGCAAATAGAACCAGACATTGCATAAAAAATTAAATACAAATTTTTCTAGAATAAAATTTAAAATTCGGGCTTCGAGTTGCACGTACTCATCGTCTGCACTACCCGTGACCTGTGTGCCAAATTTCATGGCTGTAAGTGCCATAGGTTCGTCTTGAGGCCGCAAACAAACAGAGAAACACCTCTTTTTGTTAGTGTATATATATATATATATATATATATATATATATATATATATATATATATATATATATATATATATATATATATATATATATATATATATATATACACAGCTCAAAAAATTTAGAGGAGCAAGCAAAGAAGTTAAGAAAACCGTGCGAGAAAGCAACGTATTGGCATAAAATGGATAGTACGCGCGTATCAATGCGCAATACAGAAAAAAAGACGTAAAAAATTTGTAATTAAGCTTTATTTCTTTGAAAATATGGAAAAAACATGAAAAGATGATTTAGGGCAACAATTTGGTTACATGTAAACGATAAAAAGAAATATTGTTTAGAAATGATGCAAGATTTTTAATATGGCATTTGGTCTCCTCGAACAGCTAAGACTGCTGCACACCTGTTTTCCATGGATGCGATGATGTTATCGATAAGACTTTGGGGAATACTGTTCCACTCATCAAGAAGTGCAATCTCCAAGTCTCGGAGAGTAAAAGGAGGCCTTGGTCTCGCGGCAATGCGTCGTTCGAGCATGTCCCAAACATGCTCGATTGGATTCAGGTCAGGAGAGCACGCTGGCCATTCCATACGCTGTATTGTTTCAGCTTCAAGCATTTTCTCCACAAGACAAGCTGTATGCGGTCTGGCATTATCATGCTGGAAAACAAAGGAATCTCCAATGGCTGTAGCGTATAGCTATGTCCACACTTTTGCGCTTTCGAGTTCGATTTCGCTTTTGACTTTCGGTTCGTCTTTCCTTCCAACTTACTTTTATCCCATGCTTCCCGGCATGCCTCCAGACGCATTCGATTTGTTGTCCACACTTGTTCGACAGTTCATGCCTCACGAGATGGTAGAGTCGGACGGTTACTGCTGCGTTTCTTGTGATTTCGTGGAGTTTATAAGGTGATCACTATTTTTACGTAAAGCAACAAGGAATGTGCAACAAGAATAGACTACAATTTTGGCACGGTGCTCTGTATATAAATATGTATAATCCCTCTACTTGCATATTTATCATTCATATATACATATATATATATATATATATATATATATATATATATATATATATATATATGTGTGTGTGTGTGTGTGTGTGTGTGTGTGTGTGTGTGTGTGTGTGTGTGCACGTGCAGGAGAAAATGATCTAAATGATAAGACTAAAAAATAAATATAAATTTAAACATAATATTTTTTATATAATACCTGAGTAATCGATTAGAGATGGTTTTTCTTATACACGTAGGTTCTACATCAATGTAGTTTCATAGAGAAATTAATAATTGGTGATACGGAATATAGAGATCTGTTCTTTTATATGCCAGAAATAGAACTACAATTTATAGCTTTGTTTATGAAGTAATAAAACCAAACAAATACTAAGAATAGAAAACGGTATAATATTGCTTGTTATTGAAATTCTATCTCTTAAATATATAGTGTAAAATTACACTGGTATATTAATTTATTTCTGAATAAAAGGAACATTTATATTACTTTTGAAGTATACAGAAAATTCAAGAAAAATTGTTAGCTAATCATACTATATATATATATATATACTAGCATTATTGCCCGGGTAGATATATAGATATAAAATTTTTCATGCATTCCATCAAAAAAATACTGGGCTGCACCCCCCGTTCTTCATGTTCATCTGGCCAGACAGAATGCGCTTAGCGCGTTTCTACTGAAATGATATACCCAATATTCTTTTGATGGAAGGCATGAAAAATTTTACACCTATATATCTACCCGGGCAATCACTCTTTAAAAATAATTTCATTAATTTTCTTATGCCTTAATATAACTAATGGACTAACAGTTCGGAATGAAAGTTATGTGTCGTTATGTTTCTCTGTTTAAAGAGATTTTCCTCCCACTGCTTAAAAAGCCCCAAAACTCTAAAAGATTTATCTTATATGATTTCACGGAATAAGTAATTCAAATACATATCATATGTTAACTCTGTTTCGCGAACTTAGGGGAAAAAACCTGTAGAACTCTTATACTTCTTCCCATTTTATGATCCTCAAACAATTAATATATTTAGATCAACAGAAGGCTTCCAAAAACTTCCAAACTTAATTTTTCTTTTTTTTCTTGCTTTTTTTTTCCAAATTTTATTAAGTTCTATTAGTCTGAACGCCATTGTCTAAAATTGTCTAAAGTAGTAAAGACGGTTCTCAACCTTTTCCGATTTCTCAACCAACCGATTCCACTAAACGTAAGAAAAATAAACACCTCGTCCCCCACCCCCGTTACCCCCAGACCAACTCTCAAACCACCCCAGATCACCCCTCAGAATTCTACCGCTTTTCTCCAGCGTATCGAATTTGAAGGGTTGTCGTATAGGGACTGTATCCAAATTTAAGAAGTGCGTTTAGGGGCACAAAAATCATTAAAAAATTAATTTTAAAAAAACTAATTGAGCCCCAAATTTCGTTTTTCCTGATTTAAGTTTCTAGGGTCCAAAACATTGACTGTGCCGAATTTGGTACCGGTGGGTGAAACAGTCTATGATTCTATAGCGGACAAACAAACAGACAAGCTCTTTTATATATATATATATATATATATATATATATATATATATATATATATATATATATATATATACATATATATATATATATGTATATATATATATATATATATACATATATATTATATATATATACATATATATTATATATATATATATACATATATTATATATATATATATATATATATATATATATATATATATATATAGAGAGAGAGAGAGAGAGAGAGAGAGAAAGTAAGTAAGTAATCTCTTTAATATAAAGTAAAGAATTAAACCGAGACATTTACTTCTTTTCTTAGCAAATCGGGCCATGAAGAATTACTTTTGAATTTTCATATAAAATAAAAAAAAATTCTACATATGTAAGAAGTTAAGAAGTATATTTTGTTATTAATGAAAATCGTTCATTTTTCTTTAACATGGGGTTAAACGAAGAACACGACGAGAAAACCATGATGGACTAAAAAATGCCTACATTTAAAATGTGTCGATGATATTTAGCTTCAAATGAAAATGATACATGCAAGATCATACGCATTTGGATGCAAGCAATTCATGACATGGGAAAAATTACGTCACGCAAAACGCAAATTCAGGTCGTAACCTGCTTTTATAATACTAAAACATCTATTTTTTTTTTCAAAGTGGGTCTTTAATTCCTATGATAAGCTATGGAGAAATTTTTATTCAGTATTTTTATAATAACAAATTATCTGATGCATATTTTTGAAATCTTCTCCCTGTATTTCAAAAAGAAAATTTCAATGATATAGTACAAGTTTTCAAAATTTTTTTTCAATTTGCTTTGTTTAAAAATACATTTAGTTTTTATTTTAAAACAATACACATTAATTAATTATTAAATAATTATTTTAAATGCATTAATATTTTTATTTGTGTATGCGGATTGGTTGACATCCCACAATGCCGGTAAATTTCTGTAATCATCAATAAAATTTAAAATTTCTTCCAAAGACTGCGACATTCTGAACACTGGCTTGAAAACTGCCTTGCAGAATAGAAAATCGCATGGAATTCCGCAAGAAAACTCACTCGGGTTGGATACTCTTGCGATATCGCATGCTCTATCGCGACGCATGCGCTGTCCTGGAATTTGCAGGTGGTGACGCATCGCTCTGAGCATGCCTCACATTTCTCTCTCCGTGCGACATGTCGAAAGCGAAAGCGAACGCAAAAGCGCAAAAGTGTGGACATAGCTTAAGGTAAGACATGAGGTCTCAGTATCTCATCTGCATACCTTCGGGCCGTCAAAGTACCATTCCGAATGTTATGCAGGTCCATAGGTCCACCTATGCTATTTCCACCCCATACCATAAAACCAGCTCGTCTGTATTGTGACCTTTCACGAACGAATGTGGGGTTATTTGAGTGCCCCTTTCCCTCCATACCAAAACACGTCGGGTGTCACACTCCAGACTGAATCGGGACTCGTCTGTAAACAGCACTTGGCTCCAATCATGTTGCTCCCAATCTCGATGTTCAGCAGACCATCTTCTTCGGGCCGCACGGTGGCGTGAGGTGAACGGAATGCAGACCATTGGTCTACCTGCATAGAGACCTCCCTGATGAAGCCTATTACGTACTGTTTGGCTAGACACCTTTCGTCCTGTTGCTAAGAGCAACTGTCTTTGCAGCTGAGTAGCATTGTCTGTTCTGTTTCGACGAGCTGTTTACAGTATATACCGGTCATCAGTTGCTGTAGTGACGCGTGGCCGACCTTGCCCTGGTCGACGTCAAACATTCCCTGTTTCTTGGAATCGATTCCACAGCCATGCAACGACACTTCTGGCGACTCCAACAGCGTCCGCGACACTACGTTGTGTTTGCCCGGATTCAATTCTGCCTATAATACGCCATGCCATGGATTCCGTTAAATCACGTTGTTGAGACATTTTCAAGTCACATTTTCTCAAAAAGAATAACTGAGCAATCGAATTTCACAGTTAAGGCAGTGAAACAGACGTTTCTGCAACATTCCGATTTCCGCACTTATGTTCTTTTTCTGTTTTTTTTTTACGTCATGAACTTTGATTTGCATATGAAGTTTTCATCTTCTGTTCCCTGCTAGGCTTTAAATAATGGATGATTACTTATCGGTGTAATTTCGTTAAAACCATGTGCTCCCCTAATTGTTTTGAGCAGTGTAATATACCCATTACATCACTCCTTAAATCATAATATGAAAGGAAAAACTAGCTAATATTTACATGGCCCGAAAGAAATAAAATGAAATTTGGAAGCAGTCGGATAAATACTATTGCTATACTATTGCTTCGTGGATATTATTTCAGTTTTAAACTGGAACTGACTCCAGCTCAAGTGAAAAGAGGTAGGAGAACTTCGATTTATATTTACCTGTTAGCGAATATAAATGATTGATAAAAATGTATAAAAATTCAAAGAAGGAAGATTTAATCAATTTATTAAGTGAAATTGAGGAAACACCACCTGCTGGGTTGACAGCGGTACAGTTAAGGGGACAGTGGACCTTCAAACCTAACTTTTTTTATTTTCAGTGTATTTGCTTGAAATTTGAATCATAGATATGTAAAAGTGGTTGAAATTTAATGATGAAATATTAATAATTAATGAATTATCAATTATCAATTATATAAAACTGGCCTAATTAAAAATGTTCCATGCGCATTTCTTTTGCATATAGTATGGTAATTTTTATTTACAGGATACCTTATAGAACTAACAATGAAACTTATTGCTTATTTTAAGCATTCATTAAAAATATGAAGAGAAAAAAATAATAATAGTGAAAACACCTTTTTTATTACGCAAAATACCAATAAATCGTCTTTTCGAGTCCAAAATTTAGAAATTCTGAGATACGAAACATAATTTTTGTCAATAAGATTTATTTGATATACAGTTAAGTATATAAAACTTAAATTTCAAAGCAATACGATCATTAGAAATGCGCCCGGAGCAGTTTGAATATTCGTATGACATGAAAAAAAATTTTTTAGAAAAACACATTTAAAGTTATTGCTATTAGTAACCACATAATAACTAAATTAAATACAAATGCCTATAACTAGGAAAGTAATCGCAGAAATTAAAAATTATTTTTGCAACACATTCCTAGTCATCCGTAGTTTCACAATTCAATAAAATAAAAGAAATCGAATTTTTGGACACATTTCACAATTTCGTCCCCTTAAAAGATAGAATTGAAGGATGTAAAGCATTTAAAGATGACCCCGAACATGTTAGAGAATTACTAACGTCCATAATTGAGGACAGACAATCGAAAATCGAAAACGAAAGTGGAGCGAGGGAAGAGCAGTAAGCTCTAGAAAAGCAAAAATTGAATTGGAAAAAATTAAACTTGCCCAATTAGAAAAACAGGTTGAATTAGAGAAAGTTAGGAATCAAAGGGCAGATCAAAATGAATTCGCTGGTTCGAGTAGTGACACAGTGTCTAGTTCATGTAACCTAGAAAAATTGATTCACAGCATACGTACTTTAACAATTTCTATTCCAGAAAAACCGGAAAATTTCAATTTGTTTTTTAGAACTTTAGAAAGGGCCTTTAAAACTAAAAATGTACCAGAAGAGTATAAAGCAGAAATTTTGATCAACCTTCTCGGTGATAAAGCGAAAAACATATTGTTTTACATAAGTGAAGATGATATTAAATGTTACAAAGAATTAACGCAAAAAATTCCAACCTACCGCGCAAGAATGCATAAATAATTTTTGGAAGGCTAGAAGAGAAATCAATGAAACACATACGCAATTCGCTTCAAGATTGTCAGCTAATTTTCAATATTATTGTACGTAGTTTGCGTAAAGTTATTTTGAAACGTTGTGTCAACTTATCGTATCCGATAAGCTTTTTCAAACTTTGGACAAAGAAGTTTCATCATACATCAATATAAAGTTCGGTGAGACATGGATGGAACCGCAATCTTTTGGAAAGGAAATTGACATATACTTTGTAAATAGAGGTAGATCTTTTGGTGAAGTAAATTTTCAGACGCTGGAAAACTCTAAATTGCAGAAATTTCCCAAAGAGGCTAAATACACTCCACCCCCTATGAGAAACAACTCATTTAAATATAGATATCCGTCCAAAGAATGCTACACGTGTGGAAATTTTAACCATCTTGCAAAATATTGCACTAATCGAATCAAAAACCAAACCGAAAGACAATCTATTCCCTCAAAGCAAAGTGAAAAAACTGAAAATAAATTGGTAGCTAAAGTTAAAATCCCCTCTTCACAGTCTGTTGAACGTGTGAATATTAACGTATATGGACATGTAATTAAAGCATTAATTGATTCAGGAAGCGAAATTTATGTTTTAAATCCGAAATACATCCCAAACGTCTCGATCAAGTGTGACGGAGAAATTGAACTAATTTCAGCCTTTGGAGAAAAAATAATTGCCGATACCGCAAATATTTCTGTCTGGCTCGAAGATTCAGAAAAACCTTCGAACTTAACTTGCGCTGTCACGGATAAATTACACGTACCATTTATTATTCCTCCTAAAGTTTTACATGCATTAAAAGAAACAATCTATAAACATCCGGTGTCTGTCGAACAAAGTGATAACTCAGTGATTCATACTTCTGAGCGAGATCTTTTCCCTGGAAGAAATAGAAACGGGATTAAGCGATAACCAGAGATGTTTAGAAAACGAAAGCGAAAAAGGATTTGAATCTTTTTTAGTTAATTTATCGCTGACTGAGGACTGTCTTTACTATTTGAGCCATATTTCGAACGCGGAGATAAAAGATGAATTAAATAAGTTAATTTCCGATTACAACCCGATTAAAACAGAGACAACAAATTTAAAAATGAAAATAATTTTAACGGACCAATTTCGATTCGTAATAGGCGTCTACCGCTGATAGAAAAAAGAGAAGTTGAAAGCCAAATCAAAGAAGTGGTTGAAACAAGGTATTATAACAGAAAGCGTATCAAATTATTCATCACCAGTTGTAATTTGTAGAAAGAAAGATGGGACAATGCGCCTATGTGTTGACTACCGTCAATTAAACAAAAAAATGATTAAAGATAAATATCCTCTGCCAAATTTGGAAGAGGTTATAGATCAATTAGAGAAGGGTAAGGTTTTTACTACTCTTGATCTTAAAAATGCCTTTTTCCACGTTGACATCGATTAAAATAGCCAAAAATACACGTCGTTTGTTACAGAAAGCGGACAAAACGAATTTTTGAAAGTCCCTTTTGGGTTAGCTAACAGTCCTGCGGTTTTCCAGAGATATATAAGTCATATTTTTAGAGATTTGTTAAGGGATTGCACTTAGATGATATTATTATTCTCTCTGAGGATGAAATTGAAGGGTTAAAAAAATTAGCAGCTAAATACAGCTACAAATTAGTTCTAAATACAGCAGCTAAATACAGTCTTGAGCTTCATTTAAAAAAATGCAAGTATATGAAAAAGAAGATTGAATTCTTAAGACAAATTATTGAACAGGGTACTATTCGACCCTCTAAAGAAAAAATTATAGCCGTCCAAAATTTTCCTGAACCTAAGAATATTAAAGAAGTTCAAAGTTTTCTCGGACTAACCGGATTTTTTAGAAAATTTATCCCACACTATGCTACAATAGCGAAGCCTTTAAGTGACTTGCTGCGTGCCTCAACACCTTTTAAGTTTGATGATGATCAAAAACAAGCCTGTCGGAAACTCAAGGAACTTTTATGTAACAAACCTATTTTACACCTATTTAAACCGGGGAACTCCATACGGATGCCTCTAAGTTAGGATTTGGATCAATTTTGCTACAAAAGGACGATGATGCTAATTATCACTCGATTCATTATGTGAGTCGCAAAACCTCATTACAAGAGGAGAAGGTGTGTAGTTACGAATTAGAAGTACTGATGTTGTAGATGCTCTTAAAAAATTCAGACACTACTTGTTAGGTACAAAATTCAAAATTTATACTGATTTTTCAGCTTTTGTGGAAACCATGAATAAAAAAGAAACAGCACCTAAAGTGCCTCTTTTCCTGCAACAATACGATTACGAAATCAAACACCGCCCTGGCGAACGTATGAGACACGTCGATGCACTTAGCAGACATCCAGTTATGAGTGTCACATGCGAAGGTATAACACATAAAATAATTAAGTCCCAAAAAGATTACGAGTATATAGAAACCATTAAAAATTTATTGGAAGATGGTAAGACAATAGATTATATTTTGAAGAACTATATAAAATTGTAAGCGATTCAGAAGTCTTGGTAGTACCGCAAAGGATGCAGGCAGAGGTTGTTAGAAACGCTCATCAGTTAGGACATTTTGGCATAGCAAAAACCGAGGATGTAGTTAAACGCGATTTTTATTTTCCCAACCTTAAAAAATGTGTTGAAAACGTCATAAATAACTGTGTTAAATGTATCTTAGTCAATAAGAAAGCAGGAAGAGCAGAAGGCTGGTTAAATCCGATCCCTAAAGAAGACGTGCCTTCGTCTACTTACCATGTTGATTTTATTGGTCCCCTTCCGACCACAAACAAAAATTACAATCACATCTTTAGGGTGATAGATGCTTTCACAAAGTTTGCGTGGTTATATCCCTTAAAGACTCTATCCGCCCAAGATGCCACAGCGAAGTGAAAACAACAGCAAGCGATATTTGGAAATCCTCACCGCATTATCTCTGATCGTGGTGGAGCATTTATTTCCAAGGCATTTCAAGACTGTTGTGAGTACGAACACACCAAAGTTACAACGGGAGTTCCACGAGAGAGATTACATGCAAAGTTGATCCCAGTTCTCTCCAAATTATCATTAGACGATCCAACCATATTGCAAAGAACGATCAATTCAACAGTATCGAGAAGTACCAGAAAGACACCATTCGAATTGTTAACAGGAGTCAAGATGAGAAGCAGAGAGGAATCCAGAGTTTTAGAAGAGGAAAGAATCAACTTTATGATGAATAACCTTAAATAGATCCGAGAGGAGGCGAAGAAGAATATTTTAAAGATAAAAGAAGAATACCGAAGAGGATTTGACAAGAAAAGGAAAAAAATCCCGTGTCTATAAAGAAGGAGACCTTGTGGCTTTCCAACGTACTCAATTCGGTAGTGGAATGAAGCTAAGGCCAACATTTCTCGGACCTTACGAAATGATCCGTGTAAAGCCCAAGGACAGATACGAAGTTAAGAAACTTGGAGAACATGAAGGTCCAAACCTGACCAATACTTCGACTGATCTGTTAAAACCGTGGACTGTTAGTTAATCTGTCCACACACTTTTCTGTAAATACCCTCCCCCCCCCCCTGTTTTATTCTTTTTTTCAGATTTGTTCCCGTGCAGCGAGGACTCTTCAGGTCTGATGGCCGAGCGATATAGGATGAAAAATCCACCAGAGGGCGCTGTACGCAGCGACCATAGTGAACGTCCACGTATCTGGACAGTCGGCGAGTGGAAGCTGGTGTGTGCAGACATAGCGGGCTGCATACTGTGGTTATGGTTGCTAGAACTATAAAAGTGTTTATATTTGCTGTCATACTGTGGTTTCATGTGATGTGCCGACATATCCAACTTTAAATAAATTATTGTCGGTAATCGAACTTCTAGTTTCTTAAATTACCCCTGGACGAAATACCGAAATTTGTTTCTACTCCACAATCTGACATATACACACACACACACACACATACATATATATATATATATATATATATATATATATATATATATATATATATATATATATATATATATATATGTGTGTGTGTGTGTGTGTGTGTGTGTGTGTGTGTGTGTAGACCTCTCTATATATACCAAGGTACATAAAGGTTGAAGGTTCCCATGTCAACTGTATGTTTATATGTATTCTCTCCCCGCAGACGATCGCTGACGTTCCGCGCCAAGGTGTCCCTCCTCGTCGCCCTCGTCATCGCAGTAGTCATCGTCTCCGTCGTCGTCGGCTGCTTTGTCCTCCCCGGGGAGGACGAGGACTTCTGGCCCGCCCACCGCTCCGGGTCGAGGCTGGGTCGGTATCGCAGCGCCGCCGTCGCCACCGACGCAGCACCCTGCGCCCCTGTCGGAAGGTGAGTGCCTCCCGATGCCGCACTGCTCCCGTCAACGACCACACATATATATATATATATACATATATATACATACATACATACATATATATATGTATATAATATGTATGTATATATATATACATATATACATACACACACACACACACAGACACACACACACACATATATATATATATATATGTATGTATGTGTAATAAAAATCCGTGTAAGCTCGGGGTGAAGTCGTAAATAGACAAATAACTTGGCCGTTGAAATCATGAGTTTTGTAGTCGTAGCTAAGGCAAATGGAAACTGTGGCGGGGCGAAGCAATGGCCGGGAGCTTCAAACATTTTGTATCCATAACGTGTAATCGGAGTAGCGAGTGGCGAGGTAGATGGAGAGGGCAATAAAACACATAAGGAAAAAGGCAGCTGGTTCATACAAAGTCTTTATTTCCGACACTGTTTCGTTGAACATCAATTAGATTTACTCGAAGACATCGCGCGACGCTGACCGGGGACGGGGACCCGGCCCCGCCCCTACAAATTTGACAGGAACGAAACTCACATCTTTTCTGGCTGTGAGCAAACAGACAAAGAGCTCAGAAGCGCGCAATTTCTCTCCCGAGTACGGGACTATGAAACTTCTAATTTGTCAGAAACGAACACGTCATTAAGTCGTGTCATATGGGGTGATGTTTCTCGAGCGTTCGACCCGGTTCGATCTTATATAACTGTTGTATAATGGTCCGCGCGTGGTTTTAAGGGAAAAACTAATAAATTATTTCGTTCTGGATTTAGGTCACGATTCAAAGATTAAGGGGACGGTATTCTGTTGCGTTAGGATGAAGTATTTGGAAAGGGCGTGTTAAATAATAAAATGAGTTTCAAATTTATTTCATATATTTATATATATATATATACCCTCGGTACTCGGGGGGCAGGGCGAGTACCGGGCGCATTTTGCCCATCACGAATAACGTCAACCGAATGAACCCAGAAATGCCACATGCGTTTTATAAAACCTCAAAATCGAGAGACATCAATAAAAAAAAACGACGAAGTAAAATAAACTGAATGTGTCCTGAGTCCTGTTCATGACCTCGGGGGATGGAGGGAAGTCCTCTTCCGACAAAACAACAGCCACACGAACAAAAATCTCGCGTGGCGAACTTTCGTGTCGCTTTTCTGATCAGCGGTAAACAAACAACCTTCAGAGGTTGTTTGCTTACCACTGAAGAAAGACTCACTGCAATGAAGGGACCCACGTACATACAGGGTGTCCATAATTAAAGTCCCACTTTCAAAAGGCTGCAAAAAAAGAACCACTGGTCAGAATGACTTCAAATTTGAACTGAATGTACTGGAAGAAGGGGCAAACGATTTGGCATAACAAAACAAAAAGGTTCCAAAACATTTTGGAACTCTTTTTTGTTGTATTATGCCAAATCGTTTCGCCCTTCTTCCAGTACATTCAGTTCAAATTTGAAGTCATTCTGACCAGTGGTTCTTTTTTTGCAGCCATCTCCTGAAAGAAACAATGTTTGCACCATAGGATGGACTCGTGAGCTAAAATTTCGACAGAGTCCTTTTCATTCAATCGCTCTTTTAGGATTACATTAGGGACTGAAGAAAACCGCAAGATGTCATCCCAAACCCTGATAGATCTACCTCCATGATTGATAGTTGAGATGAGACAGCGAGAATCTTACGCTTGTGTAGGCGTTCTCCAGACATTCCCGCACGTCCTGTTGCGAGGAACAACGTGAACAATGATTCGTCGTACCAAACGCCGTTTTTCGACATATTACTCCACCAGGATTTGCGCTCGTGGCACCATTGTGGACGATATTTTGTATTGGCCTCTATTACGAGTGGCTCGGGAATAACTACTCTTCCGTAAATGCTTTGTTTATGAAGTTCCCTTCTACCTCTGATGGTCGATACCGGAACATGCAGATGCAGATCGAGCTCTTCGGTCATTTTGGTTGCAGTTGTTCTCTTTCTTCGTGTCGCGATCCGCTTCAATAGCTCGTCCGTCTCTTTCACTCGGATCTCCCTTTCGTCCACTATTCTGTTTGGCGAAGGATGTCTTTCCGTGCACTCTGTATGCTATCATGACTTTCGATACCATAGCTCGAAAAACACCCATTAGCCCGGGGGTTGCAGTGAGAGATACTCCAATTTAAACGCGCTCCAACAATTTGGCCTTTTCGCAAGGTCTGCAAGGTTTGATATATTTTCGTCTGTTCCCCCCCAAAAGCACGATGCCCATAGCTTCATTACTGCTACCTGACAGTAGAATAATACATACACTATATAATATAAAAAAATACCAGTGGCTAGACTTGTTTTTCTACGAAACACATTCATATACACCACTGATATTGGTAAGTGTTTCCATTATTTTGACAACCACCTGTGTGTATATATACGAAATTTAATACAAGCTGTGTATTTTAGAATAATTCTGTCTCTCGTATGTTTATTTCAACAACGGGAACGTTACAGTCAATACATATATATACACACACACACACACACACACACATATATATATATATATATATATATATATATATATATATATATATATATATATATAATATTAAAAACTAGTAATTTCTTAATTCAACAATCTTAACATTTAAAAACTATTAATTCCTCACTTTACTATTCCAAATTACAAACCCTTTTTTCTATAATATTAAAAACTAGTAATTTCTTAATTCAACAATCTTAACATTTAAAAACTATTAATTCCTCACTTTACTATTCCAAATTACAAACCCTTTTTTAATTCCTTGAAACAGGTAATTCCCTTTGGGCATTCGCGTTAAATTCCATTTTAAAATCTAACATTATTCTAAATTCCCTTGGGCGTACGAGCTAACTTTCGTTTTACTCTTTATCGATTTATTTTTTATCATAGGTACTTAATTAAATCAACAATTTGAAAATACTTTCACCGAAACACATGTATAATAAATTTTTATCAGTATCTATTAATATTAAAATTTTTCACCCTTAACAATAATTCGTAAATTTTAGCTTACCAATTGAAGCGCCCGTGCTATTACATATATATATATATATATATATATATATATATATATATATATATATATATATATAGTGGAACTCGGTTAATATGAGATGCTTAGGATCACTGGAAATGCTCGTTTGAACCGTTACTCGTATAAACCGTGATAAAAGTATTTTGGGAACAAATAATCGGTTAAAATTTTTTTTAATATAAACAATTTTCTACGTATTAATGGTTAAATAATTAGAATAACTTTCCTTTACTTCACTGTAACTGTATTTGCTTTCGTTCTTAAACAAAATTTGGAATTTCCCGAAGATCAATCGTTAAGATCAATCGTCTTTTAAATTTCGTAGGACAAAATTGTTTACGTACAAATGCAAGCAATATTAATATTTTTAACAGTATTTTTCGTCTGTTTAGTAATGGCTTTTATTTTAAAATCCCTTAAACTTCGCCTCGCAATACTCATGTTCAAAGTTTTTTTCAAACAATGCAGTGAATTGCAAATGAGTAACTCACTTTTGGTACTCATGCCCCTCGACTGCCATTTTCACTTTCCTTAGAGCTCGTACCATCTTGAATCCGTTAATATGCCTGAAGTCATTGTCGGCATTAACATAATCATCTCAATTTTCACATCCATCCGACTCAACCATGGAAGGTCTTCTTTTCATCCGAAACCGGCTTTCATGTAGAAGCAGAAACGTGCATCATACATTAACCTTACCGCACTCAGTGTTCCGGACCCGTTTCTTCAGGGTTCGGAAACGTCTGAAAATAACATTCGAAACTCCGAATAATACCTTGCTCCATGGGTGTCGTATTCGGTGGCCAAAACTGTCATTCGATGTTTGAAGGATTTCTCATTTGCGGGTGCGCTGTATAGTCATCCACTACACACACACACACACATATATATATATATATATATATATATATATATATATATATATATATATATATATATATATATATATATATATATATATATATATATAAGAGCTTGTCTGTTTGTTTGTCCGCTATACAATATAATCATAGACTGTTTCACCCACCGGGACCAAATTCGGCACAGTTAATGTTTAGGACCCGAGAAACTTAAATCAGCAAAAACGAGGTTTGGGGCTCAATTCGTTTTTTTAAGATTAATTTTTTAATGATTTTTTGTGCCCCTAAGAGTAGCGAGTGCCCCCTGTGGATACAGAGTGTTCCCCACAATATGTTATCAGTGAAATCCATTATTTCCAACCCCTCTTCCCCCTCTCGGGAGGGGTGAGAGCTTCATGGTAATAACCTTTGGTCTTGCCTAACTGACTGACAGATAACGCACAGTCCAAACTGTTGGACATAAAGAGCTGAAATTTTGCATGGCGATTCTTCTATAGTGGAGTCTATAGTGGAGGGGTGAACTGAGAAAGATTTTTGAAAAATTCTTCTTTGATTTTTTAAAATTAAATGTTTAAGCTGTGTTTCTAATTTTTTTAAGTTTGCATTTAAAATGATAATCCGAGGGTTATAAAATTTATATCACTTGAAAGATCATAAAAATTCCTTTAAAACGAAACCTTTTTTGAATCTTTACCTCCTTTTTCTGATTTTTAGGGAATTTTTAAAGATTAATTTTTAGAATTTAATTTCTTAAATGCCGATCATGATCATGGCGGCATTAAGATCTGAATCTATTCCTAAATAATTATTAAAGTTTCGGAATTGACCAACTAACCATCCATATTACCCCTTAGTGCACGCGCGTTAAAGATATTTTTTAAAAATGAATCAACACCACGTGATGTTTTCGCCACGTTGCGGCTTTCGGAACATCGTACGACCCTCATGTAATCAAGTCAGATGCCCAATTCTAGCCAATTACAAGATTTCCCCGCGGTCCTCACCCCTACACTTTATAACCTTCTGCAAAAGTTTTCGGCCTCTATGTCTCGTCCTGGTGTCGTCCTAGCTGAGCTGCCTCGCCTCTCTCATTAACCTTGTTCTGTTTTCGCGCTGCTCCGCTGCTGTCCGATATAACGATGTAAAATCAGCCTTCTGAATGCAGGGACCGGTGGCGTAGCTATTGTGTGTGTCCAGTTGTCGAGGTACCTGTGTGTTGCTGAATAATATTTGTCTGCATTATAATCCGGAATAAAATAATATGCGCCGCATCTCTGTTCTGTGCGTCCTTCCAATGTTGTGAGACTCCACATAGTCTGAAAACAGACTTAATCCTAACTTTGAAAAATCCAGTCCAAATGTGACTTTTTGGTCCCGGGGATCGAGATGATTTCTTGGAAAGTAATTAGCAGATTGAATCGGGGTAGATTAGTATTTGGAAATAAACTCTTAAGTGTCATTAATTTGTAGTTCTTTGCAACAGGCCTCTAATCATTGACTGCCATAACTTTAATAATTATTTAGGAGTAGATTCAGATGGAGTTACGTTGGATGGAAGACGCCATAATGGAAGTGGGTAGAAATAAGTGCCGCGTCATATATATATATATATATATATAAAAATAATTTCACTGCTTTTCTTTGTATTTCGGTCTCGATAGATTCTCGCGATATCCGCGAAGGTCGTCGTATATAAAGTGTGACCATCAGAAACAAATATTTGAAAACGTCTTGGTTATATATGTATGTATGTATGTATATATATATACATATATGTATATATATATACAGGGTGGCTAATAAATACTGTAACACTCCAAAAAATAAGAGTTAATTTTAATCGTTTGGAAAAACAATTTATCTATCTATTTGTGTGATTGGCACCTTTTTGTAAACGCAGACGATTTTTGTTTAAAGTAAAACATGTAGAATATTTTTAAAGATGGAAGCCAAAAGGTTAATGGTTAAACAGCTTTTTGATCGCGGATTTTCTGCATGTAAAATATTTAAGCAATTAAAATGCCTTGGTTTTAATAGGACGTTTATATATAGGACTATAAATCGATTATTGGAGACCAATAGCTGTAAAGATCAACCAAGGTCCGGTCGTCCACGCACTGTTCGTACAAAAGAACGTATCAAAAGAATTCGTGAAAAGATACGAAGAAATCCACAACGTTCTGTAAATAAAATGGCTGCAGAAGAGAACATCAGTCGCATAACTATGCAACTTATCATAAATGAAGACCTGTGTTTTCGCCCTTATCGCAAAAGAAAAGTTCAAGGTTTGACTACTGCACAAATAGTAAAAAGGTTACAAAGATGTAAGAAATTGCTGAACCGGCACGGTAGCAAAAGTGTTGAAAAAATAATTTTCTCTGTTGAGAAGCTGTTTTGTACAGAACAAAGTTATAATGCTAAAAATGATGTTGTATATTCAGCAACCTTCGAGGATATACCTGAAAATCTTCGAACTGTTAAACGCTTTCAGAACAAGAATTCTGTTATGGTTTGGGCTGCAGTGTCACACAATGGAAAACTGCCTCTGAAATTCATCGATAAAGGGGTAAAAATCAATGCTGAATATTACAAACAGGAAGTATTGGCTACTCTTTATTACCACATGCTAACAGATTGTATCCCAAATATGGATATTTCAGCAAGATTCTGCACCGTCCCACCGATCCAAAACGACACAGGAATGGCTCCATGCCAATTGCCCGAAGTTTATCAAGCAAGAAGATTGGCCACCTTCTTCACCAGATCTAAATCCTTTAGACTATTGCATTTGGGGGATTTTAGAGTCTAAAGTAAATGCTAAGCAGCACAGAAGTTTGGACTCCCTCAAAGCTTCCATACGGAGTGAATGGGACAAATTACCTCATAAATGATTCGTGCCGCAATAGGACATTGGCGTAAGAGATTATCTTTAGTAATCGATAAAGATGGCGGTTGATTCGAGTAAAATTATTTCATGGTAAACTTTCATGTATAATGTTCATAATATTGTTGTATTTTCCATTTTCTATTTCATCTGTGTGTAATTAAATGATTCGATATTTGTCACAGTATTTATTAGCCACCCTGTATATATATATATATATATATATATATATATATATATATATATATATATGTATGTATGTATGTGTATATATATATAAAAGAGCTTAAAGTGATATGTGGTTGTTTGAGGTTGTGTGTATTTGTGTGGTTTCAGGTCGATGCTGGAGCGTGGCGGGAGCGCCGTGGACGCGGCCATCGCCGTGCTGGTGTGCATGGGGGCACACAACCCGCAGAGCATGGGGTTGGGAGGAGGATTCCTCATGCTCTACTACAACAGGTGGGTGCTCTCTCCCTCCCTCTCTCTCTCTCTCTCTGAAGAAGAGTCTAATGGAGGTGCCGTAATTGTCTTTGTCTTTGTGTTGGCAGGAGCGAGCAGAGGGCATACTACATCGACGCCCGCGAGGTGGCGCCACGGAAGGCCGCCGAGGACATGTACCGGGGAAACGCCACCCATGCCGCAGAAGGTGAGTTGTCCGGAGGCCGACCAGAAAGCTCGATGTCGGTGGAATCTTCTTAAGATCGAGATTTCTTAACTTTTAGCTGACGGGGCCCAATTTTACGATTTCCGCTGTAGAGCGGGAAATTTCATGCGCACTTTGTAAGAACGGACATTAAGGGCTTTATATATATATATATATATATATATTCATATTCATTATAGGGTCCGTATTCTTGGGATACATGCTATCCCACCCCCGTAAGGGAAAGGTTAATATATTCCACACGAGCCGAGCCAGCTATCCACACTCGAATCACAGGTCACTCGAATTTAATTTTTTTTCACCAAGTTTTGATTAAGGGTACAGTGGACCTTCAAACCTAACTTTTTTTTTTGTTTTGAATGGATTTGCTTGAAATTTGAATACGTGATTAGTACCATAGATATTTAAAAGTGGTTCAAATTTAAAGATGAAATATTAATAATTTATGAATTAGGAATTATTAATTATATCAAAAATTGGCCTCGTTAAAAATGTTCCAGACGCATATCGTTTGTATATAATATGGTCATTTTTATTTAAAGGATACCTTATAGAACTAACAATGAAACTTATTGCTTATTTTAAGCATTCATTAAAAATATAAAGAGAAAATAATAATAATAGGGAAAACACCCGTTTTATGACGCAAAATGCCTATAAATCCTCTTTTCGAGTACAAAATTTAGAAATTCTGAGCTACGAAGCAAAGATTTTTTTCGATAAGATTTATTTGATATACAGTTAAGTACATAAAACTTAAATTTCGAAGCAATACGATCGTTAGAAATGCGCCCGGAGCAGTTTGAATATTCGTATGACACGAAAATTTTTATTTTGAGAAAAACACATTTAAAGTTATTGCTATCAGTAACCACATGATATCTAAATTAAATGCAAATGCCTATAACTAGGAAAGTAATCGCAGAAATTAAAAATTCTTTTTGCGGCACATTCCTACTCGTCCGTAGTTTCGCAATTCAATAAAATAAAAAAAATCGAATTTTTGGACACATTTCCCAATTTTGAAAGTCCACTGTCCCCTTAACTCGCTTTCTTGATTTTCAAGTACAAATCTTGCAATCGATTTTTAACGAACTTCCCGAATAGCTAGACATTTGAAACTTTTAGAATAGCCCGCAACACGAGGATAGTGCATTCTTTTGATACTTTTAGCCATCTTTAAGCAGATTTGAATTCATTTTCATTTCATTTTGTTGTTTGAAAATTTCTTATAATGGCTCTCTTTATGACTCATTCGATCGTTTTCTTTCACGTTGATCGGATAATTCATCAAAAAAAAATTTAAAAAGTATTTATTAATACATGGAATTGTCAAGTATATAGGATTCAACAGAAATTTATGAATTATTGAAAACATTTATGTGATAACTTTTTTCACTTTTAATTGCCCCCCACCCACCAAAAAAAAATAAATAAATAAATAAATCAGTACATTTTCAAATGATCTATTTATGATTAAGAAGTTTGAATTAAAAGTATGAAAAATCGAAAAATAATTAAAAATTAGACGCACGATGAAACATTTCTTTTCGGTGATTCATATCTGATCTCGCGGGAGACTTGTCGTTACAATCCAAATAACTCTAAATCTATCGAAGTAACAGATTAAGAGTACGCAGAAAACACCACCAGTTTTTAAAGCTCTTTCCAAATGTGTAACATTTATGCACTTTCATTAAAAAACAAAATACACCGATTTCGACATTTTCAAACATGGCCGAATTTGAAAACGGAGGCTATACCGGAAACGGTCTACCCGGAATTGTTTTTCTTTTATTTCTATAGATTCGAGCAGGAGGCCTATCAGTTATCCGATAAGCATCGGGTCGTGAAGATCAGTCCGAGTGCGTACACATTAATCGTGTCGGAAATTAAAAAAGGAGGGTCCAAATGAATGAAATGACCAAAAAAGGAAAACAAACTGCTCACGTTTATTTCCTAGAAAAAAAAAAATATATATATATATATATATATTATATCTATATACATATATATATATATATATATATATATATATATATTATACTTGGGGGCATTTCGAATGTTTTGCATTAACATAATTTTCCGTCTCTTGTCGCCATAGAAAGGTCGTGACCTGAATTCTGCAGGATCGTCCTCATCGTTTTCCCGTATGTGTCGTTTATTTCATCCAGTCCCGACGATACTATGTACCCCCCCCCCCTATCTACCGTATACAGTACAAATCGTTTAGAATATGGGTTCCCAACCTTTTTATAGTACCGTACCTGTACGTTGAAAACAGTTTGATGACGTACCGGCAGACCAAAAATTTTGAAATGGGGAATAAAATGCAACGGAGAACAAAATAAATTAGGATATTTAAAAAACCATTTTAAATAAATCTCCCGAGTTTAATACACTTACCTTTACAGCTTCTTAATATTTATTAATGATACAATTACTATTGATTAATAATACGCAATTAATTTAAAGATGTCTGAAACATAAAACACAATTATTAGTAGAACTCAGACACAGTTATAATTCGCAAGCACAGTTATAGACACAGTTATAATTCACAGGCGAGTGCCAAATTTATATGGGGCCGTCATAGATAACACGTTCAGGTGTTGACGGCATCTTTTGAGATTAGGTAAATCCCAATAAAGTATTACAACACAAACAATGGATAAGAAATTCCAAACTAAAATATTAAAACGTATGGATTATTAGTCATTTCTTTTGTAATACAGATTTTGAATAGATTTTTGTTTTAAATTGTAAAATCATTCGCGTACCCAAGGTTGGGAACCACTGGTTTAGAACATAGATTCTTAAACTGTGGTCCGCGAAACAATTTTGACATTAACAATCTATACTTGAACAAGATATTCTCGTGGAATTATTATATTGGAATATTTATACCTTTGCTATAAATATTGTTTCCGAAACAACGTTTTACAAAGCTCGCATGATGTGTTGTGTTTCAGGTGGTCTGTCTATCGCCGTGCCGGGCGAGCTGTCCGGATACTGGGAGGCGCACCGGCAGTTCGGTCGTCTGCCGTGGGGTGAGCTGTTCGCCCCCACCATCCACATGTGCCGCAGGGGGGTGCAGGTGAGCGAGCACCTCGCCAGGACCATACGGAAAACGAGGGACAAGATGATCACACGATACAAGCCGCTCGGGTCAGTTCTCCTCCTTTTCAACACCTCACCACTTTTCCAATTTTAACACAACACCCAGGAAGCTTCTGAAAAATCACACATTTCGAGCCACAACTATTTTGAACCAACAAATTTCAAGTCATTCTGACCAGTGCTTCTTTTTTTTGCAGCCTTTTGAAAGTGGGACTTTAATTATGGACACCCTGTATATATATATATATATATATATATATATATACTAGCTGAAAACCCGCACTTCGCTACGGAGTACATTCAAATTAAATACAACGTTCAATGCATGCAATTAGTTCCAAAAAAATAAATAAATATATATATATATATATATATATATATATTTATAATAAATACGACAATCAATATATAAATTGATGTAGAAAAATATATATATATTTATAAAAAAATCGTAAGGGATATTTTTATAGACAAAATAATGTCCAATCGTCTGCCGCATTAGCGAGAAAAAAATATTTTTTTGTCTATTTAGTTGTTATGCACGTGACGATACATTTATTTAAAGTACCAGAAAAAGAAACCACGTGATCGGCATTTAATAAAATAAAATGAATCTTTAAAAATTCACCAAAAATCATAAAATGGAGGTAAAGATTCGAAAAAGTTTTCATTTTAAAGGAATTTTTAGGATCTTTCTAGTGATATAAATTTTATAGCCCTCAATGTATTATTTTAAATGCAAACGTAAAAAAAGTTTAAAAAACAGCTTAAAAATTTAATTTAAAAAAATCTAAGAAGAATTTTTGAAAACTCTTTCTCAGTGCACCCCTACACTCTTAGAAGAATCGCCATGCAAAATTTCAGCCCTTTAGGTCCAGCGGTTTGGTCTGTGCGTTGTATGTCAGTCAGTGAATGAATGAGTCAGTTACGGAACTGTTATATATATATATATAAATCGGCTGACCCTACAAATAATAGTCACATGTTCCTCTCGCTTTCTCCCGATTAATGTCGAAAGGTTTGATTTATTCCGATCCGGAATGAGCGGTTGTTGTATTAAGCGACGTACTGAAAAGTCCTGGCCGACTGCATTTAATTATCATTTCCTTGTAATGATTTTTCCCTTCCAGGCTATGATTTGAGGACACGGTTGTAATGTGTTGTTTGATCCCGGCAGGCGCATCTTCCTGAAGAACGGCACGGACGCGTACTCCGCGGGCGAGCGAATAGTGATGGAGGACCTGGCCTCCACGCTCGAGGCGATCGCCGAGGAAGGGATGAGGGCACTGTACGGGCCGGGACCGCTCGCAGACAAGTTCCTCCAAGATCTACAGGAGGCAGGTCAGTGTCATTTGTGTCGCCATTCATCCCCTCTTCCCTTTGACTCGTGCCCAAAAACCGCTGTCCACACAAGTGAGCGCGGACAGGAGAATAGCGGGATTACCGGCGAGGGGCAACCATCCGTCAACCTTTCCCCCTATTCCACTCTCCTCGTTCGCGGCTCATATACACCAGGAAGCTAAAGAAGGAGGAGTAGCTCCGTGTTAAAAACAAGTGTCCGACATTTGGTCACGCGCGCCGTGCAAACCCACACGCTTTAATATCGATTTTTCGTATCAAGAGAAAAAAAAGTTGTTTTTTTTTAGTGCATATTTAACGTGAATTCATTTATTCAACTTAACAGTTGTTTATTTTCATTCAAAATGTTTATTTGAATTGCTTTTATTTCTAAACTTCATTGAAATTCTTAAAGGAAATGAGTAAATAATGATACATTATTTTCTAGAGCTAGTTAGTTACATGCACATATAAGAGCACACACAATCAATAGTGTATTTTTCAATTGTGTATTAGTTTCAGAATAAATGAGTTCAGAATTTTGTAATAATTGAATAATTAAGCAAATGAAATTACGGAAAAGAATTGTGA
>OU015502.1:137378118-137405618 GCA_907164885.2 Dolomedes plantarius
TCTTTCTTTTCAAAAACTTAAGAAAGAATTTCGTACCTTTTGAGAGTTCAAGTGGCATTTTTTGGAAAAATGAAAGGAAGGCGAAGATGGCAAACTGATTCCTATAACCGGTGGATTGATTCTTTAAAGCGGAAATTTTAACATGGAAATAATACAATTGTTTTTGTTTTTGCGATATTGATTCTTATAAACGGTTGATTCTTATAACCACTGATCACTATAAGCGGTGGTTACTGTATATCGAAATTTTTTTTCATGACATATTGGGAGATTTTATTCCACTTTAGAATAAAATCTCCTAATTTTTGGCATTTGAAACAATATGTCGTGGACTTCAATTCGCGGAAAATGTCCCTGCTGAAATTTTTAATGGACTGAATAAATGCGAGAATTTCTTTGATGAACTTGCCTCAAAACTGGCTATTCAGCAAGATATTTGTAGCTTTTTTTTAAAAAGAATGTAACTGTGATCGCTGTAACCACTGTCTGGATTGGTTTTTTTAAAGGTATATAGTACTCAATAAATCTTTCATATTAATTCATTTTTTAGTTATTAACTTTCATTTAATGGGATTCGCATATAAATTAGAAATGGAGTTTCGTATACGAAAATTAGCTTTAATTTTAATGTTTTAGGAGAATTATGATAAAATTAAGATCTATTCTATCTATCGAAATTTCTATATATCGAATTTTTTCCGGCATTTTGCTACTTCGATATATGGAGGTTCGACTGTATATATATATATATATACATACATACATACATACATATATACAAGGTCTGACAATAAAGTTCGGTGAATAATCCTGTAACATTAACGTAGATGAAATATTAACGAAAGTTACCTTACTGTCCTTCGAAATAGTCACCTCCCATAACTATGCACCGCTGACATCTGCTATACATGTCCTGGAAACTTTGCAAGAAGTCTTCTTTTGGGATGGTGTTCAAAAGCCTCGTCGCGTTTCGTTGGATGTCTGGAATATCGTCAAATCTCTTTCCTTTCAAAGCGAGTTTGAGTCGTGGGAATAGGAAGAAGTCTGGAGGATTGAGATCTGGCGAGTATGGTGGATGTTCAATTTGCACCACCCCCTTTTTGCCAGGAACTGTTTGACGATAATGGCTGTGTGAGGGCGAGAATTGTCCTGAACAAAAAACCATGAACCTTGTTGCGCGTACTGCGGTCGTACCCTGCGTAGACGTATCATGAAACGGGTCAAAATTTCAATGTACCCTTCAGCATTCATCGTCGTTCCCTCAGGTAGAAATTCCCTGTGCATAATGCCTTGACTATCAAAAAAAGTGATGAGCATCGTTTTGATGCGCGATTTTTCTGCTCTGACCTTTTTCCGACGAGGTGATGTAGGAGAACGCCATTCCATGCTTTGCCGGCCTCCTCGAAAACGGGCGAACCACTCGTACACACACTTCATGGACAGTGCTTGATCCTCATATACACGTGCCAGCATCGCATCAGTTTCTTTCGGTGTCATGCCAAGCTTAAAACAAAACTTTAAATTGATCTTTTGTTCGTTCATTTTCCTGTTCTCAGTTAAGAACAAACGCTCTAAACAAGCACTATGTAAAACAAGTCTTACACGTAACACAAACGAGTCTCAACTGAACAACGGTGGTGGCAGATGGTCAACACCTGCCGCTACGCAGGTGCAGCGTTTTCTTTCGCCAGTGTTGCTAGATCTGACTTCATTCACCGAACTTTATTGTCAGAGGTTGTATATATATATAGTTAAATATATATATATATATATATATATATATATATAAGCGCTCATGCTGTATCTTTCATTTCAGCTGCTGTCGCGGCTGACCTCTCGCGACTACGCGGACGCCGTGCGTCGCCGGATCTCGGACTCCCGGACCTCGGACGACCTCTCATTCTACGGGGACCCCATGAGTTACGCGGAGGACCACGGCACGGCCCACCTGTCGCTCGTGGCGCCGGACGGAGACGCCGTCGCCGTCACCTCCACCGTCAACCAGTAGTGAGTGTGTGTAAATGAATGACGTCATACACGCCCCTTCCCGACTTCGATCTCACTCTTCTTTCCCTTTCTGCAGCTTCGGCAGCAAGGTGGTGTCGCCCTCTACCGGCGTCGTGCTGAACGACGAGATGGACGACTTCTCGTCGCCCAACATCACCAACATGTTCGAGCTGCCGCCGTCGCCCGCCAACCGCATCCGCCCCGGCAGGCGCCCCATGTCCTCCATGACGCCCCTCGTCGCCGTCGACGCCCGGGGTGACGTCAGGCTCGTGCTGGGGGGGAACGGGGGAACCACCATCACCAGCGGGGTGCTGCAGGTGAGACCGTTTCTGTATCGATAGAAATCCATTTATATATGTGTCATATATATATATATATATATATATATATATATATATATATATTATATATATATATATATATATATATATATATATATATATATATATATATATTATATATATATATATATATATGTATATATATATAAATATATGTATATATATATATATATATGTGTGTGTGTGTGTGTGTGTGTGTGTGTGTGTGACGAGCCTGTATAAATGACGGCTCGAAGCGTGCTCTTAATATCGTAAATCCCCCTTAAACTCCCTAATACTTATTAATAATATTGCAGTCAGTAAACGTAGGCCGCGGTAAATGATTACAATTTAATTATATCCAAAACGTTTATTCTAACTATTAATTTAAGTACCTTCGAATTCAATCCGCACATAATTTAGTTTTCAAAGTAACCATCTCTCTCTCGCGACGCGTGACCGCTCAATCCAAATGCTAATCCCGCTCTGCCGAAAACTGCATTGTTCCCCAAGGCGTCTAAACTCACCGCGTATGCTCATTGGCGACTGCCGAATGTTCGAGAAGACATCTTTTGCTGACTTTACAAATAATCTTCGTGCGAAACCTAGTCTGAGCTCCAAAACAACTCCCCACGCAATGAATGCCTGTGATTCTTTTTCTTGATTCTCCCCGAGGCCATCCCACTCTATTAATAACTCCTATAGTCTATGCATTCGTAGACACGTGTAATCTGATTGACTCTGAAATATCATGGCTTTTGACGTTAGAGATTAGTTATTTCGAAGCCCCCCGTAAATTCTCAATTAATGCTTAACATATATATGTGTGTGTGTGTGAGACAGGATAGCCGTGTGGTGTTTCAAATAACTAAATTATTATAATCTATACAAATACTTAATGAATATCGCTTATTTAAAAAGATTATTATTCACAAGTCTGCGTCGTTAAATATTAACATTATATAGGCTAATGGATGAGCAGTCGTCCACTGCTATCATACAAACGTCTGACAACCGTTGACTGGGGTTGCCTGATCTCTCATTCTTTCGTTAGGTACCACACACATACACCTATATATATCACCATCTTTAGTTAGTATAGCGTTACGATGCATCTCTTGTTTTCCCCCCTCTATAGAAATAGGTGAAAACATAACATCTCTTGTCGCCATTTATATTTTCGTCTCGTTACACTGTCTCGTTATTTCGTGTTTACTTAAGTATATATATGAAAGGACCCGAATGGTCATCTCCCGATAGAACACACACCGTGGCCGAAATCAGTACGATTCCAATTCCAAGAACGAATGCAATTTATTCCATCAGCACAACACTTTGCGATGGCCGCGTCCAATACACCCGAAGTAGCTCCGAACGGGTTTCCGGAAATTGGCGAATATTGGAAAGACGCCAAAGGTCGGAAAGGTTACCATATAGAGAGAATATTCGTGTTACGGGCGGTTGAAGATTAGAGGTGGTTAAAAATTGTATCACACGTATAATGTTGGGTGAATTCCTCGTTCGTGCAGGTGGCGGCGAGGAACCTGTTCTTCGGCGAGGACATCAAGAAGTGCATCGACGCCCCCCGGATCCACCACCAACTGACGCCCGACATCTTGCACTACGAGCGGGGGTTTCCCGAGGTAAGTCTGTTTCGCTACCGATCGCGACCACACAGCCATCAGAACCATATATACATATACCATATACCATATATATATATATATATATGTGTGTGTGTGTGTGTATATATATATATATATATATATATATATATATATATATATATATATATATATATATATATATATATATACATATATATATATATATATATATATATATATATATATATATATATATATATACATATATATACATATATATATATATATATATGTAGTGATCTCGGTATACGCGCACGATAAACTTTAACTAAAACTATGTAGAGGAGATGAAACACAAACATGTTGTAGACGTAACACCGAGGTACGAGATGAAGAGCATTTCACGAGAGCCGTCGACACATCGGGGAGGTAAAACCCACAGAGGGGAGAGGCATTGGAAGGGACGCGCAGAACAGAGATGCGACGCATATTCCGGATCATAATGCAGACAAATACTATTCAGCAACGCACAGGTACCTTGACAACTGGACATACACAATAGCAACGCCACTGGTCCCTGCCGGGGCACATTCAGAACGCAGATTTTACATCAGATCGGACAGCAGCGGAACAGCGCGTAAACAGGACTAGACGTCGACAGACAGTAAAAAGCACGCCGTAAACTTTTACAGAAGGTTATAAAGTGTAGGGGTACTGGCCGCGGGGAAATATATCTATTGGCTAAAATTGAGCATCTGACTTGATTACATAAGGACCGCATGATGTTCCGAAAAGCGCTCCGAGGCGAAAACATCACGTGGTGCTGATTCATGTTTACAAATATCTTTAACGCTCATGCACTAAGGGGTCATTTGGATGGTTAGTTCGTTAATTACTAGGTCGCAATTTGAAGAAAGAGACTGTACTTTATTGAGAAGAAACAAGGATAATTTTAAATACGCATTAGATATATAATGGTGATATACATACATATATATATATATATATATACATATATATATATATATATATATATATATATATATATATATATATAAACATATATATATACTTACATATATATAAACATATATATATACTTACATATTCTCTTCACTACTGAAGTATAAAAGATAATTTCAAAAAAATATTTAACAGTTCCAAATTTCTGTTTTACCTTCATAAGTCATAATAAAATAGAGAAAACATAAATTTTACTGTTAGGGGGCCAATAATTTTAGGTACACTTATGTGTACCTCAGGTTTTAACAAAGTAAAAATACTTAAATATTTCAAATGATAAATAGTATCTAAATGAGGTACAAATATACATATTATTGTATTATAGTTAATTTAAGTATAATAATGAATGTATTTAATAATTGTTTAGAAAGAAAATCAAATTAAAAAAATCTGAATTTTTATCTAAGTACAATGCTTTAATATTTCAAATGAAAAAGTACAACTAATTATTATTGACATATTACATTATGACAAAAAATTCAAATGCACAGTTTATGGCTTATTTCGTGTTGCTAAAATACGCACACAATGGTTTTTGTGTTTTTAAACATTTATACATTAGCAAATAAAATGTCTTATTGTGTGTGGTATTTCTCAAAGCAATTGTTCTTTAGGATACATAAGTACATTTTGCATTTAATACACATAACTCTTGTTCTCGATTTGTATCCTGCTAAACGACATTTTGAAGCGTTCTTATCGTCCATATATCTTGGAAAATGTCCCACATTATCAAGACGTATTGCTTTCAAGGGTTGATTTATAATTTTGCGTTGTTTTCTTGTAATATCATCCTCTTCTGAGCTTGAGGAAGAAATCCTAGGTCTTCCTCTACGTGCAACGACATTTTTTGTTTCCTTCATAAGTGCTAATGCAATATGCATTCTGTATTTCAAAAGGCACATATGTTTCAATTTATTTGCTTTATGATAGAGAACATAATGAATCCAACAATTGGAGATTGCTAGATCTACAAAATGAGTAAATACACGGATTGGCCATTTTTTTGTTCTAACTGTGCATCGATAATAGGCTAAGTACCTATCACAAAGATCTGTACCACCCATAGAAGTATTGTAGGAACGAACTATGGCAGGTTGAGGTATCCTAACTTTTTTCTTCTCTTCTTTAGACCATCTACGACAGCTTGATTCTGGTTCACTTCCTACACATGTTGATAAAAGTGTGACACTTTTATTGTCCTTCCATTTCAACACACACATTTTTCATCATCCCGAATTAATTCAGCCCACGACCTTTCTTGATTTCTTTATCACTTCTCAATTTCTGTTGAGCGATTCCAATTTTATTATTCCTCACAGTTCCAGTCAAGAAAATATTATGTTGAAGAAGATATTCTGCACATTTAATTCCAGTAAAATACCTATCGGTATAAATTATATGTGTAGAATCTTGAGGAATAGCTTCAGAAAGACGCTTACCAATGCCACCACCTACACCCAAATTACTCATATCTTCGACAGGAATACATCGTTTACCATCGTAGATAATAAAATCTAAAACTAAGTCATCTACTGCAGGTAAAACAAAATTTTTAAATCCAGAAGGATTAGGTTTATTAGGCGCATATTGCCGTAGATCTATCATCGCTATCTCATGATAGATCTATATCAGACGCATTGATAGTCGTTTTATTAGAAATGGGCCAACCATCATCACTATCACTAGATATGTCTGATAAGTCACTCTGCTGCAAAATATTTTCAATTTCCTCTTGAGTCAGTATTCCTAAAAATTATATAACATTACAAAATTAGCTAACATTAATTTTTTTTAATTATATGCTATTATAAATATTATTCAAATATTACATTAAATTTTAGTTTCATAACTATTTCAGTTATGCAAACCATGCAAAATATCTAAATATATTGAAAATTAGCTAATATTATTTTTTTTTAAATTATCTAATTTTGGGGGTAAAATTTCAAAATTATGGAAAAAAAATCCAGAAAGATAGGTATTAGATGTACCTAAACATTAATCACTTAACTGAAATACCCATAAAAATATTACTAAATAGATATAAAATTAATACTCATAGTACAATGGGATTTCACATGATCACTATCACAGTCACAATTTAGCCATACGTACGAAGGTACACACACGTGTACTTGCATATTCTTGACTATATTAGATTTTAATATTAGGTTAATATAAAATAAAAATGTTCATACAGATGATAGAACTAATAAGTTTAAAGAAATAAAATTATTTTGGGAATAACTAAATTATACAATAATGAAAATTACTTACGATTTCGTGCACGCTGAGTTAATGTCATTTTTAGAAAATCACTTCTGTAATGTGAAATTCTTCCCAAACGCCGTACAACTGCAGCCATCTATTAGAATTGCCAGAAAGCGTGAACATCCACGTATGTAACAGCGAGGTTAGAACTACAAATTTTCTCATGGCATGTTTTTAGAAGCTAAGAAGCGAAGGTCCACAAATGTGGACCGAGGTAATGAAGAGGATATATATATATATATATACATATATATACATATACATACATATATATATATATATACATACATATATATATATACATACATATATATATATATATATATACATATATATACATATATATATATATAAACATATATATATATATATATATATATACATACATATATATATATATATATATATATATATACATACATATATATATATATATATATATATATATATATATATATATATACATACATATATATATATATATACATATACACTGAAGTGCCACTGAATTAGGGATAGCATATTTGTGTAGCGCTGCGCATCATGTATGCGCAAGTGAGGGCGCTGTGGTAACTGCATATATAGTGCGTACTGTGGTTGTTCTAAATTAGTTGTTGGAATTGCCAGTATTGGTAAACTGCCTGATTTAGAAGCCTTCGATAGCGGACAAATCGTTGGTGTGCGACGCATGGGCCATTCAATTTCCGAAATCGTCAGACAGCTAGGATTTTCAAGGTCGACAGTGTCAAGAGTATACCAAGAATACATGGATGGTGGAAAAAAACTAGCGATCGGGTAAACTGCAAATGACAATCAGCCTTGACAGTGCGTCGTGAGAGACGGCTCAGGCGTATTGTACGTAGCCAGCGAAGCCAAACATTAGCTCAAATTACCACCCAGTTTAATGACGGTGCCAGTCGTACAGTCAGTAAACGAACTGTGCAACGATCGCTTCACCGTATGGGTTTCGGGAGCCGTCGACCTACGAGAGTACCATTGTTCTATACTCGCCATCGGGCTGCACGTCTTGCCTGGGCAAGAGAGCACAGAGACTGGAGTGTAGAGGACTGGAAACGAGTAGCATGGAGTGATGAGTCGATTACGACTACTTAACGCCGACGGGAGGCTGAGAATATGGCGTCAGGCTCATGAAGCCATGGATCCTGCATGCCTGGCTGGAACTGTACAAGGGCAAGGTGGCTCAATCATGGTCTGGGGTGTTTTTTCGTGGCACAGTTTGGGATCTTTGGTGCGTGTACCAACCTCCCTCAATGCAATTCGGTACGTAGAGTTGCTGGGTGATCACCTCCATCCGTTTATGCTGTTCTGTTATCCGCACGGTACTGGAGTTTTCCAGCAAGATAACTGTACCTCTCACAAGTCCCGGTTGGCTACTGGCTGGTTGGATGAGCATTCCTCTGACTTCTCTGTCATGAATTGGCCACCTAGAAGCCCAGCTTTAAATCCTATTGAGCATCTTTGGGATGCTTTGGAACAAGGCGTGAAAGGCCATCACACAGCACCAAAGAAACTTACTGAATCAATGTTTTAGTGAATTGACAAATTGTTTTGAAATAATTTAACCCAGGTTTTTAATGTACGTTGTTCCAGTTCCTTTATTATTTTTTTTATTTCATCGCTCCTTGCTTTGTTTTGACTTTACGTCAGGTTGCAGATGAAGAATGACTTCCGGGAGTGTTGCCTAGGTACAAACATGTTTAACCGGAGTGTTGGGGGTCACAACTCCCCCCGGTCATTTATATTCTTCATCTTTCAGGTTGATGAATTGTGCTGGTGTTGTCAGGTTTAATAATGTTTTTATTTAATATATAGCAGCTTACGGTTGAGCAGCGTAGCGCCATAGTAAGATTGCCAGTGTTCATTAGTTTGATTTCATGTTATACTTTTGTAAACATATATATATATCCTGTCTGGTAATATACATACTGCGATGCCTTGCAGGCTCTGGTGGAGGAGCTGCGTCGGTTCGGCCACAAGCCCGAGTTGTGGACCATGGGCATGATGAGCATCATCATCGGCGTGGAGCGGGCAGCCGACGGACACCTCCAAGCCAACTCCGACTACAGGAAGGGCGGGGAAGTCGACGGCTTCTGACCACCCCACTCGCCATTGCGCACATCGTCCATTCCCGTGCGCATCATCCCATCGCATCGTTAGCACTTAGTCACGCGGCTGCTTTGTCGGGTGGCGCCCTCTGTACATAGACTATAGAACGACGATTGCCACCTTCGGACGAGTCGAGGTACGTCGGCATGACAGCGCTTCTCGACCTGTGGTAAAAAACAGTACAGCTAAACAGTGTGTAACAGTACAGCTTTCGTTCTATGTAGCTGTAAAAGGGGTGGGTTAGGGGTCGAGAACCGCTGCAGTGTCCGAAGCAGTATCGCCACATCCATGTTTATTTTTTGAAATTTGTTATGATAATAAATGTTTTCAATACGTTCTGGTTCCTTCATATTTATGTCCAACCACGGAAAGTATTTTATTAATAGACCCGATCTTATCGGCAGTTTCATATAGATGAATCGAAATCAAAATACAGGTAATGGCACTCGTACAATATATGTGAATGAGCAATATGTGTGTGTATATATATATATATATATATATATATATATATATATATATATACGTGTGTGTGTGTGTGTGTGCACATGTATATATGTATTACACTGGTGTACATGTATTACACTGGTGTGCAAAACTTAAGCAACAGGTGGGTTTTTGCCATAACTCCACGAGAAATCATCTGAGAGACATGAAATTCAGAAATGAGGGAGAGTATTATGTACGTAAAGGATGACGAAAGCATCGGCGCTGAAAAAGGAATACAATGCATACGGTATGGAATCAAACAAAAACAAGCTTTTTTGAACGCATAGTATCGTGACTCATGATTGTCTATCCAAGATGAAGAACAACAAGCAGATGTTCCTTAATATGGGATATGGCCTCCCCTCACTGCAACGGTTGCTTCGCACCGTCTCCGCATACTCAGAACCAGCTGGTGCAACATTTCTTGCGGTAGGAGTGCCCATTCCTCAATCAGCATCTGTTTGAGTTGTTGGGTGTTGTAAGCGTGCTTCAATGCGTCTCCCCAAAGCATCCCACACATGTTCGATCGGATTTAAATATGGGGAGTACGCTGGCCAATCCATTCGAGTGATATCTTCACTTTCCAGTAGCGCCTCAACAGCAAGTGTCCGATGTGGCCGTGCATTGTCATCCATAAAAATGAAGTCTGGGCCAATGGCACCTCGGAACAGACACACATGGGGAAGGAGTACCTCCTCATAATAGCGATCCCCGGTTACAGACCCTCTGTCGAAAACGTGGAGCTCAGTTCGCCCGTTCAGCATAATGCCTCCCAGGACCACCGTTACGGTGTCTTTCCTTGATGTTACTGGGATAAAACCGGGTCCCGACCTCTCTCCAAATGAAAACGCGTTGAGAATCGCTTCTGGTACTGAACCGACTCTCATCCGTAAAGAGGACACGACTCCAGTGATCAGTTGTCCAGTTTTTGTGCTCTCTGCACCACTGTAAACGGTGGCGTCGTTGGCCCACTTTCAACGGGAGGCAGCGTTCAGGACGGCGGGCGAATAGGCCTCCTTTGTGAAGGCGTCTGGCCACAGTAAACCGCGATACTTGTCGCCCCGTTGCTGTACAAAGTTGCTGAGCAATGGCACTTGCTGACTGCTGTCGGCCTCTTTTCACCTGCAGGACGATATATCGGTCATCCCCTGCAGTTGTCGTCCTCGGGCGGCCACCACAAACCTTTCTAATAGCTGTACCTGTGGTTTGGAACGCTTTCCTAGCGCGCGAAACGACACTTTTGTCGATTCCGAACTCTGCAGCTACACTGGTGACAGTACGCCCCTCCTCCAGCTTTCCGATCATTCTTCTACGTGTGAAGTCGTCCAGGTGATTTTTTCTAGCCATATTTCACGAACTGGCACTTGCAGAGAATATGTTGAATTGCGTCTCCGTCCTTCCTTTTATTCTACTGTTGAGCGCCGACATCACGCGTTTTGCGTCGCCTCTGACGTTTCATTCCTGATATTTGCATACGCATGGAATTTCTACTGACTTACGTGTTCATTGTACTGATCTCCAGACCTCCTTTTCTGCAATTTCATGGCTATCTGCTAAATTTTTACATTGTTGCTTAAGTTTTGCACACCAGTGTATTTATGTTCTACGCTACAGACTTCAAAAACACGGACACTATAAATCTGATAATCTGGGATTCGAAACGTGGAGCTCCACGACTCATCCCAGTCTCGCTTACTCTGCCAAAACAAAACATAGCGAGAGAGTGCATTGCAGCGCATCTAGAGATCGTAAATTTCAAGTTGCAACATAGGTCCATCAAGTCCGAGCTTGACGGTACCAAATCAGTACATAACCATCACCGTTCGACGACAACAAGTTAGACTTCGTGACCCAAAAAACAACACGAAAATCAATAAAACAGATGAACCAGGACGGATATGCGACCAACAACACAAAACGGCACAGGCAAACAAGTTCCTCCATAATCAGTCCTTGAAATGATGCGTTCGTCTTCCATCTGATAGACCGGACACTCCGTGGAGTTGACCGGATGATGAGCATCTTTGATGTTTCTGTCTAGAATCGTAAAATGCACACAATTCCCATATTTACCTTCATGAATGTATTCGCAACATCTGCTACAAGCTTTATCAATTTTTCCAAACTTGGCTAGATGTCCATATTGCCAGCATTGCCTCGGTTTAGGATATTCTTTTATCCCGTAGCCTTGCCAACCCAATTTCATTTTTTTCACCTTTTTCTGATTTCTTAAACACAATTATCCAGTTATCTCCATACTTCGCTTTGTATGGAATCATTTTCTCAACATCCGCATCATTTTGTTCGATAAGTTTTCCCCCAATTTTTTTTTTCTGTATCCTAATTTTCATAGACACCGGATCTCTTTTTGTTGACTTTGCCACCATATGATTTGTTTGTAATTTATATATTTCCTTAAACTCCTTAATTAACTTATCAATGTCTTCCTGATTGTAGGTTCCGATTCATAATCTCCCTTTACACATGTCAATTCCAATTTTCATTTCACTCGGGTCTATGCAACTCCGTATTTCCCCTTCTGTTGCATCTGAACTCTATTCCCCTGTAGGTGTCATAAAGTATATGTCTAACCGCCTTTTTCTGGGGTTTCAGGTTTGTCCAGGTCCGTTTCACAACGTCAAACTGGAGATCAAAAACGTCTTTAAGGGCAATCTTTCGAGAGGAATTCACGGAAGTCGTGGTGGAGAGAAGGAGAGCTGTTGCTGAATTCCACCTTGCCCACGACTGTCTGGCCAAGCACTTCCACCGTATACGTGTTACCGATGACCCCCACTCCGTGACCTCCAAAAGGACAGGTCTCACCTTCTCCGCGTGCGGACGTTTTCGGTCTATAGCAGGGTGGCCAACAAGTCGATCGCGAAGCCAATTTCAGTCGATGTCTTACCGATTAGACTACGTGATAAATAGAGCACTCATTTAGGACCCTAGTTAGGGCAGCAGTAAGGGTTCAGTTTACACTGCACTAGACCGGGACTGTAATTCAGTCTGAGACCGAACGAATACCATGGCACACGTGCTTTCCAAGCATAAGAAAATTGCCATTGATATACGCCTAATTGTGATTCATTGGTTAGGGACATGCAAACTCAGTCTTGTATGTTGTTTTTCACGTACATAGATACGTATGTTCGAACATATATTTTGCTTATATACCCATAGCTCGCGAGAGTGCACCTCGTAATGAAACACAGTGTATAACACATAGTATGTATTTCACACCTCTCCCTCTCCACTTAGACTACGCCTATGATGACAAGTCGATCGCGACACATTTTTAAGATAAAAAGTAGATCTTATGTACACAAAAGTTGGCCACCCCTGGTCTATAGGCTGTCTTTCTGTGACTACTTTTCGCATTTACCTTGTTCTTTTTTTTCTGGCCTCATATGTCTTCTGTACCCGCCATTGGAAAAACAAAAAATCTTCTTCTTTACCCGTTTCGGGGTCACCGCTCATTCTGCAGATCCAAAGTACTTATTTGTCCCCCAAGGAGGCTTACATGCTTCTACACGGGACTTGTCGATACATCTTCCTTCATTTGCCTCCTTGTATCGGCAGGTATTTTTGCCGAGCTCATGGCATCCATTAACCTATTATGTTTTCAAGAACTAGAGCCTCAATCTTGACTCTTTCCTCTACAGTAGCAAGAAACTCCATTTTCAAAGTGACTGCCTATCTCTACTCCCCACGATCCCCGGCCGAGATAATCCGCAAGTATATATATATATATATATATATATATATATATATATATATATATATATATATATATATATAATAATCACATTTGGAAAATTTCGATGCAGTCGGGCACGAGGAGTGAATCATCTAGTAAATCGCTTTATTCAATCAGTAGGCATTACGAAGGCTGCAGAGGCCACATGATTTGTCCGGCGCATTTGCCAGGACGGGACGCCGATTACATACAGGCGCGGACCGCAGGTCCGATAGCAACAACAGTTAGAAACGAAGAGAGAGCGGACAGCATGTCCGATAGCGACAAGAGTTAGCAACGAAGAGAGGGAAAAGTCTTGCGTTCATGCAATATGAAATGGGTGTTTTGCGATATTTTCGACAGAGGGCCTAAACTACTAAATTTTTAATTGGGCGACCTAGATTCGTGGAGTTCACGTGTCCACTTAAGCTTCCCGGGGATTGATAAATTCCGCGCTTGCTAGAGCTGAGACCTATGGCCTGGGCATAGGCTAAGTGGCCATAAGTTCTTGTAAAGTGGGGTTTTTTGACGTTACAGAGATAAATTCAGAGTGTTTCGAGGGCTCTTCAAGAATTTTGGCACTATACGGACATTCGGAATCTCATAAACTTTCGAACACTCATATCTGGGAATGTTATTGAGTTCCGATACTTCACATGCCTGCTTAATGATCTGCAGGGCTGCGATAAATTATACTTACTTTACTTTTAGGTCGCAAATTTTGGAAAAGGGGTCGTGCTTTATTAAAAAGAGAATTTAGAATATGTTTTAAAGTAAAGTAATTTAGGACGTCGCGTTTTCTTGTTACATATATATATATACAGGGCTAGATCTGAGGCGGAACGCGCCGGAACGGCGTTCCGGTACCTCTCTTCAGGTACCTCGCTTTATCAATAATTTGGAATACTCCCCCCCTCCGGAAGGTTACCGTTCCGGAACCTCTATTTCTAGAAATGTAGCACTGTATATATATATATATATATATATATATATATATATATATATATATATATATATATATATATATATACATACATATATATATATATACATACATACATACATATATATATATATATACATACATACATACATATATATATATATATATATACATACATACATACATATATATATATATATACATACATACATACATATATATATATATATACATACATACATACATATATATATATATGTATATATACACTGCTGGCCACCCAAATTGCAACACCAAGAAAGAAAAGAGATATCACAACAAAATTTATTTTGTAGATAACATGTTCACCAAGTATCAAATGATTAAATTTATAGACTTCTGTGAAGTGTGGTTCCTGCCAAAATCAGTAGCCAGAGTAGCCGCCATTGTTGGAGATCACCGCTGCCACACGCCTCGGCATTGATTCAAAGAGACTTTGGATGAGTTCTTGGGGTACAGCAGACCAAGCAGCTTCCACACGTTGCCAAAGTTGATCTGCTGTGGCAGCTGGGGGTGGAATATGGGTCAATCGTAGAGCAACCATGGACCACATGTTTTCTATCGGCGAAAGATCCGGAGAGCGAGGCGGCCAGGAAAGCAATTCAATCTGGCGATTGACGAAGAGCCGTTGGACAATGCATGCCACGTGTGGTCGCGCATTATCCTGTCGAAATATGGCTGTGGGCAAGCCCTGAAGGTAAGGAAGGACAACTGGCTCCAACACCTCAGAGATGTAGCGCTGGCTGTTTAAAGTACCGGCAATGCGTACTAGAGGTGTCCGAGAGTGATATCCAATACCACCCCATACCATAATACCCGGTGCAGGACCAGTGTGGCGGTGAATAACGCAGCTGTTCAGCATCCTCTCTTCACGGTGTCTCCAGACTCGAATGCGACCATCGTGGTGTTGCAGACAGAAGCGTGACTCGTCAGTCTGTCATCGCACCATTGGCGGCGGAGACGTCTGTGGTTCTGCGTCAAGGGTAGACAAAGCAATGGACGTCTTGCGGACAGACCACTCTGCTGTAAACGGCGTCGAATGGTACGCGCAGACACCGGATGATGCGTTACAGACTGCATGTGCTGTGATATGGTTCGTGATGTGACTGAGCGATCCGTCACTGCATGCGCACAATTTGCCTGTCATCACGTGAAGTGGTGCGCTGAGGTGGATGTGATCGAACTCGCCGGTCCGTCGTACGCTCCTGCATCCAACAATCACATATCCGCATTACAGTTGTTTGGTTTCGTCCAACACGACTATCGATTTCCCTGAAAGATAATCCACAATCTCGGTAGGCCACTATCCTTCCTCTGTCGAACTCGGATACTTGATCAAAGGATGATCGCTGTTTTCGACGAGGCATAATTGATCGTTTTTTGATTAACCACAAGAAAAACACAATTTCCGAACTTGAAATCGTCGAAATCTCCAAGCCTTAAATAGCGCTTTGAAGTGGCGCCACAGGCGCGCGTGATGTGCGTCTGCGCTGAAATTCTAATCATTTGCATATCTCACCTCCGCTAATGCATGTTGTAAATTTCATGTTATTTGCATGTTTCCTTGAGGGTGTTGCATTTACAGTGGCCAGCAGTGTATGTTTGTGTGTGTGTGTGAGAAAGAGTGCGAAATACCGAATCTATAGGCGACACATAACGACGATATCCGTGGAAAGAGCCGAGCAGGCATTCGGCCTGGTGCAATATCCACTCCAAATCAAACTCCAAATCAAACATCCACTCCAAATCAAACAATTCAGTTATTCACAATACTTTTATTACTTTAAACACGTTATGGCACAGTTTAACATGTTTTACGAAATGGCCAAGGATACATTCGCCAGCATGGATAATGGCGTAATGGCTCAATCTTTTACTCACGCCGGCATGTAGAAAATGGGAGTTTCTGTTTACCACGTGACCCTCCGTGCGCAAGTTCAAGCTGTCAAAGTTCGTAAATTTGATGGCAACATTAAGAATTGGCTGCCAGTTTGAAAATATTGTACCCTCTGATAAATTTCAATATTTCATCAAGCAACTCTGAAGGGTTCCAAGTTATTGAAAGAGCTCCCCGCCATCGAGCTATAACTACGCCAAAGCAAGTGATTGTTTAAAATCCAGATTTGGCAGAGAAGATATTAAGTGTTAGTGGAAGTATATATAAGAGCGTTATTAAAGTTAGTTTTGAAGAATTCGTCGGTAACTCTAGTTCCATGAGCACGCTGTATCACAATTTAGCTATAGCCATATTCGAGCTCTCGAAACGCTTCATCTCATTACTGAAAAACGGGCTGCAATACTGTACGTACCCCTTACTATGCCCGAAGAATTTTTGAGGGCATAGCAAAGTTCTGATTTAATTCACTAAGAAGAGATTAGATAGTTCAATGGAATTCTTAAAATCCGAGTCGGAAGAAAGAATTAATTTTGCTTTATCTGGTAGTGGATTTAGAAATAGTGTATAATGTAATGTCAAAACAACTGAGAATGGCGGAGGCGCCAAATGTATATAAAACGATAAACTAAAAGAGTTATTCAAACCAACCCAGCACCGACTGCCATGCAACCAATGTGGGAAAGTAAATAAATTAAGCTTAACATGAACTAAAACATTCTTACTTCCAGTCTTCTTGTAGTATGGTGTCACCGCAGTGCGAGGTATTCCAAATCATACGCTAATTAGAAGCAAAACATATTTCACTTGTAGAATTTATTCCAAATTTCACGATCAGAAAATGTGGAGTAGAACAAACGTTGCAAAATGGCACTCAGCGGCATCGACGAAGGGAGAACCGGTCCCAAAATAAATAACAAATACGTTAAGAAGTAATTACTTGAATTCGCAATGGGAGGACCTGCCTTGTGCAAAGCCCTCGCTAAAATATTTCCTGCTGAAAACCATAGCAAGCCACTTAGAATTTGGCTTTAAATTACATGAAAGAGAAACATGCTAGTTGTAAAAGTTATTGAAAAACACAATTCTAAAGATTATACCGTTGCCACTTCAGAAAAAGAAAAAGCCAACCAAGTGAAACACTGCCATCTGTTGGTGAACACAAATAAAACATCAAATTAACAATAAAAATGTCTTTTAAGTCCAAACATCTGGTTTGGGGTTGAAGCCTTAGATTAAGAAACGGTTGATGATGAGATGCTGCTGGTTTGCTAGCCACCAGTTCTGAGGCATTTAAAAGCTGTGTAATGGAAAACATGAAAGTTTTAATTGCTTTAACGCCCGGAAAAAGAATTTGATTATCACATAGAAAATATTAAATCAGAAAGGCTGTTGTTTTAAGTGCTTTATAATGTTCATAAAATGCCTTGTCTGTGGTAAAGAACATGCAACACTGATGTGTCCAGGGATATCTTTAAAGAGAAATTTTTTGAAAGATAAAAAAGAAGAGAAGGGGGAACATTCTTTTCAGGAAATATCTGAAGAGGAGTCTCTTAATTTGTCCCAATCCCCAATGAAGGTAGTTTTGCAAGCTTTGATAGTGACATGATTATATGATCGGAGAAATCCTCAAAACTAGCGCTGCTAGAATGGGTTATGAACCATTCTCATTCTTTGTTTGGGGGAAAAGTCAAACTTATAAGCGTAACTGCTATAAAATATACTTCGGTAGTTTAGTTGATTTTTTTTTATTGAAAGAAAGTCGAAAAGAGTTTTAGAAGGCAAGTATCTCGAAGCAATTTCGAAGTTTTTAATGAACCTGTTATTTGTGAAAACATTTCCTCGGTAAAGAAAGGACCGTAGATGGATGAATTATGAGAATTTCGATTAATGATACGGGACGAAGAACCAGGGCCTATTGAAATTTTGATCGGTGCTGATGTTGCTGGAAGATTAGGAACTGGGCGGGAAAAAAAATTGCGGAAGCCTAATTTAGTTGCAATTGAAACTCATTTAGACCGGACACTGATGGGCAAAATTCCATTACAGAATGCTGGGGAAAATTCGGACGCAATGGTATTTACTTGTGAAAGAAATGTGATAAGGGATGGTTGACTTGAAGTATAACCGAAGAAGTATCCACAGATTTTAAAGGCTGTCTCTGGGCATTATTTACCTCACAGACCTGTGGTAAAACCGAACAGTACGACGAAAGTTCCTCCCGTTTTTTGATGCCTCTGAGAGGAAAAGTCGCCTCCGTCTTTAAATCAATGTTTAGAATGTGGACCTAATTTGATAAAACTTATTCCAGCTATCCTTCTTAGATTCCGGGACCAAAGAAATGGTGTCATAGCGGATATAGAAAAAACTTTTTTTGCAAATTATCATCAGACCCCAATATAGAGATAGATCTCTTGTGATTCTTTTGATGGAATAATGAAGACGGAAGAAAATTGAAGATATCTCGCCATGCACTACTAGTTTTGGTTTAAAATCTAGTCCTTTTATTTTGGGAGCAATTATTGAATTCCACTTGCTGAAAAATTCTGAAAATCCATGTTATAACAAAGAAATGCTGATAAAACTTAGTCAAAATTTTTATGTTGACAAAGTTGTCACGAGTTTCTCTAACCAAGACAATTTGACAAAATTTATAGAAGAATCTCGAGGTCTAATGCAAGAAGGCAAATTCAACTTGAGAGGTTAGCAATATTCAGAAGATGATCTACCGTCTGTTTCAGTTGTTTTAGGTCTGCTATAGGACCGGAAGAAGGATACCCTAGCTCTTAATTTAGACTGGTTGGACAATTTTTAGTTAAGAAAAGTCACAAAAAGAACTATTCTTCCGGTTTCACACAAGGTGTTTGACCCAGTTGGATTGGTCTGCCCTGTTTTCTTGTTGCCGAAGCTTTTATTACAGAAGATGTGGCAAAATGGAATCTCCTGGGACATGGAAGTTGACGAGGGAACAAAAGAATATTTCTCCTGTTAGTGTAAATATCTTGATTTCCTGAGACAAATATCAGTCAGAAGGTGGTTTTGTTGTGCAAATGACAGTGAAAACCTCAACATTCATACCTTTCGCGATGCCAGTCTTCATGATAGCGCTTTTGCCGCAGTTGTGTTCATTAGAATAAATACCGCTGCTAGAGTTGAAGTTTAGCCAGAGTCACACCTGTCAAGGTAGTTACTATCCCATGTCTAGAGTTGATAGCTGCCATGGTGCTAGCTTATGTGCATCTGTCTTAGATGGACTTCAGTGGAAAAACCTGAAGCTGTATTTCTGGACAGACAACGAAAAGAGATATGGACCGTTTTCGCAAACGATCGAGTACAAGAAATTCGAAACATAACTGATCCAGGTTCATGGAGTTCCAGGTTCCTGGAACTATGAATCCACCTGACCTTCCTTCTCGAGGGTGCTCGGGGAAACAGTTGTTAAAATTCAGATGGTGGAAGGGTCCTACCTGGCTCAAAGAAATAAATGGCCTTCGTCGAATGCAATCTCTGATGAAACTGCCATAGCTCAAGAAAAGAGAAAGACAAAGGTTCCTCTCAATAAGCGATTGACAAAATGCTTAACAAATCAAATACCTCTTTGTGAGTGCCGTGGTTCACCAGAATTAGAAAAGAATAATCTTTGTAAGTACCATGGACTTTAGTGGTACTTTAGGTTTTTCGTGAATTATGATCACATTGTCCGCCTGGTAGCCTGGATTCATCGATTTATTCACAACTGCAAAGGGCCCAAAATTTCAAGAATGACTGGAGAATTATCAAAAAATAGAAGCGGCTGAAAAAGCAACTGTTAAGTTTATTCAGGAAGAATCTTTCACTCCAGAAAACAGCCCCAAGTTAAACATTTTAGATGTTTCTAGGGACAAACAGGGTATTCTAAGATTGGAGATCAAAATTCTATATAGAAAAGATTCTGAAGAGTTTCGAACTGCAATGATACTGCCTTTGGATCGTCCTGTTGTCAGGAGACTTACCATGACGGGACATCGGAAAAGTTTTCATGCTTGACTTCAGATGTTACTGAATACTTTGAGGGAACATTATTGTATCATAGATGCAACGAAAACAATCAGATCGGTGGTACCGAAAGTTGTTGTTTGTGCACGACATAAAAGAACCAGCTTAAATGCTCCCGCTGCATCACTTCCAGAGAATCGGATTAGAGATGCGGCAGTTTTCGAGGTTGTAGGTTTCGATTTAGCTGGACCTTTATACAAGGTCCCAAAGTATGGATAAAGTATGGTCCCAAAGTATGGATTTCCCAGGCACCAAGTGGGTCACGCCATGGCTACATAAGTGGCCTTCCAGGTTTGGATTCCCACAGGTGGGTATAGACCGCAGTGTGGCGTCGTAGGTAGGCTATTCTCTGAGGCTTTTTAAAATTAATAAAATCGTGTCCAAGAAAAACAGAGTCCGAGTTGTGAATGATAAGGCCACATCTTAAAACAAAAACAAAGCAAATTAACAGTAAACAAGTACAACAAAACGAAATGAATTTTAACTTAAGTGCAGATTTAACAGCACGTTCCGAGACCCGATTAGCCTCCCACAGGAACACGACCGCATCGTCTGGCCGTTACAAGGGGATCTCTTTAAAATCCAACAGTCTCGCATATATACTCTGCTTGAAGTCTTCTTAGAAATTCAGGCGCGTGGACCCTGGTGGCAAGTTTATGGGAAAGTATTGCTTCTTCTATAACGTCAGAATAACGAGCCTGAAGAGACATCTTTTAGACGGAAACAGTGGCCGAGGATTTTTAACACCCAGATTTGTCAGTAAAGATGTGGGCCACAGAAACCAGGAATATCAGAATTCGCAGGGGATAGTCCCCACAGTATTTTCGGTGGGAACTTGAATTGGAATATGCAGCTGGTCCGTGGGGTGTGAGAACGTAAAGGCATAGGGAAGAAGTGTGCCCCGCACAAATCCGCTGGTCCAAGAGGCCATTTAAGATGGGTTGAGGACAAGTAAAAAAGGCAGAGAGAAAGAAAAACCCGACGGCGCACAATTAATGAGGGTGGCACAAACACAGAAGAAAGCACAACAAACTGAGAAGTTTTGCGGTATAGAAGCCACGACTATCTAGGAACCAACTATTTCAGCCTAAAACGGTAACTGCTTAATCAAATTAGACGCCCTCCCTGACCTGGACTCCTTTGGACCATCGCTTGTCCCCCGGAATAAGGCGTGGGTTTGTGAGCAATGCACCGAGCTGTGCACCTTGAACTATTAGCATCTCTATCTACTGACACAGTTTCATCGCACGACGAGGAAGGCATTTTAGTGCGACAACTTTGTCGGCGCATCAGAACAGTTGACTCGAACATAATTGTTCAGCATACAGTCCAGTCAATGAATGCATTGTAGAATGCATGGAATATGCGAGAATTTTTGACTTCAGGACTTTGTTAGGAGTAGTTAGCAGGTAAACATACTAAAAGTCCCCTCCCCTGGGGGGTGAGCTAAAGGGGGAGGGGGTGGAAAGGTCCCCCTTTTTGGTTTTTCACTTATATATCGGAAACGGTGCACTATAAAAAATGTTAAATATAAAAATGAAAACTAATTAAATTTCCTATAAAATTGTCAATATACATATATGTCAAATTCCCAACGGTTTTCGAGATATACGTCATTGAAAATCGATAATTTTCGAAAAAATCATTTTTACCTCACTCTTTTTGTCAAACATTTGCTTCTAGTGCCTCTCACGATCGTTTCTCAGAAAAATTGACCCAGACGAAGTTGTAGAGCATTAAATTTCCTTCAATTTGATATACACTGTTGCTACTTTATCTTCAACCAATCAAAAGTTATAGTATTTCTAACATGTACGCTCAATTTCGATGTTCCTCTAGAAATGAGTATGTTGAGAGCTTGTTGCGTTTAAACTGCTGTAACTTGCTATCATGATGAATAACAACACTTTAGCTATGGAAATAATGTAATTTCAATTGAAACACATTTTTTTTTATAAATATAGCTTTTATTATATTATTACGAATCATATAATGGAAGTATTTACATGGACTGATAGTAATTTACATGGATTGATAGTCGAATGAAAAAACTGTCGATGTCGACGTCGTCATCTTCTTCCTGAATTAATATTACGACTCCGTTGTTGCAATTCGGGCTTGTGACAAACGATGCTTTTCTACAACCACACCTGCCACTGTCACACCCTTTCGTGCAGCGGCAAAAAATCATCTTCAAGATTTCGTCAGGGGCAGCATCCAACTCTGACAGCGCGTTTACACAAGTCGAGTGGGCACTCGGAATGCCTCCCCCCCCTCGAAATTTGATCCCCACTAGCTTCGTGGGGAGTCGAGGTAAACCCGTGCTACCCTCTTTTCCACCCCTCCCCAAACTCAGTTGGGGGAACATATTTGGCGGGAAATTTGGCGTTATTTTTACAGGAGGCTAGCGGATTTTCCAGACCTTGTTTTTCTTTTCTGGAGCTATGGAAGACGCAGAAATTTTGGCGTTGTCCGCACTACATCTGCTAAAATTATATAGTAATTTGGAAATAAATAAAAAAAAGAAATTGAAAGAAGGCGTCGCCGTAGACGATGGTGGATGATAGCTTGTCATCGGAACAGAACCCTGTAAGTACATGTCTTTTTAATTATTATTAAAAGAGGAAGGTGGATATTACAAAGAACGTTAAATAATTAATTTTTAGTAAATATTTTTATGCTTGTACATTGACTTTTCGGGAAATTTTTGTACTTTTCTACAATTAAGTTAAACTTTGATAATCTGAATGATGTCGAAACCTGAAAAGGATACATAACTTAATTTTTATGTATTAGAGAAGTCTTTATTATAAATTTTATAAAGTTTCGTCAAAACTGATGACACAAGGAGCATTTCAAAGACTTCCAAATCTAGATATTACGCATTTATAGCAAGAGCCATTTAAAATATAATTTTTACCACCTTCCTTTAATATTTACTTTTTTAAAGGCAACAAGTTTTCCTTTTAATTTTCATTACATATTGTAAATGCATTTTATTCCAATATTTACATATTTTTAAAATATTGCGACTTAAATTTTGTGATATGTCCTCGATTTTGCATGTTAATCACTTTACACTGTATAGCAAACAAATCTGGCTATCAATTATTTTATCCCTTGAATAATTAATTTTTGAAAATTTTTTTTTCAGAATTCCATCCCGATTTTCATCAAAATCTGACCTTTTAATAAGTTATAAATCAAATTTAATTACCTAAATGAAGTTGAATTGTAAAATGCATACCCAGTTTCTTTGTAAACAGTATCAGAATCCTTCCTTATCAAGTTCATGAATTTTGAACAAAAAATAAGTCGCATGTACCCTTTATAAATTCCTTCGTAGACGCTTCATAAATGTATTTTTTACAATAACACAATCAATATTACAATCAAAAGATTTGCTCAAATAAAGGTCCACCGTTCCCTTAAATTTGGAAAAAGACTATTTTTTTTAAATAGTAAATGTCCCTACTGCAAATTAATAATTGCACAAAATTATTTGCTGCTATTTTGTTACAGACAAAGTATGGAAAGCATGTTTCAAGAAATGCTTTGTGAAGACTCTGGAGAGTTCTCAAATTTTTGTAGAATGTCACCATTTGATTTCAACTATCTTTTGAGTAAAGTGGAACCAATAATTAAAAAGGAAGAAACTCATTGGAGAAAGCCAATCCCAGCCAAAGTGCGTTTAGCTGTAGCTTTAAGATTTTTAGCTACTGGCGATAGCTACAGAAGTCTTCATTTTTTGTTCAAGATTTCAAGCGCCATTATATCGGAAATTATCACCGAGGTTTGTCAAGCAATTAACATAGTTTTGAAGGAAGAAATTAAGGTACGTAAGCACTAAAGTTATATGAGAATTGCATTTTATGTTCAGAATAATCAGATAAAAATATACAATAAAATATATACATTGTTTAAAAATATACAATTTATTAATTGAATACAACAATGGTGAAAATGACGATTACACCAAAACGAAATTTTTATCATTGTTCACTTCTGCATGAAATTGGCTGCATTTATATTGGCTGCATTAATATTTGCATATTGGCTATTCGGGATGTAACTAGAGCTGAATGGACCTTGTGACCATGGCGAGGACAGTGGCCATGAGGGTGTGAAATTTTCCTGTGAGGTGGGAATATTATTGCTAAGCTGTTCAGTTTTTAAAATCAGCCCATCAATATCATGCATTAAAATATGGGTACGTTCTATTTGTGGGGATACGACATCAGGGCTCTCAGAGTCTTGTTCCTGTTCTTCAGGGTTCTGAGGGTTTAATGCCTGTAAGAATAGTGATAATTATTATAACTGAATTAAGCAACCTTAGTTTAGTAATGCAATGAACCTAATTCAAAACATTCTCAAAAGTTATCTAATTTTAATTTATTTCCAGATGCCACAGACACCAGAAGAATGGAAGGCAATAGAAGAAGGATTTCGAGGAAACTTTCCACATTGTGTAGGTGCAATCGATGGCAAACACATCATGCTCGAAAGTCCATTCGGCAGTGGCTCTCAATATTATAATTATAAAAATACATTCAGCATAGTACTATTAGCTTTAGTTGATAGCAAATACAATTTCATATTTGCTGATATTGGTGCTCCAGGACGAATCAGTGACGGAGGAGTATTAAAAAATAGGCGCAAAATTATTCATGAAGACATAAATTTTCCACCAGACCCGGAAAACAAATCAATGTGCCTTATGTTTTCATTGGTGATGGGGCATTTGCCTTAAATACACACGTGATGAAGCCATATCCAGGGAATTATAATAGGGATACTTTACAACGAACTTTTAATTATAGACTGTCAAGTTCACGTGTTATTGTGGAAAACGTGTTTGGTGTATTGTCTAGTGTTTTTAGAATATTTAAAAAACCTATGACACTTCAACCTGAACAGGCAACACGTGTCACATTGTCGTGTATATTACTACACAATTTCTTACGACGAAGAGAGACATCAAGAAATATATACACACCTCCAGGAATGTTTGACACTGTAGTCGATGGTGTAGTAGTAAAAAACGGCTCTTGGAGAAAAAATGTTTCTCATAGTTCATCTCTAAAACCTTTACCCAACATAGGTAGACGGGCCAAATTAAACGCTTTAGAGATAAGAGACGAATTTACTGCTTATTTTTACAATAGGTCATAGGCCATTAATCATGTATTAATGTAAAAGATAAGATTAATTATGTGTTATTGTAATTATATCACAAATAAAACTATAATAGCAAGCAATCGTGTTTCACTGATTTTTCTTAACCTCATTCCAGAATATATACATACATATATATATATATATATATATATATATATATATATATACATACATAAATAAATAAAATTGAAAGAGATAAACCAGTATAATCACTCAATCCAGGAGCAAAAAATAGTGGAAGTTCTATAACAAACCACAAAAACCATGTACAAGCCGATTTAAAATAGTACAATCCATACAAACCTTTAGAAACTTTATATACACACATATATATATACATATATATACAAACATACATACATATATATATATATATATATATATACATACATATATATATATTAAATGCATATACATACATATCTGTATATATATACAAACATATATATATATATATATATATATATATATATATATATATATATATATATATATATATATATATATATATATATATATATATATATATATATATATGTTTGTATATATACAGATATGTATGTATATATGTGTGTGTGTGTGTGTGTAAAAAAGTAACTAAAATAAAATTTTTCTTTGTTGACCTAAGTAGGAATTGACTTAAAAAAATTTTTTTTTAATATTACTTGTTTTTGATGCTATGGAGAACTCTGAAATTTTGAGGTTTTCCGCTGTACATCTCCTAAATTTATATAACAATTTGGAAAATAAAAGAAAAGAAATTGTACATTATTAAAAAACAAGAGGTTAATATCAGGGGGGGGGGGGACTTCAGACTTTTTTTTAAACGTGCTTATTTTTGGAAACATATAAACATATTCTATACGTATACTAAACGTGTGCTATCCATGTATATTGTACGTAAATAAATGCCCTATATATGTATGCTTTATGTAAACATGTATGCATATATGCTATATAACAGGCGTGGCCACGCTAAACCGCGTTAAGGGCTATTTGGGAAAGTCTACATAAGGGGTGTCAAACTCGCGGGCCGCATGCGGCCCTCGACGAACATTTTTGCGGCCCAGCCAATATATTGGCACACAATAATGTATAACAAAATAACCGACGCAGAATTATAATAAGATAGGAAGAATTCGCTAAATGTTTTTTTTAATTGTACTCTTTTTTTGCTATTATTAAACAAAATGCGTTTAATTATGTTGAATATACTGTAATAAACCTACGTTTCTATTAATGTTTTTTTTTTTTTTTTTTGCGGCCCACCGATAGTTAAACCTTGTTTGTTTGGACCAAGTTAGCCTTTGAGTTTGACACCCCTGGTCTCCATGCTTAGATGAGCCAAATTTAGAAAAAAAGTTATATTTCAAATGAAAAAAATATAAGTGTTGTTTGTTTTAATAGCTTTCCGCCAGCTGTTTTAATAATTTATATTTCTAAATTCTCAAACAGTTTCAATATCTGTAATAATCATTTTCTCTTTAATGGTTTAGCCAAATTATTCAAGCATGGCATTTTTTAAATTGTTGCATTTCGTGGTAATTCAGTTAAATGTTGATTTCTCAATAATAGGTTTCGTTTATTTCTTATCAACCTAAATGTAAAATACAAGGATTTATGGCAATTAGTTGTACCAAAAAGGGAGTTTATTCAACTCATTTCAATTTTTGGCATTTAGATTCTGGCACAAGTTTCAGAAATTCTATCAAAGAAAATGTTAAAAAGCTGCAATTTGGCCAGCCCAGCAATATAAGTTTGCAATATGTATACACATTTGTTTGTTGTCTACGATACTTTATTTCATTTATGATTCACGTTATGAATC